>CM040924.1:16326551-17031551 GCA_023029165.1 Gobiocypris rarus | reverse complement strand
ATGGGGACACTATACTGTCAAAAAGCACCATCCTTAAAGGGGTACTTCATTGCTGGGAAGATGGATCTGTACTTAAACTGGGTCATTAAAGTAGTAGAAATGTGAAATTATTTTTGAATTTGGTGCCTTCTAGCCTGAGAAAAAACAGAAAATGTATTTTTGTCTCATGGGGATGAAAGACAAAAATTCCCAGAATACACTTCACTGCCCTCCTACTCCGGGCATCGCTACTGGCTGGATCACTTGCCCAACGCGTTCATTTTCATAAAATCAGTTCAGTTAGAGACACTACAATTAAAAACTGACCTTGTCTGTTCAACATAATGTGAGTGAGCCTGAGTGTCACGACCGTCACGGCACAAACGCAGCAGGAGTCAGATGCATTCATCACATGAGCTGAGCTGACGTAATCGAGGGATTCGCGGCCGCATTCACAGCACGTGATCAGTCTGGCGCTTTTTCAGTTCATGTCTTTGGAAGCTTAACTTTCATAGGAAGTTCATTTGAAAAGTTGAAACACTCACTTTGCTCTCCACTGCTCCGTTTACATGAATCTCATTCTCCGCAGCTCCCCGAGCCGAGTGCTGATGCTGTGAGTGCGATGTTGAAGACATGTGGAAATAGCGCCCTCTGCTGGCTGTAGTCTTTAGCCTCTGACCAAAAACTCCTCCAATGACTCAAAATGACGATATTAGCGTCATCGGAGGAATTTTTCCAGAAATAAAATGCATAATTCTCTCATCTCAGGGTGATATGAGGGGGGAAAGTACGATAATTTGAATATACTTCCAGGTTTCTACTGATACAAAGCTTAATGCTAATCGCTGAAGTAACACTTTAAGATGAGATGTTAAACCGAGGTCCTGACTCTATGAGGTCATTACATATCCCAGGATGTCCTCCGGAAAAGAGTAGGGGTGTAACCCCGGCATCCGGGCCAAATTTTCCCATTGGCCTCTGTCTATCATGGCTTCCTAATCATCCCTACTGAATGGCTTCATCACCTCCACCATCTTCTCTCCACCATGTGTGATGAGTGTTCTGGCACAATATGGCTGCCATCGCATCATCCAGGTGGATCCTGCACATTGGTTGAGGAGATTCCCCCATTTTATATTTAAAGCGCTTTGACTACCCAGAAAAGCACTATATAAATGTAACAAATTATTATTAATTATTATTATCTATTCTGGGTCTATGTGAAAGGTTAATGTAGTTCAGACAATAGATTGTGTTTTAATCATGATAATTAAGTAGGTGTGGCTTGTTTGGCATGTATGGACTTCCTACTGCCAATCGATATACTGACACACTGCTGTGAGCATGTAAGATCTGCTGCTGTTGCTGCTGCTGCTACTTAAATGGGCATAATAAATCCCATAGCAGATCTAGGCAGGTGGAGCTGGGGGAGGTGGAGGGTTTCAGAGGAACTCTGTTTGTGCCCTGCAGGACTAGTCTACAGCAAACACTGAACCAGAATTGTTTTATGAATATTTAAAAGCAATCTCATTGGCTGCCGAATCAGCAGAGGCCAATCTGCGTGTGCCATTTGGTAATGGTGTGATTGCTTGCAGATTGCATGTAAAGGATATATCAGCCTGAACCATCTGTTTCATGGCTGAGCTAGATATTTGTTCTTCAAAGAACATTATGCCTCCTTTAAGATTATATGATACTGTGTTTGCTTTTACTGGCATGTTGATATTGAGTAGGGAAGAACTTTAGGATGATTGTAATTTACCAGGAACCTTATAAGTATCAGATTTAGAACCTGAAATAGATTCTGTCCTCATAGGCAGCTTACTATGAATTAGATCTGAGCTATTATATGTGATGTGTGATGTGTTTTATCCCTTTGGCACACACACACTTGTAAACCAGTGTTCATTTCCCTTTAAAGGTCAGATTGCCCTAGGTATACAAACAGCAGACAGGTTAAGAGGACCTCCTTTTTGAGAACTCTGTAAGAGAGCTACTGAAGTGAGTTTGTCCCTCATTAGACACCAGGTATAAAGGCTATGTATTTAGCTAAGAGCATTTAGGCTTCAGCATAAAAGGCCAGTCTGGCAGTGAGTATAGAGCCTCAGGGTTTTGCTGTGTACCATCATAATGAGCAGCTTCAACTCTGGCTCAGATGACTCATCTCAGCCATACTTAATCTGAGTCACTGCCCACAGTTCTGTTCAGCTTTTGTTCTGAGGAAACCTCAGTAATAACCCACTGCCATTTAAACACACATTTGGAATTTAGAATGTGTTCAATTGTAATTCACGATTGTGAATTTTAACTGAACTGGCAAGATTCTGAATTGGAATGACAGGAAGAGGAATGTATTGAATTGAACAATGCAAAGAAAAATCAATAGGGAAATTTGTATTAGTCCAACATAAACAATTCTTATGAATTATTGCTATTTATCCCCTGGTATATTAAAAGAGAAAAGAAACACATCTATAATATGTGAGAAGGGACTTGATATCAGCACTAGAGGGACAGCTGTGATCTATTTGTCAACTTGGAATGAATACTGATGTTGTCTAATTATCAGTCAAACCAGTGCCCACATACAGTCCTTGTCTTGCTGAAGTCCCTGTGTGGAATCTGTGTGAAGCAGAGCTTTGTAAACTCTTGCATAGTCTCTAGGGTGTGATTGCTAGGAGATACGTATAGCCTATGCATAAAACATATCTGCTGTCATTTTCAATGAGACTTAAATATAGAGGTCTAGAGATCAACTTGGCATGGTGGGATTAAATTTGAGATATACAGAACTGCAAATTCTAATTAAAAATTGGCTATTGCAAAATATATTGTCACGATTCCTTTGTGTATTTAAACCCTCAGTCAACTTTTGTTCATTGTCTTGTGTTAATGTTTTGTGCTGGTGTTTCTTGTGATGGTTCTGTGAGTTTATTAAATGTGATTTCATCGTTCATCTATGTCTGTTTTATTAAAAGTAAGTCCACATTTGAAGAAGGGCAATTGTATTGTAAAAGAGGGCAAGGACGGACGGACGGATGGACGGATACAGATAGATAGATAGATAGATAGATAGATAGATAGATAGATAGATAGATAGATAGATAGATAGATAGATAGATAGATAGATAGATAGATAGATAGATAGATAGATAGATAGATAGATAGATAGATAGATAGATAGATAGATAGATAGATAGATAGATAGATAGATAGATAGATAGATAGATAGATAGATAGATAGATAGATAGATAGATAGATAGATAGATAGATAGATAGATAGATAGATAGATAGATAGATAGATAGATAGATAGATAGATAGATAGATTTGTGACAAATGTCTTTTTGTCCTTGTCATGAGATTCAGACACAGTTCAGCCGTCTGAGTTTATGTTGAAGTGTGCTGTTCCGCTGTGAATTTCAAGAAGGCTAAGATGGGTTCAGGAGTCTCCCCGATGTCTCTGGCCTCCAATTTCCTTCATTCTGGTTGTCTGACACGAGGCAGAATCCTTGCTCCGAGAAAGACTGATAACATGGAAAGGCATCTCACAGTTTAAAGCAACAAATGAAAATGCCATTGCCTCAGCAGATATCTGCCACTCTTCAATGCACACGAACAGTTTACTTCTGCCAAATGTCTACTGTGCATAATCCCACATTTAGAATATTGCAATGTATTTATATTTGTTATTCGTCATGAGCATCACTAAGCAGAAAATAATTATGGTGTTTCCAAACACTCCTCCTTATTGGTCAAACAACTGGCCCCATCCCCAAAGTCACCACATGGCTTTTAGTCCCAACCCCAATTAAAATTTATTTTGTAATAGTTTTTCTACATGACTGGAACATCAACATTGAGGCACACCAATTTCTCTAGTTCAAAAAACCTATACCAAAATGTATTTAAAATACATTCATTTCATAATAAGTATTGTACAAATCCAACAAATGCACATTTCTTAATATTAAGCCTAAAATTTGTTTTCATATCACTATTAGTATAAGGATATATGATCACTGCAATATATTTAAATTCAAGATATTTAAACTGTACCTAAAACATATGTGCAATAGTTCCATTTTAGCACAATCAAATATACTTAAGTATATTTTTATTTAAAAAGTTACTTACAAAAAGTACAACATTTGTTGTTTCTACCAACTAAGTACTATACAAACTATTATGACAGAATGTGCATTTTTGGGTAAACTGTCCCTTTAATACATAAATATGTAAATGTATTTGCAGTATAATTAGCATAAAATAAATGTATTTCAAATACATTTTGGTATTTTTATTTTCAGTTATAAGGTATCTGCTCACTTAAAGCTACTTCTCCCGGGTGAAACAAAAAAGTACTATTAAATGCGTTAAAAGGTACTTGAGTATATTTTTAGTAAAATACAAATATAAGCTACTATAATGCATTTTTAATACATTTAATAGTACCTCTTTTTCACCTGGGCTGTCTGGACCATCAAAGATGATTAAAAATTATGGTTCTGTTTTGGGCAATAACTACAGCCATCCACGCAGCCTAGTATGGATAAGAAGAGGGGGTGCAGCTATAAGCAACGTATTGCAGATAGCATTAATGTTCTTAATGACAATAATTTAAAGGGGTCATGAACTGAGAAATAAAATTCTCCTTGAGCTTTGCCTGGTGAGAGACCGCCTCTGCAGAAAAATATCAACACCTACATCATCATTGCATCGTTGGCCACACCTACTGGCGTGTTAGTGAGATGATGAGGAGAGAGGAGCAATACAGGATGGATTACAAATAACGTTACCTTCCAAAGGATCCTATAATTCTAGGTATGTGGTTATTAATTTTCAACAATGTGAATGTCTCAGTTGAGAATTTTTTATTTGTATTCGATACATTTCACTGTGGATTCTTTGGTAAACTAGTCGCAATTTTGGCACAGGCTTTGCAAACAGACTTTTACGATATGGACTCGACATTAATGCGACAACATGTAAGTAACTGTGACCAGTGACTTCTGATATTTAATGATTCATATACAGTCAGATGGTCTTTGTCTGTGTCTCAGTGAATCAAACCAGTGACTAAACGGTCAACTTCACATTACTTAACAGTCAACTCTTAGTAGGATGAAAATTTGTATTTAAGCTGTGATTAATTATATAAGGAACGCGATCAAATAACGTTCCCTTTGCAATCACTGGAGCTAGCAATCAACTGAGTTCTGGACTCTTGCCAAAACTCCCATTATAATCAATAAATCTCTTATTTACATTGTGTTTGCACTGCTAGTAAAAATAAAAGCATTCGTTAGTGTGCAGAAATCGAATTGCAATGATGAGATCACTGCATTCATGTGTCTGTGATCAGCAACAATGCTCATCACTACAACCTTTCATGCCACAATCTAAATGTAATGTCATAGATCTAAATATAAAGATATAATCAACACTTTTCATGATTGGTTAACCTTGAGTACTATAGTAGTAAAAACATGCTGAAAGTTTTCAAGAGCGTTTCACATGCAATACTTAGCTATTTCATATGCAAAGACGTTAGCCAATCACAGCAGTGGGCGTTTACATTGAAGTCTCACAGCAGACACGCTCCTTCAGACAGAGAGTTCAAATCAGAGTGCTAAAATCAGGGTAGGAAAAATGCGTTTTATTTCTAAATTATGACCATTTTTGATGTGAAAATCATACTAACAAAAGTGCACCCCAGGAAACATTATTAAACGATAAGACAATGCATGACCGCTTTAAGATAAAAAAAAAATCTGATGTCTTAAAATTTTTGATAAACACTTGCTCAGGTACACCAGTCACATGCAGTGGTTCAAGACTGTTTGGTCTGTTACATTTGTGCTCTTTAATATGCATAGACTTGCTAATTAAGCCCATCAAATTCTAATGATGTGGCCAGGAGAGCACACTGTCAGCTTAGAGGAAAGGTGCATACTGCAAACACTCCAATCCACAGCTGTGTCACTAACTAAAGGTCTGGCATGATCTAATTAGTCAAGTTTTATTGTAGTATTTTTGCCTCGTTGAGCATCACATATCAATTTATAATCAAGAGGAAGAATGTATGCATTGCATACTAATTTTTAATTATTTAAGCATAATCTTTTTAGGTCACATGTTCTGAATTTATATTCTTATCTTATATGAGCCTGAAATTACAATATTGTGTATTTAAAGTAAGTTCCCTGCTGGAAAATCCAGCATTTCTTTTCACCAGCATAAGGTAGGTTGCATGCCAACATGGGATGCTGGTGTGCTGGTCTCTAGCAAGATCATCACAATACCAGCTCTAACTAGCATAAACCAGCCTGGAATTCATGTTGTGTTTTGCTGTATTTTTCAGCAGGGTAACTCAATCTTAATTTATTGTGTATTGAACTATTGTATAAAAGTGATTTATACACTTTTATCACAGCTTTTGATCTGAATAACATGGCATACTTTGTGTATTTTTTGCCAATGAAATCGTTCAGAATAAAACCACAGCAGAATGAACTGGCAGTTTCTGAATTTGAGCATCACACTATTACTATATCGATTACTGAGTAAGCTTTTGAACAATTTGATTAAGTGAATAGTTCAAAATGTGTCATTTCTGAATTCAGCGTTTTTGAATGAATTGATTCATTGACTCATTTTTTTTAACAAATTGGTTGAGTGAAGGATTCAGCGACTCACTCATAGAGTTTGCATGCGGAATTGCATAACCTCTGATTGTACCTCTTTTCAATAGGTTATTACTTTGTCAGCATTAAAAAAGTATGTTATATAAAGTATTTGTGTTGTAGGAATGTAATCCGGATATACTAGATTTGTCATGTTGACCTAGTAGCGCCATTTGTGCCAGTGACAAATCCTCTCGTGGCCTCATGGGATAGTAAATTGTCCAGTAAATGTACACTTTAGAATCTTGCTGGAAGTTGTAGGTCATCTTGGTACCTATACCGTGTTATGAACACTGTGAATTCAGACATACTACTGTTTTGTTTTTTTTTTCTCGGATGCACTGTTTTTCGGGATGCATAATGGTCAAATACAGTGTTGAAACAAGTCAGCCCTGGGCTCATATGCAAAAAATACATTTACATGCCCCATTGGTTTAAGCCGCATTACTGTTGTATACTCTGACTCTACACTTCTGGTCAAATATGCAATCTTTCTGGAACTGGAAAACCCGAACAAGCAGAGTGGTACAAATAGTGAAAAGTCTCAGTGCTGTTAGACTGCTATATTAACACACTCAGTACTCTTTGAGGAGGACTGGAACTCACATTTGGATGTGTGATTGGAAAGTGCAATACACTTGCCAGCATACAAAAGCATATGAGATCAGAGCAAATTGATCAGGGCACTGAAATTTAACCCCAAACCTTTAAGGAGCTGCCCTCAAAATACCATTAAGATCCCACTCCCTTTAAATGTATTACAGCCATTGAATGCTGATGCAGTTACAAGCTTTCTGTAAGATCCAATTGCAATGTTAACCAGAATTTAAGTAAAATTCTCAAGCGAGCGTGATTTTGTCATTTTTCATGGAATTAGGGGAACTGTAACACTGCACTGCATAGATTTTAATGTCCCTTATTACAATGTGGGTCATAAAGCTTTTAACCTGAACCCATCTCAGTATGTAAACTGTAAAACAAATGCCAGGTCTTCAATTTGAAAATTTCTAGCGACTGGTCACATCAAAATTTTTCAGTTGGCCATATTGAATTTCTGTGAACTGAATTTGACCAACAACAAAATTTAGACGTGACCAGTCACTAGAAATTTTCAAATTGAAGGCCTGGCTTTTTTTTTTTACAGTGTACATAATGACATTTTTTTTTACATTGCATGGACCAACTGAAGGAATGAGTCATTAATTAAGCAGAATCATATTCAACAGAATTCTTAGTGGCTGTTGTTCTATTCTTTTGCGTAACCGCAGAGAGAGAGAGAGAGAGAGAGAGAGAGAGAGAGAGAATTGTAATTGGAGTTCCAGTTCATAGAAGCTGAGATATTATTTTTGAAAGTGCAAATGCTAACTCTAATGAAGCTTTTTACAAAGCCCTTTTGATAAAGTGCTGCTAATAAGAAGAACTTGGCTGAAAAGTGTATTATACATTTGAAATGATCTCTGGGTGACATTGCCTGGTCTCTTTACCTCAGTTGTGTTCTCTCAGGAACTATTCCACCTTGCTCTTGCAGGTAAAACAGATGCAGAAGGGGCTGGTCATCCATTCTGCAGCAGGCAGGCTCCCATCGAGCTGTTCTCCTCTCCAGGTGAACGCTAAAGCGGAGCTGATAGTGCCTCAGACACAGTCAAGGACTCTGCTGGCCTTGCACTAATCTCAAGTTGCTATTCAGGAGAACGTGCTTGTGTGCAGTGATACGCGTAGAACAAAGACAATAGTCGCACAGGTCAAAAGCATATAACATTCGGGATATATAAAAAAATTGAGCGCAAGTGTTGTATAATATTTTTGTAAATGTTATTTATAATATTTTTTCATAATTATTTTATGAAAAGTGTTATGTTACTTCTCACAGTCAGCTGATTGAGACTCTTCTTATATATATACATGGTCTGCATGTACATGGTCTGCAACAATGCTTAGGTAGGTGGTACGTGTCAAAGTAAAATCCACATGAATGGCAGGACCCAAAGTTTCCCAGCAGAACATTGCCCAAAGCATCACACTGCCTTCGCCGGCTTGCCTTCTTCCCACAGTGCATCCTGGTGCCATGTGTTCCCCAGGTAAGTGACGCACACGCACACCCAGCCATCCACGTGATGTAAAAGAAAACGTAATTCATCAAACCAGGCCACCTTCATCCATTGCTCCGGGGTTCAGTTCTGATGCTCACATGCCCATTGTTAGCACTTTCAGCGGTGGAGAGGGACCAGCATGTACCACTGCAGGCTGGGAACACCCCACAAGAGCTGCAGTTTTGGAGATGCTCTGACCCAGTCGTCTAGCACTCACAATTTGGCCCTTGTCAAAGTCGCTCAAATCCTTACACTTCCCCATTTTTCCTGCTTCTAACACATCAACTGTGAGGACAAAATGTTCACTTGCAGCCTAATATATCCCACCCACTAACAGGTGCCGTGATGAAAAGATAATCAGTGTTATTCACTTCACCGTTCATTATGTTATGCCTGATCTGATATATAATTTTATATAATTTTTCTGCAATTTTGTGTCTTTGTGATTTTCCTGAGACTGTTCTCCAGAGTGGAAGTGCTATGGCTTGCAGGTTTGTTTATATTGTAACGGTAGCAGACTATTATTTTGATATTCTGATTTGTTTCCTTATTAGTTCCTGTTTCCCTGCTCTGTTTTGGTTTCCTTGGTTTCTGATTATGTGCTTGTTTGTTTCTGTAGTTACTGCTGTGTGTTACCAGCTTCTGTGCAACTCTCCTGCTCTGATTTCTGCTTCCCAATCCCCAGCTCGGCACAGTATTACGGATTCCCCAGCTTCACCTCAGTCCTCCAGGCCCATGTCTCCACCTCGGCCTGTCAACCTGTTTTGCTGTGCCCCGACTCTGTGCTTCCTCGGCTCTGCCGTGGTCCATCAGCCGGGCTCAGCCTAAGTTCCTGGTCTCCGGTTGTGCCGAAGACAACTTCCTTGTGGTGCCCCCCTCAGCACTTGGTGCCCTACGCACCAAGTTATCATGTTATCAATGCATTAACTAATGGTAAATATCTTATTGTAAAGTGTTACCTAATTACTTTCTTTTGTTTCTTTTCTCTTTTTTTATTGTCCAGCTAGTGGATTGTCAGGTCATTTTTTTTAACTTTCATATTCTGTGAATTCTTTGAGTGAGACTTGAATGTCATTCAATCAGTGCCAGCTTGGATAAGCACTGCCATTCTGTGACCATTTTGAGGTATTAATCTATATAGTGTGGCTCAGAAAAAAGCCACAGAAGCCTGCTTCATATCTCTGCTGATGGATGCCTATAAACCAGAGACAAATGAAGGGATGACTTGTGTTTTAATGTGCAGAGATATATGGGAGCTCTGGGAGAGTGAGAGACGGAGACAAAGCAGCAGTCTTCTTGAAGGCAATGTCACCATGGTTAATGCACATTAGTACGCCAACCAACAAAGCCTCTGACATTCATTGATAAGACACAGATGCCTGAGGGAAACTGATGGAATGTGAATGTGTCTAAAATTGAACCGTGGGTTATGGCGTGTATCTTGGCAGGAAAACTTTTTTCTCATCTTGAGAGAAGGACACAGTCAACCCACCCATAGTAGCGCATCCTACTAAAATCAGAGGCATTGGCTGAATTACTGTGGCAGGACGAAAGGCAGGAGTGTCATGCTCACTCAAAATGGCACATTTTTGAGCCAAGTGGATTTTTGAATTTAACTTCTGAAAAAATATTTATATATATATTTTTTTAACTATTAGTCAGTTTTTACCTATGAATATTTTTGCATCTCTAAATTTAGTCAGTCCAATCGCACCTTCAACAGATCACTTTTTTAACAACCAAAAAATGTCATAATTTACTGTCACTTGAAACTCGTGTTAATTTTACATTAACATTGATGCCTTTTCAGATGATTTAACATTTGCAGTTCATTATTTTCTTGGGAATTGAACCAGTGAACTCGGTATTATATTATATTATATTATATTATATTATATTATATTATATTATATTATATTATATTATATTATATTATATTATATTATATTAGTTTGTCTGTGTTTGTCTTTTCTCTTTAGAATTCAAATATATGATTGGTAGGGCTGTCACAATATAATATTTTTCACCACATGGTTATTGTGGCCAAAAGAATTTTACAAAAATGATATATTGTTATATCTATAGAAATCTTAAAAATATATATTTTTTTAAATCAGTCAAACAGAAATTCTAAATGTATATTATTTTATAGTATTTATACACTGATAAAATCTGTCGCAATTGCCATTGCATTAAAACTATACATTATGCTTATGTAAATACCCAAGATGGCTTGAAGAACACAGATAAACCACAATACTGAATAGTGTGTTAATTATCTTCAGGTTTAATCAGTCACAATTTCTCTTATCTGCGTTTTATTCAGCTACAGTGATCACTGGGTGTCTTTGAAATCAGGGATTTCCTGAAGACTGGGGTGATTAACCAGTTCTTTTTCACATAATCCAAAAAACTTTCACACTGGCGAGCTAACATTCTTGGAGTTCGGGTAGAGTGGCTTGTCTGCCATATCCGACGCTAGGGTTTAACGTGGAGCTGTGTCTGCTTGTGTTTTATGACAGATGGCAACCAGCGTTAAGGTACAATACTGACACCTACTTTCTGTTGGGATATAAACCAGATACTGGGGCTGGATAATGTGCGTGCCATATTATCATACGTGTACTATTTATTTGAAATATTATGGTTATCGTCAATACCGGTATATTACGACACCCCTAATTGCAAGCAGTAAAAGTTAAGCTTTTCAAGCTTGCGCTTCAGCATGTCCCTGTTTTATTATGACACACAAAATCTCTGTGTCAATTTTTTGGGAGCAAAGCATGCTCGGTCAGCTCTCGAGGAGCTGGCTGCACTCATTTTGATCACCTCACATTGAGGAAAAACTCCACTCCCATCTGAGTGGGGCATCGGCGTCTCGCAACTTCAATTGCAGGGGTCGCAGATGGAGCTTGCTGAGGAGTTTGAGAAAGGCTAGCATCCAGTGCTCTCGCAACAGATCCAGAAACCCACCCGGTGGCATCTTCCAATCTGGTTGAGGGGATTTTTATTGGTGCAGGAGTTGAGGCAGGCACTGAATCTAAGTAGCATTGAGCCTGGTTAGTACCTGGATAGGAGACCTCCAGGTTGCTACTGGAAGAGGTATTAGTGAGGCCATCAGGGGGTGCTCACCCTGTGGTCTGTGTGGGTCCTAATGCCCCAGTATAGTGATGGGGACACTATACTGTAACAAGCACCTTCCTTTGGATGAGAAAGTAAACCGAGATCCTGACTCTCTGTGGTCATTAAAAATCCCATGGCACTTCTTGTAAAAGAGTAGGGGTGAAACCCTTGTGTCCTGACCAAATTCACTCTATTTGCCTTTATCAATCATGGCCTCCTAATAATAATCCCCATGCTTTCAAATGGATATATCACGTTTTGTCCTCTCCACCTTGCTGGTGTGGAATGAGTGATCCAAGTGGATGCTGCACACTGGTGGTGGTTGAGGAGAGACCTCTGACATTATTGTAAAGTGCTTTGGGTATACAGTATTGCATAGTAAAGTGCTATATAAATGCCTCATTCATTCATTCATTCATTCATTCATTCATTGACAGTGAGCTTACCTCATCCATTAGCCCTGCAATTGAGGAGCTGGTTGAGCTCATGACCTGCACCACTCAGTCTAGAAAAAAAAAGTCTCTCCAAGAAGACTCAATGAGCATTTCCTATGGCACCTTACCATACTGACCTCCTAAAGCACCTAGATCAAGGAAAGGGACTGTCTCTAGAGACAATCCTTGAAGTCCTCAGATGTTCCACAGATGTCACCCTCTGCGCCATCAAACTGGTGGCCAGCGCTATTGGCCATTCTATGGATGTAATGGTCACTGCGGAGGCATCTGTGGTTGAACCTCTTGTCATAAAGGATTAGGAGTATCTCAAGGATACTCATTGAGGAGTTATCCTCAATGCTCAGGTCTTGCCGTCTTGCCTCTATGGCATTGCTGTTGACATGGTAGTTAAGGAGGGGTCTTCGGGACATCTTTACAGCCTGTAGATCTAAGGACCCAAAGCCATAGTGCCCCTTCTAGGTTTCCTGCTGCAGTGGCTCAGGACCGAGGAATGCACAGTTATCAGACAGGGACTGTACTGGATCACATTTCGCGTTCCACTATCCTGTCTGTTGCCCCTTCCGATTATAGTTATGAAGGCAATATAATTCTTCGCTGGTACAAGGAAGCATATGTTGATAGAGTAGAAGTTGGACTGAGGCACAATTAGTATTCCACTCTCTTGTCTATTGTCCTCTTCAGGACACTGAGTATGGAGGTGAGAGCTGGCTCTCCTTTTTTAGTCCTAAAGGAATAGGTGAATGATGGAGCATAAGTGGACTTGTTGCCATTAGTATCCCACTCCTTTACTTATCGTCCCTTGCAGGTGGACATGGCAGTGAAGACGCAGTTCCTGCCATGTTTGCAGGTTTTCTGTAGTTTCACCAGGAATTGACAGAAAAAGAAAGAGTAGACTTTCTTATTTCTTATTTGTGCTGACCCCTCCAGCACAATAATTCAGAGGCAATAGAGCAGACATAGTTAGAGATATGTTAGTAGAGCTATGTAGGTGTCACCAAGAAAAGAGAAGAGGGAACTGTGTCGCCATTAGCATCCCACTTTCTTATGTCTGCAGACGTGGATATAACTATGTTAGCACTTCCTGAAGGCTCAGTGGGAATGTGTATTGACAGAGTAGATGAGTGGACTTTATTAGCGTTATTAGCTTCCCACTTATATGTCACTCCCTCTAGCGCAATAAGTCTGGAGATGAGGGTTTGGACTTTGTTGGTTGTGTTCTGTTAATGTTACCACGTCTCCTGGAGGTTCGCATGGATGGATAGTCCTCCTCCAGCATAGACAGTCTGGAGGTGAAGGTGAAGCATCAGTACACTTCCCGCCATAACTAAGGGTTACTTTGCAGTAGAGTGGCCTCCAATTTTATAAATAAAATTGGAGGCAATAGCATGTCACTTTGGGTAAGTTGGGTGTTGATGGAATGAGTGTTCGAGCACTTTCTAAGTATGAAATTGATCCACTCTTTACATTTATATACTGAAGGTGAAGTAGGTCAATATCGGGGCAAGGATTGAACATGACATATGAGTTTGTTTTTCCTCTAGTGCAGAAAGCATGGGGTTCAAGGAGGGAAAGACATAAACAGGTTGTTTGTTTACAGATAAAGATTCTAATTACAAACCAAGCACTCTGAAGACAGCATGCTAATCATGCCTTCCTATTCCCCAGTGAGTACGGCTGGTGCTATATGCAGTGTTTTGGCATCCATGGTAATTTCCTGGCTCTGAGAAGTCATTACCCAGTTGTCAACAAAACCACCTGGTGCCACGCAACACAACGGACACGCCCAGTACCGCATATTTCCACCATCTCTCCTGCACTTTCATGGTGTAAAATAGCACGTTTCTCTTTGAATAAACACACACCAGTCTCTTGACTTTATCAGATAAGTAGCTGAAGCTGATAACAATTGGATGCCCTTTTCTGCTTATCAGTTGCTGACTGAATGTGTTTCTTAAGCATTTCACATTGATGTATTACTAAATGTGCTTAAATACTTTTTTTAGAATCCTCTGATCAATTATAGGAGATGATAGGGTCTTATAATGGGCTGCACAATGTTGGAGTGAGATGTTGGTGCCTGACATAATTTAACATTTAAGGCTCTGGACTGCTTAATAAAAATCTATCTATCTATCTATCTATCTATCTATCTATCTATCTATCTATCTATCTATCTATCTATCTATCTATCTATCTATCTATCTATCTATCTATCTGTCTGTCTGTCTGTCTGTCTGTCTGTCTGTCTGTCTGTCTGTCTGTCTGTCTGTCTGTCTGTCTGTCTGTCTGTCTGTCTATCTATCTATCTATCTGTCTGTCTGTCTGTCTGTCTGTCTGTCTATCTATCTATCTATCTATCTATCTATCTATCTATCTATCTATCTATCTATCTATCTATCTATCATCTATCTATCCTGTTTTTTATTATTATTTTTCAGAAAAATACTGAAAAAATGCTAAAGTAAAAACAGTAAAAATTGGTTAACTGTAACTTACCTTACTATATATAGTTAAAGTGAAAAAACTGTATATGGTTTAATAGCACATTTAGGTAATTTCACTGTAAAATACTATAAAATGTATGGTTTTTGCAAGTAAAAACTATTAATTAGCATATAATTTATGGTTAAAAAAGTAAAAAGACATTCCCAAATTCCCTGTGTTACACATCAAATATTTTTATTAATAATTTTGTTTCTTCTTCTTTTTTTATCAGTAATGTTTGTGTTTTTCATGTTCAATTTTATGTTATTTAGGTCATGTTTATTGCATTATTTTAGTGTCATGTGTTACCCTGGTTTTGTGCATATGACCCTGTGCACAGTCTATATAGAAGTACTGAACATGTTTTATGAACAGTCCTTTCGTGTTCATCAAGTGTCCTTCTATAGTGCCACCTACATTTTTTGGATAATGTTGGTATATTTTGTGTATATTTTAAGGTAAAAAGGCAGATTTTAGTAGACAAATAGGTATATTAACATTATGTCACTTAATGAAAAATACAGTTTTAAGTTTTAAATTGTTATTTTAAATTGTAATAATATTTATCATTACAACATTTTGAAGATGTGTTTATCCAATGTAATTTATAGTATATTTATTATGATTGGCTGGAGCAATCTGAGTTTAGGTACAAACACAATCTAAATTATTGTTAAAGTTTATTTACAAAACAAGTAGTTATAAAAATGCAATCACATATGTACTAGGGTTAAAATGTACTTTTGAGTGGTAAAATTCTAATGTTTTACATAGAGAGCAATCCAATTTAGTTTCCTTCTCCCCGATTCCTCCTCATGCAAACACACACATACACACACACACACACACAGTATTAGTTTAGCTGGAGGACAGCATAGTGCATGAACCTCCGCCATCTGGTCTACCAGGTCCTCTGCCAGGGAAGATACTTTTAGTTTCACTAACCACCTTGACCATCTTTTTCACAACCATAATCCATCATTTCTGACTTCCAGCATGTAGGTGATGGGATTCTGCAGCCCCTCTCTGTACTTCCGTACTCTGTACTGATATATATCTTTCTTTTATGAGGCTTTTCACTGCTACATGTTAAAATTCCATGTCATGCTTCCTTTTTAAAGAATCATGCCTTATTCGTGAAACATAAGCAGAATGAATTTCTGTGTAAATTTTAAGTAAAACAGTTTGTACGTAAGTAGCCCCGTTGAACTGAATGTGACAATTTACATACGAATGGATTTACACAGACTTTTGTTCTGCTTTTGTTTCATAAATAATGCCCATTATGTTGAACTCTCTTTCAAATTCAATTTCCCTATATTACTCTGCACTTCAGTATTTTCAAAATACATTGAAATCTGAAAGGCTCACAACTAATTTTATTTACAAATCGGTCAGCTTCCAGGCAAATACAATACTAATCTTTCATTCACAAAAAGGGCCTTATTGTGGGGCATTAAATGAACAGTATTTGAAATCTGGAAGATCGGAGAAGGCCATTTTGGTATAAATTATTTAGCTGCCACATATTGCCATATGTGCACTGTGCTCATTACAAATGTATAGATCCATATGTCAGGCCGTTCTAATGTAAGTTTTATTAACAGAACTAGAAAGAGTTCAGTCACTTATTTGTTTTAATTAGCAAATTATAGTTATATTATTTAGATGTTGAGGGCTTTGACTGTTGTGTATGTTACATTTACTTATACGTTTACTATTGTGATTTAATATTTTAATGAATATTATATTTAATTCTTTTAGATTTGTGCATTCAGTAGATGTTTTTGTCTGATATGAATTGCAAAATTAATTAAATACTGTAACGTTATGTGATTGTGTGAACTTAACATATTGAACTGTTACGTTAAGCTCTATATTTTATTTTTATTTTTTTCTTTCTATAAACAATTTTTGAATAATATGTTTATGGACATTAAGAAATACATTTTGTAAGCATAGCGGACTCCCCACGCGTATATCAGGAAGACTGGCATGATGCGCATTATGTTTCTGCTGAGGAGCCAAGAGCACATACAGTCTTCACTCCTCAAGCCTTCTGAGATTATCGTCAGCTTCTTCGAGACAAGCGGCCTTCCAGTCGGTGTTGGTATTACAGCGCATTCCAGCGATCACATACTTCCTGCCTGCTGATCTGTGCAGTGGTCTGCATCCAGCTGGTGTGTGTTTCCCTGGGCGCTTCGGCATCGACTGCGAGGTTTTCCTAACACTAAAAGAGCTCACACGCGGCGCTTCCTTGTCAGGATGTCTCGCCCGTGTGCTTCTGTGTGCGGTCGGTCTCTGCCGCCTTCTGTTGGGCACGAGCACTGTCTGATGTGCTTGGGCTTACAGCACGCACAGGCAGCGCTCATGGATGAGTCATGTTTCCATTGCGGGAACATGCCCATCTCGGTGTTACGGTCGAGACTCAGTGATCTCCGTGCAGCCGCCGGGGTGAGAGTCCCCTCTGCCACACCCCAATCTGTGGTCTCCGCGAGAGGCGGCACTTTGGCTGGTGGCCAGGGTGATCTGAGGGTGATGGTGTGGAATAAAGCTGCGACGCTCATGCCTCGGCCCACACCCCCCTCTCATGCACCGGACCCGCCGTCCTTTCAAGCGGGTACATCGCGGCCGGCCGACCTACGGGTGGCGCAGCATTGCCCGTGTCGGACCCAGAGTTAACAGCCGTGCTTTCCTGGGCAGCTGCGAGTCTTGGGTTGGAGTGGAACCCTCCGCCCCGACCTGAGCGCTCAAGGTTGGATGATTGGTTTTTGGGGTCGGCGCGTGCGGACACCCGTCCGTCTGTCCCCCCGATATCTTTTTTCCCGGAGGTGCATGAGGAGCTTGCACGGTCCTGGGAGTCCCCGTGGGCTTCCCGTGACCGTTTCGTGATCTCCTCTGCCTTCACTACCCTTGATGGGGCCGTGGCCAAAGGGTACACTGGGGTTCCCCCAGTCGAGCGCTGCGATGCAACTGTGCCAGAGTGCTTCGACTTTGTGTGGTGACCTAAGCACCCTCCAAAGCCTGTAGATTCACATCAACCTTGGTGGCGAAATCCTACAGAGCGCGGGCAGGCTGCCGCCTCTTTGCATGCCATGGCGGCTCTTCAGGACTACCAGGCCAAGTTGCTGTGCAACATGCACGAGGGTGGGGCTGACCCAGGACTCAGAAATGAGTTGCGTGCCACCACTGACCTCGCTCTCCGAGCAACTAAGGTGACCGCACGCTCCCTGGGTCAGGTGATGTCCACAGCTGTGGTCCAGGAGAGACACCTGTGGCTCAGTCTGGCCGATATGCGTGACGACGAGCGGACCCGGTTCCTCGATGCTCCCATATCCCAGACTGGGCTATTCGGCGGCGCGGTTGAGAGCTTCGCCCAACAGTTCTACCAGAAAGACTCGGGAGAATGAACTGTGTGACAATTATCCATTTATTAACAGCCCAGCAAGCAATCAAGTATTTTGGCATAGGTCCCGTCCGTAGCTCGCAGTCGGAGGGTCCGGACTCTGCATATCCTGCCTGAAGATAAAGGCAGAGGCACAGCCGACCCCCCGTGGAGTCTGGAAGGGACCATCCTGGTGGTGGTAGGTTAGATGTAGAAAAGGATTTGGTCTTGGAGGTGGAGGGGAGGATGGCGGTGAATTGGCGCGTCAGCATCTGCGAACTCAGAAATGGGTAAGTGCCGATCTTTTATACTCAAGTATTAGAATGTGATTGGATAGATAAGAAAGTAGAAGTGACGTGACAATTAAGTCTTCCTGGCAGAAATTACGCTAGAGCTTTCATTTCTCAGCCGCCCAAGAGCAGACGGAGGCTATCAAGCATTTATTGCCCCGGCGGCCAGCTGCTGCCTCCACCCAGCCGCCCGCGCAGTCTCAGTCTGCTTGTCACCGAGGGTGCCCTCCAGCGGCTTCCACCCCTCGTGCGCCACCCCAGCAGCAGCCTTCACCGGGGCCGCGCCGAGGAAGCCGCAGCAAGGCCCCCCAGTCCGCTCCAGCCCCGCAGCCCACGAACAAACGCCAGGCTAAGCGGCGCTCCTGACTCAGACAGCTCAGGGATGGGCAGTTCTTTCCAGGAGATGGCGGCAGGGCCACTCCTTCCCCTGGTGGAGGGCCGGGGGAGAATCTTTTTTTTCAGCTTTTGGCCCTCGGGTCAGCAGCAACCAGAAAGAACTGATGAACCCATCCCTGAGCAGCCAGAGACCGGCGATGATAGTGTGCGCCACCCCCGGGTCCCGCCATTCGCATCCCTCTCTGTCGCCAGCCCCCTGGCAGAGCAGACCCCCGTGGAACGCGAGTCCTTCCCTGGTCTCCTCTGTCAGGGCGCAGCTGTTACCCGTGCCCCCACACCGGGACGCTACGCCTCCCATGTCCGGACCGGTAACGCTGCCCCGCTGCCCCACCCGGGTACGCCTGTCGTCCAAATGACTCTGCTGGTGCAGTACCTGGGAGCCTGGCTTCAGCTTCCGGGTCTGTCCCGCTGGGTCGCGAGGACCATCAGACCGCTTTCGGGGAGTCCGCTATACCATGGTGGGCTCCAATGCCCCAGTCATGCGTGCGGAGGTTGCCACCCTGCTGGCGAAGGGTGTGATCGAGCCTGTTCCTCCAGCCGAGATGGAGTCCGGCTTCTACAGCCCCTACTTCATTGTACCCAAGAAAACGGGCAGGTTACGACCAATCCTGGACCTGCGCGTCCTGAACCGATCCCTCCACAGGCTTCCGTTCAGGATGTTGACAGTGAAGCGCCTTTTCGAATGCGTTCGTCCAGCCGATTGGTTTGCAGCGATCGACCTGAAGGACACCTACTTCCATGTGTCCATCCTACCTCGACACAGGCCGTTCCTACAGTTTGCTTTCGAGGGGCGGGCATATCAGTATGCGGTTCTCCCATTTGGGCTATCTCATCTTGGGCAGATCATGAAGGTCGTCGAGGCAGCCCTTGCGCCACTCAGGCAGCACGGGGTTAGCATCCTGAACTACCTCGACGACTGGCTCATACTTGCCCACTCTCGAGAGCAGGTGTGCGAACACAGAGATCTTGTTCTCCAGCATCTAGCCCGTCTGGGCCTTCGGGTCAACTGGGAGAAGAGCAAACTCTGCCCCGCGCAGAGGATCTCTTTTCTCGGTATGGAGATCGACTCGGTCGCCATGTACGCGCAGCATACGAGCGAGTGCGCGCAGTCACTGCTGACTTGCCTCCGTCAAATCGAGAGCAAGAGCGTGGTTCCACTGAAACTATTTCAGAGGCTCCTGGGGCATATGGCATCTGCAGCTGTGGTAACACAGCTCGGATTGCTTCATATGAGACCGCTTCAGCATTGGCTTCGCGATCGAGTCCCGAGATGGGCATGGCAGACAGGCATGCTCCGGGTCCAAGTGACTCAAGCCTGCCTTCAAACCTTCACCCCGTGGTCGAACCTCAGTTTTCTACGGGCCGGAGTGCCCTTAGAACGAGTTTCCAGACATGTGGTTGTGTGAACAGATGCATCCGCCACGGGCTGGGGGGCCATGTGCAATGGACATGCGGCCACGGGCTCCTGGACAGGACCCCAGCGCGTCCTGCATGTCAATTGCCTCAAGTTGCTGGCAGTACGGTTTGCCCTGCACCGCTTCCGAGCGTTGCTCAACATGTGCTAGTCAGGACAGACAACACAGACACAGTAGCGTACATCAATCACCAGGGGGTCTACGCTCCCACCGGATGTCTCAACTCGCCCGTCATCTCGTCCTTTGGAGTTAGAAGCATCTGAGGTCCCTTCGTGCTGTCCATATCCCGGGAGAACTGAACCGTGCAGCCGATGAGCTCTCACGGTGTCAGCCACTCCCTGGGGAATGGCGACTCCATCCCCAGACGGTCCAGCTGATTTGGGAACAGTTCGGCAACAGAACGCACAGGTAGATCTGTTTGCCTCCCACGACTCTTCCCACTGCCGCCTGTTTTACTCCCTGACCGAGGGCACGCTCGGCACAGATGCTCTGGCGCACAGCTGGCCGCGGGGCCTATGCAAATATGCGTTTCCCCCAGTGAGCCTTCTCGCACAGCTACTGTGCAAGATCAGGGAGGACAAGGAGCAGGTCCTTCTGGTCGCCCCGTATTGGCACGGCCGGACCTGGTTCCCGGAACTCTTACTCCTTGCGACAGCCCCTCCCTGGCCGATTCCTCTGAGGAAGGACCTCCTATCTCAGAGACGGGGCACCCTTTGGCACCCGCGTCCCGATCTGTGGAACCTCCACGTGTGGACACGGCAGGTTTGAGTACGCTGCCACCTGCGGTGGTGGCTACCATCACTTCCGCTAGGGCAGAGTCTACCAGACATGCCTATGCGTTGAAGTGGAACCTCTTCGTCACCTGCTGCTCTTCTCGCCAAGAAGATCCCTGGAAATGCCCGATTGGGTCCGTGCTCTCATTTCTCCAAGAAGGGTTGGATCGAAGGCTGTCTCATTCCACCCTCAAAGTATACGTGGCCACCATATCTGCCCACCATGACCTCCTGGACAACAAAAAAGTAGGTCAGCACGACCTGGTCATCAGGTTCCTGAGGGGAGCAAGGAGACTAAATCCTCCTCGCGCTCCCCTCGTACCCTCTTGGGACCTCTCGGTAGTGTTAGATGCTCCGGTAAGGACTAAGATCAGGTGTCTTCGCTTGCTCGCCATTCCACTCCACGGACTGGATACGTGCAATATACTCTCAGATGAGCTTCCCAGGAAGCCCTGAGCTCCTCCAGCACTGTCTACGCCGACACCAGTAAGTCTACCCTTTCGAGCCCAGACCCTCGTGTCCGGCCAGGTGCTCCGTGTGCATGGTTCCTCCTCTGGGCGACCCCCACATGTGTATTTCCACCGTAAGCCTCCCTGAACGGGTGTCTTTCCCTTGGCAGGCTTGGCAAGCCTTGCCCCACCTGGGGTTAAAAGTCCACCTTCGGCTGGTACCCCAAAGTTCTTCCATATGCAGCCCCTCCGATCATATGTGTTTCTTAAGTCCTCCCTACGGATAGGCAGCTTGGCGCATACTTCCACCTGGAATATGCTTCCCAGTGTACCTTGGTATTCCTGTGTTAAATGGGAGTCCTTCGTCCGTACTAGTCTTACGACAGGGAGCTTGCACTTACTTAGGGCACTGGAAGACAGCCGAGTGGCGTGATTAAATTGGGACCCCCATTCGTCAGTCACTGATGTTACTCGGAGTGACTGAACGAAAGGGAACGTCCCGGTTACGTATATAACCCTTATTCCCTGAGGAGGGAACGGAGACGTAACGTCCCTCTGCCACATCCGCTGTACCGCTGAAACGGCCGGGAGTTCAGTCTTGGCTCCTCAGCAGGTAACATAATGCGATCATGCCACCGTTCTTCCTGATATACCCACGCAGTGGGGTAGAGTCCGCTATGCAAAATCCGCATGCCCATGGCATTAGCACTGCGATTGGGCACTTTCTAGATCTCGAAGTTGATAGGCTTCTAAGCGAAACCCCCATTTGTCAGTCACTGACGTTACATCTCCGTTCCATCCTCAGGGAACATACGTAACTGAGACGTTTCTCACTGATGCAACAGAAGTGTTAAGATTTGTATTTAGCTTTTTTATGTCTTAGGACTCTTATTTTGAAGTGTATTTATGTCCCTATTGTTCCTATTGTTCCTGCTCTGACTTCCTGTGATTAGTTCCTGTTTTCTTTCCTGTTCCTGTGTCCCAATTCGCCTACGTATATGTCCTAAAAGTATGTACCTTTTTTTTTTTTTGAAGAAAAAGTACTTTTGAGCGTGTAGCAGAAAAGCAGGCAAGCTTTGGGACATACTACTTTGTCATCTTTAACGGACAACTCTGTCGCTTAGTTATGTGCATCCTGTCACAGTTTAAACTGCCCTGTCAATCATCTTGTCACAGTTAAAATCCTCCACATTCAATTTCATTCCATTTCTTACCGTATCAGAGAGAACTGTAGTAGCACATTGACATATCGTGGGTATTTCACGCGGAGACTGTACTCATGTGTTTGCAATTTGAATATGATGATGTGTTTAAAAGTTAATGGCCAAATGTTTTATTACAAAAGTTTCCAATGCTGTTGCAGATGAACTATAATGTGGATAATACTGAATAAATATATTTTCGTTAGGTTATATACTGATTATTAATCATTCAAACTCCTTTATCTAAACCTCTGTGCTTATCCACATAGACGGGGGAAAGTGAAGTCAATTAGAAGCGCTCACTTCCTGATGGCTGAGTGTACTGCGCAGACTCAGACTGAGCTTGACGACGTAGATGTGATGTGAGCAACCTGTCTAACAGTTGTAAGTCCTCTAGTAGTTGTGCAAAGTAAAATCTTAATCACTTTGTTGAAATATTTTGTCCCGTTGCTTTTGGCTCTCTATGGGCTTCTCCCCATGCTTCTCCCTTGATCAGGATCAAGTCCTTAATCGGACTTTATGCCTCCATGTCCCCCCGATTGCCTCATAGACAATAAAATATTGCACTCGAGCTTATCCTCCTGTATATACGGTAATTTCTCTACTATGTGACGAGAGTCGCGCGGTTATGACGCAAATGTTAGCCTATTTTTACAAAAACGGCTTCTACGTGGCAATAGTGTAAGATAATGGAGCCATTTATACGTTGTCGTGTTTCTTTAGAAATAAACAATGGACAAATGGAGTCTTTAAACGCCTCAGAAGTAAAGTTATTTGCTGTCAAAGTGACGCCAAAATTAATGGGAGTCAGTGGGATGCTAATTTGGGATCATCCAAGTAAGGACACGCAGTATTAAAGGATTAGTTCACTTAAAGATGAAAATTGTCTGATACTTCGAAAAGGTCACACTTTACGTTGGCGGTACTACCTGCCCCTGTGTTTACAAAGCGCATATATGAAGACTTATACAAACTGGTTTTGTGGCCCAGTAACACATATCAGAGATGGGCAACTGCAGTCCTGGAGGGCCACTGTCCTGCGAGTCCCAATTATACATACCTGAAAAACCTAACAAAAGTCTAAAGGATTGCTTGAAAATTACAGGCTGATTATATACATGTTTGATTAGAGATGGAGCTAAACTCTGCAGGACAGTGGCCCTGACAAGGGTTTCCACTTGGTATGAGACACTTAAAGAGGTCATGAACTGCACTGTTTTAGTGTTTTATAATGTTTCCTGGGGTGCACTTATAATGGTAGTATGATTTTTACATCTTACAAAAATTGTATATATAATTTAGAAATAAAAGGCATTTTTCCTCTCTGTTTTTCGCTCTATTTGAACGGGCGTGTCTGCTGTGAGACTTCAGTGTAAATGCCCACTGCTCTGATTGGCTAACATCTTTGCAAATTAAATAGCTAAGTACTACATGTGGAACTCAAAATCTTTTAGCATGTTTTTAATATTACAGCACTCAAAGTTAACTAATCGTGAAACATGTTGATTATATCTTTATATGTAGATCTATAGCATTACATATAGATTGTGGCATGAAAGGTTGTAGTGATGAGCATTGTTGCTGATCACAGATGAATGAATGCAGTGATCTTGTCATTGCAACTCGATTTCTGCACACTAACGAATGCTTTTATTATAACTAGCAGTGCAAACACAATGTAAATCAGAGATTTGTTCAGAACTCAGTCACTGATAAAACTGTGCTGTTTGATTGACAGCTCCAGCGATTGTAAAGGGAGCGTTCTCTTATCGCTTTCTACATATAATTTAATCACAGTTTAAATTACAGATTATTTTCATCCTACTAAGAGAAACAATAATTTAGTCACTGGTTTGATTCACTGACTCACAGACAATATCTAAATGTACATGAATCATTACATATCAGAAATCACTGGTCACAGATCAGGCATTGGAATTAACAGAGTTACTTACATGTTGTCGCATTAATGTTGAGTCCATATCTTAAAAGTCTGTTTGCCAAGCCCGAAATTGTGACTGATTTACCAAAGAATCCACAGTGAAATGTACCGCATACAAATAAATAACGCTCAACTTAGACATTCACATTGTTGAAAATTAATAACCACATTCCTAGCATTAGGATCTTTTGGATGGTAATGTTATTTGTAGTCCATCTTGTATTGCTCTTCTCTCCTCGTCATCTCACTAACAAGCCAGTGGGTGGGGCCAAAGATGCAATGATGAAGTAGGCTTCGATTTTCACCTGCAGAGGCGGTCTTTCACCAGGCACATTCCACAATGAGCATTATCTGGGCATTGTTACAATAAAAGCTGTTTTTGGACTAACAAGGAAGTTTTCAGTTCTGAAACTTACAGGATATTCTTATAGTATGATGACCTCTTATATGTCACAGCTCAAGGAACATTTGATTTCTTTAGTTGTCATGAAATGTGTGTCTTGAGGGTGTGCTTCAGATGAATCATATAAGTTCAATCGTATCCAGTAAAGTACCATCTGCAGATAGCTTTAGGAAAGCTATTGGAGAACAGGGCCAAGTGTGGAAGGGTTTGGCACTGAGATAGTGGAGTATATTTTCCTCTGAATGTACCTTATAAGCAAGATGGATGGGGCTACAGGGAACGTGCAATGGCTGTTCAATGTTTTTTTCCTCTCCTTTTCAGGAAGAGCCAGAAGCTCCAGCTTCCTGTGGTTAAGAGGGGAAGTGGCTGTCCCTTTCCCCTGTGGAGGTGATGGGGCCCGAGGAGCGACACTCGGCAGTCGGCTCTACCTCCCCCACCATCATGTTAATGAGGTCAAGTGATTAATTGCAGATCCAAACTACAGGGGCAAAATGTATGAGGACCAGATTGAGGAGAGCACACAAAAAGCCAGTGGCCAGGACAAGCTGGACTTTTTTTGACCCAAACACTAGTGGTAATTCATTTGAAAATTGGCATATGGAGCAACCACCTCATAAATGTTGTAATTACACTACAGGTTTACACTTTTGAAATTGAGGTTTTGACATTGGTACGGTATGGTTTAAATGATCATGATTTGGTTTGGCCTAACTGTTTATCTACCATGTTATATTGTTGGTATGTACGCCACTCAATAGCAAAATATGCCGCTTGTTCAGCTTTACACATCAGCTGTTGACAACACTGTAAAAAAATATATTTTAAAAGTAAGTTACCTGGTTGCCTTAACATTTTGAGTTCATTGAAATAAAAATATTGAGTTAATATAATAAACATTTTTTAGAATCAACATCACCTTATTCAAATATTATTCACATTTTTTGTAAACATATTGTGTAGTTGAGTGTTTTATTTGTTAAAATGCAGTGAAACATGCCAAATTGTGCTATTTTCATGATTTATCACAATTTTTTTAAATCTATTTATGTGGTTCAGATTTCCTTCATTGAATTAACTCAAATTTGTAATTGAATTGAACTCAAAATTTTAAGGCAACCAGGTTACTTCCTTTTTTAAGTTAAACCAAAAGTATTTTTTAACAGTGTAGTACTGTACCACTGATGCTTTTTGCTTGTCATTTGTGGTGTACACTGTGCAAAAGTGCTGAATATTAAGCAACCTGTCAAACTCATCCTCAGTCTGTATCATATTAAGTAATATGATAGTTTTCAACATTAGAACACCATACTTGAAATGTGCACACATTGCTTTTGTTACCACATTTTTTGGGGGAAACACTTTACAATAAGGGTGCACTAATATGCATTAATTCATGCTTAACTAATGCACAGATAATGATGAGTTAATGTGTTACTAATGGTGAACTAACCCATTTATTAATGATTACTGCATCAGCAACTAATGAAGATTCGACATGATTAATAGATTAAGTAATCATTACATAGTTATTAGTTAAATGTGTAATAATGCATTAATTCCTTAATAACATATTTTATGAACTAATAATGTAAATTAATGTGTTAATTACCACAACGGGTCAAAGCCATGCATTTCAACTTCCAGTTGTCTGCTTTAATTAATCATTAGCTAAAGATTTACAAAGGTTTCATTATGTTATGACTTTACTTGTTGGGGCACATGACTATTAACTAATTGATTAAGTAATATGTAATTGTGGTTATGAGTTTTGAATTAATTTTGAATTAGTTAATAGTCATGTGCCCCAACAAGTAAAGTCATACCATAATGACACCTTTGTAAATTTACTTTGCACCCTTATTGTAAAGTGTTACCTTTTTTTGTTTATAATTCAAGTATGTTACTATTTTCAGTCTTCCAATGTTTGTTTGTTTTTTTTTACATTATTTAGGGACAGAGGTTTGAGCCCCCAAAGATTTGTGCCCAGGGGCCTCACAAGGCAGTCTTATCTGTGCCTAACTAATATGACTGATATCAAAATGGCTAACATCTAGGAAATAGATGGAAAATAAGACAATAACTGACAGGAAGATATAGTCTTTATTAGATGAGAAAAGGAAAAATATATGAGGTGAAGCAAGACACCCAGAGGCAAATAAATATAATTCCATCATGGTCTTTATTATCAAAATCTAGTTGTTTTCATTTAGCAAGATGGAGCTGAGTCATACTGCATTTTTCTCTAGAATGTCAGATAAATGCTGATTGACACAGAGGACATATATTTTCCTAGTTTTAAAAAATCTTAGACATCAAGGGAAAATCCTGAGGGCATTTTTTTTTTAAATATATCAACAAAAATGATGCTGGTATCACATAATATTCCTTCAGTGCCATCGGGCGTGTACTTACTGACAAGCATGCACTAAAATGGCCTGCATGCCATAGGATCAAAACTCATCCAAGTCTCTGAGCTGACAATTACCATCAACTAATAAAGCAGTAAGTCTGCAAATATTTGCTCATGGTCAGGGCTCCATACTCTGTTGAAAGAGATGCATTGTTGAATGACAACCTTGTAACCTACTTTATTTAATCTCTATTTTTAAATAACTTTAATAGAATAATTTTAATGTATTACCTTTAAATAAATTGTTTAATCACTTAAAGGGTTAGTGCACCCAAAAATGAAAATTCTATCATTAACTACTCACCCTCATGCCGTTCCAGACCCGTAAGACCTCAGAAAGGCCTCCATTGTAGCAATGTCATTTCCTCTCTTAAGACCGTAAAAGGTAGACTTACAAAGATGTAAAGATGAACAAAGATTATAGGGGTGTCAAACGACATGAGGGTAAGTAATTATTGACAGAATTTTCATTTTTGGGCGAACCAAGCCTTTAATGGATCTATTTTTCTACTTTTGATATAGGACAATTTTTAGAAACCATATGGGTAGGCCCATTTCTTGAATTTAAAACTGGTGACATTAGTCGGACAGTCATTATTGCAATAATGACACTTTTATCCAGCAAATAAATACACGAATAAATTCTAAGGTATTATCAGTTTTGGTTTCGTTTTCTCTGTGCTTCCCGTTTTTTTCTGTTCTGTGCCATCGTTAGTTTCCCTGGTTGTTAATTAGTTCCATCACACCTGTTCTGATAAAATTTTTCTGGTATTTAGCCGTGTTTCCTCAATTTCTTTGTCCAGTCTCGTCAATGTTAAGTTGTTATGTTGTTATTCTCTTGCGATCTTCTGAGTTTTCTGGTGATGGATTATATTAAAGACTATTTTGCTTCTCTACTTCTCTGTGACAGAAGACAGGACCTATATTGCACTAACTTTCTGGACCGTTCTCTTTGTGTTTTTATTATACCAGCCTGAATACAGAAAGGAAAGCATGTCTACCCGGTGTGGGTCCCCAGGGGAATTTCACAGAGTTTGTGGAGTGGGTGCTGGGCAACTGTGGGTCCCCATTCACCATCTACCACGCTAAGGAGGACATCACCAGCGAGTGCCAGAGCCCACTGCATACAGAGAGCTTGAGCGTGTGCGATGCACGAGCCAGCACAAGAAGTAAAGTGGACTGAGCCAGCCATCGCCCTGGGGGCTGAGCCCCACTGTGAGTCTGAACAGGTGCGTGAGACCATCATCCTTTTCGACTCCACTGGGCTCCCTTGTTTCTCTGGCTGCTCCTTGGTCAGACGTCGCCCTGCCTGCGCCACGGACTTCCGAGCCATCCGCTGCACACCATCTCTTCAACCTTTACGTCTCCGTCTTTCCTTTAGCTCTGCTCCGGCCCTCGGTCCCACTGGCTTTAAGTACCCTTGCTTCACCTCAGATGCTCATCACTGAGGCTCTGCCTCGGCCTCCAGGAACATCTGTCACCCGGTCTCATTTGCTCTTCATCTGCGTATAGGGCTCCACTACAGCCAGCCTCATCTCCATCAGTCATTCCCTTGGTGTCATCAGCCAAGTCCCCACCACGGCTCCTCCCTCCTTCGTCATCACCACCATGGTCTCTCCATCTGTCATCTCCCTGGTTTCCTGCCCTCTGCCTTCTCTGCAATCTTCTCCAGAGCCCCCTTCCTCCTCAGTTGGACTTTTACAGTTCAAGGATGCTCCTAGGAGGTGTAGGCCTACTGTAACTTCTATGATCAGTTTTGGTTTCTTTGCTATGTTCCTGTTTTGCCTCTGGTCTGTGTCATTGTTAGTTTCCCTGGTTGTTAATTAGTTCCTTCACACCTTATCTGTTCCACGCTGATTATGTTCTTCTGGTATTTAGCCCTGTGTTTCCTCAGCTCCTTTGTCTGGTCTCGTCAATCGTCTCCTGCAATCTCCTGAGTTTTCTGTTGGTTGTAGATATTTTGAAGAATGTTGGTAACCAAACAGTTAATGGGCCCCATTGACTTGCATAGTTTTTTTTCTGTTTTTTTTTCTTCGTACTATGGAAGTTAATGGGCCCCATTGTCTTGCATAGTTTTTTTGTTTTTTTGTTTTGCGTACTATGGAAGTTAATGGGGCCCATTAACTGTTCGGTTACCAACATTCTTCAAAATACCTTCTTTTGTGTTCAGAAGCAGAAATGCATACAGGTTTGGAACAACTTGAGGGTAGGTAAATGATGACAGAATTTAAATTTTTGGGTCTATCCCTTTAACAATTTTGCACAACATTTGCTCCTTTTATCACTTAATTTTAAGCACCACAATTACTAAATTGTGTAGTCTGTTACATAGGAACAACTGAACAGACATTTAGAAGTTAATGTTATTTTAATGCAAATAGAGATATTTATTGCACATTAAAATAAAGATGTGAAAATACTTGAATTTTTACAAAAATATAAGTGTGTCCCATCAGGTAATCAAAAGTTCGATTGAACACTTGCGCCAAAATACATAATGTAAGTAAACAATTGATGGAGTACGAACTGTGAAGAACGCAAGTGTGGGTATTTGGGCAGGCCCAATGACAGGCTTTGGTGTTGTCTAATTTATGGCGCTTCTTTGCATTATCTTACATTATTGATCAGTGGAGTCACTTCATACATATTTATATCATATATAAGATATACAAAAAATGTAATTATTGAATGTATGTTGTGTACCTGACACAATAATGTTTTACACAAAGGCACTCTTTGTTCAAGAACGCCTTAAGCTCATAAACGATATTTCCTCTAGTGGGAAAATGTGGTAAGGCAGCTTTACACACAAGCCTTATAGTGAATAATGTGAGTCACAGTGATAAGTTAAGCACTTGGACTGACAGCCTCTCAGCATTCACCTTCCTTTGACCTCGATCCTTTCTTAAAATGCAACCTGAAACTGGCAGGCATCAGCGGGGAAACAGGGATAAGACAAGGTTTCTGATCCTGTGTATTACAACATACCTACCAAACAAAGCTTTTCGGTCTTTCAGTCAAGCCAGATTGTTTGAAGACATGCCATTTTGTTTAACATTTAAGTAAAATCTAATCATATTGACTAGAATATATCAATACTTTACAAGTTGATACTGGAAAATAATTAAATTTGAGGCCATCCATACTTTTAAACGTTGACAACAGTATTATTTTAGCAGATATATGCATATAAAAGGTAAAGTCTGGAAAACGAGGAAAAAGTTTTGATGACTCATCCTGCACTCCATTATTTTGTCCAATCAAATGCTCTCTAGAATGAGAACGCCCCACCCCTAATTGGTTTCAAAATTGGTAAATGCTCAAATATGCATCACTTCATCAGAAAATGTTAATTAAATTCAGTGGGAGGCTATACTCACACATTTTTGTTTCTCATTTGCTCATGAATATAGTGTTTATGTGTATACATGACTGGTGTCCCAGCTCCCCTGAGCTTTTTAATTACAAACTCAGAGCAGCAGAACTGTAACCCTGCTTATCTCTATTCAAATGATAGAGATTCGCACCTTTCGTTAATAGGTTACTTTTTAAGGAAAGAAGAATGAATTGCTTTATATATATATATTGCACATGAACTGAAGCAACTGAACTCTGCAGTTGTGGTGTTGCATACAGCAAGCAAGATAAGCCCTTATTTACATAATTGCCATTTTGTCATTAGTCATCCCTAAAATAACCAATCAGTGAGCTGAATTTTGAGTGATTTGGTCACCAAATATTTAACTGGTTTTGCAGAGTCTTGCAGCATCTTTTGAAATATAACAAAAAGATCTCTAATAGGATTAGCGTGTATACATTTACATCCAAATCCCTCTGACATTGTCTTGTTGAAGCTATAGACAAAAAATAATAATAATTCACAGGTTGCTACACAGTGTTGAATCCTAATTCATTAACCACACCTTTTAAAAGGCTTTTTTAACATTTGACGAGTAAACTAGAAAGATAACTGCAAAGTTCTGTCGTCTGGCGCTTTAAATGCTTGAGCTTTTTGAAGCAGGATAGATTCTGATTGGCTGCCATAGTTTTTACTGTTCACAAGCTGGGGGGGAATTTTTTTTTCTTTTCTGAAAGTAATTAAAGGATTCTGTTTCTCTGTGCCGTTATCGTTATAGTTCTTCATTCTTATTTAGAACGATTTTTAAAACCATCTTATGGTTATAATGATAGTTATTGCCCTTGGTGTGAATGGGTCTTAAATCCTCTGATTTTGTTTAATGGACAGTTATGGATGATAACGATAATAGACTGCAGGATAAATCACAGTATCTTTTTCATAAATAAGGTCCAGTGTAAGATATTCAGCTTCTTGCAGAGTTTTTCCTGGGGAAATTCCAATTTTCGAGAAGCACTACCACTCGACAAATATAATCTGACCTCTCCAGTATCAGGTACTATTGGCTGATACTGATGAAAAGGATCTGTTAGTTTTTTCTTTTGCTATCTTCCTAAGGAAATAAATCAAGTCCTGAGGCCACTTTTACATTTTATACTGCCATTGCCATGAGACAGAACTTATTGAGTGTTCATAACTGCTGGAATTTTCCAACAATTTTCTAACAATACTAACCTGCAGGAGCTCTACCAAATGCGCCTTACTAATCACCATTTTGATCTGTTTGTGATTACAATTTATTGTATGTTATTAAAGTCGGCATGAAACAGAAGTTGCAATAGTCTTTTCTTCCCTATTGTGATGTCAGTGTATTTATAGGTCCCCCTTTTGCTGCCAAAACAGCCCTGACCTGTCGAGGCATGGACTCCACTAGACCCCTGAATTTGTGCTGTGCTTCTGGCACAAAGATGTTAGCAGCAGATCCTTTAAGTCCTGTAAGTTGCCAGGTGGGGCCTCTATGGATCGGACTTGTTTGTTCAGCACATCCCACAGATGCTTGATTGGATTGAGATCTGGGAAACTTGTTGTTGTGCTCCTCAAACAATTCCTGAAGCATTTTTGCTTTGTGGCAGGGCGCATTATCCTGCAGAAAGAGGCCAAAGCCAACAGGGAATACCGTTTCCATGCAAGGGTGTACATCGTCTGCAACAATGCTTTGGTAGGTGATGAGGGTAATGTGTCATCCACATGGATGGCAGGACCCAAGGTTTCCCAGCAGAACATTGCCCAAAGCATCACACTGCCTCCACCGGTTTACCTTCTTCCCATAGTGCATCCTGGTGCCATGTGTTGCCCAGGTAAGTGACACACACACACCCGGCCATCCACATGATGTAAAAGAAACTGTGATTCTTTCATTTTTCCATTGCTCCGTGGCCTAGTTCTGATGCCTACGTGCCCACTTTTGGCGGTGGACAGGGGTCAGCATGGGCACTCTGATTGGTCTGCGGCTATGCAGCCCCATATGCAACAAACTGCGGTTTAGCACGGTATTTGGACACCTTTCTATCAGAACCAGAATTAACTTCTTGAGCATTTTGTGCTACAGTAACTCGTCTGTTTGATCAGACTATGACCCTGTCGCCGCTCACCGGTCCTTGAAACACTTTTGATAGATACTGACCACTGCAGACCAGGAATCAGTGTTATTCACCTCACCTGTCATAATGTTATGCCTGTTCGGTGTATATCCTAGCAATTACATATTCTGATTTGAACAAGAAAAAACACTTGCTAAGTTTGCTATTGCTGTGATATCACGAGAGTGACAGGTAGTCCCGCCCTCATGCCAGTAAACATCATCAAAGAAAAGAAGAGATGTTAAAAAAAACAGATTCTTTTAATTAAAGCTTTGATTAAAGGGCACATGAACTACAAAAAAACATTATAATAAGTCAAAACCATTGTAAAAGTATTTGATCCTGAAAACTGCAGTGAACCAAAGATAGTCTGGTTTGAAATCGCTAGTGTTTCTGACGTCACAAACTACCTTGTAACCAATCACGTCAACGTGTGATTGTCAATGAGTGGATATCTGAGCTGGTGCCAGGGATTGGAAGCGAGGCTAATTTGCATATTCATAAAACCATGTATATTAAATGAGGCAAGGGTGTAGAGTTAAATTCAAGCTATTTTAAGGCATGAATCATTTTGTTTTCAAGTAAAAAAACGTTTAAATATGTCATTTTTGGTGATCAAAGATGAGTTTTAAGGGATGTAATTATTGACTAAATTATTATTGACTATGTTTAATAAAGAAACTGAGCTATAATATCTCATCAGGAAAGACCCACATTCAATCTCAACCCTTTTCCCCCTTTTTTTCTGAGCTTCAACATTACATTGACTGTATCCCTCTGAAGATTAATACATTCTGTGTCAGAGTTTGCTTCTCAGAGCTGTGTTTTAATGGAGTGGCCCATCATTAGCTCTGTTAAAGCAGCCGCCACTGAGTGAGGGGACTGTTAGGGCAGGGCAGGCTGCTTTTTTTACTGTCAACATCAATACACACTTAGTTGCAAGACAGCCTATTTGGGTCGAAGATACAATTTTGAGCCATCATATGTGCCTAAATCCAAATCTTGAAAAACTGTGCAAGCAATTTCTGAGTTCTTTAACTTTTTTTGATAATTGAAACGGGGCAATTCCTTCTAATAACTCAATTTGTGACTGGCTGTCTGTGTATACACAAAATCCTTTGATTTTGTGCTGACTTTCATGTTCTATAAAGATTAGCTGTCTGCAGTGTACTAAACATTGGCATGCTTAACCCTCTGGTCCTGCTTGCTCGGAGGTCGAAAATGAAACGATTTTTTTTCTTTAATGAAATTAGTGTATATGTTTCCGGCAATGTGTGAAAACCAGGTATTGTAAAGAATGCCTATAGGGAATATATAGAATGTGTGAAGTTTGTAGGCAAACTATGTCTGGTTTTTGTAATAATGTTGCATACTTTTACTAGGCATTCTAGACATTACCTAGATATTATACAAAATGACAAGTACCCTACACTCTAGGCAAAGTATCAAAACACACCTTTATTGGCATTGAACATGTTTTTGAAAACTATGACATGAAGTAAAGGAAGTTCTTACCAGAAAAAAAAAAAAAAACCTAAAGCATATGACGTTGAGCTACTTCTAGGAAGGCTATAATGGCATTTTGAATGGCACTACACTTTCTTCCTGTTCCGGCATCATGCCACAACAATAAGGGCAATCCTCTGTGGCAGAAGTGTGAGGAAATCAAATCCATAAATCTAAAAAAAAATTTGTGCTCCAAATTTGAGGTTGATATCTTAAAGAAATTAGCTTTCAGTAAGATTTTTGTTTTGTGTGTGTGATGTTCTGATAAGAGCTGTTTGATAAAAAAAAATTATTGCATCAGGGAAAATAATATTTACGCAAAGGCATATTTACAGTTTAAAAATCATTTCAGATGCTTGTAACTTTAAAGACGCATTTAATCAAATAAGGCGATGAAAAAACTAATGACACTTTCCAGTTTACTTTCTATGAAATTAAGAGGTTGGCAAAATATTGTGATGACCATGCAACTATTTTAGGCAGCAAAAATGATTCTGGCATTTATTGCATATATGCTCATTTATTAATGAAATATATACAGTTTAATGAACAGTGTTTTATTTCATAAATTAACTTCACATTTTTATAAATTAAATTGTATAGGAATTGCCTTGTAATTTATAATAATTTTATAATAATATATTTCTGAAAGTTTTGTATTGAAATATATAAACAATACCAAAACTTGTTTTCAAAGAATAATGTTTTTCCTTACCCATTGGAAAATAGTGGTATTCTTATTTTAGGCAGTTGTTTTAGGCAGTTTTTTTTTACATTTTTAACATTTGTAAATGTTGGGTTAAGAAAAATAGATAGATAGATAGATAGATAGATAGATAGATAGATAGATAGATAGATAGATAGATAGATAGATAGATAGATAGATAGATAGATAGATAGATAGATAGATAGATAGATAGATAGATAGATAGATAGATAGATAGATAGATAGATAGATAGCTTATAAGTTTGTAAAATGATTTAATTCTGTGATTAAGTGTCTCTTATATCAGCTGTAAATATGGGTACTGTAGAATATATTAGAGTAGAGTATTATTTTCAAAGATAATTTAATAAAGAAGATTCATTATACCACATAGGTTGATAAACAAACCCGTGTTAACATAATAGCTCAACACTGCGCACATTTATTCACTGGAAAGAAAGCAGCGCGAGTGATTCCTCCATGTTTACATCGCGTCAAGTTTATTGATGAATGAAGTTAGCATTTTTAAAGCCAGATAAACAGAGTGATTTTTCCTGGAATAGATTGGCTGGCTCACACGAGCCCCGTATAAACCCTCGAATGAATTTATAGTGTCTGCATGCTTCGCTACTTCACTCCAATTGTCCGCAGGCTGCAGATGCTCTTCGCCAATCCGGCACTGCAGGTGCAGTTAATACCGGAGATGCTGATAGTAGTTCTGGCTAGATATCCTTCTCTTTGCTTGTTTGTTTTCCTCACACAGAGGGTTTTTTCTGCTTACCCCCCTAGATTTTGCTCTAGTCCTGCCGTGTGAGGTGTTGGATTCATTGGCTCCCGCAGTCTGCCCGGCTTTGCGGTGCTTCTTCAGAGCATCATCTACAACATTATCTGTAGTGGATATGACGAGCAGTTCCGTGTGCTGCCGCATCATGTTGACATAACTCTGCTGAAGAACTGAAAATAATGAATGGCCGGTGAGGAGCGATGATATGAATTAACTCTTTGATGTGAAGGGAAGCTGGAACGGGATTTGTGGACTGCATTTACTGCCGAGGAAACACTGGAATGAGGTTTTAAACACGTTTCTTGTCGCTGTGAGTTTTCTTGCTGAAGTTGGCTTCGCTCAACAATGGAAAATTAACTGGAATGGATATTCTGATAAGTGTTCCTTGGAGATGGATGGAAGATTTTCCAACCTCTTAAGAATCTTTTCGTGGTGACTGGAAAGGTGGAGCGATCAGGAAAAGCTAATGACGGACCTATTAATCCATCAAAAGCACCAGAGGGGTTTGGAAACGTTTGGATTGAAATGTTTACATCTTTTTCTGGTTTTATACGAAACTACTAATGCTAGTTGTGGATCTCCGCTGGAATCTCCATTGTCATTGATTGATAGAGTGAAATGAATTCAGGGCTGTTGACATAAATGCTGTGATTTTTTTTTCTTTTCCTTTTTTTGGAAATATCCATATTTTCTTCAGAAAGTATTCCTATCTAAATGGAATTAGTTGAGAAAGCCCTTTGTGAAAGGAATAGACATGGTACATGGGAACAGGTTCCTTCACGGTGAGTCTAGCTGCCAGTTAACTTCACTCTTCTCTCTGTTTTATTTTACGCATGAGATCTATCTGCATTTACCGGTGTGTCCTTTATTCCTTTAGCAACTTTGTGTGTAATTGTAAGAGGATTTACAATTGAATGGGGTTAAATTAAGTGTTGCAACTGCATATGCATCATGCATAGTGTATCATATTTTCCCAGTTAGGCTATGTGTTCTTCCATGCTGGGAAATCCAGCTTAAGCTGGTAGCTGGTTTCTAGCTGGTCTAAGATTATCATTAGCTGGTTATTAGCTGGTCCAAGTTGGTGTTTTGCTGGTCCATGAGCTGGTAAACCCATTTGGACCAACAACAAACCATCTGAGCTGGTCATAGCAGCTTAAAGTTGTTAGGCTGGTTTTTACACTGGTTCTTTGTAGCTGGTTTCTAGCTTGCCCAAGATGGTCATTACAAGCTGGTTATTATAGCTAGTTGAAGTTGGAAACAAAGTGGCTACCAAGCTGGTTAAGGTGGTTTGTGGAAATTCAACCAGCTAGCCTCTAACATGTTACAGCTTAAGCTGAATTTATAAAAAAAAAATAGTTTGTTTCCCAAACTTACAGTATATCCATAGCAATTTAATCAGTCTGGAAAATGAATGCAAAATATATACCTAAATAAATTAATGTAGTTATTTATTTTGCATTTATTTAAATTATATTAAGTTTTTCAAGGTATAGATCAAATTCCTTAGGGATAAGGTTTCAGCTCCCTAATTTTCAACCATTCCTTAAAGTATTTCTGTTTTGTGATTTAGTACAACATAAATATATGTGAAAAACAACATCCATGTTTATAATGAGTCCACATGATTCTATGCTGTTTTGATCTTAAATCTTTTGTCGCAGTTGTTGCAGGTCTTCTCATGCTTGGGTTGTCTGGGGCAACAAAGAAGGAAGCAGGTAATGATGTTTTGTCACAGAATACCCACCCACTCTCCATCTCCATGTTTCCTGGCAATCTCTGACATTTGACTGCTCTCTCTCAGTGAAAAACAATTCAGGAGTGCAGCCGGCAGGGCAGTGTGGAACCTGGGTGAAAGAACCAGAGGGAGGCCTCTTCACCTCACCCAATTACCCAAACAAATACCCCCCAGAGCGAGAATGCATCTACATCATTGAAGGTACACACACACACACAAAAAATAACCTTGTTTGAATAGTAAATGCAGCTCAAAAACAAATTTGTCATGTGACACTTGGACGATGGGGGTTGTTTTAAACTGTTCAGTAGCACAGTTGCCTGGAAGATGCAGGAGCAATCAGTTGATTGTTAATCCTATGCAGCACCATTGTGATACTAGTGTTTCATTTGCATTCATAATAGATAGATCAACAATCTCTCAATATCAGAACGTCAATTTGATTATCGCAATTAGACTTCAGTGAAAAATAAATAAAATAGGATTGTCTTTCGGTCACATCTGTTGGACTGTATGCTGCAGTGCTGCTGCTAGCTGATAATCAAATTGAACTAAGAAGCTAGTAACAATTGTCATGCAATCTGATGGTTTACACGTAATAATCTTTTACTGCCATAATAAGATTACAAATGTTGCGATCTTATTAGTACATACCACTGTTAAACCCATGTGGTCTTCAATGTTTGGAGCTAATTTCTTTTGATTAAGTATATTTTTCCCAACCTCCTTCCTTATGAATGTGATGTTACTGTGCTTTTTCTACCAATAGCAATAAATGCATGTGGTTGCAATCCATGTGCCTTTAATCTCACAAACTTAATTTGTATATAATAATAATAGCAGACACACCCAACAAAATCTCATAAGCATATGTAACTATTTAACAAGTTCTTTTGAATTTGTACGATGTGATTCATACGTAAATATGCGATTTTTAGAAAACCTAAACCTACACTGTGAAAAATGCTGGGTTAAAAACAACCCAAGTTGGGTTGAATATGGACAAACCCAGCAAATGGTTGTTTTAACCCAGAAAATAGGTTAAATGTTTGCTTAAAACGACCCAATTGCTGGGTTAAAACGACCCGATTGCTTTAAAACGACCCCAGCATTTTTTAGAGTGGAACCATCAGAGGGGCATAAGCAGATTGTATAAAAGGTATGAATGAGATTATACAAATTCATACGAATTAGCCACCAGTTTGCCAAAACGTAAATTAATTACGTATTGCTATGAGAGTATGTTAGACATATGACATCATCCATCATAAATTACAGCTGTCAGTCTTCATGATTTTTTTTTCTCCCTTTGCAGCTCCCCCGAGACAATGCATTGATCTTTTCTTTGATGAAAAGTATTCAATAGAGCCTTCATGGGAATGTAAATTTGACCACATTGAAGTCCGGGACGGGCCCTTTGGCTTTTCTCCAATAATTGGACGCTACTGTGGGCAGCAGAGCCCTCCATATATCAGATCGAGCGGCCGCTACCTATGGATAAAATTTGTTGCGGATGGTGAATTGGAAGCCATGGGATTTTCTGCAAGCTACAATTTCACAGCAGGTACATACTGTTTTATGCTCTTTTATGCAGTGTCAGTAATGTTTACGATTGTGAAAGATTTATTAAGTATTACACCAGTGAGTTTTTGGCTTTCCTTGATGGTCTTTAAGAGTTCTGGAATTGGAAATGAGTAACCTCAGTAACCTCGGGTTATTGTTATCCCCTGCATGTCGACTTGAATTCCTGATGCAATCAGTAACTATACTCTTCAAAATCCAAGCCGCTGATTCATATAGCAATTATTGTCGGTCCATGTTGGTTCTGTCAATGATCCTAGATCTTATTAGTCATTCTATTGCAATAAAGAACCTTTTTAAAATGTTTACCTTGATCAGTTCTTAGTACCACAATGAATGATGACAATCCTTCCCAGGACCTGCTTCAGACGTTAAAGATTGCCAATAAGATGCTAAGTGGTAACAACTACATCATTCCGCATATAATTGATTGCACGTACCCTCAAAGGAATTCCTTGAAAATATGTAGCCCATTGCAAAACAGTTGATTTTTATCCGATGTCTTATTTTCAGTGTGTTAAAATTCACTGCTCTCTGATTATCTGTTTTGATTTAAAATTGAATCTCTGAAGTGAGTGTGAATGGCAAGTAATACTGTACCTAAGTTCAAGTGAGAGATGTTTGCGTAAATGGTGTGCAAATTGAACAGTGATAGAAATTGTGTGAAGAATGCTAAAAGCAATATTTGAATAAAGCTGCAACTAAAGTTGTAAATTCCGAAGAATTTCAAAGAGCGGTCGAGCTTTAGGGCCTTGCAGATGAATTACACAGCTGTGGCACTGGGTGCAAGAGAAAGCAGCACACAATTGAAGGCAGCACTGATTTAGAGTCGTATCTGAGAAATGAGTTATGAGGCGAGAATTCTTCCATCCTATTGTAAGTCAGGAGGAAATTCTTTCGCCAAGTTTGGAGAAACTGTTCAGCATGAATGGATTCAGACTCACGCTTCGCAACTTGCCAGGGAAGAAACACAGCTTCCTCTAGTCTTGATAAGGAATATCAGTGGCATATAATTTACATAATTAAGGAGATAAAAGTCCCTGAATTCACTTCCCTTGATGTTCCCCCCAAAAAAGTGGAGAGCGCATCTGCTCTGCTGCAGCCAATGCTAATGCAGAAGGTACAACAGATGAATGAAAAGCAGGGAATGAGGAAGGATAGAAATTGCAAAATTGCATGTATTCATTTTATTACTACAGAAAGGAACATTACTGTATTTAGCTAAAAAAATATATATTATTCTTATTGTCACAAAATGCCCATTCAATCAAAGATGTGTCAGTCTGCTGTGAGAGAGGGGGAATTTAGTCTACTGTATTTTCGTCATACTGGAGCTCTGGTAGCACAACTTCTGAAATTCTCTGCATTAGACCTCATTAAGACTGCACTTGCTTGCTTCATATCAAATCAAATAAAGTGCAGCGGACTACTGGTCTGATCTCCAGACTTTTTTAGTGTAGAGCTATGTGATCAACTTGAAATGGAATTAGTTTAAAGTCCACTCCACTCCACTTTTTTTTTTCAACTCCCCAGTGTTAAACAGTTGAGTTTTACCGTTTTTGAATCCATTCAGTTGCAATTTTCGAGACCGATATGGCTAGGAACTACACTCTCATTCCTGCGTAATAATCAAGGAACTTTGCTGCCGTACCATGGGTGCAGCAGGCTCAATGATATTATTCAGCGCCTAAAAATAGTCCCCAGCATGCTCCCTGTGTAAGCCAAGTATAGCAGGTTGTGGATATGTGCCTATTTTGTGCCTATATTGTGCCTATTTTCAGGCGCTGCGAAATATCATAGCATTTTGAGCAAGATGCTAACGGTCTATTTAGATTCAATGATCCATGCTAAAAGTTCTACTGCTAGATCTGGAGATCGACTGAATGGATTCGAAAACAGTAAAACTCAACTGTTTAACTCTAGGGGAGTTGGAAAATGAGCCTATTTTCAAAAAAAAGTGGAGTGTTCCTTTAAAAGTGTGATTCGACATGTCAGCGCCGATAGTCTCTTGGTTAGTGTGGCGACGACCCTAGTTCGGTTTCCAGCTTGAAGTCCTTTGCCGATCCTCTTCCCCTCTCTCTCCACCCCACGCTTTCCTGTCAAATAAATGCATAAAAGGGCCAAAAACATAACTTAAATTAGTCTTCTAAACACAGTTTTGTCAAGTGAAGTCCAGTTCTGAATGGCCAATGCAGGCCTGGTTCCAGAATCAAGTCACTGAGGGTGCTCTAGTAAAGTGAATAATTACTCTAAGCAATGGCTCCACCGTAGCAGTGTACAGTGAGACATTTAAGATTATTTACAAAATTACAAGTCATAATTTTTACCAATAATTGGAATAGAATTGCTATAAATATTTTGCTACGAATATTTTTCTATTAATCTATTAGTCTGTCTTTACATTGCTTTAATGCAATACTATTTTAACATGTCATATTTTAGCATTTAAATGTAGATGTCACTTCTGAAACTTTGCAGCATGCAATTGTCTTTCGGTCCACTTAGCAGCATGAAAAACAATAGTTAGTTAATGAGAAATTTCACGAGACTGCATAACTCAGCACTGAATAAAAACTCTGGCATTTTGAGTGGTGAGTGGATTCTGACTAACTTAAGGCCAATTCATATCTCACAGACAAACGCTAACAAACACCAACAAACAAGTTGGCCGTTGGATTTAGAATTTTATGAAAAATAACGGTCATGTTCACTTTGCCCCAAAAGACTCCGAAAAACGCTGATTGAACATGTTCAGTCGGGTGAAAACAAACTCTGACCAACGGCAACAGACGCCGACAGTGGTAACGCACTGATCCGACAAAACCCAACAAATGTGTTTGTTGCCGTTTGTCTGTGTGGTGTGAATTGGCCTTTAAACCCCTCTGATTGGTTCAAGAGATCAACAACTATGATCTGTGATTGGCTGCATTGCTAATCCCTACAAAAACATGTTGTAAATAGAACAATTTGAAGTTCTCCAGAGCGCAAACACAAATATGTAGTGGAGAGTTTGCCAAATCTGTTATGCCAGTATATTACTACAGTGAAGTCCAGTTTCTGATGTGAATGAATGACACTTTTGAGCTGGTTAATAGATCAAAATAGTGAATAGGTTCCATACAGTGGATCAAAAACAAACATTCTCGAGTATAACACTTTTGAGCTTATTCTTTTTAAGTGAATCAAAAAAATAATGCTTGATGTAACAATGTTCAAGGCTCAGGGAAGAAGGAGGTGGGAACAGGCAAATGTTCAACAAACTTTAGTCCAAAAATAAACAGACAACAAAACAAAAGTAAATCACCATCCCCTAACAGACGGCTGTCGCATATATTAAAACAAAACAACAACATAAAATCTAGGTCTGATCCTCTCTCGTCTTGCACTGTCACCATTTCTCCTTTTATCCTTCTGGAGCTCCTCTGTGAGACTCGAGACTGGTGTGGCGTGCATGTGACGCTCATTAGCACTCACGGCACCGGCCTCGCTCCGTTCCCACAGCTTTTGGCCCTGCCCTGCTTGCCACATTTGACCAATATAATCTGACTGATCTGACTTACTTACCGAACAGCAAAACATTCATTTTGACTCCATAAACCAAGAACTAATCCTATGTTATGTTGTTCTTAAAGGGGATAGATCACACCAAAATTTAAATTTAGACCACAAAAGGAGAAATAAAAAAATCCTGCTTTCACTCATCCATATAATGGCAGTGAATTGGAAGCAGCTTCAAGCTTTAAAGAAAAGTTGCGAAATATCACAGACTGATACACAAGCACACCATTTCGAGAAATCAAGAAATAAAACACATCACAAAACACAGCTCCTAAAGAATAATGCACATGCTTTCTTCTTTGAGGTAAAAATCTCTGTTTTGTTCCAGTTGTTGCAACAACAAAGCGAGTTCTTACATTCACATCTGTCAACATTCCACTTATTCTTTGTGTACACCATCAGAATACTTGTAAATACAGCATGATTTTTATGGAATCATTCTGATACTTTTGCATACTTTTGCTTTCCTATTCACTGCCATTGTATGGACAGCTGTGCGGGCAGGATTTTTTAATTATTATTATTTTGTCCTTTTGTGGTGAATAAATAATGACAATTGTTTTTGGGGGGTGGACTATCCCTTTAAGGTTTCTCAAAAGAATTGTTAATGTTAGGGATTTCCATTCCTAATTAAAAGTAATAGTATCTAAAAGTCATTTATATAATAAACTCATAATATACTCAGATTGAAAGCAATTAATGTGAAATTGTCGCTCTAAAAAGATAAGGAAAAGGTGTGTGAATGCTGTAGGCCTCTGCAAATCTTGAACTTAGGCAACAAGCATCCAGTTGTAGGTAAGGTATTCGAACATCACATGGTTTTAATGCTTGAGTTTCCCAATTTGGTTATAAAGTAATTAAAGGTGTTTTCACTCAAGGATATTTTCATCTGAAATTGCAGCTTCGTGGCATAATCCATTGCTGGATGGCTCAGTGATTTAAAAAGTAGAATGATGTGCACACTGTGTGTAATTACTTCCTGATATCGTGTGAAATATAAAAATGGTTGTGTGCAGTCACTCACAGCGTTCAGATGGAATTATCATGCATACGTTGTATGAGTTAATTCCAGTAGTCAGATCTTGCTGTCTGTGTAGACAGACTGAGCATTGTGATGTCACATCCTCTCATAACCCTACTATATACCTAACTGGATTAAGCCTTCAAAGCAGGACACTTTGTGGTTTTTGTCTTTTGTCTCTTACCTTTGCCTTGTCCCTCTGTCCTTCTCTCAAACTCCCCTTCTCGCTATCTAGAAAACTCACACGCTCATTCTCCTGAGTCTCACTTCCTTGTCTCCTGGGCTTGACTGACCTTATTACCCCTCTTCTTTTCTAAGAGATAAAGTTGTGTTACCAGACAAGATCTGGCTGGGTTAAATAACAGGGAGAGCTGCTTCCCTAGTGTGTCTTTCCCCAGGCCACTGGCTGTTTGAAGCCTTTGTCCCAGCTGTAAACAGACGCAGCAGTAATAAGAAAAGCAAGATGGACTAAAAAGCATTTCAGGGTCTGCTTTTTTGATCCAGTGGCCATTTAATAACCTTGTTTGGGGAAGCCTCATGTGGCCTTTTCCTCTTTTCATTTTCAATAGCTTTGCCGAATGCAGGGAAAGGAAAGAGGGGGTTGAATGCAGGGGCTGAGAGTGGTCCCTCAGATCCAAATGTCGAAAACTCAGTCAGGAGCAATTAAGAAATATAGCTCTGTGCCTTCTAATGTTTTGTGTTGTAGTTTTTTTTTTTTTTTTGCTGTCACAATAAGGTGACCTGCCAGGTAAAATGATGGATATTAAAGTCATAGTTCACCCAAAAATAAATAAAGATGAACTAAAATAAAATATAATATAATAATTAGATGAAAAATGAATTCTTAAATGAAAATGAGAAATGTTAACTCAGCATATAACTGAAATAAAGTAAGAAAAAAAAAGAAAAAAAAAAGACCACTGACAAGTGACGTGAATAACACTGATTATCTCTTCATCACAGCACCTGTTAGTGGGTGGGATATATTAGGCCGCAAGTGAACATTTTGGCCATAAAGTTGATGTGTTAGAAGCAGGAAAATTTTTCCTGTTGACAATGGTTTGACAATGAGTTGGAGAGCATCTCCAAATCTGCAGATTTGGTGGGGTTTTCCCGATCTGCAGTGGTCAGTATCTATCAAAAGTGGTCCAAAAAAGGAACAGTGGTGAACCGGTGACAGGGTCATGGGTGGCCAAGGCTCATGGATGCACGTGGGGAGTGAAGGGTGGCCCGTGAGGTCCGATAAAAAACAGAAGAGATACTGTAGCTTAAATGACTCAAGAAGTTAATGCTGGTTCTGATAGAAAGTTGTCAGAATACATCGCAGTTTGCTGTGTATTGGGCTGGAAGCACCAACAGTGGACAGGTGAGCATCAGAACTGGGCCACGGAGCAATGGAAGAAGGTTTGGTCTGGTTTGGCCTGGTCTGATGAATCATGTTTTCTTTTACATCTTTTGGATGGCTGGGTGCATGTGCGTCATAATATCTTTGTAATATCTTCATTTATGTTTGGAACTACACTCTAAAATAAATGGTTGTTCAAGTTGAGTGTAAACAACCCTTTTCTAAGAGATTGATGGAGATTTGGCCTTCTGTAGAATTATCAGTGCATAAAATCCAGGATTTGACACAAATAATGATTGCAGATCCCGGTCATCATTATCTCCTCTGCTCTAATAAGACCTGATTGCCCTGCTGCTGATGTGGCTTGATTTTTACTGCACTGATGCGTTGCATGAGCCTTGAAGTCATAAACAACTAATTTTAACTTCCAAAGCGCAACTGTTGACGGATATAGGGCCAAATACAAGACCAGTAATGAAAGGGCCTCACAACCATCACAGTACATGCTAGCTTTTTGTGAAAATTAAATGCCATGCAATGCTGATAAAAATGTCATGCATTTAGTCCAGCAGAGATATAGCTGCTGAAAGAAATGCATGACATTTGTATCAGTACTGCATGGATTTATTTACTTTTCACAAAAATCTAGCATGTTGCAATATACATTTAGTGGTGTGTAGTCTATTCAACATCAGTGAATAGTGGTGGTGATTTTTCTGCAGGCACCAGTAGATGGCGACAGGTGTCTGTCTTTATAAATAAATCATGTAATCATTAAGGGGGTGTTGAAATGCTGTTTCATGCATACTGAGTTTTTTACACTGTTGAAGACTTGGATTCCCATGCTAAACATGGAAAAAGTTTCAAAACATAAGTTGGACGTTTGATGGAGTATTTCTGTGTCAAAAATACTCCTTTCGGTTTCTCACAAATTTCGGAACGTTTTTTAGAGAATGGGTTTGTGTGACGTCAAATGGGGTGAAATTTCCTTGTATGGACACTTCTCCCGGAAGAGCGTGCACACGACCAGAGTGAGAGAGCAAATGCACGCCCATAAACATACTATTCTCGGAAAGGGCGGCTGCACTGCAGTCACAGGACTATAGGTGTTGAACTAAATGAATTATTAAATTGCTACTGCTAACGATTAGTCGCATACAATAGTCCATTAACCAAATAATGTCCTCATAAACCATGAGTAAACACACACAAATGTTGACAAGCCACTAAGCAAATAAAGTTACAGTACATACCACATAGAGACGTCCTGTTGTAGTCGTTTCTGCTGCTGTTCAATTTCAGATTCTGGATCATATATGTATGGTTGAATCTGTTTGATAGGCATGGTTTATTTAGGATAACTAAATAAGATTATTTTCCATGTTTAAGGATGTCACACCTTTCACAGACGCTCTCAACGCAGTAGCTGTGCTCGCTCGTGGCTCTCTAGCTCCGCCCACATGGTAAGCTTCCAGCCGCTTGTTTTTTTCCGGAAAGACTCTGAACAGCGTATCTTTCTTTTATAAATATAATAAAACTAAAGACTTTGTGGAGATATGAAGGGTGCAATACTACTCTATAGGTACTCAAGATTGACATGAGTTTCACTGAAACTGAGTGTTTTACCCACCCTTTAATTTAAATGATTTGTTCAAACCACTGATTCATGCAAGAAAGAAGCAAACATGTTGTCTGTCTGGCTATCACCAGACCAAGCTCAATCTTTTAAGATTGAACATGGGTCTGGGGAGTCTGCTCTGTATTTTTTACTGCACAAGAGGCGTGATCAACAGGCATAGTTCAAATGACTTTGTGCGCAATTGGATAGTCCTCAACCAATAAAACCAACGATACATTGCTTCTCTATCCGTCATTATGTTAAACCTGCCAATAGCGCGCAAGGTGGATAAGCCGGTTTGTGATCGGTCCCTGCAAATTTGTAACATAAGCAGGATAGAAATATGCACAGGTTTCCAGCCTGAGCTGCAGGGTGAAATCAAATCGCCGGCCGATCATGCTGGGTTTACAGTCTAGCAAACATGTATTCAATTGTGATTCATTTAATCATTTCCTCAGCCAATTGGTTCGGATTCATTCAGAAAATAAAAAAAAGTACTGTTTTATGTTGCTCTGAGATTCAACAGTTTGATTGTTTGGAATTGTTTTCGTTGGCAGAGCAAAAATACATTGGCATTATGTGTCTAAATACTCAATATTAACTTCTTGTTTATTGAACTGTGTATAAAAGCAATATTGTACTGTTCTGAAACTTTCAGTTTGTTGACATATTACATTGATCTTTGCGAAAATCTAAGAAAAACATTTTTCATGACCTCCTTAGTATAAGAGTCTTTCTGTCTGCATTTGAATCTCTCATATGGTTACATTTTCTATGCTGTGCATGTTGTTGTATACTCACTCAAATATGATTTGCATTCATAGCACTCATAACTGCATCCTTCTTGGTCATAACAAATAATATTCAACTATTTGCAGATGTAGAGGATGTAGCAAAACAGAAATAACTAATCCCAAGTCCAATAATTCTGATAAGGCCATGATGCAGTGGAGATATTTAATCTTCTAATTTGTGGACTCAAGATCGTATTGAATTTAAATCATTCTAACGACATCTGAGATTAGAAAAGGGAGCTGGATATATGGCTCCTCTGTGCACAAGGACCCCGCTGTATTATTGAGGCATGATGGATTCAAACCGAAAAATTGAAAATTGAACACAGGGAATGAACTTTGGGGACATTCAGGTGGCCACATTTCACCACTATCTACCTTATTTTCTCAGGCCTGATAAAGTGTAGGGATGGAGAAGTCCTCTGTGCAATCGACATTTCAGGCTGTGGAAGGTTGAATAGATTTACTGAAGTCCTTGACATAGCAAAATTACATCTCGAGGCACAATAATCAGTCATTATTATTTCAGGATGGTTCACATCCTCCCTTCTATTAAAGTAGAGTGTAAGGAATGGTAATTAGCCGAGAAACTAAACAAATGAAGGCAGAGTAACAAATTAATGTAGATTTTGCATTACTTGTAGTAGCTGAAGGAAGGTAAACAAGTAATCAGTTCTAATTGTGATTTCACATATTTTATAGCATGCGAGTCAAAAGACAATCCAATGTGAATTCTCAATAATGTCACAGAAATGCAGAAACCTACAAAAGTCAAATGCTTTTCCCATAATACACAGAACAACAAGTGAATCGTGCACTTTAATATGGCAGCATTTATTACCCATTATGATGTCTTGGAAGCTTGGGGTTGAAAATTGCATGCTTTGTGTTTCACTGCAGATGTTACAGCGAGGAAAAATCAGAGAGAGGCACACCTAATGCAGCTCCCTTCAGAAAATGGATTCTGCTCTGGGTGGTTGAGTAAAAGGAATAAAAAACATGGGTTTTCCACTGTGAAAGAACCTAAAGTCAGCACAGCATAAATTTCATTTGAAGAGTGCAAACACAGTGAGGAATCTGAATGAGATCTTGTAGATGAAATTATCTATCTTTAAAAACATCACCCTGAACAATAAAAAGCATTTTGGCTGTGTTTGATGATCTCGGCCTGGTCATGTGTGCATATGAATATCTATACATTTATTTAAAAGTATTGGATACAGTTTTTATATGATGAGTATGTTTTTAAATTCAGAATCAAAATTAATTTTGATATTTCGGGTGGACATAAAATAAAATAAAATAAAATAAATGTTACACATGGGTGATACAACTGTTCTAATAAATATATTTTTGAAAAGGCAAGTGCATTAAGTTATTTAGCAAACATATTTTGACAAAAAAGCTTCACTGCTTATTAATATGTATTTTTTAAATTGTCCACCAAAATCAGACCCTCGTGACTTTGTGTAAAGGTGATTAGTTCATTAATTAAATAATTTATTAATTCAGGTGTTCCAATCACTTCTATGGCCTCAGGTGTATTAAGCACCATGAATGAAGAAATGCTTCTACAAACATTTGTGAAAAAATGGGTATCTCTCAGGAGCTCAGTGAATTCAAGCGTGGTACCGTGATAGGTTGCTGCCTGTGCAGTAAGTCCATTCGTGATATTTCCTCACTACTAAATATTCCACGGTCAACTAAACTTGTGCTCTGTAAAAAAACTTGACTTGAACTGTTATAACAAAGTGGAAGCAACAGTGCGTAGAGAGCTTCATGGAATGGGTTTCCATGGCCGAGCAGCTGCATCCAACCCTTACATCACCAAGTGCAATGCAAAGTGTCGGATGCAGTGGTGTAAAGCACACCGCCACTGGACTCTAGAGCAGTGGAGACGTGTTCTCTAGAGTGACGAATCACGCTTCTGTGTCTGGCAATCTGATGAAAGAGTCTTGGTTTGGCGGTGGCCAGAAGAACGATACTTGCCTGACTGCATTGTGCCAAATGTAAAGTTTGGTGGAGGGGGGATTATGGTGTGGGGTTGTTTTTCAGGGGTTGGGCTTGGCCCCTTAGTTCCAGTAAAAGGAACTCTTAATGCTTCAGCATACCAAGACATTTTGGACAATTTCATGCTCCCAACTTTGTGGGAACAGTTTGGGGATGGCCCCTTCCTGTTCCAACATGACTGCTCACCAGTGCACAAAGCAAGGTCCATAAAGACATGGATGAGCGAGTTTGGTATGGAGGAACCTGACTGGCCTGTCCTCAACCCGATAAAACACCTTTGGGATGAATTAAGGCTGTTACATACTCTGCAAGAACAGAGAAAAAAGTTCTCGCTCCCAGGGCTGTGAGAACAAAATTACGTCATTTTGTTCTCACAGCCCTGGTTTTGGAGTTCCCTCAGCTTGTTCTTGACACATTGTCTGATCAGAACTTTTTTCTTGTGGGTGTACAAGAACTATTGTGTTATTGGTCAGAAATGTAAAGTGGGCAGGGTTAATGCGGAGAAACGGATATGTTCGGCACCTGCTTTTCTCGTGAAGTCTGGAATGTCCTGGCCAGAACGAACTTGGTTCTTGTTCTTGCCACCTCGAGAAAACTAACAAATTTCTTTGTTCTTGCGGAGTATGTACCAAGCTTTAGAGCGGAGACTGCGAGCCAGGCCTTCTTGTCCAACATCAGTGCGGCCAGAATGGTCAAAAATGCCCCAAAACCCACTCCTAGACCTTGTGGAAAGAAAGCCTCACCCAGAAGAGTTGAAGCTGTTATAGTTGCAAAGGGTGGGCCAACTCCATATTAAACCCTACAGATTAAAAATGGGATGTAATCAAAGTTCATGTGCATGTAAAGGCAGGCGTCCCAAAACTTTTGGCAATATAGTGTATATTTATAAACCTAGTGATTAAGAGGTGTACACTCACATGTATAAAAACCTTTTTGTCCTGTTTATCTTGGGTGCTTATCAAAATCCTTATTCTGCCTTGTCATAAAAAATCCTGATATGCCACACAGTCGAGTGTGGAGATGCCTGGAGCATATCTAATTTGCTAAAGTAATGCTATCAGACTGAGCTGTTTGGCACAAGCGCACATGGACAAGGTGGAAAAGAACGCGGGCTCCTGCTCGTGTTGTTTATCTCCTCCAGAATTATTTGGCTGTTTGCATCGTTACGGTAACGGGGAGCCAGGTGCATTCTAGACTGGTTAATGAAGCATTGAATTGGTTTTAAAGAGCAGTACTTTTTTTGTCATTTGGAAAATGCTTGTCTTCGTAAATTGTATTATGAATGAGCAATTTTGTCAGGTTTTTATGTTCAATGTGGATTTTTTTTACATAACAATATAGGCTAATGTGGAAATAATGTGGCTGTGCTCTGTAGTAGAGCACAATGGACTGTGTTACATTACACACTAGCTGCAGTACAGAGGTCGCTCCAGAAGCACTGGCCTCGTTTGCAAGCACAGAATGTGCACAGGCTTATCGAACCCTACCTTTCACTCAAGGGAGATCTACCGTGTTTATCGCAGCCACCAACCAAAACTTAAAGAATCCAATAGTACAACGTTATTTAGCCGCCAACATTTTTATCTCCCTTTCCTGACCTGTTTTTTTTCTCTCTCTCTCACTCTACCAAAGCCAATTACCCTCCAAATCAATATGTGGACTAACTGTGCTTGCAGTCAGATGGTGAGAGAGTGAGCGACAGAGAGAGAGAGAGAGAGAGAGAGAGAGAGAGAGAGAGAGAGATCTCACTTCATTTCACTGGCTCTTATAGACCCCATGATTTTACTTAACGAGTGCAGTTTTCTTTCCTATGTTTACATATTTCATACCGGAAGTTGAGATGGGTCTTGTCCCTTTTAAAGTCACCACGAAATCAAAATTGACTTCTTATTTTATATGAAATACTGCTGTATAAACTATTTATCTGCGCACATCATTACTTTATTTTTAAATTAAAATTTCCATCGTAATCTTTAATCAAAATAACTTCCCCTCCCTGTTTCAATGACATCTCTTCACTGATGATGTGTTTACTGGCGTGAAGACGGGACAACCTGTCACTCACATGAGATCACAGCAATAGCAAACCTCAACCATCCAACCATCCAATCAATTCCCATTGGACAAAATTAAAACCAGTCCTACCTTTTTTTTTTCTCATTCGAAAAGCCTTTTTTTTTCTTGGACATAAATCACAATAGGGTAAAAGACCATCTCAACTTCAATTTCATGCAGACTTAAAAAAATAAAATAAAATAAGAATGTGGAATTAGTGGCATTTGACTGGACAAAGATTTTACCCCCACAAGTGCAAGATGACATTTGATCATTTTGGCCTGTTTTCTCAGAAGGGAAGAATAAAATGCATATAGTTTTGTCCAATTTTAGGAGTACAGCATATACCTATATTAAATACAGTTGTGCTCAAAAGTTTACACACCCCTTGCAGACAAAATAAGAGGTATCATTCAAAACGCATGTTATTTTTTATTTAGTACTGTCTTGATTAAGATATTTTACATAAAATATGTGTATAATAGTCCACAAGACAAAAAAATAAAAAATAAATAAAAAGCTGATTTTATACAAAAGGACCCCATTCAAAAGTTTATTTACCCTTGATTCATAATTCTGTGTGTTATTACCTGGATAATCCACAATGTTTCTTTGTTTTGTGATGGTTGTTCTTGAGTCCCTTGTTTGTCTTGAGCAGTTAAACTGCCCAATGTTCTTCAGAAAAATCCTCCAGGTCCTGCAAATTCTTCATTTTTCCAGCATCTTTTGCATATTTGAACACTTTCCAGCAGTAATTATGATTTTGAGATCCATCTTCTCACACTGTGCTCAGAGGGACTCAAACACAACTATAAAAAAAAGAAAGGATTACATCCAGATCAGATTCAGAACAATGATCAAAACTTAGATGGAATAGATCGAGTACATCAACACCCCTGCTTGCACAGTCCTATATTTCATCCTGTGTCGAAATTTCAATCAGATAACACAGTTTTGATTTATATGCTGTTTAATGTTGATGAACCTTTACATGATATACATATAAGATCACTTGTTTCTGCATCTTCTCCTCCTGTGTTTTAATTTGGAGATTCAGTATTCTTTCAGGAGATGTGCACCCCCTACCATATACTATTTCAAATTCTGGAAAATTCCCTCAATGGCGGGGAAGCGTTTTCTCACAAATTACGGAAATTTCTGTCAATGGCGGGAAAGAGTTTCTGCATCGTGTTTCCTTCTGGAGCATCACCGAATGTTTTTTAATAGTTGTATTTGAGTACCTCTATTGTGCTCAGTGTGAAAAGATGGATCTCAAAATCATACAGTCATTGCTGGAACAGGTTTTTTTGAAGAACTTTGGGCACTTTAACAGCTCAGGACAAACAAGGGACTCAAGAACAACCATCACGTAACAAAACAACAACAACAAAACAGCCGTGGATCATCCAGTTAACAACACACAGTATTAATTCAAACATTTAAAAAATAAAAATAAAAATTTGAACGGGTCATTTTATAAATTTATATTTTTTTTTTTTATTGTAGACTATTATAAACATCTTTTATGTAAAATATCTTAGGACAGTACTAAATAAAAACATAACTTGCGTTTTGTATGATCCCTCTTATTTTGTTAAAATAATTAACATTTTGCAGATTCTGCAAGGCGTATGTAAACTTTTGAGTGTGACTGTACTGCCTCTCTTTCTCTGTTTCTGTCTCTCTTTTTTTTCTTCTTTTTTTTGTGGTGTTATACTTTCAGGCCCAGCAGCTGGAAAGCCCATGCTCAATTTAACCACATGCAACATTCATCTCTTTACCCGTCCATTCATAATGGCTTGCCTACAGTGTGCTTTATTATTATTCCCTTGCTAATCCTTACATCCATTTAGCTGTAAAAAGGAACTTATACTGCAGGGCAGTGAGTACATGAGGTTAATGGGATATCCCTGAACATGCTGCAGGAACTCGCTAACATGTCACATAAAGGTGAAGGATTTAGGTGAGATTTACAGTATTGCCTCTGGACCTGTATGTAGTTCAATCAAAATGTCTAAAATTGTTGTATATAATTCATATTTTACCATCATTGCTTTTGCAGTGGCATGGTGACAGCAAGCTTTTAATCGATTGATTGCAAAATGGCCAATGATAGGCTTGTCTTCAGTTATATGAAAATAAATAATTGATTGATTTTGGGGGAAATTCAGCTTTACAATCACATAAATAAATAATATTATTAGTTAAATATATTAAAATATAAAAGTTATTTTAATTTGTAATATTATTTAATCCTACAGTTTTTACTGTATTTTTTATCAATAAGACACTTCTTTCAAAAACATCTAAGTCTCATTTTAAATGTTTTTTTTATGAATATATCTATTAATATATCAAAAATTTGTCATTTTCCCACCTACTGTATACACTAATATATCTCCTTATCCAGTTATAGAAATGTGTTAGATATTCCTAGTCACAATCGAGCTTCAAATTTAAAATATTTGATTTTTATTTGAGACAGTTCAGCGATTTTTGTCAGATTTTTATACCGCAGTGTCACAGGGTTGAATCTGCCATTCGCGTTTTTATCAAATCGCTCTCTCTCTCCAGCATTCATGAGACCAAGTTCCCCATGAATGTCTGAACTCGTCCGCATCTCATTCATAGTCATGATGGCACTCGGCCTAGGGAGGTCAGGGCCCCGCTAAATATTATCCCATGCGACCTGCTCTCCCCCGCAGCTATATGAGAAACTGTCAGCTTTTAGCATTTTATTGGGCTCTGAGGCTTCCCGCTAAAGGTTGACATCATTTGATACTCAATGTGCTACAAAAGGTGCACCAACATGTATTGAATCCACTGCAGTACTTTTTACAGCTGCTTACTTTATTAATTGATCTCACGGCACCTTTTGTTCTTAGAGGGGTTTCAGAGTGTGACACTTTCACCATTTGTGTGGAAGTTTGTGCGTTTGATTAAGGCTGGCAGCACAAATTGTTAGTTATGCGGTCATTTTCCGATTTCTCATTGGCCGCTGACTGTTAAGCGTGCAAGTCCAGAAAGTCAATTATACGAAACTTTCCCAGTGGGAATATTAACTTCCTAGAGCGGAACATCGTGGCTGCAGATCATGTGAGCTCATCGTCTCTGGCACACAAACACTAAACAAGCTACTGAACAATATGGCTCCACTGACTTTTTATTTTCTGTTTGCCAAGCTCAATTAATCACACCAGTCGCACGGAAATCCTCCTTTCCTCTTTTATTATATCCAGTTTCTGAAAACGCAGAGCTGTTCGGAGAGAAAAATGGGGAAAGAGGGGGGAAAAGAGAAAGTACCGTGGCTTGAGAGAAGTGTCTGATAACAGTTCCGTGCTAGTGTGCTTCCCTAAGGCCCTGTTCCCTCTGAATATTCATGGGGCTTGGCAAGGGAGCCTGCACCATTTATAAAGGGACAACTATCAGTTTTCAACTCTGACTGTAAAGTGGGCCAGTGTGCCTTGATGGATTCATCTGAAAATTATATACTGGAACAAGAAAATTAGTTTGTAATAATTTCCTTATTTAATAATGCAGTTATCAGAGTTCCAAAGTGATTTCCAAGAGCCAAGAAAAATATTGCATGTTTTCTTGAAGATGATTGCCTTTGCTTTTTTTTTTTTTATTATTATTATTTATTTTTTTTACTTTTTAAACGGCTATTCAAAATTTTGGGTTTAGTACTATATATATTATATATATATATATATATATATATATATATATATATATATATATATATATATATATATATATATATATATATATATATATATATATATATATATATATATATATATATATATATATATATATATATATATATTGTCTCTTATACTCACCATGGCTGAATTCATTTGATCAAAAATACAGTAATATTGTGAAATATCATTACAATTTAAATATATCTTAAAATGTAATTTATTCCTGTGACACGTTTTTTTACCTCTACATACATTTTTGCAAAACTCAAAAAACATACCAATAGATGCTCTGCAGTTTCCAGCTGTAAACAGCGAACAAATGTATTCTTTTTCACATAAAATATGATTACAGGGGCAGATTATTTATATATACACACACTGATAAAAAGTAATATTAATAAACCAATTAATGGACATTTACCATGTTATGGCTGTCCCAAGTGGCTGCACAATGGAAGCGTATGATGACAAAGATATCACCGGAACAGTCTTTAATGCAAATACTCACAGTACAGGTAGGAAAAACTCAGAAACAAACTACTAACATTAACAAGACAAGACGAAGAACTGAACTGAACAGAACAGAACAGAACAGAACAGAACAGAACAGGGTATAAATACACAGGAGATAACGAGGTAATTAATGAGGGACAGGTGAATGAGATGAATCAATGAGACAAACAGGAAAACTGCAAAAATGAACACAATGAAAAATGAGAGCTCTAGCGTAGTTCTACCTGGAAGACTCCAATATCACATCATTCACTAACTATCCATCTAGCCAATCATTGTTCATCTTCTGTAGTGTATATGTTCTGTTACCACCCATTACTACGTTCGCAGATACTTACGCCGGTGTTCACCCCCATCCTCCACACCACCACCCTGTCGATCACTGTCCATACATCAGGGGGTAGGCTCCACCCCTGCTGTCATCTTCAGTCAGGAACTGCAAACATCCGCTACCCTCCGGATTCGTACTATGGACGGGGCTTATGCCAAAGAACTTTATAATTTCATCTATTCGATACTATCCGATATTCAAGTCTTTCAGGTAGAACTAATATTACCCTAGAACTCGGGTAGAACTAATAGACAGAATGCCCCCTCCTGAGAAGGCACGTCCTCATGCTGTAAATTGTCCAACTGTGGAGGGAGGGTGGGGGCTCTGGAGAAGGACGAGGAACTGGAAAGAGGTAAGACGAAACAAAGTGAATGGAATGGAGGGTGGGAGGAGCCAAAGGGATCTTGGAGCAGGAGGAGTCAGATGTTGGTCCAGAGACCAGCCATGATGTGGCCCCAGGATGGAGTCGAAGGCGGAAGGAGCCATGGTGGAGACTTGACAGGCACCACCCTGGGGACGGCCGATGGAGATGCCAATGGAGATGGAGGCCCAGGTTGAGCTGACACGCCAAAGAGCCCACACGACACTGCTGGAACTGGGGAGCCGCAGCTAAGAGCATCTAAGTTAGAACACAGGAACCTAAAAACTGAAGCGGAAACTGTGGGACAAAGGCAGAGCCAGGGGGAGGACGGAGCCAGACAGAACCGAAGGTATAGGCAGGATGACATCTGACCAAGGCAGAGCCTGTGATGAGGGAGCCTGGTGGAGTCGTAAGGCTGAAGGTTTCCAATGGAGCTGAGGGATGGAGAAGCCAAGGCGGAGATGGGTTCAGAGGCTGGAGGCAGAGCCAGGGAATCCTCTGAGCTAGTTTGTGCTGGTGGCCTGAGGAACTGAGGCAGATCCTCACCGAATAGTGTAGGAGATGCAGAGGGGCTGAAGGGAATCAACAGAGTTGGGGCTGAGGAACTGGCTGTTAGAGGAGGTGGGAGAGGGAGGCTGAGGGAGATTCAGGTTTCTGCAAAGGGCGCATTAGTGGAGTTCCAGGGCTGGGAAGAAATCTCCAGTTCCCCCGCTGGTACCGCCCAGCCATGGAGCTCCACTAATGCGCCTTGGCAGCACACAATGTTGCAGGCTCACGCACCTGGTCTGACATTCTGAGAGGCATCCCTTTCCGTCCTCTCTTCAGACTCGGTCTTGTCAATTGTGGCAGGCCCCCTTGTCTGCGGTTTGGATGTGCTGTGGGGCTGGTGTCGTCCTCTGCCAGGCCGATGGTGAACGGTGACTTGTTGCTCACCAGCATCCACTCCACAAATGCAGTGAAGTTTCACATATCCAGCTCTATATATATAGTTTTCTGACATAGTAAACTTGACCATGACACAGACACAACTCCCGTGACACACAAGTCATGTAAAAAGAGCTCAAAGACTTGTAGAAGCAAGCTAAATTGGCATGGTCACTTTAGAAAATGCGTTTTTATGTCACGTTTGCTTTTGTTAACACTATCGGGTATGGGTTTAGTGTAAGTGGTACGTTATTTTCAAATGCAATAAAGCATTAACATGTTAGTGCCTCTCACCGGGCATTTCAGTTCAGAACTTAACTTTTAGGAACTGTTTATAGGAATTGACCAGATCCTGAAAAGTGCCTCTGAAATGTCAGAATGGAGCCAGACTGAATGTGATTTTGCTAAAACAATGTCAAAGTAGCTATTTGGCTAACAGCCCACAGAAGTGACATCAGCCGAAAATAAAGTTGTTTCAGAGGAAGAGCAATTCATTACTTTTGATTAAAGATTAAGAACCCAAACATTTTTTTTTTCTTTGGATGCCCTGATAAATCATTCACAATAAGACCAGGAACATGCATTAAAAAAAAAGTAAACAGGGTCAATGCTGAATTCGACTGCAGCCATTTTTTTGTTGTTGTTGTAGGTATCACATCGATGGTAGTTTGTGTGCTTTAGAAAACAGGCCAACACACTGGGGGGCTTTCTTTAGATTCTTATTTTACAAGGCATGTAAGGCTGTTTGAGAATTCATTCAACGTCAATCTGGTTGACTTGCTCTAGGGAGCAGGATTGAATTGTTCACATGAACAGTTTGACTGGGGGCGCAGCCAGAAACACTGAACAAGCTCCTACCCTGTCATCTGAGAAAGAGAGAGAGAGGACTGTGCAGTGGATTTAAGTTCAGGCTTGGTAAACCCGCAGCTAGCCCTTAGATACACAGCCTCTAGCGTACCACTGAACTGAGGAATGGACCTGCTGTTCCAACCAAACCTCCCAGCATGCATCAAACGACTGCTGATTTGATATGTGTTATTGTGAGGCACACGTTAGGAGTTTGCGCAAGCATGTGCAGGATCTTTCTGTCGTTGTATTTTTTGTAGTATTAGAAGAAGCTGATTTTTACGTCATGAATGGACATAATGATCTACGATGCAGGATATGGCTAATTTAATGGTAATGAAGTCTTCTCCGTTTTGTGCAGGTAAATGATCCTTTAGTGCCAGCATAGATTTTCCAGCTGACATCATTACGTTGTATAAGCAATGTCGTTTGCTCTCTCGGCTGATGTTGATTGCTTTGTGCATCAATCTTTCTTGAGTCCACGCCCCTCTGATTGATTACACACACTGGAGGGAAGAGTGTGATTGGATCGAGCTCTTCAACACACAATGAGTAATTCTATACCATGATCTCATTAGTATTCATGGGCATTTATGTAAAGTGTGGCTTTAGCACACGTACACATGATGTCAACATATGGATGGCTTCTAAAACATCCTTAGGCTGTACTAGATATATTGTATTATTTATATACTATTATAGTATTTATTCATATTTTGGACTAGCTTCTATTTTTATACTTTCAGTTTTTATTTTAATTTGTTTTAAAATTGTGTAATGTGCTTTTGTCATTTTTTTATATTTCTGTTTAGCTTTACTTTTTAGTTTTAGTAATTTTAGTACTTAAACTTATTTGATTTCAGTTACTGTAGTTGCCATTTCTAGTATTTATTTTAAAAATAGTTAATTACAGATTTGTTTTAATAAACACATTTAGCAATACCAAGACTGTTTAGACTTTAGAGATATCTATAAATTCTTTGTGATTTATGGAGTATTCAATTAATCATCCTTTTAGTAAATTTAAGGAATACTTATTTAGAAAAAAAAAAGAAAATTCCTATGGAAAATTATTAGTTCATTTAAAAAATAAATGTTTATACAGACTTTTTCAGACTACATAAATACAATCACGACTCTATGTAACTTTTGGCCCTTTGTTAAAAGACAAAACTGCATGCATTTTTCGGAAGAACATTGTTTTGGTTGTGCTTTGGCTCTGCGTGACTATGCAGATGAATATGGTTATCCTCCTGTTCATAAAACTTTCACTACTATTTTTACCCATTAATAGACACGGTAGTTCATGGAAAATAAATTTCAGCACACCTCTACAGCTACCTATAATGAAATGACTCTTCACAATAGATAATGCAACAATAAGCAACATATGGCAATTTAACTGTTCAATAAAATACCTTACCGGTTGAGTAATAAAAACACCATCTCCACATCTCTTTACTGAACACGTGATACGCATGCGCCTGACGTTACCGTTTTTACAAATTTGTGTTTTTGTTTACACAGAGGCAAAATTAGAAACCAGGGACTGTATATATAAAGAGTAAAGAGTGAAATTTTTGTCTCAAGTATGTGAAAATTCTAAGAATGATGTAATTTTACTCTTATTCCTAGACTTAAGAATAAGTGTGATTCATAAAGTTTCCTAAGTGTTAAGACTCAGCTTCTAAATTATTTAAGAGTGCCGGAGAGGTATCCTAACCTAGTTAGGAGTAACAAGATGGCAGCAGAGAGGAGGAGACCACACACTTTCCAACAAAGATATAATGTATTGGAGTTAAATGAAGACAGGGAGTTGATAAAATGTTAAAAGCTTGATTGCCAAGATATTCTTTTTGTAACTGACCAAGTCAAGACATTTTATAACTTCTCCCACTCTACAAATCAATGCTCTAACTGCAGAAATTAAAGTAACAAATGGTCTTAAATAGCACTATCGTGCCACTGACCACACCAAACATAAAGTAGTTATATATTTTATATATAAAATATGAGGGAAGAACAAAATGCTAAACTTAGTGAAGGTATATCTGGCTAAATTATTTGGCAAAAAAGGCAGACTACAGCTACAGGTTTTTAAAAATAAATGTAAATATGAAAGTTTTGATCTTAATTAAATTATTTTATTACAGTTACATTACATGATTGGTGTCATGCTGCTGTGACCTCACCCTTGCAGGCTCACTATTGGCTGATTCAGGGGTTTTGGGTTCACATAATTTTAGTCCTTAGTTTGCAACACTCATCAGTCAGCACTTAATGACATTGCTTTTAGCTTCTTTATAAAAGTCTTAGATAAGTCCTACTTTTTACTAAGATTTTTTTGACACTTAAGACTATTCTTAAAAGCATTTCTGAGAAGTTTTATACATACGGGCCCTGGTTTCAAAAGCTTGCATTTTCAGGCCCCAAAATGTTGTTATGTGAATGAATGGCCAAAACGCATAAAAAGCTCCATGTCAATGTCCACCTTTCTCTGTACACAAGTACACAATTTTGCTCGAAAGGCATCCCGCTCAGCCTAAAATTAATATAAACACTTAACAGGCTTCCCATAGTAATTCAGGTTAAGATAAAAAAAAAAACATTTTGGAAGAAGGACTGATAGTGTATTGACTCAATATTTACATTTTGTTAATTTTGAACAAAAAAAAAAGTTACATAGTGCACCTCTAACTACTATATATATTAAACAATATTACAAAAAAAAGAAAATATGGAAACATGTATAATTTATTCATATTTATTAAATACTACTGATAAAATACATATGTATTTTTAGGTACATGTCATCATATACGAACAACCATGTTAGTAACTTAAGTCTCAGAGTCAGTTGAAAGCATGTGTTTGATTCTCTAAAAAGAACTGACTCATTAGATTCATTCTCTGAGGAATCAGATTCCACTAGTAGCGCTGTATGGTTTTGATTCACTCATAGGAGTCATTTGTTTAGGAATTGGACTACATTGATTGCACTGTGTTTTTGATTCACTAAAAAGAACTGATTTAAAAAGATCAGACTTTTTTAGAGCCATTAGTTCAGAAAGTTTTGTACATCTCTAAAGTTATTCAAGTGTTTCCATGTTTAATGATGTCAGTACGCTAATATTATGCGTTTCAGTGTCTATCCAAACATGCAAAAATGTGTGCACTTTCTATGGTATGAACACAAATGAGATCACACTGAGCACTAACCTCTCTATTTAAGAATACAATTTTTGTAATGCACTTGCATTCTTTTCATTCAATTTGAAGCCCTTTGTTATTTCAGCTTTCAGCTTACTGTTGTGTTCTTTTATTTTTCTGCTGTAATTATAAAGAGCTGGTCTTTACACGTTTGCTTTGTAAAATGACCCACCTGTTGGGAGGCTACTTATATTAGAAAAATAAGCTGTATTATGTGGCTATCATTTATGATGTAGCTGAAAATAGAACGTCTCAGTTACTTATGTAACCCTTGTTCCCTAAAGGAGGGAACGGAGATGCCACGTAGGAGTACCGACGAATAGGAATCTCGCTAGCGAGAGCCAATCTACTTCGAGTATAACTAAACGAGCCAATGCACATTGGCATGCAATGATTGCACCAGCTACTCATCCCACGCAGTGCGGGTATAAATTAGGCACAGGTGCTTGCAACAAATTAGTCTTTTGCTGAGGAGCCGAGTAGGTGAATTGGCACCCCAGCAGGGTACAGAGGACATGGCGACGGGATGTGGCGTCTCCGTTCCGAGACATTCCCATTCAGTCGGTCACTCTCGACGCCATGTCTGAGTACCGACGAATAAATCCCTACCAAAGCGCCATGGCCTGTGCTCCCTTCCAGTGCCCTGTGTGAGCCTCTTGACTGATGACGGGGCTCACACAGAGAAGTCCATCACTGCTGTTCTGCATGACCCGCTCAGTGACTTTTTGGATAACACTGGGAAAGCATGCCCTAATGGAAGAGGACGCTGCGGAACCCACATCATACCTAGAAGGAGTTATGTGGAGTACAGAGCTGAGCCGTAGCCCGCCGCAGTGAGGGGGCTCCATCCCTAAGAAGGCAGGGCTCTACCAAGGGAAAGACACCGCTTCCGAGAGGAGCAACTGTAGAAAAATATGTGGGATACCACGCAGGGTCACTCACATGGCCCAAGCCCAATACCGGTTCTCAAGAATTCAGTGGCAAGAGGCCTGATGCCGGACGCTCCGCCACGCCCGGCACCGAGGGCGGTGGAGGACTCACAGAGTTTGCTTCTGGAGAAGGTAAGCACCGAGGCGCAGCAAGCCGACAAGAGCCGGGCCTCTCAGTGCTTCTACCCGTTTGAGGTGAGAACAAAGGAGGAGACCGGCTCTACATGTAGACTATAGAACCTAGCGAACGTGTTGGGTGTCGCCCAGCCCGCATCTCTACAGATGTCTGACAGCGAGGCTCCACGTGCCAGCGCCCAGGAGGATGCAACACTTCTAGTAGAGTGTGCTCGCACCCTGAGCGGACAGGGCACACCTTGTGCTTGGTAAGCCAAGGTGATGGCATCCACTATCCAGTGGGCCATCCTCTGCTTGGAGACAGCTATTCCCTTCTGCTGGCCTTCATGACAGACAAAGAGCTGATCTGAGGTCCTGAAACTTTGGGTTCTGTCCACGTAGGTCCGCAGAGCGCGGACAGGACAGAGCAAAGCTAGGGCTGGGTCTGCCTCCTCCAAGGGCAATGCTTGCAGGTTCACTACCTGGTCCCTGAAGGGAGTGGTTGGAACCTTGGGCACGTAGCCAGGCCGGGATCTCAGTACCACATGGGTGTCACCTGGCCCGAACTCCAGGCATGATTAGTCGACCGAAAATGCCTGCAGGTCCCCTACCCTCCTGATGGAGGCCAATGCCGCCAACAGCAAAGTCTTCATGGACAGAATCTTAAGTTCTGCTGACTGCAAAGGCTCAAATGGGGCATTCTGAAGTGCTCGGAGCACCAGAGTAAGATCCCAAGAGGGTACGTGACAGCTTGTCGGCCACACGGTTGCTCATACCAGGGACATGAATGGCCTGAAGCGACCTCAGACACTTCTGACTCCAGAGGAGGAGATGGCGGGCGAGTTGCGACATGCGACGGGGAGCGTAGACCACCTTGGCAGTTGATGTACGCAACGGTCGCAGTGTTGTCCGTACGGACCAGTACATCTTTGCCCCGTAACCGGCCTTTGAGGCGGCTTAGTGCACGATGTACTGCTAACAACTCAAGGCAATTGATGTGCCAATGCAGGTGCGGGCCCGTCCAAACCCCTGACACAGCATGCCCATTATACGTGGCACCCCAGCCCATGGCAGAGGCATCCGTGAAACCCACAGCATGCCTGAACACCTGTTCCAGGGGCAATCCGGCCTGAAGGAACGAGGGGTCTGACCATGGGCTGAAGGTCTGGCGGCAGGCCGGTGTGATTCCCACCCGGTAAGTGCTGCGTTGCCACGCCCATCTCGGGACTCGGCCATGAAGCCAATGCTGAAGCGGTCTCATATGAAGCAAGCCTAGCGGTGTTACCCCGCCGCGGCCGCCATATGCCCCAGGAGCCTCTGAAAATGTTTCAGAAGAACTGCCATCCTGCCTTGAACCGTGTTCAGGCAGTTCAGCATCAACGCTCAACCGAATCCAATTCCATACCGAGAAAAGAGATCCTCTGCACAGGGGCGAGTTTGCTCTTTTCCCAGTTGACCCGATCACCCAACTGGCTGAGGTGTCTGAGCACCAAGTCCCTGTGTTCGCACAACTTCTCCCGGGACTGTGCTAGGATGAGCCAGTCGTCGAGTAGTAGAATGCAAATGCCTTGTTCTCTCATGGGCACAAGGGCCCCCTCCGTGACCTTCGTAAAGACACAGGGGAACAGGGCCAGCCTGAAGGGTAAGACTTTGTACTGATATGCTCGCCCCTCGAACGCAAAGCGCCGGAACGGCCTGCGCCGGGGGAGAATCGAGACATGAACGTATGCGTCCTTCAGGTCGATCACTGCAAACCAATCTTGGGGACGGATGCACTTGAAAATGCATTTCTGCGTGAGCAACTTGAACGGTAACCTGTGAAGGCTCCGATTCAGTACTCGCAGATCCAAGACTGGCCGTAACCCGCCGGTTTTCTTGGGTACAATGAAGTACGGGCTGTAAAAGCCTGTCTTCATATCGGCTGGAGGGACCGGCTCTATCGTGTCCTTCGCCAGTAGGACTGCGGTCTCCGCACAGGACATGGGCATCTGCAGCTTTCACCAAAGTGAAGCGGACGCCCGTGAACCTGGGGGAAAGCCGGGCGAACTGAATCGCATAGCCGAGCCTAAGGTCCGAATGAGCCAGCAAGACGGACTGGGGAGCTCTAACCAGGCTCGCAGAGACCGAACAAGCGGGACCATCAGGACCCACCGTGGGGGAGCGAGGTGGAATGCAGGCACCGGCCTGGGGCGGCTGTCTCGTGGAGGTTGCCCGCAGTGAGGTGTGAGTGTGCTGTGCAAAACACGTACCTGATTCCATGGAGGGCAGAGGGTCCGTGAGGAGGCTGTGATGTGTCCCTGCGTCATCCGCTACTGCCTACTGGCGAAGAGGAGGCGGATGAGTGTGGTCCGGCGTTTGACCAGCCACAACTCTCAGAGTCCCCTGAGGGCCCAGAGATAGAGGGACTGCTTTTCTTTTATCCTTTTGAAAATTTGGGTACCAGTGGTTGTGACCAGTGGCAGAACAGAATTTAGACTCAAAACATTCTCCGCCTGGCCCTCCTCCGGGGTAAAAGCAGCCCCGCCCATCTCCATGTCACCCGTTTCAGGGGGGCGACTCCCTTGGCAACAAGCAGACTGAGGGGTGGCCCTCTGAAGGTGCGTCAGGGGAAGCTCTTGATTTCTTCAGTCCGCTACCGACTGCTAAGAACTGCTGGGCTCAGCTCTCGACAGTGTCGCTGAAATGGCCACCTTGTGAAATGGAAGCATCGTGAAGCATACTTTGACGACCACTCACACCTCAGCAAGGCAAGCCAGGGGGCGTTTCTGGACCACGGAGGTGGACATCGTCTGGCCGGGTGCCTGCGCCTTGACCTGATCACGGTTAGTCAACATGCGCAGCTCAACCCCAACTCAGAACTACCCTCGTGCATTAAAAGTGCAGGACGGGGGTGGTCTGCGGGAGTAGTGAGGGAGGAAAACTTGCAGTTCTGGCCCCTTCGGAATTCCTTTTCATAACCAAAGTAGTTCCATACTGACAAGTTTTACATGCACATCTGGGATTGATCCCAGGAAAGCATGGCTGTTCACTCTGAATCTGATTCAGCAAAGCACACACCATTACAGTGGGCTCCGCGTCATCTTCATTCCCAGAGCACAACAGCCATCTCTCCGATGCAGCGATTGACATCTGATCAGCTGGAGCCCTGAATGACATGCTAGGTTCCTCCATAAGAAGGACCAGCAACTCCAACCAAAATCTGCACAGCTTGCAGTGTGCCAGAGGGGGAGGAGCCCTAGGGGGTTGGTTCCCTGAAGAAGCCCTACCAACCTCAGGTCGACCCAGCCATTACACCGACATAGACCTCTCCTGTTGCCACAACAGGAAATGTTGCAGCTTAGCAGCTCGGACAGCGCACATAGCGCACGCAGAGAAGCAAGAGGTCTGTCCGGGTTTCCCCCCAGCGGCTACTCTGATCTCCACGGTCTCCCAGAGTGTCGAGAAGACCTGTGGCTGTGCTTTTACACACGAGCCACAGCTGGCCAACAACAGAGGGGACTCAAGCTTCCGAAGAAGAAAGAGTCATGACCGGCGTGCCGACGTGGTCATGTTTCCATTTGAAAACATGAACCACCCACGAACGCAGTCTCATCATGCTGCCCAGACATGTGAAACAGTGCTTGTGGCCGTCAGTGAGGACGCACAGGTAGATCTTTAAAAAGACGCAAGCTCTATCTGTGCAGCTCTTTTAGGGAAAATGCTCTCCGGGGTGCTGAAGCACACAGGGGATAGTCGCGGCGACACAGACAGGGAAAATGTGCAGCTTGTCATGCGCGCTCTCTTTCTCATAGTAGGCGATCTCTTACCAGCCGTGAATACAACTTTTTCAGCGCTCTTAACAGCGCTTTGCTCAATAAAACAAACTAGAAAGAGAAAAATTCGACCCTGCTGCTGTGCCGTCACTCCAACACCAACCGAGGAGAGTTCCAACCGAAGAGCTTGACTCATTATAATGTTAACACACGCTTGTAGAGAGTGATTTCAGGACAATCCATTCACCACTTAGCTCCGAAGCAAAAGGCTAATTTGATGCAAGCACCAGTGCCTCATTTATACCCGCACTGCATGGCATGAGCAGCTGGTGCAATCATTGCATGCCAATGTGCATTGGCTCGTTTAGTTATACTCTAAGTAGATTGGCTCTCGCTAGCGAGATTCCTATTCGTCGGTACTCCGACGTGGCGTCAAGAGTGACCGACTGAATGGGAATCACTATTACTACTAATTATGAAACATTTGCAATCTTTCTATATAAGTGAACACTGTACTCTACTAGCATGACTGGCTTTTGGATGGATGATGATATATCCTTATTTACTAAAATGGTAAATATTTTATGTGAAGCTTTAAAAAGATATTGTATGATAGAAAAAAGATTGCTTATTACTGATGCCTTTGTTCTTCTCTTAAGCATCTTTGTTATCTCAAGGAGTTAATTATGAAGAAAAACAACCACTCAGGTAGAAGACTGCATGGCTAATAGAAATGCAGAATCCATCTGAATGTCTCCCACGGTTGTGCTGATCAAATTAAAGATTGTTTCCCATAAGGAACGGGAATGCTCCTGTCAGTCTCACTGCAGCAGGGTTTATTCTGGAAACATTACCATATATAAGCCCAGAACCCATATGAATTTATTCATAAACACTACTGGGGATTGTTTAGGTTGTTTTATATGTGTAGGACCAATATTACCAAGTGCATTGTGGGTAAACAGTTGCAGAAAAAAGAATGTGCATCTTTTGGATTAACTAGTGTTCAAATGTTTTTTTTATTAATACTTTCATTAAAGCTGCAGTCTGTAACTGTTGTTTGGTTGAAAAACAATCCAAAATAAATTTATGAGCAAGTACACAAGCCAGTTTTCAAAACTATCTCCTTACCTTAGCCCCATTCACAACGGTAAACTTGTAATAATATGTTATACTGTAATTAGAGTGGTATGGTGGATTTCTGCGGGAAATTCAAGCATGTCTTTGCTTTATTACGTTGTGTCTGTATACATAAAGAAAGAGTCCGGCTAGTAGTAGTATCGCATGTGAGGAGCATGTTCTTCAGCGTATCATTTATAGCCTTTTCTCAAAGCAGTTGGAGTGTTTAATTGGTTGTCGGAACCATTGTGTGGGTGGGACAAGACCCACCCATTTTTTACAACCAGTGATATTGGACCCACTCACTTTTATCATCTCTAATTCAGCACATGTCTGTTTACTGACACGATGCAAAAGGCAGATTCGAACCTCTGGTCGATTTGCGTCGAAGCTTGATGCCATGCGTCTTAAGGGTCCTGCACTCTGTGTGATTTTTCAAAATCCTTTGTGAATGTTGCTTGTCAGACTTTACGAACATGATCCCCGATGTAAGCCATGTCACACTGTAAGATCTAAGTTGTCTTAAATGTCAGACTGTGCGATATTTGAGGCGCGCTAAAACGGACGCACGCAAGAGAATCGTCCAGAGTTTTAAATCATCAATGAAAGACGCGTTCGGTGACAGTGAGCTGCATTACATGCAGGATTTAAATGGTGGCTACAAAGAAATCTCTAGCGCTCATTTTGGTCATGGTTTGTCTTGAAAAACGAAGATAATTTGACGGTCGTCGTAGGAGAAGTCACTGCAGGATTGTGCGCCAAATTTTCTGACACTGCCAGAATTTCGTCTGAGGTAAAATTTTATCACAGCGTTCTTTAATCGGTTGACGGTGAACATGTCAAACTAACGATCGAAGACTTCAGATTTAGCCTAGGATCAGAAGAATCTTTGAGGATTTGCAAAATTTGTCTCAGACGACCAAATCATGGCCAAAATCGCACAGTGTGTACCCTGCTTAACCCCTACACTATTGCCGTGGTAAATAATTGAGGGATTTTCCTAATTTTATCTGGCCCAATTAATCGTTTAATAAATGGCGGTATAATTGTATTAAATGTAGATGGAATTCAGTAAAAAAAAATCTGAGAGAGAGGACCCACCCACATTTTATTTGCTTCAGACGCCCATGAATTAAATGTATCAATTTGATGGCGGATTGTAATCCAGAAAGGCCTGAATGACATCATTAGTGACAACTGGAGATTCACCCGTAGTTAAAGAAAAAAGATTAGACTTTACAGAAATTGAATAGAGTTGGCGGGCGGGCTTAACATAGTGATGGCAGAGTTGATTGATGATTTCTGGAGGATTATGTGACTCTGAAGACTGAAGTAATGATACTGAAAATTCAGCTTTGCCATCACATAAGTAGATTACACTTAAAATATATTAAAATAGAAATAGTTATTTTTAATTGTTATATGTCACAATATGATTAATTTACTATTTATTTGATCCAATAAATGCACAATTGAGAGCATAAGAATTTTAAACAACCCCAAACTTTTGGACTGTAGGATAAATAAATACATTCTGTATTAAAGTCACAAAAATAAACAAACACAATCTCCTTAAATAACAAACAAACAATATATATTCATAGTTCAGTGCGGGGAAAAGTATGTGAACCCTTTAATAACTGCTTGACCATCCTGTGGCAGCAATAACCTCCACTAAACATTTCTTGTAATTATGATTTTTATGACATTTAAGAAGAAAGCCATGCAAATCCAAAGGATTTATGTGCTTTATACTGCAGTTGTGCCTGAGGAACTCATAAAAACTGAATATGAGGTTTGACCCAAAATCTGAACCCAACTAATTACGCTGCGCAGAATCATTACCTATTTTCCATCTTTGAAGACAGGGGTCTATTGATTGTCCTGCCACATGCCTGGGTGAGTTTCTAAGCTGTAATTATTAGCCATTCTTTAGCTTCTTTATGATTTCATTACAAGCATGAGAAAACCCTTTTTGATCTCTTTCCATATATCTTTTAATCCCAGCAAATTTGCTGATTACTGTTTCCTTAGTAGCACGTGCCTCTCAGACATAAAGCCAATATTAGAAAATTAAAAAGATTTAAAAGGGATGTTGTTATCGCTCCTTCCCAGAGACGTTTTAATGTAACTCGATTGATGCATCACAATTTCCATTAACTTTTGCTCCTGAGGTTGGTTATAAATACTCTTTTTCATTTAGATAGAACAAAAGTCTGAGTCGGTTGTGATTTATATTTTGTTGGGTCATTTCTAAGTTGTGTAGCAAGTATTCATTCATTCATTCATTCACCATAAACATCCATTCAAATTACTGCATTTTGCCTTTGTATGGCAGAATAGTTCTCTCATCCTTCCTCTGTTTGCTAATGCCAGTTATAGAGTCACATAAGGAGGCGGGGGTCATGTTGTATGACTAGCATGACTTCCCTCTGATCTGAACAGTGCTGGCTTAATTTAGTGTGCAAACAATACCGTGTTTCCCTTTGAGGTTGCATGAGTAAAGACTCACACTAATGGAGCTTATCAAAGTCACCCTGAATACTCAAATGGTCTGGGCTAGTTAATGTGCACATCAAAGGCCAGTCAGTGTGCTGTCAGTTGGTCTGGGCGCACATCACAGATATTCGTGGGATAGCCAGAATTGATGTAATTGGACTCCAACTTTAGAGTTGGTGAGTATTGTGCTAGAAAGGTTAATGATGTATGCAGAAGGTGTCTGCATTGTCACTACAGAATGACTACATCCAGCACAGTGCAGTGCAGTGGTCAGAAGTGACACAACAGGATAGAATAATAATAATAATCATGAAACAACTTAAATAAAGCATTTATTGTTGCATATTTTGTTGTGTAATATAAATTAGTTTATCTCACATCTATTATTATTTATCCTATTATTATAGTTATTATTTTTATTATACAAATAAAATAATAAATGAAATTATAAATGCAATACATGATGTCATTATGTATTGTATTTGTATCAATATAGCCTGGATGCCAGCTGAATTTAGCCCCGCCTACAACATTTGAGTTCGGGAAATTCGGTCTGGACTTGATCCATTGTGGAGCAACTATGCTTGAACAAGAGCTGTTCGGACCGATGAAATTGTCAGGGCGGGCTTTTTACGATGATGGACAGATGATCCACAGTAACGTAAGCATTCACGTCACCAAAGAGCGCTTGGGTTGAATTCGTTCGACGGAGAACGGAGAACTTGTTCGTATATGCATTCACCTTAATATTTCTCTCCGAAATGATGATCGTGTTGGTAAGTACTCCGTGTATACTTAAATACTTATTACAACACCGGCAAAGATCGTTCACACTCTTCTTCTTCTATTTCTCCTACCGTGTGTGCAGTTGAGTTCTGTTGACATCCATGCAATGCTCCGTTGCGCTGATTGGTTGCAGGTCCAGTTGAGGTCTTTCCTGGTTCGGTTGAAACACAGCTCACAATCACAGCCCAATGGAGCAGTATCAGACTCATATTCTGACTAGAATTGAGTATGAAGACGTCAGGCTAGTATCAATATTGAATCATATAACAAATTTCCACTGAGGCGAGTTGTAGTGAGAACCCAAATACAGTTTTATTAAACAACATGCGTGAACAATCCATGAACCAAAAACAAAATAAACATGACTTGACTTGACTTAATGTATGAAACAAACTCACCACAATGGGTTACACAAACAAAACTAGACAAAGGAACCATGGCTGTGTCCGAAATCGCCCCCTATACCCTTAAATAGGGCACTAATTGAGGGGACAGCCATTTGTTTTGTTGTCCGAAACCATAGTGGACATTATTAAATGCACTCATTCAATCCCACAATGCACCGCAACAACAAGTGTACGACTGATGTGCGCTCAATGGCTAGAGAATACCCATAATGCACTGTGAGAGCCGTGCGCTGAATGAATTTCCGCGTCTCGTCAGGAGATGACTCCCGCAGGTGAATCCTCAATCCATCCATTTTCCAAACCGCGCTGGTCCAGTGTAATATCATACAGGTATAAATTCCTTAAATTGTTTAATTACGGTTTATACACGCTAGTTTCCATGACAGAGTTCAAGATAAATCATTACTACTGGAGCCGCCAGATTGTTAAGTTTCAAATGATAATTAAACAGCAAGCACAAACTACGCAAAAGCAGCAGCCCTTCCGGCACACTCCGTGTCCAAATTCACTCACTCGTTTTTAATCACTCCTTCAAGTGGACTATATTAGTGGAGTTATGTAGGGAATAGTGAATGAGGGTATAGGGGCGATTTCAAACACAGCTTATGAAACAAGAGGGCTTTATATACACAAGACTAATGAGCAGACAATGGCAACCAATGAGAACATAACACAAGGCTAGGGAAGACCTGGCAAGATGACATGGATCAAGTGTAAAAACAATTATGTGTATAATCTGACAATTATAATATTTTACACATTCCATTTATGGTGGCATAATATTGTTACACAACAAAAAAAGGTCCAGTATTTAATGTTAGAGAATGCATTAACTAACAATGAGCAATACATCTGTTACAGTATTTATTATTGTTAGTTAATGAAAATACAACTGTTCATTGTTCATCACTGTTCATTAAATAATAACACATGCAACCTTTGACTTTAAAAATATATTATTAAATGTTCAAATGAACATAAACTAAAATTAGTAAATGCTTGTTGTAAATGGAATCTTATTGTAAAGTGGTACTAAACTAGTATGCTGTAATAACCATGTCATTATTTACATTTGTGTCCTCATACACCATATAAACCAGAACACACACACACACACACACACATGTTGGGTTTTCAACTTTTATGGGAACACATTTTTTTTTTAGACTGTACAAATTGTATATTCTATCCCCTAACTCCTAAAACTTTCAGCATTTTTACATTTTCAAAAAAAACAACATCATTTAGTATGATTTATGAGCTGTTTTTCTCATGGGGATCAAAAACTATTTTGGATATTGCTCTCTTTGTTGGGACATTTTGTCCCCAAAATGTAGGGTTTCCCTGTACTACACATTCACACACACTGGTTTCCATGTTTTATGGAGACTTCCCATAAATGTAATGTATTTTATAAACTGCATACACTATTATATCTCCCTTTCACTAACCCTAAACCTAACCGTCACAAAAAACTTGCATTTTTAGATTTTCAAAACACTTAATTCAGTGGGGACCAAAGAAATGTACACATAAGGTCAAAATGTACTGGTATTACAATCCTTGTAGGGAATACAAGGTACACGCACGTCAGGTTCACTATCTTTGTGGGGACACTCCATAGTCATAATGGTTTTTATACTGTACAAACTGTATATCCTATAACCTTACCCTACCCCTAAACCAACCCATCAAATAAAACTTTCTGTATTTTTACACTTTCAAAATAAATCTCTATTCTGTATGATTTATAAGCTTGTCTCCTCATGGGGACCTCAATTTAGGTCCTCTCGAGTCCCCATGAGTCAGTGTGCATTCAGGTTAAAGTCCCCCATCGGGATAGAAAAACATGAACACACACACACACACACACTGCTGCTATGATGATAAGCTGTGACTTCAAAACCCATACTGTATACAGACTATATTGTGGCTTCCAGCCTATCATGTGTTTGTATGGTGCATGAGTACAAGTACACACGTATATTAAGCATTGACACTGACAGACTGAGGTGTTTACACCTAAAACAAAGGTAGAAAGTGCACAATATAGGTTTGAGAAATAACTATGTGTGCAATACAATGTGACAAGCTTATTTAATAGAACCGAGGACAACAGAATTACACATTTTATTTTTATTGCATGAAGACGAATTTCTGTACAAAGTCCCTTAAAATGAAAGCATTTCATTTTAGATCTTGAAATCTATGTTTATGACCAAATTATAAGAAAGCATTTAATTAGCTGTTTTTTTATCAGTACTTATGTATTTAGTGACCTAATTTAACTCTTTTAATGAATATATTAGAAAACGTCTCATTTTTTAAATTGCAAACCCCTGTGGTGGAGAATAATTTGCACATTAGACATCGCAATGCTTGATTTTGCTTGCACTTAACTAAAAAAGCTCACAAATACACACCAAATAGGGATACCATAATACATTATTTTATTGCATATATATTGTGTGTTTGTTTTGTTTGTTGAAGTGCAGTTTTATGGATGGTAAAATGTTCTGAGTTTTACCTGGCATTGGCAAAAGGTAAATATTTCCCTTACACACATGCATTATATTATTGCTTACATTGTAGCACTAGCATGCATCTCATTCTCATTCGCTCTCTTCCTGTCACTCTCTTCATTAGAGGTACATGTTTTGATCTCGGCACCTGCTATTTGTCATTCCACAGTGGATGTCGTGTTTTTCCACTCATTCTTTCTCCCTGCATGGCTTTTCGTGTGGCAGCTGAATCTGTCCATGTCCTTGTTTATCACCTCTCTGTCTCTCTACTTCTCGTTTCATTCCCTTTTTCTGTCTTCATGACATGTCTCCCTTCACCCACGGATTCTCAGTCTCACTCTCTTTAGCAATTATCACACAGGCAGCCAGTCGGGCAGACCCAGAATGTGAGACCGGTACCTGGGTCGCGCTGGTTAACACTGAGGTGATACATGAACAAATGTAGCGGAATCGATAACTGCAAAAGGGGTAAAATTGGCGGGAACCGCCGTGCTGGTATTGAGGGAATGTTAAGTGGTGTCTGAAATGAGCTGAGGGATAATTTACACAGAGGACACCTTGTTAAAGCCTGAAGTGAAGCTGCTCGGATGGTTTTACCTAATCTTATCAGCGGCTCCAATGGAGGGTAGATAAAACGCAAAATCCAGAACAGCTGATGAGATTTTAACTAGATGTTTATAGATGTGGACCAATCAGTGTAAAATGTACCACTCTGAATATAACATTCTGGTGGAGATTTTTTGGATATATTTGGACATTCCGCATGTGGGATTGTTGAGAAAGCGTGTGCTAGGGATCTTTATTTATTAAAGATATTTGCTTTTTGATACCCAAAGAAAAGGTGCTTGGGTTAAAGGTGCTTGGGTTGAATTTGCTCTTATCCTGAACGGAGAACTTGTTCGTATATGCATTCATCTTCACTATTTCTCTCAGAAATTATGATCGTGTTGGTAAGTACTCTGTGTATCCTGAAATTCTTTTTTTACAACACTGGCAAAGATCGTTTACACTCATCTTTTTCTTCTAACGTTACTTATTTCAGCGTGTGTGCAGACAGGGTTGCCAAGTTTTTTTGCAATGTCGCACACAATTGCTACTATAGTCCAAAACAATCCCAATAGCTTTCCGGGGGTGGTTCTCCGAAGAAAAAAAATTGTGTTTTGGGGTAAAATATGTTATTTTGGCAAGGTTGCCTGCTACAATTTGCATTCATTGGTCTATATATCACATAATTGGGGTCGCTTCAACCTGCGGACATGGAGAACAACCCATGGGGAAAACACGGACATGGCAACACAGTGCAGTTGAGTTCTGTTGACATTTGACAACTACACGCTCCGTTGCTCTGATTGGTTGTAGGTCTATCCAATTGAGGTCTTTCCTGGTTAGGTTGAAACACGCCCCATAATCACAGCCCAGTGGAGCGGTACCAGACTCATATTCTGACTAGAATTGAGTATGAGCACGTCAGGCTAGTGAGAACCAGGACTGTTATAAAACCTAAATATACTTTAATTAATTGAAAAGTGTATTGAAGAAGTAATAGTTTGGTATTTTCTGTCGTAACGATGACAGTAGCGCACAGCTGTTCCGTGCTCCGGCACACGATACAGAGCACTCACACTAGTCAACCAAACCAGACTTTGGGGTCAAATGCACCCAGGCACGGTTCAGATCGCCTACTGTGAGTACACCCTTAGTTAACGTCAACTTTTATGATTGACTTACGTCATAGCATAAGAAAGCATATCAGTGCCCACTCACTATTGCAAACGAGCAACCATTATGAAATCATGTATTACAGTTTGTGATGCATCTGCTGTCAGATAAGTACAGTTGGCTGCTTCATCTTTCAATAAAAGTTTCTTTGCAAACTTTCCATTACAGTTTTCCATGTGCCTAGTTTAACGAAACGCTCAGAACAAACATATAATCCTCCGACGCCATACAGGGCGGCATCCACTTGTTTCCGACGCTGGTATCCTTTTGAATTCTGTACAGAGATGCAAACGAGCAGTATAAATTGGACGCTTCAAAGCAAGTGTTCTTTCACTTTTTCCGTTTGTAATGTCGACCAACTCATGCACGTGGAGCATTTCACAAACTGTGCATCTGTATACTGTATCCAGTGTAGACAGAGTCAGAGATTATAATGGGTTATATTTGCTTTTGAATCGACACCCAGGCAGATGTCAGCTATTAAGCGACTGCAATCCCACAATATCAAAACGCTCTGTTTTTGGAACTTGATTAAATGAATGCTTTGTTTATAATGAGGAGGACATTTTAACGATGAAGCTTGGAAGATGTGTTAATGGTACAAAGACCTCTTATATGTCAAAAGATCAAGGCAAATTTGATTTGTCATGTCATGCCCCTTTAATGCAAAGATATCAAATTAACTAGTTGCTAGAATAAGTCTTTGAATAGTGTTAATTATTTTGCAAAAGTGCAGCGTTAAGCAGTATTCTTTTATAATGTTAACAATATAAGTAAATATATTATGATCATATTTTAGTATGTCAGGTGCTTCGAATGGCAAATGTATGCAGTATGTCGAAGTAGCCCATTTGTCTAGTGTTGGGAATAGTGCCACGCTCACAAACATAAACACTGGGCTCAAAGAGGCGGAGCTGGCTGTCAGGATACACGCGGGAAAGTGACAGGTATTTACAGAATGTGTACTAATAACATCATCGTGTCTGTCTGCTGCAGAATGGGGTGTAGCACTACTTAACTTCAAAAGCTGGGGGACTTTCCTAGCAATTGTTCCAACAGACTATTTTTCAAAGCCAGGAAAGCTGACAGGCTCGGAGAGAATATCCAACACTGCCTGCCTGCATGTGTGCGTGTGGTTGGCTGAAACTTCACACACACCTGCTGTGTGCGAGGCCTCTGAGGTTATTAACAAAAATCAGCAGTTTTAAGAAAATGTGCCAGTAATGTATTCAATCCACACAAATGATTAGCATTTTGTATAAACATTAAAATGGTGAATGGACTGCATTTATATAGTGCTTTTAATAGACCCATGGCCATCCAAAGCGCTTTACATGTTGCCTCACATTCACGCTCTCATTCATACACCGACGGCGGTGTCACAATTCAGACTTTTTTTTTTTAGTAATAAATAAAAGTCCAAAATAAAGTCCAAAATTACAAGACATAAACTTGCAATTGCGAGTTATAAAGTCTGAATTGTGAGATATAAACATGCAATTGCAAGAAAAATCTATATTTTAGAGGGCACTGTGGTGCGATCGAAAAGGCCACTTTCACTTTCTCTTTCAAAGGGGCAGGGGCTCGAGCCCACCCCCCGTTGTGCACGCTACTGCTCACAGATCATTTTATATACCAGGTGTATATCCCCATTTTTGAGTTAAAGGAAAAACGTCTCTGTTACGTATGTAACCCTCGTTCCCTGAAGGAGGGAACGGAGACATACGCCGGAACTGACCGACGAATTGGGATCTGCTTTCGGAGACCAATCTGCTTTGAGTGTTTCTAAACAAGCCAATTGGCATTGGCATGCGTTCCACGCTCCGCCCGCAACGGGGGTATAAATACGGAAGTGAAACACCGCATACTCATTTTCTTCTGAGGAGCCAAACTAGTGGCGGGTCCTTCAGCGGAAGCACAGCTCCTGGCGACGGGACGTACGTCTCCGTTCCCTCCTTCAGGGAACGAGGGTTACATACGTAACCGAGACGTTCCCTTTCAGTCGGTCATGTTCGACGTACGTCGGAACTGACCGACGAATTGGGATCCCTACCAACTCGCCAGCGCCCTGCCTGAGCTTGCTGGACCACTCCTATGTTGGAGTGGGAGTCAGGGAAGGACAGTCACTGCTGTTCCTGCAAGACCCAGTCAGCGTGACTATTGGATAACGCTGGGAAAGCATGCCCGTCTCGAGGAGATGGCACGCTGCGGAGCCACGTCCTTCAATGGAAGGAGAGGTGGCAAATACACATAAGGACTAACCTAGCAGGGTAGTGCAACATATGGCAGTCGCTGGGGTGCTTCCCACCTGGTTCCAGGGGGGGAAGAGTACCTCCAGGAATGACAGAGGGAGCTCTGTCGAGGGAAAGACATGGGGCTAGCCAATTAGGGTAGCTGGTACCGTGGAGAATACACATATGGGGTTGCCGTTAGGGAACCTCTACATATGGATACCCAGCCTACACACACATTCCACAAGCATACGGGTGCAGGCCTGGCGTCAGACGGCCGCTACGTCTGACCCCAAGGGGTAGCGGAGGAGCTCACAGGGTTAGCCATTTCTGGGGAACACAACTGGAGAGTATAGACGCACGTATCCGGCCCCTGGGGCGGGAGTGGCGTTGCAAGCCGACACTAGAACGGGCACTTCGCGCTACTGGCCACTGGGGGCGAGTACACGGGAAGATACCGGCTCCACACGGAGGCTATAGAATCTAGCGAACGTGTTAGGTGTCAACCAGCCCGCAGCTCTACATATATCTGTCAGCGAGGCGCCTTGAGCCATCGCCCTGGAGGAGGCAACACTCCTTGTGGAGTGTGCTCGCAACCCAAACGGGCAAGGCACGTCTTGGGACTGGTAAGCCAAGACAATAGCATTCACTATCCAGTGGGCTAACATCTGCTTGGAGACAGCCTTTCCTTCTGCTGGCCTCCGTAACAGACGAAGAGCTGTTCTGAGGTCCTAAAAGCTTTGAGTCCGGTCAATGTAGGCCCGAAGGGCGCGGACGGGACATAACAAAGCCAGGTCTGGGTCTGCCTCCTCCGAAGGCAGCGCTTGTAGGTTCACCACCTGGTCCTGAAAGGGAGTAGTGGGAACCTTGGGCACATATCCGGGCCGGGGTCTCAGGATGATGTGAGAATTACCCGGTCCGAACTCTAGGCACGACTCGTTGTCCGAAAGTGTGTGCAGGTCCCCTACCCTCTTGATAGAGGCCAAAGCAACCAGGAGTACTGTCTTTATGGACAGGATCTTTATCTCTACAGACTGCAAAGGCTCAAAGGGAGAGCTCTGCAGTGCTCTCAGCAACAGAGCTAAGTCCCAAGAGGATACCGAGTTTGGGCGAGGAGGATTCAGCCTCCTCGCACCTCTGAGGAACCTGACGATTAGGTTGTGCTTCCCTGAAGACTTATCATCCACTGCGTCGTGATACGCCGCTATTGCTGCGACGTACACTTTCAGGGTGGAGGGAGACAGCCTTCGCTCCAACCCATCTTGCAGAAAGGAGAGCACGACACTAACCGAGCACCTTCGGGGGTCTTTGCAGCGAGAAGAGCACCACTCAACGAACAGGTTCTACTTCAACCCATAGAGCCGCCTCGTTGAGGACGCCCTTGCGGAAGTGATGGTGTCTGCCACTGCTTGTGGAAGTCCCCCTAGAACCTCCGCGTCCCGTCCAGGGACCAGACATGGAGTTTCCAGAGGTCTGGACGTGGGTGCCATAGAATACCCTGTCCCTGAGAAAGAAGGTCCCTCCTCAGGGGAATCGGCCAAGGTGGGGCTGTCGCGAGGAGTGTTAGTTCGGCGAACCAGGTCCTGTTGGGCCAGTAAGGCACAACTAACAGGACCTGCTCCTCGTCCTCCCTGACCTTGCACAGTGTCTGTGCGAGAAGGCTTACTGGGGAACGCATATTTGCATAGGTCCCGCAGCCAGCTGTGTGCCAGCGCATCCATGCCGAGAGTGCCCCGGTCAGGGAATAGTACAACTGGCAATGGGTCGACTCTGGAGAAGCAAACAGGTCTACCTGCGCGGCTCCGAAGAGGCCCCATATCAGCGGGACCATCTGGGGATGGAGTCGGCATTCTCCCGGAGGTGTTAGCTGTCGAGAGAGCTCGTCGGCTGTCTGGTTCAGCACACCTGGGATATGGATGGCACGAAGCGACCTCAGATGCTTCTGACTCCAAAGGAGGAGATGGCGGGCGAGTTGGAGCATGCAACTGGAATGTAGATGGAATATTCAGCCCCAACTCGGGAGGCCCGGGGGCGGCCTGGAGTGTTGACTGAATATTCCAGGGTGGGGCAGACCGTGGGTGAGAAGGCCTGTTGGCATCCTCGGTGCCCACGGTGCAGCCCCCTGGCGAAAAGAGGGGAGGAAAGGAGTGGCAAGGCCCGGGGGCGTCGCACACTGCCAACCTGGCCCTCTTGGAGCCCAGGGAGGGAGGAAACTGCTCTTTTATTGAGCGAGAGCCAGCGGCAGGTTGGTCTTTCGTGTAGACTCGCGACCGCCGCTGCACTGTGCCGTAACTCCAGCCGGAAAGAGCTCCTTCTTGTAGACTCGTAGTCGTTTAACACTCTTCGCAGGAACACTGGAAAAACTCAATGTTTGGCTCAGAAGTAGAAAGCGAGTATGCAGAGTTTCACTTCCGTATTTATACCCGCGTTGCGGGCGGAGTGTGGACAGCATGCCAATGCCAATTGGCTCGTTTAGAAACACTCAAAGCAGATTGGTCTCTGAAAGCAGATCCCAATTCGTCGGTTAGTTCCGACGTACGTCGAACGTGACCGACTGAAAGGGAACATGCTGTTTTCATGCATGTATCTTTAAATGCATATGAGCTGCTGCTGACTCTGATACTCTGCCAAAAACTAACATAACATCTGTTTGGTTCTGATTAACCTCTCTATCTCAGTCACAGTCATGTGACATTGCATCATCATGAAAGTTTATTTTCTGCATGCATTTTAAAGCCATATCAACCTAAACTTCTGCCATATGTTTTTTTTTGAGTACACACATCAGAAGCACGCACAGAAAGCTGGCTGTCAGATGCTGCATCCCGTGAGTAAAAAAGTTCTCTTTCACGTGTTATTTCGCTTAAACTGTCAAATACACTCAAGGTTATGTCAAAAACAAAGTTCACATAAACACAGTCGGTTATGTCTGTGGACGTAAACAGCAAGTAAATAAATTGCATATTTACATTAGATCTGTGTATTGAAGTGAAAGCAGCTTATACAGTACCTACTGCTATATATACTGTTAATATGAATCAAACAACAAAATAAAAACAGAACATCACTCACTGCTCTTGTTTGAATAATTGGTAGCTTTAATAAGAATACATTTCTTGAATGCTGCTGTTAAATGCTCTGGTGAGGAGATAGACATGGTGGACTGTGTACAGCTCACGCAGGGCGGGGTCTATGCAAATAGGGCAGAGTCAATCAGCAGTCATGGGCGGGGCCTAAGCATATGTGAAGTCACAAAAGCTACAATCTGCACATGGCTTGTTCTAAAACACTGTTTATGATTTATGGCGATTCAAAAAAAAAAGATTTTTACCATTATAGGGTGGTTGTGTACACACACTGCCAGCACGCATTTATGTTCAAACGTGAATTTTGCATAATAGGTCTCCTTTTAAAAAAGGATGCCAAAGTGCAAACCTTTTGAAGTCACATGCTAGCATTGTGTGAGGAAGCGAAGCCCTTTTCATTTTCTTTTCACAACCCCTCCCCACCCCCAAATGATAAGTTGCCAAGTAACACCAGCTGTGTGTTGGTTACTTTTACACAGGGCTTGTTATGTGTTTTTTTGCAGAATTGAAAGAACTGAATGACCTGTCCTGCTTTTGAGGTCTAGGTGGTGTAACACAAATAGTGTCCACAAGTTTAACTTGAACATTTGTAGTTGCAATTTCCATTTACATACAGCAAACTATGAGGTAGATATTGAGATTTGAATATGGGAGAGAAGGCAGATCTCATTCACACCGTAAATGTCACAGAGCTTTCGGATTATCCCCATTGTGTATATAAGATTTAGCTCGATTGATGAATAAGATTTGCTCAGAATGTATAAAGTAGGTTGATGTTTTTCTGTCACTGTGTGCTTGTAAGTCTGTGTTGTGATGGAAATGCAGTGTGCGTATGATTCACTGATGTGTCATCCATTCACTGAAGAACAACTCTTCTGTTCTCAGCACTCAAGCACTGTAAAACAATTGGACAATGCAAAAGTGCATTAAACTAACATGAGCCAGTGTTTGGAAACTCATTAATGTGACCCTTTAGTCATTCAGAGAGAGCCATACTCCCACATGCAAACTCTCACTATTCACTTTTCATTCAACACTTATAGATAAAACACTATAGCAGACACTCTCTTCTGTTATATCACCAGCCATCCCCAAACAGTCACACACACACACACACACACACACACACACACACACACACAAACAGATTTGTTTGCTATCTAAGTGAGGACATTTCATAGGTGTAATGGGTTTTATACTGTACAAACTGTACATTCTATCCCCCTACCCTACCCCTAAACCTACCCATCACAGGAAACTATGCATTTTTAAATTTTTACATGTTTAGCATGTTTTTGTATAAAGAGTCCTCATGTTTCTTGTTTACTTCGTAATACCAGTGTAATACATTTGCCATTATACAAATTTGTGTCCTCATAAATCACAAAAACCAACACACACACACACACACACACACACACATGTTGTGTTTCCATGTTTTATGGGGACATTCCATAGGCGTAATGCATTTTATACTGTACAAACCGTATTTTCTATCCCCTACACTGGCCCTGCCTAAACCTACCCATCACAGGAGACATGCTGCATTTTTACTTTTCAAAAACATCACTTAGTGTGATTTATAAGATGTTTTCCTCATGGGGACCAAAAAATGTCCCCACAAGGACAAAAATTTGGATATTGCCATCTTTGTGGGGACATTTTGTCCCCATACCGTAAGGGATTACCAGTCCACACACACACACACACACACACACACACACACACACACACACACACACACACACACACACACACACACACACACACACACACACACACACACCTTTCATAATTTACTCACCCTCATGTCGTTCCAAACAGATAAGACTTTGGATAATCTTCAAAACTCAAATTACAATATTTTTATTTAAAGTTGAGAGGTTTCTGTCCCTCCTTTGAAAGTCAAGGTAACCAAAATTTCTGAGATAAGACTGCTTATATAAAAAACAGATTTAATTCAGGCTTGTATTCACATGTAAACACACATACATAAAGCACATCTCATTTGGTAAACACAGAAGCTTGTGTGTAACTCACATGCTAAAACAAGCACATTTGAGTTTATGTGTTTCCCATTTGTGATGTGCTCTATGTATGCATGTAGATGTTTAGATGTAAACAAAAATGAATAAAATAAATCTGTTCACAATAAAGTGATAGTCTCTTCACCAGACTTCACTCAAAAAAATGATACGTTGGATTTACTTAATTTTTCCACGTAAAAGGGTTATGTTGAATTTAATTTACATTGTTTATTTAACTTACGTTTTTTAAGGTTAATTCAATGCCATTTAGTTAAATCAGATTAACATTCTTAATTTTGTCCAAAACTATTCAGTTTAATTATTCTAAAATTAATATAAAAACCCAAAACAAGTAATCAAGTTAAATTGATTATTTTTATTTAGTGAAGTACTATTTTTCCAACCTTTACAAAACCTTTTACAAGACCTTGTTGGTTAGCCAGAAGATGGTTTTGTTGCATCCATGGCATGCCCAAAGTAGTTGTCTCTTATTATTAAAATAACTTTAATTGTTATTAGCAGGTCCTCACCCCAAGCACTTGCTCTACACTTCACCACAATGGTAACCTCCAAAAACATTAACATTACACAAACTTTTAAATACCAATATAAAGAAACATTAAGCATTAAAATGTCTCTCCATTTTCTCATCTGTTTAAAAATGCATCAAATACTTTATTTAAACATTTACTCTCCGAATGCAGCCCCTTTGCTAAGCATGATGGGAAGTGAAAGTCCTGTTTGATTGGGTTACTTGACTGAAACATGTTATTTCAAAATTAAAACATCAAGTTATGTCAAAGAGTAACGGTTTTAAGTTGGTTTAACATGAATCAATTTGAACCAGAAACCTGATATAATTGTGTTAAATCAAGATGAATTGCTTAAATAAAGTGAACAGCATCATAAGATAATTTTTTGAGTTTTGGATTAAACCACTTAATTAATATGGATTCATTTTTAGGAAGCCATTTTTGGATCATCTAAGTTTTGGTTATATTGACTTTCAGTGGAGGGATAGAAACCTCCAAGTTTCATTAAAAAATATCTCAATTTGTGTTTCGAAGATTAAGTCTTATGGCTTTGGAACAACTGAATGGTGGGTAAATGATGACAGAATTTTAATATTTGGGTGAACTAACCCTTTAAAGGTGTCATGAACTGGCTTTTTTATTCTTTATACTGTTGTCTGAGGTCAACTTATGACGTTTGCGTAGTTTTTACATTCAAAAACATCATAATGAATAAGTAATAGGCTATTTTCTACACTGGTTTTGAGGCTCTCTAAAGACACGCTCGATTTTGATGGACGTGCCGCACTGAAGACTTGGCAGTAAACGCCCACGGCTAGGATTGGATAAGATTTGCATATATAATGAGCTTCAGCTCCCTGTCAGTTCACATGAGGGATTGTTTTGAAAGCGGCAACCGGAAAGATTCTCTCACAGGTCTCTCAAACCGTATTTATCAAACAAACACAATGATTTATCTCTCATCCACCCGCGATTGATTTATTTTGTTATTACTTGGCCCACACAATCGGTGGATATAAGCGTGAACCGCACGCACACACGCATACATACGCGCGCGAGGGTGCTCGCTCTTCAAATATCAAGTCAAGAGAGTGAACAACACAGACCAAGAAATTAATGTTATTTCACTATTAAAAATGCACCTACCTGCCAACGGGGGTAGCCTGTCTGGGAAACACCCCAGGAAGTTGGGCTTTGCAAGCCCTGGCTCATACATCTCCGAGTCTGATTTCGAATCGCAATGAACCAACAAATAAAGGATTCTCCAGCCTGTGACAGCGTGCTGAGTTACACATAATCATAACAATCTGTAACAATGCAATACTATCACATATAAAAACATGTTTTACTCACTTAAGTGTGTTGCACATCATTGTGTTTATATCTCAATATTTCTGCAAATCCAGTATCAACATGTGTCTTGTTTACAAACGATTATCTTGCTATCTTCGGCATGTTTATTGGTAGAGCGATTAGCTCCATTTATCACAGTTTAGCTCCGCGAGTCGGTGGGCGGGGCTACAGAAGCAGGCATACACATTTATCTGTAGAGGCAGTGTTTCCCCCTCCTATGATGTCATAGATTAGCATACATCTGAGAGCTGTTGTTTTCTGGGCCTGGTGTCAATAAAAGCTTTTCTTTGACTAACAAGGACGTTTTCAGCTCTGAAACTTACAGGATATTCTTATATTACCATGACCTTTAATATATCAAAGGCTCAAGGGAAAGTTGATTTCTCAATTCATCACCCCTAGTACATGAGACTAGGCCAGCATTTTGCTTTAGCCTATAAGTTATTTTTAGGAGTGGATGTTTAATGCATTTTAAATGTAATGTATTCCTATAATGGGAAAGCTGAATTTACAGCAGCCATCACGCCCGTATTCAGTGTCATCTAAACTTTTGTACAATGTATATAGTCACTTCAGCTTTATTTACTTTTTACAAGATATTAATAAAAAAATATTTTTCCCCCCAAAATAACTCAGCTGTAGTTTAAATTATGGGTAGCTCGTGTCTTGGCAAGCTACTATTTCAAAGCTAGCTCTCCAATACTTCACACAACCAACCCACACCACCGTCCCACGAACACATACCGCCCTCCCAGACACTCTCAAGTGGCACCTCGGTATGAGGGACAGGGCAACATATGCTCCCCTGCTGATAAACAAGGTGCTCCCTAGTTGGCTGCAATCTGAGGCAGATTGGACTCCAGTTAAAAGAGCATGCTGGCATGTAAATGAACCAGGGGGAGGCCATGGTCTGTGGCATCCTCCCTACTGGCACTCGGTAATGAGGCAGCAGTAGTGACAGGACAAACCCTGCAGAGTGACTATATCACATACATGTGTGCCCATCGCGAACCCGTATGGTTATGTCCCATCCCTGCTCCACAGCTGAGGTCAACTCAAAGTCATTCACTGGAGTAGTTAAAAAAATAATAATATTTGTTTCTTATTGTTGAAAATTTAATTTGTGAGGGATCATCCATGACGGTGCCTCTATGAATCATGTGTTTTCCCAGTTATACCACCATGGTTACTTGACAACAATGACAAGTTAAAGCTGTCATCTATGTTTGTCATGGAAATTTTGACTGGAAGGGTTAAATGTTTTGGTGTGTGTGTGTGTGTGTGCTTCAATAAAAGCAGTGCATAATTTGAACTATGTGCATTGCACGGTTGAAACACACACTTTCCAGCTAATCAGAATATAGTATTTAGGCAGAGCATGGTATAAACAATAATAAATAATTATTTATATTATTAATATTTGATAAAACACTTTTATTGAACTCAGGACATTTTTAAAGTTATGTACTCAATGATACTTTTTAGTCATAAGTTACAGTTATATTGATTCTCCTAAGCCATTAGCTGAAAGTATTATGTTTCTTATAATTAAAGAAGCATTTAATGTTGTAAAACATACATTAATTATACAATTTCTTCAGAGAGTGGTTATATTAAATGTTAACGAAGGAAAACCCCTTAGACTACATGATGTCCAGCACTGTAAATTGAGTCAAATTTCTTTATAACAAAATGGGGTTTGATGTTTCAATCAGTGTAAGGATGTAGCAGCACTGCAAAGATAATTGCAAAGGAACTTCCCAGATCGCTTTAATCTCTCCAGCCTACATCCATTGTGATCTGGAATTAGGCAAACACCAGAGGCAGGAACTGAAGGATTTGCGTTGCAGCCAAAGGAATGGGTGCGATCACGTTCTGTGCTGTGCCTTGAAGGTCTTCTATAGCCTATAGCTGGACTTAATCTATATGTGGTTCAATAAATGCATGCTAAGAGGTGTGTACCACTGTTCTACAGCATATAAACACTTAGATATACAGGTCCTTCTAAAAAAATAGCATATTGTGATAAAAGTTCATTATTTTCCATAATGTAATGATAAAATTTAAACTTTCATATATTTTAGATTCATTGCACACCAACTGAAATATTTCAGGTCTTTTATTGTTTTAATACTGATGATTTTGGCATACAGCTCATGAAAACCCAAAATTCCTATCTAAAAAAAATAGCATATTTCATCGGACCAGTAAAAGAAAAGTGTTTTTAATACAAAAAAAGTCAACCTTCAAATAATTATGTTCAGTTATGCACTCAATACTTGGTCGGGAATCCTTTTGCAGAAATGACTGCTTCAATGCGGCGTGGCATGGAGGCAATCAGCCTGTGGCACTGCTGAGGTGTTATGGAGGCCCAGGATGCTTCGATAGCGGCCTTAAGCTCATCCAGAGTGTTGGGTCTTGCGTCTCTCAACTTTCTCTTCACAATATCCCACAGATTCTCTATGGGGTTCAGGTCAGGAGAGTTGGCAGGCCAATTGAGCACAGTAATACCATGGTCAGTAAACCATTTACCAGTGGTTTTGGCACTGTGAGCAGGTGCCAGGTCGTGCTGAAAAACGAAATCTTCATCTCCATAAAGCTTTTCAGCAGATGGAAGCATGAAGTGCTCCAAAATCTCCTGATAGCTAGCTGCATTGACCCTGCCCTTGATAAAACACAGTGGACCAACACCAGCAGCTGACATGGCACCCCACTGGACTTGACACTGGACTTCAGGCATTTTGGCATTTCCTTCTCCCCAGTCTTCCTCCAGACTCTGGCACCTTGATTTCCGAATGACATGTAAAATTTGAGCGACAGTCCAGTGCTGCTTCTCTGTAGCCCAGGTCAGGCGCTTCTGCCGCTGTTTCTGGTTCAAAAGTGGCTTGACCTGGGGAATGCGGCACCTGTAGCCCATTTCCTGCACGCGCCTGTGCACGGTGGCTCTGGATGTTTCTACTCCAGACTCAGTCCACTGCTTCCGCAGGTCCCCCAAGGTCTGGAATCGGTCCTTCTCCACAATCTTCCTCAGGGTCCAGTCACCTCTTCTCGTTGTGCAGCGTTTTTTTGCCACACTTTTTCCTTCCCACAGACTTCCCACTGAGGTGCATTTGTACAGCACTCTGGGAACAGCCTATTCGTTCAGAAATGTCTTTCTGTGTCTTACCCTCTCGCTTGAGGGTGTCAATGATGGCCTTCTGGACAGCAGTCAGGTCGGCAGTCTTACCCATGATTGCGGTTTTGAGTAATGAACCAGGCTGGGAGTTTTTAAAAGCCTCAGGAATCTTTTGCAGGTGTTTAGAGTTAATTAGTTGATTCAGATGATTAGGTTAATAGCTCATTTAGAGAACCTTTTCATGAAATGCTAATTTTTTGAGATAGGAATTTTGGGTTTTCATGAGCTGTATGCCAAAATCATCAGTATTAAAACAATAAAAGACCTGAAATATTTCAGTTGGTGTGCAATGAATTTAAAATATATGAAAGTTTAATTTTTATCATTACATTATGGAAAATAATGAACTTTTATCACAATATGCTAATTTTTTGAAGGACCTGTACATTTACATCCAAGATGATTTTAAAGAAAAGATAGGATTATAGAATTAAGATTATAATCGTTTTAAACTGTTATTTCTTTAATTACTTTTTCCTAATTTGTGCTTGATTTACACAAAAGTTTTACTTCCTAAAAAATAGTAAATGTATTAAATGTGTAAAAATGGATCAATTCTGCATTTAACTTTTTTTGTAAGACTGGAAATAAACATATTTTAGATTCATTTGATAATTTTATATTTATTTATTAATTTACACTGTGCTCTGAAATTCTTAATTCTGATTGGTCTGCCGCAACATTCCGAGGTCAATTATCCCTCTATAATAATAATCACCATCATTTATCAAAGCTGTATCATATTTGTTTATTGTTTTTAATATTTTGTATAATATATTTCGCAATAACAAACGGCTGGATGTACATTATACCTTGATATTTTATTAAATATCAAACAATCGCTGTCAACGGTTTGTGTGTTTTAATTATGATGGAAATGGACCAGCCAGGGCTTATCTAATTTCTTGTGCAAAAAGTTACACATCGCCACTTCTCTGGGATCGCGCCTTTAAACAAACACACCATGCGATTGTCACTCATGTGAACGAGCGCCATTTGCCTCCAATTTCGGGCTTTTGTCTGCGATTTTCACAAAACTGTCAGTGACAGTGAAAATCGGGGCTAAATTGTGCAGTGTGTACCCGACATAAGAGCCACCAAATGACACTTTTGCATGACTTTTTACTCATGAGCTAAAGACACCCGTCAGAGACTTTACGTACAGTCCTGTATCACCTGTAAAATATTAATTTCCCTGTTAATAAAGTTCAAAGCTTTACAACTTGACCATGTATCATGATTAATACATAAGGGAGTTGTTAGAAGTGTCCAATCACCATCAAATCAGCCGTCTTAGATATTAGACTCCCCCTCTCCCTAGTGATTGCATTTCACTCTCAACTGTACGATCTAATAAAAAAGCTAAATTTGTTGCTTTAAAAGATTTTTGTACCGTTCCTTCCAAGTGATTCGTCTCTTGACATTTTTAGATTAGGCTATAGGGGTCTTATGATTAATATATAAGGAAGTTGTTAGAAGTGTCTGATCACCCTCAAATCAGATCTTAATTATGATTTGGCGAAACATTCAAACATTTATCTCTGTATTATTCCACTTTTTATTATTTCTGTGCAAGGTTTTAATGTGTACATACTGTATAATCAAAGCAGTCATTATTTATTTTATCTTATTATTTTATTTATTTTTATTTTATTAAACATGCAATGTAATTATCAAAAATGCTAACATTTTTAGAGGGTTTTGAAATTTGCATTTAAAATTCACTTGGCTCACATGTGAGGATGAGTGATAAGGGAAAGGAAGAGAGGGAGAAGAGGACAGAAGAGGGGAAGAAGTGATGTGATTGCAACACACTGCTCCCCAAGGTCGCCTATAATGGATGACTGCCCACTCAAGCCTCTTACTCTGCATTCAATCAGACCACCAATCAATTATGAGCATAGCACAAATGCCTGCCTGGCCTTTATCACAATACAGTCAGAGCTGCAGCACCTCTGCTCCAGGGAGGAGAATCAGCGGACGGCTTGAGTTACTGTTGTCTTTGACTCTCCGATGCTTCCTGATTTGGGCTTTTTTACGAGAGCATCTGCTTCAGGAATAGTTTGAACTTTGGATGGTGGCTGTGTGGCTTTATGGAGGGCTGCTTGATTGCTTTTACATGCGCCAAATGTTTGTGCAAGCCAGACTACATTATCATCTTTTTTTATACCTCTTTCTGTCTGAAAAAGGAAGAGCGGCTTTGAGTCGGTTAATTTAAAGGTCCTCTTCCAGGTTTTCCAAATGACTTTAATCTGGAAACATCAACTGGAACTGGAACATGACTTCACATTGGACTAAATAACCCAAGCACAAAGGGAGACTTCCTCATTTCCACACACCACTGTTCTTTATATGGGGGCTGTGGTTCTCCACAGGGATGCAGGTTCAAGTCCCAATCCGACTCCCCCTCTTTCCCCAGTGATTACATTTCACTCTCAACTATACAATCTCATAAGAAGCCTAAATTTATGCTTTAAAAGATATTTGTCCCATTCCAAGTGATTCACTTCTTGTCGGTTTAAGATTAAGCTATAGGGGTCTTTTCTTTTCTAATAAAGCCTGTGCTTGACTTTCAGGCTCTGTAGGGTTTAAATGCAAGTCTTTTACAATACTAAAAGATGGAATTATCTCCTAAGGGGGTATTTGATTTATGTTATTTGCAGTATGGTTGGGATTCAGGATTTAAAATGCTTCTTTATTTCAACTCAACACAAACCCTCCTTTCATGTACACTTAGCTGTGAAAAATCTCATTTTAATTTGGGGAAGTGGTTGTGTTTCAATAGAGGAGAAAGTGAGAACTAATGTTTAGGAAGCTACTTTGAAACTCTGACCTGCCCAGCTAGAGGCTGATGTTAATTCAGCTAAAATAGTTGAACTACTGTCAAGCTGCCGTTTAAAATGTAGTTAGCTACACTACAGGTTGCTAACAAACTGCTAACACACACACTGCTAACAAACTGCTAGTATCAAGTAGCATGGGCGTAGCTTGTTAACGTAACTTGCGTTACTTGTAATGCGTAACACCAGTGACAATTTTCCATCAGTCAATGAATCAGTCACTCAAGAATATTCTTTACAATGAGTGGGTGGATTCATTTGATCTGTGAATCATTTGTGTAGTCGATTCACTAAAATTGGACTTGCGTATTGAGAACAAAACAGAGTATTCAACTCACTCTCATGGTGATTTCTATTTTATATTTTGACAAATAGGTGGTGAATTTGTATGAATTACAATCTGCATACGCCCTACAGTATATTGTAGGGGTGGGCCGTCACGCTTATGTTTTTTCCTACAGTTCGAAATATTGAAAATTTGAAATACAATTTGAAATCGCTAACTCATTAAATCATTTAATTTTCTCATGATATCAGATTAGATTACCTCATTCTACTTCTAGGTGCAGATGCTATAAAATGTCCTGAAAACTACAGAAATGTAAAGGTTTTTGTTCCATGTAACTGGTAGAGCAATGCTAGTGAGTACGCTAACAAAATGTAGGATGACACTAACAGCTATTATTTACAGGTTCCCTGAGGAAATCTATTGAAATTTGTTCCTTCGCTTCTGCTTCTAATGTGTCAGGCTCTCAAAATGAGCTATTGTTCTGCCTTTTTTAATGATAAGATGATAAGAGGAGACGGCTCTGAGAAATATGACGTGAGTGAGACTGATATCTTGTTGATTTCACCACCTCACTCTCTTTTGCTTTGTTCACACTGCACATAAATTCAATTTATTTTTCACAACTTTAATACCGACTGTCATTTTGTAAATGCTGTAATCAGATTTGTTTGTTTAAGTAGTGTTGTCGATATCCGGTATACAGGATCTACATGGGTTGCTATAGTGATGAGTGGAGCATCAGCACAACAGTGTTGATCGTAATCTCCCTGCAGTGCTGAACTCATAGGGCGCATCAACATCACGGGCGGCAGAGGGATTACTGTATTTACACACTCACATATGCTGTGTCTGAAACTGCTTGCTTGTTCAGTGCGTAGTAAATTCCGCAGGTGAGCGTCAATGATTGAATTCAGCCACTGCTGTAGACATTATTGCTTACATAGGTTACACGACAAAGAATACTTCCAATCTTTACCTCCAGACGAAAAGCATTATAAAATCTGATATTTCAAACTGGATGTGATTTCATGTATGGTGTTTTTTCTGTTCAGACAACATTTCGTTCTACTAAACCATTTCTCATGCAGCATTATGAGAAACATTTTTGGTCCATGTAGAACTCAGTACAGGAAAACAACATTTTTATGTTTTATGTTCTTATGCGTTCTTGCTCTCAGTTATTACTATATTTTATTACATTTTATTATAACTTTTATGTGATGTGTATATTGCCACATTATTAGGTACAACTGTTCAACTGCTCGTTTACACAAATATCTAATCAGCCAATCACATGGCAGCAACTCAATGCATTTAGGCATGTAGACGTGGTCAAGGTGATCTGCTGAAGTTCAAAGTGAGCATCAGAATGGGGAAGAAAGTTGATTTAAGTGACTTTGAATGTGGAATGGTTGTTGGTGCCAGATGGGCTGGCCTGAATATTTCAGAAACTGCTGAAACTGAAACTACTAGGGTTTTCAAGCACAACCACAACCCTCAAGGCACACCTTGGCAATAGAATCACCATTGGCTAGTACATTTTTTATACATTTACATTTAGTCATTTAGCAGACGCTTTTATCCAAAGCGACTTACAAATGAGAGTAAAAGAAGCAACCAAGACCAGTCAAGGGCAACAATATGCAAGTGCTGTAACAAGTCTCACTAAACACAAAACACAGGTTTTTTTTTATTTTTATTTTTTTATTAAATAAACAGAAACGAATAGAGTGATAAGTGCTATTCTTTATTGGTCAAGTGCTGCTGGAAAAGAAGTGTCTTGAGATGTTTTTTTGAAAATGGCTACAGACTCGGCTGCTATATATTTATGCCAGACTGATATACCATATATACACTCTTAAAATCACTCAGTCAAGCATTATATTATGATATTGGAATAATCAAGCACTATTTAATGACAAAACTAGTAATTAGAAGCATGCATATAATGCATATTTGTCATTTTAACTAATCTCAGGACTCGTGGTGGTGCTTAAGATATTGTTGGTCATTCAGTGTTTCTGTAAAAAAAAAAATTGTAATAGATAATAGTAATTATTATTAAAAGATAATACTACTACTACTACTTCTAATAACAATATACAATGCACTGAGGATTGATGAGCTGCTGGGTTTATAAATAATCACGTTGTCAGCGTTCACTCGAACTGATTTGCTGAAATCAAAACAGGGACGGTACTAGAAGAGCGCCAGCCAATGAGATTACTGTTTGCGTGTTAGTTCCGCCCAGTACCGGAGAAACAGGCATATCTTCTGCTTGTCCTTAAAAGCGAAATAATTCCAAATTAACTTTCCTCACTTATTTTGACAAGAAAATACAACAAAGAATATTGTTTACATGTAGAATGTCGATTCTGTGCGGCAAGACTGTAGCATTTACAGTACGTCAAATACAGGTACGCTGCACATCCATTGAGCTGAATTGAAAAGGTACAGATCGCTTGACGGAGAGCAAAACTCTCAAACGCTCGGTCAGAGTGTTCAGCAAGTGAAAATATATCTATGCTAAACTTAAAACGTAAAATCTAAGAATTTATTAGCCAATGGCTAATGATAGCTATTATTTAGTCGCCCAAAGTGAAGATTTACTCTCATATGTAAGTGATTTACTCGCATTGTAGAGGGTTGAACCATAGGGATAACAGAGAATGGTCAGAAAAGGAAAAAAAAATCCAGTAAGCGACATTTCTGAGGGCGAAATGCCTTGTTGATGCCAGAGATCAGAGGAGAATGGCCAGACTGGTTCGATGATTGATAGAATCTGGACGCTGATAGAAAGGCAACAGTAACTCAAATAACCACTAGTTACAACCGAGGTCTGCAGAAGAGCATCTCTGAACACACAACACATCAAATCTTGAAGCCAATAGGCTACAACAGCAGAAAACCACACCGGGTGCCACTCCTGAGGCTACAATTTTGCACAGTCTCACAATAAATTGGACAATAGAAGATTGCAAAACATCGTCTTTTCTGATGAGTCTCGATTTCTGTGCAACATTTAGATGGTAGGGTTAGAACTTGGCATAAACAACATGAAAGCATGAATCCATCCTGCCTTGCATCAACACTTCAGGCTGCTGGTGGTGTAATGGTGTGGGGGATTATTTCTGGGCACACTTTGAGCCCTTTTGTACCAATTGAGCATTGTTTAAACGCCAAGCCTAGCAGAGTATTGCTGCCATGTCTGTCCCTTTATGACAACAGAGTACCCATCTTCTGATGGCTACTTCCAGCAGGATAACACGCCATGTCACAAAGCTCAGATCTAATGAGCTAATGAGTTCACTATACTCAAATGACCTCCACAGTCACCAGACCATTGGGATATGGTGGAACCAGAGATTCACATCATGGATGTGCAGCCAACAAATCTGCAGCAACTGTGTAAATATGGACCCTATCAGGATTTATCACAAATAAATAAGGCAGTTCTGAAGGCTACCAAGTACTAGCAAGGTGTAATTCAGACAGGATCTAATGATTATGGTCTTTATGGTATAAGTATGCCTGTCTTTACCATCAGACCAAACAGAAAAAACATATCCAATTTTCTTCAAACAGAAACGTCTTCCCTAAATAAAATAGATCAAATTAATAAAACAGTTGGAAGAGTTTTTCATAGTGTATCCAGATTGCAATTGACTTCCTCTGTGCACTGGCTCTGAGCCATAAATCCTGCTCTGGACGTCAGTTGAATCTTGAGTTTATTGATAAATCTGTCTGCAGTCCACAGCTGGATGGGGGAATGTGTGAAAGCCGCTCTTTTGATCTGAATAGAACTTTTCAGAAGTGAAGACCTGCACCAAGCCTTTGCATTGAACTTTTGATCAACACTGTCTAGAAAAACTGTGAGAACAGAGCTCCTCTCTCTAAATAGTGAATTATATTTTACATCACGTACCTATTCAGAAAGTTACTGGCCAGAGATCATACTCTTTTGTCTGAATGATATATTGACTTTTTAACAGTGCCTGTTAAGTTCAGCATTAAGTGAGACTTAAAGGGATAGTTCACCCAAAAATTCAAATTCTGTCATCATTGTTGTTCAAGTCAAGTCAAGTTGTTCCAAACCTGTATACATTTCTTTGTTCTGCTGAACACAAAGGAAGATGTTTGTAGGTACACAAAAAAATCATTAAAAGTACAACTTGTACACATTCTTTAAAGTCATATGATAGCTTTGAAACCATCAAACATTTATATAAAGATTCCTTAAAAACTTGAAGAAAAAAAAACTATTTAAAATGTGATTGTTTTTTGGTAATTGAAATGAAGCTGAAATAAATTACAATATAAAATTAGATGAAAAACTGAAATCTTAAATGATAATTAGAATTGCCTTTGGCAACTATAAATAAGATAAGTTTAAGTACTTAAAGTACTAAAATGACTAAAACTGAAATAGAAAATAAAGCTAATTCGAAAGATTAAATAATACCATAATAGTATATGAATAAAACTAAAATAACACTGCTGCAACCGAATCAAGTTAGTGAATTGAATCAAGAATCATGGTAGTTTGATTTGTGAACAAATCATTCAGATTGGTACTGTGAACCAGATTGAATGATTCATTGAAACAATATGACTCAGTAAAATGATTCTTGGTGACACAAAGTGTCCGTTTTACACGTAGATATAACTGTAAGTTATGCATAACTGCATGCAACTAACCCTAAACCTAACCCTATTGTAAGTACATGCAGTTAATTGTTATTAATGTAATGTAGAATTGCAATGTAGACACATTAAAATAAGGTGTAACCTGATTCTTTTACCGATTGGTTTGGGATACTTTTCTAATGAATTCTCATGAATGTGCCAATAAGGGTTTCGTGATTGTTTGTCACACAAACCTACGGCTTCAGAAGACTCAGAATATAGCACCAAGAATCATACAGTCCACTTTTATGATACTGTACGTTTATGATGCTTTTGCATCCTTTATGGAGCTGGAAAGCTTCACTCCCTTCATTGCAATTGCAAAGAAAAGGGCAAATTCTTCTGCATGCTTGAAAATGTCTTCTTTTGCGTTACACAGACAATGGAAAGTCATATGTGTTCAGAATGAAATGAGGGTGAGTAAAAAAAACAACAACGTATTTTCATGCGTGTGTTTGTGTTCGTATGCAGGACTATTTTGCAATGACAATTTATGAGGAGGGTCATGAGAGGTTTTATTAAAGCGCTGTGATATTCCATTATTTAATGATGAGCAGCATGACACCACCTGGTCACGGTCCATTACACCATTTATTGAGCTTCATCAAATTGTTTGAAAAGAAAAACATAAGCTGACATTCAGTTCAGGGATGGGTGGGTGTAGCGTGTAATTGTGTTTTAAAGCAGATGGATTGAAAACATAAGCCTGCTTCTATAAATAGTTTTTACAGTAAAGCATTTATTTTGACAGTAGGTTTAGTGAAGCATAATTGGACTGTGTTTTAACATAGTGACATGCCTTAAACTAGACGTTGATGTCAAGAGTGTGTCTCAATGTAGTTTTATCATTCTGGGATGGTGATGTTTGTGTTTAAGGCAGACTTATAGGTTAATGCATCCAGTGAAATAAGTATCTGCATGTCTAGCACACAGTGCACAAATTAAAGACAGCAATTTATTCATTTATTGCATGAATTGATCTTATCAGGAACTGTTTGCTGCACATTTACCCAGAGCATTCTGCGAACTCAATCCTGATGCATTGACTCGCTAAATTGGGCAAGATTAAATGTTTTGATTAGAGTTGGAGAGTGGGCAGAAAGGGAGGGGGAATGATGCACTTAATTGTCTGTTATAAGCATTTTTGGTCACTATAAAAAGACAACAGAAAGCTGGTTTGTCTAATTCATTGGAGATTAAGCTGATTTCAATAATGCCTCTTCATGGCATTTAAATAAAGGAAGTTTGAGTGGGAAAGAGCTATTTTCACTGTTTTGCCAATGATTCATAAGTAACCATGAATAGCGTAATCTCTCCCAGCTGAATCCACCAGCGGTGCTGCTTACCAGCATGTGTTGTGTTTTGAATGCTGTTCACTGTAAATAATCATTAATCAGTATTTTCGCCTTGCTGTACAGAGAAATATCTATAATGTTCTTGGAAGAAGATAAGCAAAACTGCATAAGACATAAGCCCCATTTCCACCGAAATTACCTGGAACAATTTGTCCCAGGAACTTTTTTTTCTCCAGACCTATTGCTGTCTGCGTTTCCATCGCGGTCTTAAGTACGATGAAGATTAGTCCGGTAACTTAGGACTGCAGGCAATTTTTTCTAGAGCCCACTGGATTTCTTCTTCCGCAAATACACTTAATAAAACCTGAACCTCGTCGTCGGTCCATTGGTCGTATTTTTTAAACATCACTGTTGATTCGAATAGCAAAAAACTCTTACTTCACGCACCGCAACAGACTTTAAGGTTGAAATAAAATGCTGGGTGAGCTCAACCAATCAGCATGTTCAGCGGCCAAGTCCCAACCCCCGAAAGTTCCTGAACTTTGAAAAAGTACTACCTCGCGAGCAGGGCCATTTTGAGTGGGAAATGTTTACCTGGAACTTCATTTAGACCCCGGTTCCTGCGATCGAAACACACCGAGTACCGCCCCAAAGTCCCTAGTTCCTGGAGAAAGTTCCTGCGATGGAAACACGGATATACATTTTTCTACCCTGTTAAAAAATGTACCCTGTTAAACAACTGTAATGAAAATGTTATATAATATAACCTACATTATGTAAGTGATAGAAATATATGCCTTTAACAAGAGTTTATATATATATATGTGGAGTGGAGGATGTAATGTAAACATAGCGCAATGACATGTTAGAAGAGGTGGGTAGAGTAGCCAAAATCTGTACTCAAGTACTTACGGAAATATTTACTCAAATAAAAGTAACAATCGTAATAGTTACTTGAGTAAGAGTAAAAAACTACTCAAGTAGTTAGTTACTAGTTACTTTCAATCTGATTGATAAGAATCGCTTTTTTAAGTACGGATAGCAAATACTCTCTTTCTCCCGCAACTTAAAAGCAACGTGACATTTCTCACTAGCGATGTAATAACGGCACTGTTCTTACAGTTTCGTATAAATTAATCTCATCACACATATAAAGATTCTCAGCTGATTTTATAGATTTGTATACATAATACTTTTGGATGAACAAACACATACAGAAAATCTGTCAAAACAATCTCTGTGCTGAGAGAGCTCGTCACCTTGACCATTTTGATGATTTCTGAGAATGTACGGCTCATGCAGCTTGTCTATACAAGAATCCATGAACCGATGTAAACGCTCGGCAGCACAGCGGAGTTAAATAAGTCATGCGGTGTCCTCTCTGAAGACAAACACACACTCTGAGAGAAACCCTTCTGTTTACCAGAGCCAAGCGCGGCAGTCTTCCAGAGCAGATTAAAACCTCTTGCACAAACACTCAATTAATCAAGTCCGTTTTAAATTCCTCACATCAATCCGCAAAAGAGAGTCTGACATTAGCAAAGAAGTTACGGTGCTAAGGGATTCTGGTACTTTAATATCAACAAACTCTTACTAGAACACATCAGCAGCTCCTTTGAAGATGAATCTTTATATTCCTTTTAAACTTTTCAAACAAAGGATTTGGGATTATTTTTAGGGATTAGAGGTGTTAAGACTGTCTGTTCGGCATTTGAAGCGTGTTCGTTTGTTTGTTGTTGAAGTCAGATGAGCTCTGTATCAATAGGATGCAAATATCTGCATGCACAACTTGAATGCATCAACAGCATGTTGCCATATTTGAAGTGAGCGAATCAGCGGAAATGAAAACCCTCTGTGGAGTACAAAGTCTCGAAATGCAATCTGATGCTCTAATTACCTCTTTTCAAAATCACGTTTGAGATTCGGCTCTGTCCCACTCTATTACTAGAATGAAAGAGAGCTCTTCTGTATCGTGCTGATTTATTACATGAATAGCTCAATGTGAGCAGTGTTTATTGCAGCTATTGGAAAGCATTTATTTAAACAAAACGTCAGCGTCTGAACAACTGCCTCGTCAGAGTTTCACTCCGAGCAGTTTAAAAGGTGGACGGTATCGATCAGTATAAGACACAATATGTGTCCTCAGCTACACTCCAGGAAATAGGAATGCCTAACTGAGGCCCCTCCAGCACTTTCCTGTTAAATTAACAACTTGATCAATGACAGGGAGGACACCTATTCTCTTCTGATGAGGAGTCACTCTGTCAGAAGCAATAAAGCTGAGCCCCAGTGAGGTGTGGAATAAAATGAGCTGAGAACGTTCTTCACTTCTGCTGCATGCGGTTTAATGCAGTGAAATACACTTATTATGGTTCTTATAAATGTAGCAGTGTGGTTTTGGTGTAATTTGGTAGCTGTGGATTTGGATGTTGCTATCTTAAAGAGTTCCTTTTGTGCTTTTTTTACATTTTCAACTTTCTGCAAAGGTCTGTAAAGTTACAAAGCACACAGTCCACTCCAAAGGGAGTTATTCTCAGTTAACACTGACATTAGTTTCTGATCTTCTTGAAACGCTTTGAGTTTTCTTCTGGGGACATACACGTCACAATATCCCTCATTTATATAATTCCTACCCATGGTTGTGTTAGTAGTGTTGAAACTAAAGGTTATGGTAAGAGGTATGACATTTCTGAATCACACTTGAAGTTGTTAACCAACCAATCAATAATAAGTGTATTTCACTGCATTAAACCGCATGCAGCAGAAGTGAACAATGTTCTCAGCTCGTTTTATGGGGCAGCAGTGGCTCGGTGGTTCATGTAGCTTGTCTACAAACCAGAAGGTTGGTGGTTCGATCCCCTGGTTCCACCTGACCAAGTGTCGAGGTGTCCATGAGCAAGACACCTAACCCCAGCTGCTCCTGACGACAGATGGCACCTCGCATGGCTGACACCGCCATTGGTGTATGAATGGGTGAATGTGAGGCAACATGTAAAGCGCTTTGGATGGCCATGGGTCTGTTAAAAGCGCTATATAAATGCAGTCCATTTACCAATCATTTTCAAGTGCCAGCGCTGGCGTCAGCCAATCAGATCACATATGCAAATATCCTAGCACAGATGCTATCCAATTGCGTTCATGCAACACTGGAAAAGAGAAGTGATTGGCTGTTGTCACTATAGTCCAAGTCCCCCCAATACTCTTTGCCAAAGACACACTCTGGTAGAGCTTGGCATGGCTTTTACATTCTGATGAACTCTGAAGTAAATATCATCACTAATGACTGTTTAGAACTGTTTTGCACCAATAGACTCTCTCTCTCTCTCTCTCTCTCTCTCTCTCTCTCTCTCTCTCTCTCTCTCTCTCTCTCTCTCTCTCTCTCTCTCTCTCTCGCAAAGTCAATTCTCTTTCCTAATGTGCTTCATATACTGTACTAACCTTTATTTTTGCAGGCAGCATGCATTAATTATACTTTGCACAGTATGTGAATTTCTCTGGATTACCTGCTAAATTGTGTAGTATTAAGACACAATACACAAGGTAAAATTTGCACATAACCTGACCTTCGACATCTCCTTATTATTTGATTAAACTGTCTTTTAAAAAATATTTAAAGAAAAAAAAGTTGATTTATTTCTGTGATGACAAAGCTGAATTTTTGCTCAAGAAACATTTTTTATAATGTGCACAACCTAACGCGGGGTTAATTGTAACACGCATGGTTTAACACTTTCCACACATGCCAGGATGACGAAACTTTGTGTATTTACTAGGTGCCATATCAACACTATATAGAGAAAAAATTGCCCCAAAATTAAAAAAATCTTTGGAAGATATCACTGAACATTTATTTAACCATAGCAAAAGTCAATTTCTTACTTAAGTTATTTTTCATTTCAGTTTTTTGTGTTTATTTAAAATAAGACAAATCTGTTTGTCTTATTTTACTATGCTGTATAGCTGCTGTCAAACTCAAAAATTAGTTTATTTTTAATGATTAAAAAAAATGCCATTATTTTATTTCAAAAAGTTAATAATTGTATTTTATTGACAAAATATTTTAGTTTGTTTTGGATATTTTTTTGATTATATTAGATAATATTTTAAGCTGTCATTTGGCCATGTTACAATGTACCCCACATATGGGGCATGTTGTCACATTCCATTTCCAAATATCTTTCGGGGTAAATCAAGAAAAAAGTATACACTGTATAAATGAAACAAAACCACATAATTGTACTAGATATGTGTGCAATTAATGTGGAAAAAATAAATACTCTGAACCCCAAGTGGATTTACACAAACTGAGAAAGTCAAAAAGTGTTAGGTTGTGCGTTAAATTTTGATATACATATCAAAACTATACATAACATATACAATGTATAGACACAAATAATGGAATGATCAAAATACAATATGGCACAGAATGCATAAAAGTTTGTACTCGTTTGGCTATGTTTGGAATGGAATATAACATACTATTTACTAGTATACGGGTATACACTGTATACCACCTACTGTTCTTTAAAAATAGAAGATGCAGCATTAGGCAATTACTCCATTGTTGTCACGTGATCATGATCAGTTATTATACCGTCATCTCAATGAAAGTTACTTTGCCTTTTATGTTATTACATTGTTATTACATTATCACTTTTTATTTTAATTTATAGTAATTGTGTGCAGACAGAATGTAACTTTTGGCATTCAGATCAAATAATAATAATAAAAGGATAAAAAAGGATGCTAAAACTGGAAAATGGAGCATATTGCATTGTGGAATGTGTACTTGCATGCATTGCGTTCTGTTGTGCATATGTTGGCAATTGTTTTAGATCATCAGGGTAATTTATGCAGAACATTTCCATATTATGCACAGCATAGCATACATAATATACACTACAGGAAGAATATGCCAGTATGCTGTTCCAAATTCCTCTTTGTGTGTTTTTGTGTGTATTGCTAGCATTTATGTGGCAGGTTGCAGCATTTGCCATCAGGCAACACTGATAAGACAGTGGAGCACGAGTCTGGCAGAGCCGAGAGAATGTGGTACCGCCTCCAGCTGGGGATTGGCTGTTTAATTGGATTCATTCATTAGTTTGATCTACCAATTTAGCACTCTGAAAGATATTAATCAGTTGCTTATTTAAATGTCACCTGGAAGAAGCGGAAAGGGAAATTAAGTCTTTTCAGTAGCTACTCAACAATTGGATCATCTGGATTGGCTTATTGAGGCATTCCAAAACACAGAGAGCTCTCATGACTGCCAGTATATGAGCATCCTGAAATTAAAAGCAATTCATACACTCTTGTATGTATCCCTTTGGGTGCGAGATGGTGTTTGAATATCTGCCAATTATCCAACACCAGTTTCTTTAAAGACAGCAGGATGCTGTCCTGATGCACTCTAGAATTATTTATCCGGAGGAATTTAAGTCAGACACAAGTTAGTAATGCACATGTCTTGTCGTTATGTTGACTGAGCATTATATATGTGTATTCTTACGAGACTTGCTTCGTCGAACAGTTCACGGATCTCTTGGCAGGCACAATTTCCAAGGCTAAAGAAATATAAATCTCCTCTAGGTTGTTATGGGTAAATACTGTAATCTTCAAAAGATTATAGTCTAAGCCAGGGTTTACAAACCAATGCTGCACACAAGCACTGGGGGGATCTGAAAGTATTCTGGGGGAATCTGAAAGTATTCTGGGGGAATCTGGAAGCATGCACACATACACACTCACACACGCTCCTATTGATGACCAACGGGCGAGAAATGCTATATAATACTGCAGCCAGATTATGCCTGCTTATGATACTGAGGACGTTGTTTACAGAGGTCATGGTTTCAGTGTGGGAGGATTAACAGCTTCCATATTGTCCTCTCACAGTGCTTTATAACTGAAAAAATCTGCAGGATTTATGTTGGGTGTGAGAATTCCTTATGATTCATGACGATAGTGTGTGTGTGTGTGTGTGTGTTCTACCCATGTGCACAGTATTGCACTGTAGGGATATTTTTCCTCTGTGTTTATGTTGAAGTGAATTAATAGTTTTTTATTTTCAGTTTTGATAAATCAGTCCTATCATTCCAATATCTGATGCATTTGGTATCATAAATCTTTCTGGGAGCACTTCAACGCTGATAACTATCTCATTTTAAACCCTTGTGATGGTTAGTTCCCTTTCAAAGTGGATGTTTGACACTGTGTCTGGTATTGACGCTATGGGGAATGCCATCAGTGTGAACGGTGTCTGAGGCATGTGTAAACGAAAGCCAATAATCATTCAGTCCATGACATTTCACACGTTTCGTGAGTAAAAGGGCACCTGAGTTACACACCATCAGCTCTTTGTCTTCAAGAACATGTGCATGTAAGATAAGCATCTATTGGAGCATTCGACTCTCGAGGGAGCTGGATGAGCTCTGCTCTTGCTTGCTTTTCTCCCAAGGGAGAAAAGTTTTGTGTTTGAATGGAGCACATTGGCTCACATTTGAGCATACTTTTGCAGTAAGAGGCTCTGTTATTGCTTGATTCTCTCAAAGGAAGGTAAGAATCTCTAGAAGGATGAGAATCTAGCACTTTTCGGTTTTTGAGGAAGTTAAAGGAACTTCTACCAGAAAGACTCGGGAGATAGAATGATGAATGAAGCATACATTTATTGACAGCCCAGCAAGCATAATAAAGATTTGGCATAGGCCCGTCATAGTTTATAATCCGAGGGTAGCGGATCAGCATATTCCTGCCTGAAGATGAAGGCAGGGCGCAGCCGACCCCCTTTGGAGGTATGGACGGAACCATCCTGGTGGTGGTGGGGAGGATGGAGGTTGTTGTCGCATTGGCATCTGCGAAACTCAAACATGTGTAAGTACGACCTTTATACAGAAAATATGAAGACGTGATTGGAAAGAGATTAAGTTAATAAGTGACGAAGTGATTAAGTCTTCCTGGCAGAACTTAAGCTGAAGCTTCCATTTCTGTTATTGCTTAATTCTCTCTAGAAAGATAATAATCTAGCTCTTGCACAGAGTACTTTCAGCTCTAAAGGGAGTCATTCATGGCAATGCATTCACAGTAAGAGGCACTGTTATCGATTGATTCGAATTTAGCGCTCCATCCACGCTTGACTCTTTCGAGGGATGATCGTTGAGCGTCTGCATTTCGTGGTTTGGGTCCTGCATGCGGCCGCCGAGGTGGCAGAGTGGGAATGACCGCAAGGATTGTAGGCAGAACATTAGGAGGAGCCAGACGGGAAATTTGCTTTTTGGGCTTCTCCTGCTATCTTATTTTCATGTCGGTTCAGGAAGCCGCCTTGACTGATTCATGTTTTGTGTAGTATCTCCCATGTATTTAGATTATTTGCATGTGGAGAGACTGTGTGAACAACGATAGGTGAGGATACCCCAGTTAAAGAGCACCTTGCTAGGGATCTCTTCCCTGGTGCTGCGTCCCCTTTGATGGCTCTGACCTTGCCAATGGTGTGAGCTTGTTCACCTCTTGAGGAATGCGCTCACTGCGATGAGCTGTGTTGCGGGAGCTCCACTCTTGCTTGACATTATTTTTGTGGGATGTAAGTCAGGTGTTTGTACCTTGCGGTTCAGACCCTGTGTCTGCTGTGATGCTGTGGGAATCTGTAATAGGAAGAAAGGGAAAATCTTTCTTCTTGATGCTTTGATCTCACACTCTTACCCATTTGGTCTGTCCATGAGGCTGTCATAGAGAAGTTAGAGCTGGGGTCTCAGTCTGCAGCTTTCAGAAGATATATCCCTTTCTGTGGGTCCATGAGGGCTCCCTCCCAAACTTCTGTTGGGTTTTGAAGTATGCCCCCTTTGGATGGGTGCTCTAGGCCCTGGTTTTGGTAGAGGAAATTCACATATGTTGCATATTATGCTCCAGTGCTAAAAAAAAAAAAAAACGGTTGCTAGTCTTAGGTAGAGTGTAGAGTATGAGCGGCTCTTCACCAATTACACTGGGGTTTTTAAGTTGGGCTAATGCTCCCTTGCAGCTTTCTTGGCGTTTAGAGCCTGGGTGAAGAAAGTTATTAGGCAAACTGCATCATGCTCTTCTCTTGTTTGCTTGTAACTATTGTTGGGTCTTGAAGAAGGGATATATGCTCACCTTTGGTGGGGTGCTTCTATAGGGATGACCAGTGTATAGGTCTGCATTCTTGTATAGTTTTCTTCCGTCGCGGGAGTACATTTCCAAATCAAAGATGGTAGCGGTTGGTAACTCTAGTGTACATTGGACGGGAAGGGGTGGACAATAGCCTGGCCGCTCCCGACATCCTTTGACAGCGCATCCACGCTTGAACTTGAAGTGAACAAAACTTTCCGCAATAGTGGCATTCACACAGTTAAGCGGTAAGCGGGTGAACACAGAGTGAGTTATAAGCATTAGGACGGAATAGAACCTTGCGGGAGCAGGATGAAAAAAATAGTCCAGCACAGACCTCTGGATCAGTGTTACAAACTGATGAGTAGAGGTAGATCACAGATTGCATCCCTCCTTATTATTGTAGCATTCTATAGTTTAGCCATTAACTATAATAAGTCCTGAAGAAGTATCTTTACTCAAGTCAGGGTATGAGCTATTCTCCCTTAATCCCTCCAGCGGCGTTAAAATGGAGTAGAAGCTCCCCAGCGGTAGGCTGCTCCCTAAAAGCCCTGTCAAATAAAAAGCTGTTCTATGTATTTTCCCCTCAGAGATCTGCTCTTGGGGCCATATAGGGCTGAAATCTGTCCCTCAACGGAGGGAGGGAGGAAGGTGTAAATTTGTGACTTCCCTTGCTGTATATTAGCTTAGGGGGTAAGTCAATACCAGACGCAGTATCAAAGTCCACTTTGAAAGAGAACACCTCAGGTTACGGCTGTAACTCTGGTTCTCTGAGAAAGGGGAACAAGACACTGTGTCCCATTGCCATACCTCGGGTCTGTGTGCACATAGCAGAGGTCACGGATTAGCAATGCAGTGCAAAAATTATTACTCTTTATTAAGAAATTAATACTTTTTATTCAGCAAAGATGAGTTAAATTTGTAATTTGTAAAAGTATTAAGCAGCGCAACTGTTTTCAACATTGATAATAATAAGAAATGTTTTTTGAACACAGAATGAAAGGAATAAATAACATTTTAATACAATTTGTAACAATATTTCACAATATCACAACATTTTCTGTATTGTTGACCAAATAAATGCAGCCTTGGTGAGCATAAGCATCCATTTAAAATATAAAGTAAGAAACATATATTAGCAAATATATTAGCACAGTTGGTATTGGTGTCACACGATCTCATCATGAAATTGTCTTAACATTCAGGGGTGCTTTTCCCAAAAGCATGTTAGCAAACTATGGTTACAGATAACCGTCGTTATCAGCATAGTTCAACAAGTCTGTGTTTCCTGAAACCATAATTTTAGTGAGTATTCGCATACAGCATTGCAAAATTGTGTGGTTGGACTGACAGCACTCGACCTGTGGTTAGAATCATAGTTTCTTGTTTGCATGACAAGTGCACTTAATAAATCCTTATCCTGAGCAAAATAAGCAAGCTGACATTCAGTACAATCTATATCTTTTATTTTGATTATATACAAATTTAATTTACATCTTTTAGTTTGTCAAGAGACTTAAAGCACAGATTTTAAAGATTGTGCATGCGTGTTGCCTACATGCTCTAGTATGTCTTAAGGAACCTATGATATAATCTGGAAATGGAAAAAGTGAGAATTAGTCCTCAGATACTATGTACGTAATTTATAGCAAAAAAATCTAGCATTATTTAGAAACGGATTCATTAAAATCTTTAGTCCACCACCTGAGTGACATCATTAACCAACATAGTTGAACAACAATTTTGTGACAATATTCGAGAAACAGTTGTGAGTGGCTAGTTGATTTATTCAATGATACAATAAATTAAACGAGTTATGTTGTTGTATGGGGAAAAAAGCATTGAAAATAAAACAACTTTTTCCCTTTTTTAAATGTTTTCATTATTTTTTTACATTATTTTTACACTCACACACACAAACACCCACATGTTGGGATTCCATTTATATGTGGACTTTCCATAGACATGATGGTTTTTATACTGTCCAAATTGTATCTCCTATCCCCTAACCCCATTTCTAAACACAACCCTTACAGAAAACTTTCTGCAAATTAAAAATGTCCCCAAGGTCAAAGATTTCTTGTATTGCTATCTTTGTACATAGGGAATACATGAACCACACACACACACACACACACACACACACACACACACACACACACACACACACACTGCCCCTGCTCCTAAACTTACCCATCACAGGAAACATTCTGCATTTTTTCACTTTCTCAAAAAAACTCAACCGCTGGCTGGTCCCCACAATGCAGGTGATCTCAGGTTTTACTATCCTTATGGGGACATTTGGTCCCCACAATGTAATATAAACAAAGGCACACACACACACACACACACACACACACACACACACACACACACACACACACACACACACATATATATACAGTATAGAAGCTAACCTGAAAATATAAAAATTATTTTCAATTTTTTTCCCTTTTTTCCTTTCATTTTTTTCCATTTCATAGCAATGCAATATATTTATTTTGAGACATTTGATTGTTCAGACATTTGCAGTGAAATAATTCTTAATGATTCTATAACTGACGCTGTTTTTGTTTTGAGCTTTTGTTACCCAAGTCTTTTCATATTTTTAAAGGCTGTGTGGATTGCCACACAAAAAAAGCCTATCCTTTTTACATATTCATTGTAATTTCATATCTCCAATCTCACATTTAGAGATAGGAGTGTCTCTTCTAGATGATAGATGCCTTTAGATAACCTTTAGAGAGATCCTGTAGTGCACATGACTATGGCTGACGACTGATCCCATGGGGTCTGCTGGAACTTGTGGGTTAAGTGATGCCACATCCAAATCATAAATCAGTCCAGCAACCAGCTCTCTTGACCTGAAGGTCATTGTTTCATTAACTTCCTGCCACTCTGAATTTTCCATCCATATCTACCCACAAATACAGTAGTCGTTGCTTCGGCGACGCTCCCACCTGCTCACACACATACTGCACACACACACACACACATTTACTTTATTGCTTATGCCTTATTGATTCTTGTAGTGGTAATATTCTAACTGATCTACAGCATTCATAAATCTTGGCTGTGTTTGGAAGCAGCCACATTCTCTCTTATGTTGATTGACAGCCCATTGCCCCTGGTTTACCTTCAAATAGGCGTCAGATCTCTGGCAAAGGGAATTGAACGGACAGAAGGCTGTTTTCAACTTTACAGCAGCCCATCCACAGGGAAGACCAGCTTTCCTTGGGCTCACGCCGCTTACGCTGTGGGTGGGTAAACAGTGTCGGTGCTTCTCTTTCACAAGATTATCAGATAAAGAATAAGGAGGATGACAGACAAGCACAATCAGAGCACACCCCTACACTCAAGCAGCCTTTCTTTTCCTCCCTAACTAAAAGAAAGGATCCACATCTTCTGTGTAAACCGCAATAGAGGGTGGCAGCTACCTTTGATTAAACTGAGAGCAGGAGAGTAACAGCCAGTTTGTACAACAAAACAAGGATATGGTTTATTTCCACAGTGTTGTTGTAGCTGATCGCTGTATTGCTAGAGGTAAAATGTCTCAGAGGATTTCAGAGGATAAGTCTAGGAATGCTTAGATAGAGTGGCTAGATTAAGTTTGAAGACACTGGCTTTCTAGTGTAGCGTGCACCTTGTTTATTTTAAATGGTCTCAGGCTTGTGGAAGCACACATATATAGCTCGTCATTTTACTATGTTGCAGGTGATACATAATTAGAAAAATAAGATTTCTTCAAATGTCAATCAATACTAAAAAAAATCCATTAAGTCTCTTGGAAAATATAATCACTGAAGAATGAAAATGTGTTTTTAGGCGTCTATTATGTGTCTTTAACTTCTATGATCTATGTTAAAGACACATAATAGACACTTTTAGTTAACTTCTTTAACTAAAACAATTGGTAGGTAGGTACAATGTGCTTATTGTGTCATATATTGCAAAACACTTTTGCTGCTATTGAAATGGGATATGGGGGACAGGTTTGGTGGTGTGGTTAGGTGTAAGGATGGTTTATGGTGTAATGGAACGGTCAACAGTGTAATTATAGATGTAATTACAATTACAGCTGTTATTACATGCAGGTATTTTTAATATACACAGGTTAAGTAACACTGATTATCTCTTCATCACGGCACCTGTTAGTGGGTGGGATATATTAGGTAGCGAGTGAACATTTGTTCCTCAAAGTTGAAATGTTTGAAGCAGGAAAAAAGGGCTAGCGTAAGGAGTTTGACAAGGGCCAAATTGTTATGGCTAGATGACTGGGTTAGAGCATCTCCAAAACTGCAGCTCTTGGGGGGGTTTCTATCAAACAGTGGTCAGTATCTATCAAAAATGGACCAAGGAAGGAACAATGGGGACCCGTCGACAGGGTCATGGGTGGCTGAGGCTCATGAATGCACGTGGGAGCGAAGGCTGGCTTGTGTGGTCTGATCAAACAGATGAGCTACTGTAGCTCAAATTGCTCAAGAAGTTAATGCTGGTTCTGATAGAAAGGTGTCAGAACAATGCATCACAGTTGTTGTGTATGGGGGTCCATAGCCGTAGACCAGTCAGGGTGCCCACACTGACCCCTGTCCACTGCCGAAAGCACCAAGCACATGAACATCAGAACTGGACTACTCAATGGAAAATGGTGGCCTGTTTTAATGAATCACATTTTCTTTTACATCACGTGGATGGCCAGCTGCGTGTGCGTCGATTACCTGGGGAACACATGGCACCATGATGCATTATGGGAAGAAAGCAAGTGTGATGCTCTGGGCAATGTTCTGCTGGGGAAACTTGGGTCCTGCCATCCATGTGGATGTTATTTTGACACATACCACTAATCATTGTTGCAGACCATGTACACCCTTTCATGGAAACGGTGTTCCCTTATTTAACCTGCCATTTTATCTTATTTCTGCCAATTAATCTCCTTTGATATGATGATTCTCTCTCGCACACACTATTTCTTCCACTACCCTATTTCTGTAATATAATCTTTCTCATTCTTTTTTTTTATCCTCAAAGCCTGATCTGATCTGAATCATCAGTGTAGATGCTGAGCAGCATGTGTAATGTGTGAAATGTTAAACAAAGATGGGTTGCACAGAACCTTCACAAGAAATTAGCATGCTAACTAGATATACCTTGACCCCTTGACCCCAAATGAATAAAGAAAATGTGGGCAACACTGGCACACAAACATTAGCTAATCACAACAGAGATCATTTGTATAGAAGTCTTAAAGATAGTAATTCAACTAAATTAGAACTGTTTTTGGTGTAAGAAACTTGACTGATTATAAGTGGGCTTGCAATGCAATGAAAAAGTAGCTTAGATGTCTTGTTGTTGTCTCATATTGCCACATGTCCGTGTTCCAAAATAGGAATGAATATGTCATAATAGTGATAGGTGTCCTCTGCGATCACACACACAGTGACCAACATAAGTGCTCACAGAAGGGTGAAATGAGAATGAGAAAAATATATCAGGCATTTTCACCAGATCAATCCACAAATCAATCAGTCTCTCATGTAAAGGTGACTGAGGTACAATCCAATCCTCTCTTAACGGGTTCAGACTTATGTTTTGTATGTGTGTATGTATGTGTGCCTTTTCTAATAGAAGTAATTTTCACTGAGATTCGGTTCTGTAAATGCCACCGTCTCTATCCATGTATGAATATCAGAGTGAACGGTGGATCACAGAGCGAAATATCACCCATACTAAATATAAGCCAATCTAATCACAGAGGGGTGAGAGTAATTAAACTGCCCACCTATTAGTTCTGCATAGCACAATGCCGCTTCTGATAGACTGTTCATTTATGTTAGGATAAAGAGTTGGGCTGTATTGGAGCATGAGATTGAAGCTATTCATTTTGACATATGACAACCCACAGAACATCTGATGCTTATTGCTAAAAAAAAAAGCTGTGTTTTTAGTGAATCAAAAATGTAAACTGGCTTGTTTGAGTCGTGCTTTGAATGAAGAGTGAAATGAGAATAAGAACTGAAAAATGTCTGCATTTGCGCAGAGGAAGTGTCTTCATATGTAGGAAACAAATAGACATTATAACTGAAATATAACCAAAATATAAATTTGATTTGAATCCAATCTAATCAGAAAATCTGTATTTACAGGCCTAGTATAGTCTGGATTGCTTTTATATTTATATCAGTGAAATAATAAGTACTTATTACTTTGTGATTGGCAGAATATTTGGTTAAGTCTCTAAACATTTTCCTGTGTCTTTACATTGTTTCTACAATGTTCATAAAAGTTACTTCATTGTAAAAGTTACTATTATTATGGAAAAATCTACCCTTATATGAACTTAAAAACACAACTACCAGTGATTTGGTTGATTTACATGTCAATCGGATAGTCTAAGTGGGCGGTTCTAGATCAGAATAAGTTGCAGTGAAGACCACATTTTTTAAAGTTTGGCTATATGAGACTATATTGTTGGAAATACAATAATGTCTTGCACATTAGGCATTCTGCTCTTAACCACTATTGTTAGACTGAGTATGGTATTTGCTATAAATATGGTTCTCCAGAGACTGTGGAGTAGGATATGTACTTTTTTAAAATTGAAGTGCATTTGAAAGGAAAGAAATTCAACTCAGAAAAGAGAATTGAGACCACTGGGAGCTGAGGAGAGAGATGTGCGGTTACATAAGGATTCTCCACAGCAGGTTAAAAAAGTCGAAATTGTTCTTTAAAGTTATTTAAGGACAGAAGGTTGGATCAATACAATTTAGATTATGGCTTTCCATTATTATTTGTTCAGACTGAAGTATTTTTTTAAGTGGTGCAGGGAGAGCGTATTTTTGTAGGCCAAACCTGAAAGCTATAGGTTCTCTATAAATACAAAAAAAGTCAATAGGATTTTTACATTGGCTTTTTGATTAATGCAGAAAATTAGCTCTGTGACCATAAAAAGTTTAAGATTCTTACACATTTTGTTCATCAAGATCATATTTGCAAATAAACACAACTTTTATGAATTTTGAAGCCTAAATAAATGAATAGACAATCTACACCACATGTCTTCAATGTTGATGAATATGAATAGTTTGCAGGAGTGTGAGTTAGTGTTGTAGTATCCGAGACCTATATTGGTCTCAAGACAATTTTTTAAAGATTTTGGTCTTGACCGCATTTGTACTCGGCTTTGTCTCGGTCTCAGACAACAGCTTTTTTATCTCAAGACGGGGCAAGACCACAACTGTGCGGGAATATCACTAAATTATCACTGCATTGTTTGATTTATTTGTTAACATCTTTAATGTGACTGGATGTAAAACTTCCTGTTTCAAATGCAATTAATAACTTATTTCTAATTTAATTTTAAGTGACTTACTTACTTAGACAATTGTAAAAGTGCACTATGTAAGATTTTTGCAGTAAAATATCCAAAAACCACCAGGCCAGTGTTATATATTTTGTTCAGTTGAGTACTTACAATATCCCTAATGTTTCCAACTATTTGTAAATTGTGAAAAAATTGCTATTTTAACCAAGGAACCAGGACGTGTGAAGGAGTCGCCTGTCAAAGGCTTCATATCTGCGTTACCCTCGGTTTCCGGTTTTATTTTGCAGAAGCTCTTTACTCGTACTGCAGTGTGAACAAGTGTCACAGCAGCCGCCGAGCGAACGCACATAACGAGTAACGTCATAACATCATTTTCAACACACTCAAATGTATCTAATATGATAAACAGAGCTGCGTTGCCTCATACTCATGACCGGAAAAGCGGAAATGGCGCTGGCGACTGTGTCCCGTCATAATAAAAGTCCCACTGCTCGCGAGCCGTGTGTTGCGTAACAATCGCTCCAGTGGCCTTGCTCAGCTCCCACAACACTCGGTCCTGTCTGGCTTTATATTACAGTAACAATAATAATCGCATCCATGAACATTTTCTGCCCGATTCTTTTCCACCGGCTGTGAGGTGTCCCAAGATGCTACGTTCAAACTTGGCGTCATCAAGCTACACCTTTGTTTTGAATAGGCGACCTCTAGCGGACGGAAGTGTTACATAGTGCACCTTTAAACTGAAGTTTTTGATATTTCAACAACGAAAACAGTTCCAAACAAATCCATATCAGAACTGTTGTGCATTCCAAAGGAACACACACTGCGGTGATTCAATACTAAATGAATCAGCTGCTTCGAATAAATCGGTTAAATAAATGATTCTGTGACTCACTCATTAAGTAGTTTGCCACCACCTACTGGCAGTTTTAGTTTCACATTTAAAAGTATACTTTTTATTTCATTATATTTTATCATATTGACTTTTTTTATTTATGCACTCTCAAAAAAAAAGAAAAAGAAAAAAAAAAGAGTACAAAATTTTACCTTTTAAGGTACAAGTGCCCAACACTGGGGTGGTAACCTTAAGGGTACATTTTTGTACCTAAGTAACAATGGTATAATTGTACCCTAAGGACCAATTGTGTACCTTTAAAGGTACAGTTATATGTTTTGTACCTCAAGGAACAAAATTGTACCTCCACTGTACCTTTTTTTTCTTTTTTTTCCTGATAGTGTGTGTGCAGTTTGTAATTGTACCAGTTCAGATGCAACTTATGTGCAACCTCTGCAGTGAAAAGATGAATTTTGCTGTTACTGATTTCATTTGACTTCAACAGCTCTATAATGTCTTATTCTATTTATTTATTCACTATAAGACATTTTTAGACAGCAGATGTGGGTCTTTTAGATGAAGTTGAGGAGTGCTGGTCTGATCTTGTCTTGGTCTTGACTTGGTCACGGTTTACTTGGTTTTGACGACAACACTACTGTGAGTACAAACACAATGAGGCTGTGAAAGTGGACTAGTGAGATTATCTGTTTGGTGTAGTGTCGTTTATTGTCCCTGACAACCTCTGCAGTCCAATTTAGCCACTTGATAGCAACCACTTTTTTTCAAGACACCTAAAAGCTTAAACGAATCTGTATTTTATGTTGTAGAATAAATTTCAGCTTTTGTTGTTAACCACTGACTTTATTTCAAGCATTTAACCAAAAAAAAACATTTAAAAAAACACTGACCACTGAAGTGTTTGGTGGATGTTTTTGTGGTGGATTGAGTTTGTATAACCACAGTTTTACTACAAATACCATGGTTAAACTATGGTTAGCAAAAAAGGAAAATGGTTATTGTAGCTAACCCTTGAACACAAACAATAATTTTGCTACAGTAACCATTTTCTTTTAAGTAAAACCATGGTTAATTTTCATAATGGCTGGTTACTGGGTTTTAGGATTTATGGACTTTAGGACTTCACACTCCAGCTCAGTAGGTGGTGATAATCAACCTGTTAGTTTGTGAACCACCATAAAATGGAAATAAAGTTTGTTAAATGCATTACATGGATATTGGATATGAGCTTTGGTAGAAACAATAACCGTGATTACAAACAAACGCTCTTCTCCTCAAATACACAGTTTTCTCCATAGGTGGTTTCAAAGCCCTCCATTACAGACAGGCCTCTATAGAGCAGTGAAATGCAAAAAATACTGGAAAATATTGCTTCATGAGCAGTCTAATCTCTATTTATTGAATACTTCCTTCCTGTTCAAACTGCAAATCTGCATCATTTTTGAAACATCAACTTCAAATGACATTTCACACTTATTAAAGCTATTAAACAGTTCACAAACCCTATTGATCAATCTCAATGTACACGTTGATTGTACATTGAATGGTTCAGTTGGTATAACACAGCACAATATTTATGGTTATCGGTTATCTGAATTGTATTATATATCTTATTTTCTTTCTTTTTTTTCAGATCCTGACTTTAAAGACATAGGAGTCCCCAAACCTCTTCCCTGTGGGTATTATTCATTCACTTATAAGCACCCTACACATGAATATACCTAATGGCTTTTCATTTTCCATAATCTGTCGTCTTATGTCTCTTCCGCTGCAGTTTGTGAATTCGAGATGGGAGGACCCGAAGGCATCATTGAATCGCAGCAGATCACCAAAGACGGCAAAGCCTTGCAGACAGAGGCAGTGGACTGCAAGTGGTACATCCGTGCCCCTCCTCGTTCCAAGGTCAGTCCCCCGCAGTCAGACCCTATCCCAGCTACCCCCGCTCACTTCTAATAGCTCCCCAGTTGTTTTCCTGTTGTCGTTGTGTTGCCTGCCACATTTCTGACATATGACAGCTTGTATCTGCCTCAAGCTGTGCACTAACCGCCTAACACACTTCAGCGTTTAGATTGCTGTTTTGAAGTCGTTTGCATTATGTGGCCATTGTGAAAACATCTTGGGGCGAATTCGTATGCGGTTAGGTCGGTGGAATTCTGTTGAGGATAAAAATGTGCAAAAAAGATTTTGGGAGTATGACATGCAGCAGAATGAGCTCTCGCAGGGCTGCCATTGTTTATATGGCAGATGAGAATCTAAGAAAAAGTGTCCATGTGGAAAAGGTCAGGTATTCCAGTTTATTTGGGGTCAGATTTGTTTTTATAATTGAGGCACTGTTGCCAGCGGAGCAGTTTACAGCTGCCCTGGTCACACTACTCTATTAAAATGAAAGATTCTTTATTGGCATCGATGGTTCCATAAAGAACCTTTAAAATCAATAGAACCTTTCCATTGCACAAAACGTTCTTTATAATGGAAAAAGGGTCTTTAAATTAAGTGTCCTTCACACTAAGATATTTTTTTAAGATTTTGTAAAAGTGAATATACTTTCTTTAGCCTGTCTTTTTCCATTTTTATGGTTTGAAAGCATGGACTGCTCAATTTTTCCCCTTTTATTATGTTGTTTTCTGATCCAAAGGGTAACAAAATAAATGCATCCTCATTAGGATATTTAAATACATGGCTGTCTGTATTCATGAATATATATATATATATATATATATAAAATATATAATATATATGCTTAGGTAGGTGTTACGTGTCAAAGTAGCATCCACATGGATGGAAGGACCCAAGGTTTCCCAGCAGAACATTGCCCAAAACATCACACTGCCTCCACCAGCTTGCCTTCTTCCCATAGTGCATCCTGGTGACATGTGATTCATCAGACCAGGGTACCTTCTTTCATTGCTCCGTGGTCCAGTTCTGATGCTCACGTGCCCACTGTTGGTGCTTTCGGCGGTGGACAGGGGTCAGCATGGGCACCCTGACTGATCTGCGGCTATGGAGCCCCATACGCAACAAACTATGATGCACTGTGTATTCTGACACCATTCTATCATTACCAGCATTCACTTCTTGAGCAATTTGAGCTACAGTAGCTCGTCTGTTTGATCAGACCACACGGGCCAGCCTTTGCTTCCCACGTGCATCAATGAGCCTTGGCCACCCATGACCCTGTCGCCAGTTCACCACTGTTCCTTCCTTGGACCACTTTTGATAGATACTGAACACTGCAGACCAGGAACACCCCACAGTGTTATGCGCAGTGTTAATATTCACATCACTTGTCATAATGTTATGCCTGATCAGTGTATATATATATATATGTGTGTGTGTGTGTGTGTGTGTGTGTGTGTGTGTGTGTGTGTGTGTGTGTGTGTGTGTGTGTGTGTGTGTGTGTGTGTGTGTGTGTGTGTGTGTGTGTGTGTGTGTGTGTGTGTGTGTGTGTGTGTGTGTGTGTGTGTGTGTGTGTGTGTGTCCTGCATATTAAGCAGGGAGAGTATTTTAGCATCAATAAAACACACTTCAGCTGTAACAGATGGATTTGCCCAGAGTCATTAAGTAACTGATCAGTAGACTAAACTAAACACAATAAAGTGCCTCTGTATATCTTTAGATAGTGCTAGTGAGCAAAAATCTGTATTTTGCCATGGCTCTGTGATAATATTTGTGTTTAATGTGATTTATTGCTTTAGAATTATTTTTTGTATTATCTGATGTCCTTCTAGACACAAATCAAAAGCATATGCCCTTGTCCGTTTCACAACGATTAGCTCCACACAGCTATTCAAGCATTTTTATCATCCAACAGCACTGCTCAAGGGAGACTGAAAATTTCAGTGCTATGACTCATGATTGCATTTGTATGAATCTGTACACAATGCTTATTATGAAGACTATGCCTTTTTTCCCTCCAGTTACTTCAGAGAGTGTTGATAAACCAGTATTCATACAGCAGACTGTCAGCAGAGGTAGTATAATGGACCGCTCAAAGAAAATGATTGGAAGTAACTGTGACGCTCAATAAATGGAAAAAAGTTCCACCTTTTTATATGAATCTGAATCTAGATCTGAATTTGGTTTGAAATGCACATTTTATAAAATATATAATCTTTAAATTCTATAAATGTTATAAAATATTTTTAAGTTTGATTTCAGTAAGTTTGTTCAATACTTTAATCAGCAAGTATGCATTCAATTTATCAAAAGTGATTGAAAATATTTATAATGTTACTTTTTTTTAAATTATGTTCTTTTCAACTTTCTATTTATCAAAAATTCAAAAACCAAATCAGCATATTAGAATGACTTCTGTGACACTGATGACTGGAGTAATGATGCTGAAAATACAACTTTCCATTAGAGGAGTAAATTACATTTTAAACTATATTACTGTAAAATAGTACAATTCTTTTAAATTAAACATTTTTTATCAAATGCAGTTCAAAACAATAAAAACATTACCAACCCCAAACTTTTAAATGGTAGTGTATGTTTTTATAAAATGTAAATATTTTATATCTTTTTACAAAAAAAAGTATTTTTTATGTATTATATAAATTATGAATTGTATTAATATTATTACCATTGCACCACATGACATTTCACAAGCTAACCTTGCCTTGTCATACAAAGTTCAAATTATCTTATATTTAAGAGACTTATTGACCTTGACACATTGTCATGGGCTCTGCATTTTATAATATTTATATGTTACATCTTATTGTAAAACTGCTTATTGTATGAGCGGGCTGACTTGCCTTAAAAGGACTTTTGTCCTCCTGTTTCTAATGTCTCTTGTAATGTGCATATAACTTCACGTGGTATCCATTCAAGTGTAATATTGTCTATTTCATTGGAATAATTTTCTGTAGTAGCTCTGAATCAGTGTCATGTTTCTCTGGCCCTGAAATCTCACAGCAATGATTGTTTGGAGCACAGATGGCGGGGAAAGCAATGTGTCTTTCTCTAGACACCAGCCACTGTTGCTCAAAAATGCCTGTCCTCGCCATGTCTCTCGCAGGCCTTCAAATATCTCATCCAATTAAGTCCACAAGCGTATAACCTCCCGGGCACGTACATCTCATCTTTCGGTTTCTTATTTGATTTACTGACTGATAGGAAAAGAAAAGGGGGCAGGGTGTATTACATCATCATGTGTTTGCAGCAATTCATCCGCACATGCATTTCTGGGCTGCGCCCGGTCCTGATTTTTCTCTCCGCTCCGGTGGGAACGTCAGCAGATGCAGGCTACAAATAAGTCAGCACAGAGGGGGATGTGAACAGCACCTCAAACACATCCACATGCCCTGAAGAGACAGCAGTCCCCAACTGGCCAGAGGTTGACATGTCGATGTCAGTCAGCCCAGGCTAATTTATTCCAGAGGAGTGGAAGGAGAACAAAGCTGAGTTATTGAGATACAATAATTCTACTGGGTAATTAGACTGTACTCAAGCATTCAAGCCTGCTTCTGAGTCTGGAGGGGGCTTGTTTCACATGGAGGGGGTGCAGGAGATTTCTATTCATTTTTTTTTTTTTCTGTAGGGTTTCACTGATTTTAATGATTTACTGATTGCTTCCAGTGGGACAAGATACATTTATGACACTTTTTACAGGCTACATCTTTGCATTTTCTGAATAAATGTGAGTCGTGTTTTCCCATGCAATACTCATGATCCTATGTTGAAGCTGGCCAGACGGCATTCCCTATATTGTATTTATAAATGATGAATAATTAAAGGTGCACTATGCAACTTTTCCGTCCGCTAGAGGGCGCTTGTTCAAAACAAAGGCGTAGTTTGATGATAAGCATTTTGGGACATGTGGTCTTCACCTCACAGCCGGTGGAAAAGAATCGGGATAGGACTCGGGCAGAAATCATGTTGATGGATGCGGTTATTAACGTTACTGTAGTATGACGCAGAGCAGGACCGAGTGATGTGAAGCTGAGCAAGGCCGCTGGAGCGATTGTTAATGAGATGAGCAACATGAGCATCACGAGCAGCGGGACTTTTATTATGACGGGACACAGTCGCCGGGCGCCGGCGCTATTTCCGCTTTTCCGGTCACGAGTATGAGGTCACGTAGCTTTGTTTATTATATTAGATACATTTCCGTGTGTTGAAACGTTACTCTGTGCGTTAACTCAGTGGCAGCTGTGACACTTGTTTCACAATGCAGTAAGGGTAAAGCGTTTCTGCCAAAAATAACCGAGGGTAATGCAGATATTACACAATTGACAAGCAACTCCCTCAGACGCTATGCTCAGACCAAGCGGCACCCTCTCCCGGTCTCTCTTGAAGCCAATACGGAAGTGACTTAAACTGCAGTTCATCGACTGGCCACTAGGGACAGGCTCCAGAAGGGAGCAGAATCTCTTTGAGCTCCATGTTAAAATGCCCAATTTTACAGCAGAAAAAAAAACATGTCTACAGCATGGTACAAATTCTAGCTTTGGTCTAAACAGCTAATTTTGCCCTTCATTACAAATGTGAGGGGTGTTTTTTTAATAATTCATTCATTTACATTACATATAGAGCTTTAAAGTTCTGCATAATTAAGAACGTGGACACTTTGAGTGGCATGTGGGTAGCCATTTATCTGCTGTCTGTTAGTCATCGCGTCATCTCAGCTCCGCCCACGTCCCGCCTCTTTGCCCACTTTCTGTTATCCGGGAGTGACGGATTTACTTCAGAAATTTACTGTCATTATAACGCTTGGAAGAGCCAGGACTTTTTTAATATAACTCCAATTTTATTCATCTGAAAGAAGAATGTCATATATACCTAGGATGACTTGAGGGTGATTAAATCACGGGTTAATTTTCATTTTTGAGTGAACTATCCCTTTAAGTTGTTACTTCTCCTGCACTCCTTGTCCGGTCACCGTTGTATTTAGATGCGTTTGCACTGCCTGCCTTTTAATTTACTATTAAACTTTGTTGTTTGGAACTATCTTCATCTGCCTTCATCTGTCAGCAAACTTCCCGTGACATATGTGTTTAGTCTATAGGGATTTCTTTGTTTTGTTTTCAAAGGAAAGGATGCAGATATTAACAGTAAGAAATAAGTGGGGCATATGGACATAAACAGAAGTGGTTTTAAATTAACAATATAACATGAACCATTAAAGGTTCCTTACAACAGACTCAAGGATTATATATGTTTTCGAAGCCTTTGTGTTCATTGACATTTTCTTAAGGGAACATATCAGAGGAGAACCTTCTAAAATTGGGATTACAGTGAATGTTTCTGGCTTTCTGAAGATGAAATTTACCCAGAAGACAACGTGATAAAACAGTGTTATCAAGATTAAAATCCTTAGAATGAAAATCAGACAAAAATTATATATTATGTAATTTGTGTCTATAGGTTCATCTCGAGTGCACTGTGGTAAAAGAATGCGGATGTGTGCAGGCGGCGGGCGCAGAGTCTTTCTTTACAAAGTGACATTGCCAACTACTTGTTTGGCATGCAAAATACAGCATTATTAGTCTTTTTTTGTGGATCCGTGTGAACGGGGATCATTTTGATAGCATTGTAATCTGTCTAATAAACCTGCTACTGTGATGTCTGTCATTAATGTTAATCAAAGAACAAAAGACAGAGAAAATCACTTACTGCTCTTGACTGAACTTAAAGGAACACTCCACTTTTTTGAAAATACGCTTATTTTCCAAGTCCTTAGGAGTTAAACATTTGAGTTTTGCCGTTTTTGAATCCATTCAGTCGATCTCTGGATCTGGCGGTAGCACTTTTAGCATAGCTTAGCATATATCGTTGAATTGGATTAGACCATTAGCATCACACTCAAAAATGACCAAAGATTTTTTAGACCGATATGACTAGGAACTATATTCTCATTCCTGCATAATAATCACGGAACTTTACGAAAAACAAGGAACGAAAGAATCAATGGTTGGCTGCTCTGTACATACAGGTCCTTCTCAAAAAATTTGCATATTGTGATAAAAGTTCATTATTTTCCATAATGTAATGATAAAAATTAAACTTTCATATATTTTAGATTCATTGCACACCAACTGAAATATTTCAGGTCTTTTATTGTTTTAATACTGATGATTTTGGCATACAGCTCATGAAAACCCAAAATTAGCATATCATGAAAAGGTTCTCTAAACGAGCTATTAACCTAATCATCTGAATCAACAAATTAACTCTAAACACCTGCAAAAGATTCCTGAGGCTTTTAAAAACTCCCAGCCTGGTTCATTACTCAAAACCGCAATCATGGGTGAGACTGCCGACCTGACTGCTGTCCAGAAGGCCATCATTGACACCCTCAAGCGAGAGGGTAAGACACAGAAAGACATTTCTGAACGAATAGGCTGTTCCCAGAGTGCTGTATCAAGGCACCTCAGTGGGAAGTCTGTGGGAAGGAAAAGTGTGGCAAAAACGCTGCACAAAGAGAAGAGGTGACCGGACCCTGAGGAAGATTGTGGAGAAGGACCAATTCCAGATCTTGAGGACCTGCGGAAGCAGTGGACTGAGTCTGGAGTAGAAACAACCAGAGCCACCGTGCACAGGCGTGTGCAGGAAATGGGCTACAGGTGCCGCATTCCCCAGGTCAAGCCACTTTTGAACCAGAAACAGCAGCAGAAGCGCCTGACCTGGGCTACAGAGAAGCAGCACTGGACTGTTGCTCAGTGGTCCAAAGTACTTTTTTCAGATGAAAGCAAATTTTGCATGTCATTCGGAAATCAAGGTGCCAGAGTCTGGAGGAAGACTGGGGAGAAGGAAATGCCAAAATGCCTGAAGTCCAGTGTCAAGTACCCACAGTCAGTGATGGTCTGGGGTGCCATGTCAGCTGCTGGTGTTGGTCCACTGTGTTTTATCAAGGGCAGGGTCAATGCAGCTAGCTATCAGGAGATTTTGGAGCACTTCATGCGTCCATCTGCTGAAAAGCTTTATGGAGATGAAGATTTCGTTTTTCAGCACGACCTGGCACCTGCTCACAGTGCCAAAACCACTGGTAAATGGTTTAAGCAGTCATTTCTGAAAAAGGATTCCCGACCAAGTATTGAGTGCATAACTGAACATAATTATTTGAAGGTTGACTTTTTTGTATTAAAAACACTTTTCTTTTATTGGTTGGATGAAATATGCTAATTTTTGAGATAGGAATTTTGGATTTTCATGAGCTGTATGCCAAAATCATCAGTATTAAAACAATAAAAGACCTGAAATATTTCAGTTGGTGTGCAATGAATCTAAAATAAAGTTTATTTAAAGTTTATTTTTATCATTACATTATGGAAAATAATGAACTTTTATCACAATATGCTATTTTTTTAGAAGGACCTGTAGATATCAAAACGCCGGTAACTTTTAATCAAGAAATTGCGTGTTTGCTCAAAGCATTTTGGACCAGATGACTATGGAAAACTTGGACTGTGTTAACCGTACCATGGTACGGCATCTAAAGGATATGGCCAGACAGGATGAAGTGTATCATCACCCATGGTTGTAAGTATAACATTATTACTTTTAGTTAGCTTGAAAGACCAGATTGAAAAAGCACTTAGCTAACGTTACCTGTGAATGCCATCACTGAGTGTGGGGGTTTGCTCGACCATTTGGTTTATAACATTAGTAGTTCTGTTGTAGCGTTCTGGTGAGGTAGCGTATAGTTTGATTAAAATAAACTTGTGGAATTGCCTGTATTGTTTATCTAAAGTTTCTATGGTACAAAATACTAGTTATGTTACGTTATGTGCCGAGGCTTCGGAAAGTGTGCAGGGTTTTTCCTGCATTTAAAATTATTTGGTGGCTGCCAAAACAATTTTTGTCCCGCCAAAGCCTTATTTGATCAGTTATGGTTATTTATGAGTGATTTATTTACGCTTTTGACAGGGCATGTGTTAACTGAGTGACAGAGAGAATGAGCAGAGCGTGCACACTCTCTCTGTCTTCAAAATAAGCACTTTTACATATTACGTTAATCAAAATCAAAAGGTCAGAAGGCCGAATCCATGTTGCACGTTGCAACATAAATGTATTAATACTACCGCTGCGTGTGAATTGACTCTTCCCTGACTCACCAGTTCGAATCTACTCTCCTCCTCCCTTCTGCCTTAGTCTGTTCAGCCACATTTTCTTGCCTTTCACGTTTCAAAAGCAGGTTGTCACATGGTTGTGTTGACGGAAGGTGCTGCGTTATATCATTGCGCCGCTGCACCCATGGGATGGGCACAAAGTTCCGTGATTATTACGCAGGAATGAGAAAATAGTTCCTAGTCATATCGGTCTAAAAAAAAGAATAATAATTCGCAACTTTTCATTTTCCTTTGGTCTTAGTACACAATGTAACTAGAAGAGTCAAGTTTTAAATAGGAAAAATAGTGAAAGTCTTTGGTCATCATTTTTGAGCACGATGCTAATGGTCTAATCCAAACGGTAATTAAAAAACGGTAAAACTCAACTGTTTAACTCTAAGGGACTTGGAAAATGAACCTATTTTCAAAAAAAGTGGCATGTTCCTTTAAGGATTAATCTATATGTAATGTGACAGCACTAACAAAAGACTTAACAGAAAAAAATTATAATCTGCATATACTATTATTAACGATACAAACAATTAGTACAATAATAATTGCTTAATACAAAGTAAATATTACAATTAGTTTGGCCATTAATATAGCGATGACCAATTCTTTTGGTTGTTGTTGATTTTTTTTTTGTCATAAAGAAACCATATGTCTGATCACTTAGAGTAAAGAAATAGCACACTTTTCAAGTATTATTCAGTTAGTAGCTCTGCTGGTGTTTTATGTCAAACTTTTGGGGTTGAAAATATAAAAATTAAGAGCAAGCACCATTAATTAGAGTGAAATTATAAGATCACTGTAACTGATCTGAGGACAGCCAAATATTTTGATTAAATATTGGATTTTATCACATTATACATTCCTCTACCTTATGGTTTATAAGGCACTGTTAGTGATTGGCTATTCAGTCAGTGGATGCACCAGTTTCTGGATTTTGCTTTCAGCTGCCCTAAGGTTGTTAGATTATTAGGCGAGTCTGTCTTAATAACTGGTCAGGTTCCCCAATGAGTTATTTACTGATCTGGACAACCTTTTGAAATCAATTCAGTCTAATTACCTCGTCTCACACATTCCTTCCACCTAGTGAATTGTGCCTAAAAAGTTCTAACAAGCTGGCACATATGGTAGTGAGTCTCCTTTCGTCTTCATGTGATTCTCTGAGGAGATTGGAAACCTTCAAACTGTATGTTTCATTTGTTCATATGTGAGTGAGTGGGGTTTAAGTACAGTATGGCTATAAATGACGCTACAGTATTGCTGATTATAAGAGATTGTACGCACCGCAGCATTCCAGAAAGTTTATGGCATCACTATAGTTCATTAATTATATTGTAGGTGTGAGCATATAGTGGGTGGCAAGGACAAACCAACCAATGTCACTAGCATGACACACTGACTATAGTCCCCCTATAAAAGTGGAAATGTGTTGAATGAAATACTATAACAGTGAGAAGATTTACTGAGCTGCTGAGTAACACACAAGCCTTTACCCACTGGATGAACTAGGGTGATTCATTTACTTGTCATAATGGAACAACAAGTGCTCATTAGTTGTGAAATCGCCTCACTTTAGACAGCAAACTCCACCTGCTGAAAGGAGAACATTCTGTGCTAATATTTGGAAGGTTTGGTTCTGTTAAATGTTACTGCGTTTATCATGGTGAGTGTCATTCTAGCAGTGTATTTATAGGAATAGTCAACCCAATCTCACGGCAATTCGAATTATTTTACAAGGTTACAAGTTACCCAATTCGAATGATTTCTTACCTAACCCCACTGTGGTTTAGACAAATCATACGAATTCATGCAAGTGTTGTATGTATTTGTATGAATTAGCCACCTCGTACAAATACATATGAATTGGTCGTGAGATATAGCATTGGAATAGTACACCTAAAATTAAAATGGATGTTATTTACACTAAGTGCAAATAATGATAGATGCTAACCAAGTGTAAATAGAAACTAGATTCTATTTACACTAAATGCAAATACCTCTAGATGCTATTTACGCTAAGTGAAAATATTGATATATTCTATTTACACTAAGTGACAATAGCAGCATATTCTAAGCGATGCTATATACACAAAGTGAAAATAGTGATATATTCGAATTACACCGTGTAAAAGTAGCAGTTCTTTGCAATATGTGAAAATAGTAATTAGATGTTATTTATACTTTATTTTAGCAGATACGTACTATTTGGACCTCAGTATTGCTGTACATTAACAGTATGTGATAATAACAGTGTCAATGATTATATTTATAAAAGTTATGAAATGGATGCAACCTTAATGGGACAGTAAAAGCCCTACCTACACCTACCCCTAACCCTACCGAATAAATAATTTTATTATTATTAAACATTTTGTTAGGCACTTTATTGAACATTTTCTTCATTTTTATTGAAAGAAAATGCCTTTCCGATGTGATATTTGATCACAAATGAGAAAAACAAGGTTCTAACCCGGATAGATCACGTCTAAACCTAGTTCCACGAGCCCTATGATCTGCTGACTATGGCACTGAAGACGTTGAAACATACGTGTCTTTTTTAATCCTGTGTGGCCCAACCAGGCATTGTTGGGCAGAGCTAGTGTAAATAGAATTGCCAACAAGGCGCGCTATTTGCACTTGGTGCAAATAGATGCACCGAAAATGGCAGCTCTTTCATTTACTCACATGTTGTTCCGAAACTGTTTTACTGAGTTCCTGAGGAACACAGAGAGAAATTCTGAAGAATGAGCTGCTCCCTTTTTTTCAATGCAATTACAATGAATGGAAACTGCAGATTTAAAACCACAGTGAGTTGAGAACAGAATCCAATTGATTTGTGAATGATTCATTTAGACTGGCTTTGAGAACTCAGTCATCATTTGTCCATGTGATGGCCAACGACGTGGCCACACAGCAAGGCAGCAACTAAACCACACACACAGACATGCATCCTTCTCTTTTGTTTGTTTAAATGTTATTTTGGTTGTCTTTTAGTATTTCATAATTAAACATTTGTGTTGCAGATCACACTTTATGTTCCATAATAAAGACATTTGGTTAATTTGCACCATTTTATTTCTAATTTACACTTTTATATCATACATGACTAGTGTGGGTGCACACTTTCTAGTTATTAGTGGTATATTTTATTTTAAATTTTTTTTTTTTTTTTTTTTTTTTTAAGTTACCTAGGTGTCTGGGCAAATCGCTGCACTTCTGTGGAGGTCCGTTGTAATAAAGGACCGGCTAGTGTCAGTTGCCGCCATTTTGTGCCGGTGGTTGAATCCATGCTGCAGATTAGATGGAGGGGGTTGTTTATTTGTTTATTTTTGTTTATTATAATTGTTTGTGTATAACTTAATTGTTTATGGCCCATTTTTTTTCTTTTTTTGTGAATTAATTAAATAACTTCATTGTGAAGTAACTTCATTCATTCTAATTGTGTTAATTCCCTATATGTGTGTGTGGACTAGTCCTTTGTGTATATAAGTTCCCCCCATGCATGGCATTTGGGAGGTCATGTTTTTTTGTTTAGTTCGGTTCTCTTTAGTTGAGACTTTTTATGGACCCAGACCTGACTTTTTCATTTAGATTTCGAGTAATTTAATTTGTTTTTGTTTTGCATTTTGTAAATAATTTTTTGGTTGGAAATCCTTTGTTCTTTTCCCTTGACTGCTTGGTCCCTCACAGTCAACAATAGTGATGCAAAGTCCGATTCATTTCCGCAAACTGGTTCTTTTTGGACAGTTTGGCTCAATGACCCAGTTAAAAAAGTCGATTCAAAGGTTCCTGATATCATCATGCAATGATGTCACTATGCATTTCTTTTATAGCCTGACAAGCCAGACCCACATCAAGATGTTGGGTCTGGGAACTCGCCATTGGCAGGGCTTAATCCAAGGGATGGGATAAACGGTTGTCTTTCAAATTCCCTCTGCACGCAATAGGATAGCGCTACAACCAACCAGAGCAACGAAGAAGGTGAAACGGAGCTAGTTGATAGATTAAACTTTCGCCGTATCCGGTTTGCAAAACTCCTAACACATCTTCCTTTCTTAAGAATGACTTCAGTACCATTCTTTGCTCTTTTCTAAAAGAAAAGCTTAACAACAAGTCTTCCAGAGTCGCGGCCATAGCAGTTTCGAAAGGCCGCTGTTCGCCAGCTTCTTTGTTTTTAAGTAGCAAACAGAACCTCCGGAACTCTGCCGTGATTATCTTAAGCCCGCCCATCGATGATGTGATTGGCCTGACCAGAGTTTTGTTTTTCCAGCTCGCAAGCCAACGGAGAGTTGCTAGACTGGCTGCAAATCAGATTTGCTGCCGCTAGGGAGCGTCTAGATTTCTAGGCTATTTCTTTTATTCTTTTTTATGCATTTCTCAGTGTCAAGTTATATCTTGGGAACATTCAAATAAAGTATTCTGTGTCAATCAATGTATATTTAAACAATCGAATAAAGTTATTTGCGTGTGTGCATTTGCTGATTATTGCCTTTCATTCACTTAAGTTATTTGTGTTTGTGTTCACAGTTAATTAATTTATCCTTCGTGTCGGATTCGACTGAAAATTACACAACTACAGCACACATTACATGCACTGATCAACAAACGCAAAAATGTTACATGTCTAAAGTAGCCTATATAAAGAATAAACCAGTCTTATAAACTTATTTAATAACAGTAGTCATAATAAGCATATTTACAGTAGCCTACGTGCCTCAGACTTGCGTCGCCAACTCAATCATCATAATCCTCTGCAAACTTCGAACAGCTGGTTGAACCGACTCGTTCGGTTCCTTTGGAGTCCTCTGTAATCCTCGGGAAACTTCGACAGATGTTTGAACCGGCTCTTTCAGTTCTTTTTTAGTCGGACGTGCTACTTTGGCTTTTGCGTCTTTTGCGTCATGAACCCGGAACTAAAGTTCGATTCAGTTAAATTAACAAACAAGCTCAACCGGTTACTTGCTGAGAACGGGCTCAAAGAACGATTCGTTCAAGAACCGAACAACAACTGCTACTATTGGGAATTTTGGTTTGTTTTTACACAAATTTAATGTATGTTGCAATGTAATGGAATTAGCGACGGATCTTTTCTTATGTACTGACGCACATTCAAGTGAAACAAGAAAAAAATGTAGGGTTCTATCCATTGGTTGTTGATTGCATGAAGGCAAATCTGAATGTGAGCTTGCAGTCAATTGTAAGAAATAGCTGGGTTTTTAGGCGAAACATATGCATGGGTAAATCATTCATATTTAGAAAACATATATATGATCAATTATTATACTTTTGGATATTCTTCAAAAACTCACCTTTTATGTTCCACTGAAGAAAGTCATGCAAGTTTGGAAAGACATAAGGGTGGTTAAATGAAGACAGAATTTTCTAATATTTCAAAGACCGGTAGTGAAAATGGGAGTCTGGTTGAAGAGAGGTGTGAAGTAAGCTTGATTAGGGTTAGATTGGGTGAGAGGAGAGCAGATGGTTCGTTCTGACACCTCCTTGGTTTTTAGAGAGCCCAAAGGAGCTGGCATCAGTGGATGTGTAGTTTATTGCTGTTCTTTCAGAGCTCATCATCCAGCTTTTTGAAACCTCTCAATTTTGTGTTAAAGTAGAATTTCAAACATAGCCCTCTGTGTTCTCGTTATTGATCTATCTGTGCAATTATTATCAATCTGAGGCTTTTCTGACTACAGAGATCTGTTTTTAAAGCAAACACAGTATACCTGGCAATCTAGATGTCATTGATATGACAGCTGGGAAGGGTGCAGAGAGAATAATAAAAAAAAAACCTTCTTTCAACAGAAGTGTCCATTTCCTGTGTGGAAATCGAGTTCCCAGTTTGTCAGAAATATAGATTTTCAATGGATGTAAGAGTCTGTGTTTTCGCTCTCTTCCCCTCTCTTTTAGATCTACTTGCGTTTCCTAGACTACGAGATGCAGAACTCCAATGAGTGTAAACGTAATTTCGTGGCGGTGTACGATGGCAGCAGTTCGGTGGAAGACTTGAGGAGTAAGTTCTGCAGCACGGTGGCCAACGACGTCATGCTGGTGACCGCGCTGGGCGTGGTTCGGATGTGGGCCGACGAGGGCAGCCGAAGGAGCCGCTTCCGTATACTCTTCACTACCTTCCAAGAGCGTAAGCCTCACACACACAAACACACTCACTGCACTTATAGCTCTCCTACCCAACCCTCATGTATGTGTTTACTGTATTTATTATTTACACTGAATAATTCTCATGAAGAAACGTATAGGTCATATTTAACATCAAAATGACAAGAAACAATTAGAAATGACACTCCTATTCAAAATTTTGGAGTTTGTAAGATTTTTTTATGTTTTTGAAAGTCTTTTATGCTCACCAAAACAAATATTTTGATCAAAACTACAGTAAAAACTGTTACTTAAAATGCCAGTTTTCGATTGTAATATATTTTTAAATGTATTTTAATTGGCAAAGTTAAATTTTAGAAGCCATTACGCTGGTCATTAGTCATTTGGTCCTCAGAAATCTTTCTAATATGCTGATTTGTTGTTCAAGAAACGTTTCTTATTGTCAGCGTTGATAACATTTGTGCTGCTTGATATTATTGAAAACTATGATAAATTTTTTCATGATTTTTTGATAAAATAACAGCATTTATTTGATATAGAAAGCTTTTGTAACTTTATTAATGTCTTTACTGTCTTTATTGATCCAATTAATGCATCCTTTCTAAATAAAATAAAAATTCTTATTTTATATATCCCTTAAATGCATACCTTGGGTCTTTAGTGACCCGGGACGTCATTCACTACCCACTTTTTTCTGCACAACAATAATTATATATTTGATGACTGAATAAGTTCAATTCACCTTCATTCCACAAGGTAGCAATACACAATGATGAAGTGACGTTTCACTCATAGTTGCCGCAGGCAGAAAACAAAAGAATAGAAAGTATCATCAGCAAAACTTGAAATTGCTCAGGGATTTGATGCAGAGCAAGTACTGAACGCAATCAGATATTAGTGTCACTGTCACATGATGGTGGATCTGGTGAAGAAGCTGTCAGAGATCAAGATATTAATGTTGAAGATGTTGAAAATTATAGTTTTGAGAATATGAGAGGCGAATATGAGCCAGATGCTGATGGCACTGGGAAATGAGCTCTGACGAGGACAGTGATAATGGTATAAAACATCTGCTCAAACTGAACCCTTCCAAGCTACAAAAGGCAGCAAAATATGCTTTATTGTATTCTTCTGTAATTATTACTCTGATATAGGGGGAGTTTTACATTATCGCAACAGGTAGAGATCCATCCGTGTTAGATATAGATCCAGGTTGCTAAAGACCCAAATATGTAATAATGATTGGCGAAACATTCATGCATTTAAGGGATATATATATATGATGTTTTATACCATAATATATATATATATATATATATATATATATATATATATATATATATATATATATATATATATATATATATATATATATATATATATATATATATATTCCCTTTGGTTTTGGTTTGAAATCTTTAAACCATAATATTTCTTGACAATTTTCATAAAACCCATCTTGCTTCACAGCAAGGATGGGTTTACACCCTTGTGTACATGTTTGTACAAAATTTGACAAGCACCGACATCTAACACTTCTGTACTCATTCCCTGTTTTATGAACACACACTTAGCAAAAATGCTCTCCCACTCTCAAATTTCCCCAGCACATTCATACCTGACAGAACGCTAAACCGAGCAGGGATTGGGAAATGAAAACAGCTCATCCATGTGTCCATTAAAGAAACACGGGCCATTTATTTGGCTGGTCATGTCCTGCCAGTGATTTGAGCCACAAACACACTATAAATCTTTCATAACCCTTCTGAACAGACCAGTAAACTGGTTTATACTGGTGTTTATACTGGTGCTGGTTTATTTTTTTCAGGTTAGAAGATGGTGTTCATCAACAAAAATGTTTTAGTTTGAAGGAATAGGTCACCCAAAAATAAAAATGTCATAATTTAGCCACCATCATGTCGTTCCAAACCTGTAAGACTGTCTCTCTTTAGCAGAACACAAACTAACATATTGTTAGTAACCAAAAGTGTTGGACTGTAAGTGCAAAAAACACTTTACTCAAATTATCTTCTGTTACGTTCCACAGAAGAAAGAAATTCATACAGGTTTTGGAATGACAAGATGTTGAGTAAATGATGACAGAATTTTTTTGGTGAACTATCCCTTTAACTTGCACAGACTGTCTTTTCTAGTGAAGCAAGGACACAAAGTGTAATACATTCTCCTTCGATATGAGGCACATAAACTATTTGTTATTTAATTAGTATGGGAATATTACACTGTAGCCCTTTAAATTCGGTTGCATACCTTCCCGTGCTGAATATAAAGATCACCTCCCCTGTTCCCTCTGCTAAGTAACCTTTATAAAAACAAGGGCTACGGGGAGACCACAGATGAACAGAATTACAGGATTATTCTTTTAAGGGATGAGCTGTTTCTGCAGGGACAGAGCATTTTCTAGGAAACATGGGTTCTGCGGTGGTGCCCCGCCACCCGGGCGTCTTTGATTCGGTGGTCCTGCGCAGTTGGAGTCGCATCTCTCAGGGTGGCAGCGCTAGCAGCATCTGAAACTATAAAGCGTAATGGGGGAGGAGAGAGAGAGAGAGAAAAATAGAAGGAACGTGAAGGATGGGTGCTCTAAAAGAGGATGAAGTATTGTGGGAAAGAAGGGACAGGAGAGGAACGATAAAGATTGAGTATCTGGCTATGAGGGGAAGTGCTGAGAGAGAGGAAGTGGATATAGGGTGATAAAATAGGAGTTTAATGTTTGGCTGGTAGCACACTCATCATTAGTGCACACTGCCAGCATCAAACGGCTTTCTTTGCAATGGTCTCACCACCGTTCCTGTGACGCCATTTGTCTTGTCCCAGTGGTCTCTAAATAAGACCCCAGCCTAATCACGCCGTGCCGATGCTGTTGGGTGAAAGATTAAAAGGAAATGATGCCACCATCCTCACTGTGCACAGCAAAAGCAGTGTGTATAGAACACATATTATACTTTACTGCACATACTGCTATTCCCTAAGTTTTTTGTACTTTTAATGCAACTGATGTGCATTCACTGAAACTGTACCTGTGCACAGAGGATTGTAAAGTTCAAAACAAGTCAAAATGATACATATTGGTTAAGGCAGGAGTTTTCAACTGAAACCCTAGGAGACTGCATGGGGTCCAAAAAATACTTAAGTTTTTACTAGTGGATGCAAGACACTATAGTTAATTTATGCAAGTGAGGATAGCTAAATAAAGTAAACTGTGACATATTATACATTTTTCATACAGTGGACTACCAGTAAAATTGAAAAAGATTTGGGACCAAAATTATTCAGACACTTTGACCTGATCATGTCTTGCTCAAGTGTTTTTTCTTTAATTGCTAATGCAAACTTTTACACCACAGACTGAACAAATGAAGCATTGCTTGTTAATTGTTTGACATAAATAACAGCTGATTGGTTGATTGTAATCCATTACATACCTTTCTATCAAAGTTATCTGACATTATCAAGAAGAGTTCTTGTCATATTTGATTACCATTTGCTAAACTATAGTATGTGTTACGTGTTTGTGTGTGTGTGTGTGTGTGTGTGTGTGTGTGTGTGTGTGTGTGTGTGTGTGTGTGTGTGTGTGTGTGTGTGTGTGTGTGTGTGTGTGTGTGTGTGTGTGTGTGTGTGTGTGTGTGCGTCCTGGTAATCCCTACGGTATGGGCACAAAATGTCCCCACAAAGATGGCAATATCCAAAATCCTTGTCCTTGTGGGAAAATGTTTTGGTCCCCATGAGGAAAACAGGTCATAAATCACACTAAAATGCTGCATGTCTCCTGTGATGGGTAGGTTTAGGGGCAGGGGCAGTGTTAGGGGATAGAAAATACGGTTTGTACAGTATAAAATGCATTATGCCTATGGAATGTCCCCATAAAACATGAAAACCCAACATGTGTGTGTGTGTGTGCGTGTGTGTAATTTTTAAATAATGTAATAATAAATTCTAAATTATATAAAAGTATATTATAACAAATCTTATAAATAGACTAGTAATATGAAATGTGTGTAACTTTCCCAGCACTATATATGTGTGTGTGTGTGTGTGTGTGTGTGTGTGTGTGTGTGTGTGTGTGTGTGTGTGTGTGTGTGTGTGTGTGTGTGTGTGTGTGTGTGTGTGTGTGTGTGTGTGTGTGTGTGTGTGTGTGTGTGTGTGTGTGTGTGTGTGTGCATGTGTGTGTGTGCGGATCTGTGTGTGTGTGTCTGTGCGTCTGGTAATCCTATGCGAGTCATGGGCACAAAATGCTCCTCACAAAGGATGTGTCCTCCAAATCCTTTGTCCTTGTGGGGACATTTTGAGTCCTCTATGAGGAAAACAGGTCTATAAATCACACTAAGTGAGTTTTTTGGAAAAAGTAAAAATGCTTCCTCATCTCTCTCTGATTGCAGGTTTATTAGGGCAGGGGCAGTATTGGGGATAGAAAATACGGTTTGTACAGTATAAAATGCGATATACGCTACTATGGAATGTCCTCATTAAAACATGGAAACACAACATTTGAAAATAAAATGAATACTGTTTGGCCATATGTGTCATTGTGACCTAAATAATAGCTAATTGGTTAAATAATGTAATCCATTACATACCTTTCTATATAAAGTATATTATAACAAATCTTAGTAAGAGTTCTTGTCATATTTGTGTAACTTTTCCCAGCCTATGCTAAACTATAGTATGTGTGTGTGCTTGCCTGTGTGTGTGTGTGTGTGTGTGTGTATGTGCTTTGTGTGTGTGTGTGTGTGTGTGTGTGTGTGTGTGTGTGTGTACATGTGTGTGTGTTTGTGTGTGTGTGTGTGTGTGTGTGTGTGTGTGTGTGTGTGTGTGTGTGTGTGTGTGTGTGTGTGTGTGTGTGTGTGTGTGTGTGTGCAGTAAGGGCCCTGTAACTCTCTTATACTGCATGGGCACAAAAATGTCCCCTGGCTAAAGATGGCACAATATCCAAAATCCTTGTCCTTGTGGGAACGCTTTAGCTTCCACTTCTTCTGATTGATTGCAGAACTTTAATGGACATTCGGTGTGCGTTTTTCTGGAATGATGAGTCATCCTAATTTACGTTGTTATTTCTCACCTGGGAACAGCTTGGGAATACGGTCATTAATAAATCCGCAAGGTACATTCAGTCAACCTTGAAGCTGTGTTATTTTAGGGGTTTTTTTGTACGAACTAGATGATCTATGTCCTCTGCAGACTGCAAAATGTCAAGTGAGGAATGTGGGAACTGGCCACACATTGCTGGGCGTGTGAGGTAGCCTACTTATGCGTGCGAGGTGATTGAGACCGAAGCCCCGCCCCTTCTGAAAGTCACCTTGGCTTTAACTGATCCCTCAGATACTGATGTTGTAAATGTTATGCGAGGTTCTCTTTATGCATACTTTCTCATTTATCATTTTATGATTTCAGCTGAGACATTCATTCATTTTTCAGCTCAAATGGAGACAGTTTGAACACCCTCCCTAATATATTTTTTACATGTGACACAAATATTAGATTCGTCTTCTTTGATCTTGAATGATATTGGTGCTTTTGGAAATATTAAAGTACTTGCAGTTTGTGTCTGGATTAATTATCATCACCAGTGAATTTTATTCACTGTATATGCATATATATCGACTCTTTCTTGAGGTAAAACCAGAATAATATTAATAGAAATATTACAAAATATCTGCAGCTTCTACAGACATGGACTTGTTTCCATGCATATTTGAAGAGCTGTATTAAAATTCATGCGTAGCAGAAGGCAACAGAATTTGATTTGGTTGGTTTGAGTAATGGGTTTCTAAATTTGAACTGTATTGATGCACAGACACAGTCAGATAGACATCCAGTGTGATTTGTGAGATTAATTGTGTTCAGAGGATAAGATTATAGACAGCATCTTATTAACAGCAAGAAATGAAGTGTAATATGACATTAGCATTATCCATTTTTCCCTCTCCTCAGCTCCCTGTGAGGCAAATACTTTCTTTTGCCACAGTAACATGTGTATCAACAACACGCTGGTGTGCAACGGAGTCCAGAACTGTGTCTACCCTTGGGACGAGAACCACTGCAAAGGTAAATTTTCCTTTTTTTAATATATTCTCAAATCTTTAGTGGTTTGTGAGTGCATATCTCACCTCATTTTTCTCTAAATGATACTTGGGGAGAATCATTTTTCCCCTTCTTGTTAATGTTTGATAGCTTGTCAACAAATATATCTGGCTGTCAAACCCACAGCTGTTAAAACAGACCTTGTTATAAAGCCCTCAAACCTCTGTGCTGGGGTTCATTGATTGATTTGCATTGTAATGCCGCTGAGAAAAATGAGCAGGCTACTCGAAATTCATTTGTATATTTGAATGACTGTGGCTCAGGCTTTGAATAATAACATCAATTCATAAGTGCAGTTCAGTTATATCTGTGCTTATATTTCACATACACTGGAAATATAGCTGGGATCATCCATAGAGGATACAGGAGTGGTGTTTTAGCTCAGCTTGTTTTCCACAATACTAGTAGAGCAATTGTTAAAAAAATATAAAAAGGCCTAAACCTTTGACATTTTGTCTCAAACATCGTTGACATCAAACATTTATAAGTTATTGGCAATTAAATGTAGAATTGAATGGATGTAATAAATAGTCAAGTTAATTGAATAGGCTAATATTCATATATTGGCGGCCCACTGAAACTTTAAGAAAAAAACTTTACAAAGTGTATTTTTTAAGGGTTGTCCTTTCTATCTTTGGTTCTTGATTAAATATGTTTAACACATTTTTAAACACATTTACTAAAGTAGACTTTTTATTTAGCATTAGTCTAGTTTTAAACAGTATAAAAACAAAAGTAAAAAAATATATATATTACAAAATGCTTAATTTTTACTTATTTAGCCTAAGCATTGTATTTTATATATATATATATATATATATATATATATATATATATATATATATATATATATATATATATATATATATATATATATATATATATATATATATATATATATATATATATAAGTTAGTTTATATTATATGATAATTAATAAATAACATATTTCTATTCAAATATTATCTGCATGTATATATTTATTCAAATGAATTACTTTTTCTTTTTATACTTTTTGTTTTTACTGTTCATCTTTGTCTGAGGAAAAATAAACATTGTGTTATAAAGTTGATTTATATTATAAGATATTTAATAATGTTTCTATTCAAATATTATCTGCATGTATATTTTCTATATATACACAAAATATACATGCAGATAATATTTGAATAGAAACATTATTAAATATCTTATAATATAAATCAACTTTATAACACAATGCTTATGTTTTTCCTCAGACCAAGATGAACAGTAAAAACAAAAAGTATAAAAAGAAAAAGTAATACATTTTAATAAATAATTCATATTAAAATTGTATAGCCTATATACAAAGAGCATGCAGATAATATTTAAATATTTTGTTTTGGATTTGGTGCAATGACATTATAAAAGCCAAATTGATTTTGAAAAAGTATCATAAAGCCTTAGTTTGGGGTTTGTCTGCACATCTGAATGCAAATGCCTCTCTCCACTGAACCAAAGCCAGCGCAGATGTTATATGCTCACTGTGCTACATAAATGTCAAAGCTCTCCCATTAGAATGATTTACTACTTCTGTGTGCTGTTTGTAATCTCTTTGATACAACTGTTTCAACAGAAGGTAACCCGCAATGACATTGCATGCCTGGAGTAATAATTTATGATATTTCTTGTTGTGTTTTTTGCAGAAAAGCGGAAAGCCAACATCCTGGACAACCTCAATAACACCAACGGCACCATCATCGGCGTGACTTGCTGCATCGTACTGATCTTACTGGTCGTATCAGTGATCGTTCAAATCAAGCAGCCACGGAAGAAGTACATCCTCAGGCGGGAAGACTTTGACCCCACCATGTTCCAGGAGGTGTTCCAGGAGCCACCGCACTATGAACTGTGCACTCTCCGTAGCGCGGCGGCCACATCCGCGGACCTGGCCGAGCTGGCTGAGGACTTTGAGAGCTACCACAAGCTGCGGCGCGCCTCCTCCCGCTGCGTTCACGAGCATCACTGCGGTTCCACGCAGCTGCCCAGCAACAAGGGCAGCCGCACCAACCTGAGCGCCCGCGAGGCGGCAGCGGCCATCCTGACGGACCTTCCACCACAACCCATGCGGCCACTTCCTTCCCAAACCAACCGCAGGAACATTCTGGTAATGAGACACACCTACTCACAAGATGCCGCAGATGCCTGTGACCTAGATGATGACCTGGAGGAGGTGCCCACCACTAGCCACAGGCTGTCCAGACACGAGAAAGCAGTTCAGCGGTCAGTATCCATTGATCTTTGATAATACAAATTCATCATGATACATGATACAAGGATTTACTCCCACTTTCATTTGTATTCCTCTTTAGCTCCTCTACCCAGCTTCTCATTGATTTTTTTAGTCTTTACTTCTTTGTTTTTTTTGTTTAGTTTTTTGCTTTGATATTCTCTTTTTGAGACAGCATCATAGTCAGGGTTGAGAATGTAAAAGCTGTAGAAATGCAGAAGATGCATTAAGAATTTGTCTACAGTATATTTACAGCCCTCTATTAGCAAAGGCTGACACTTCTAAATGTTAATGTTCAGCTAAAGACATGCTGTATGAAGATGGAACTGAAAAATAAACAGACTTTATTCAGGTCTGTTTTCAGTGAAAATAAATGTGAAATTATCAAAAGGGCTTCTGTTTTAACAAGGTTTCCTTTCACAGTGTCGTGGCGTTATGGGAATGCTCCTTGTGAGCCAGTGTCTGAAGCATTTGTGTTACATGGCAATTTTGATTGACTACCATAGTCAGGTGACGTCACAGCTGGCGGAGTATATGAGGGCGCCTAGAAAGAAAGTAATCAGCTTCTTTGTTTTCTAGCTCTTCGGCTCTCAGACCAGATCCAAAAGCCTGCTCGGTAACTTCTTCCAATCTGGCGGAGAGCATGTTATTGCAACCTATCTAATTCTGAGGAACTGGGAGTTGAGAGTTGAGACTGATGTTTTGATTGAGTCTGTCTCCTCCCTCACCCTCACATAGGAGGACGTGGTAGATGTAATGAGCCGATCCCTGGACAAGTTAAAACTAGATGGAGAGAAAGGAATCTAGCCCATGCAGGCCGGATGAGTGATGCCTTGCGGACCGTAAGCATCCCGCTCCAGTAAGCCTTCCTTTTCTCCTTGATTATGCCAACGTTAAGGGGCTTGATGAACACTGATATGCTGCGATGCCCTGGTTGAGGAGTTGCTTGTGAGCTATCTCGTCCCTGGCACACCGTCCTCATGACAGGTGGTGTTGTTACAAGGTGGTGTTACAAGCCTACAAAGCCCACATATTAAAGGACCTCAAAAGTGGTGAGGGACTATCTCCAGACACAGTCCGGGAGCTACGCTGCAACACCAATCTTGCCCCCCATTTCCATCGGCCGCTCACTTGCTGCCGTGGTTGCTACAGAGAGGCATCTATGGCTTAACCTTTCGGGCGAAAAATAGAGCTTTTCTCTTGGATGCCCCGGTGACACCTACTGGGCTTTTTTGGCACCGCTGTTGAGGTAGAGGTCCAGGAGGTCCAAGGACAGCAACCTTGTAAGAAGTGAAAGAGGAACCTATGTGATGTAACTGTATTAGTCTGGGAATAGAGGAGAATTTGCTTGATTCACACATAAGAGAAGCTGTGGTTGAGGTCGAGTTAAGTCCCTCCTGTATAAATATTTTGCCCCTCCAGACATGGATGAGGAAATTCAATAACTCTGTTGCAGGGGTTGGGCCTGAAGTGAAATACATCACGTAAATTTCCCTAAGAAGTAGAAGCATGAGACCTCTCCAGCATTTAGCTATGAGATTGGGAGATAATATTTGTCATGACTGTTCACTTCTCAAAATAAATCAGACTAGTACAGTAATATTGGCTAAGGTATTATCTCTCCCTGAGCCCGAAGCACAGGTAGGGAGAGATAATACCTTAGGGAGAAGGATTTTGCTTTAGTGCCCCGTCCCTTTGTCTGTTGTGTCCTCGAATACTTCCACAGGTCTTCTTATTAGTGAGTTAGACTGTTGTAGAGGAGGTAGATTTATTATTATAGACACTCCCTTGTTGTCTCCAGAAAGCTTGGAAAGCTATGGAATTATATGGACATGCTCTCTGGCGTATTGAAAAGATGGTCAATTATGCTATGAAAGTTTAGAGGTCATAGTAATATGCTCCCTCTATAACAGTTAGGTTGTGATAAATATGGATGATGGGCAAACAACGCAACTTGCCATGTGTGCAAATGCATGTCTATCCATGTGTTGGGGGTCTTCATGTGTGGTTTTGCTTTCAGTAACTTACAGAGATGGTAATATGAGCTTTGTGCCATCTAAAGGTTTTAGATCTAGTCACTGTTCTCCACCGCAGCTGTTCCCGTTAGTTATGTGTTCTATGCGAAACTCAAGTGCTCCGCTCTCTACCCAGATATAAAAGCTGCTGTTGTTAAAGATTTGACGGATAAACTCACGCTGTGATCGGGCTCTTGTCGTGTTAAAAGCGATGTTCTCTCCTGAGGCCTCTACTGGTCCTCAGAACGGGATGCTTAAAAACTGCTCCTTGGGAGGAGGTTGTCCCACTGGAACTATGGCTGAGGATCCAGGTGGCAGTCCTCTAGTCTGCCCCTCCTCTTTGGACACAGGAAGGCTGTGATCTACCTAGTCAGTTATACTATCTGTATAAAGTTATATGTTAGTTCTGGGTCACTATGTGCGCTGCATGGCAGTCTTTGGCTACGATTTAATACGCTGATGATTTCACTGCACAGTGATCAGGCATTTGGGCAGTGTGGCTTAGTAGGTATTTCGTTCCTATAGTGTGTATTACTCCATGATGCAGTGTAGAGTTCCACTTTAAAGGGAATGTCTCAGGTTATGGCTGTAACTATGGTTCCCAGAGAAGGGGAATGAGACACTGCGTCATGTTGCCTAAACTTTCAACATGCCTGTACGTCTTTCTTCAGACAAATGAAGCTGATGACGTTTTTTTCTAGGTGCCTCTATAAACTCTGCTGCTGCGCCTGTGATGTCTCCTGACTGTGGTAGCCAATCAAAATTGCTGTGTAACACACGTTTCAAACTCTGGCTCACGAGGAATCTTCCCATAGCGTCAACTCCATGACGCAGTGTCACATTCCCTTCTCAGGGAACCATGGCTATAGTCATAACCTGAGACATTATGCAGACTATTGTTCAGAAGTTTGGGGTCAGTAAGGTTTTTTAAAAAAGAAATTCATACTTTTATTCAAAAAGCATTGACCATAAAGAAATGTATAATGATATTTCTATTTCAAATAAATTATGTTCTTTTTTATCAGTTTCCACAAAACTATTAAACAGCACAACTGTTTTCAACATTGATAATAAGACATTTTTCTTGAGCACCAATTCAGCATATTAGAAGACTAAAGTAATGATGCTGAAAATTCAGTTTTGCCATCACATGAATAAATTACATTTTAAAATATATTAAATTAGAAAACAGCTTTTTTTATAATATAACTGTAATATAACTGTATCAAATAATACAGCCTTAAGTGAGCATAAGAGACTTCTTTCAAATACAACAAACTTTTGAACAGCAGTGTGTATTCTTGAGTAATTTGAAAATGACAGGGTTTATGAAGTCATTTTCAGAACTAGACCCCAAACAAATGAAATGTGCATTATAATTCCTTATGCAAAAAATAACATGATATTAAACATACAAGCAATGATATTCCAGGTTCTGCCTCATTGGGTCTCTAAACAAACATGAATCTGAGTACAACACAACTAGGGTGTAACAGACAATCTAAAGGTAAGACTCTTTAAACACACTTAATTTCATCTATTTAAATCTCAGTGTCTGTGAGTCAGTTTGTTAGTTTTTTTCCTTTCGTGTACGATTTATTTTGTGTTTTGTCAAAACCCTTCATCATTGCCATTGAGATGGTCATCATTAGGACATGTGACCATCTTGCTTATTGGTGAGGTCCTTTTATATGTTGCTTGTCATGTTTTCTTTCTTTGATTTGTTTTGGCAAATTCAAGTACTCCTGACAAGAGTATGGGTCAGCTGAAGCTCATCACTTTGTTGAGGGCCATCTATGTTTGTCTTGCACTTTGAGTCATTATTTAATCCAACTGAGAGGACATTTTAGTTTGGGAATAAAAGAGGGAAAAATTACTTTAAAGGAAATTAAAAACAAACAAACAAAAAGTTATTAAATAATTTGACTTTTTTTCAAGTGAAACACATAAAGGTGAGTTTTTTTAAAAGATTATCCTGGCTACCTTGATAAATAAAGCACCATGAAAGTGTAATTTACCAGTATTAATTTAGTATTATTTATATATTATTATAATATGGTAGCACTTTACAATAAATTAATCTGTTTTAAAAGTCTTAAAGTCTTAATCTGCATTGCTATTTGTACTCATTGTGAATACGCAGGCCACAAGAAGTAATTAAGTGTTTGTTTGTTTTTTGGATCACTTTTACTCGGGACATGCTAACTGGCAACATAGGATTCCATTCATTATGCTAAGCTAAGCTAGCGGCGACCCTGCCAAACTAAAACAATGCATGCACTGAGACAAAAAATGCATTTGCCCGCATATCTAAATGTAGGAAAGACATTGAATAAGCCCTATTTCTAAAAACGGTGGAGTGTTCCTTTAAGTACTAAAACATTTTAGTTAGTTAATGTCAGCAAGTGGCTGACAAAAGTAACAAAACAGGGCTATATAAATACAAAGGGAAACAATAGGGGCTAAATTAACTAATAAACAAGACACAGGTGTAACAGATGAGGGCAAATCAAAAACCATGCCAACTAATAAACTGGGACAAAGGAAACATGAACTAACACAGAAAACTGAACAGGAAACAGTGCAAATCAAATAAGATCACAACTCAAACTCAAACCCAGAATCAGACTTAACATTACCACTAACCTATCAAAAAGGCTTGTCCACGTGCCTTAAAACAACAACAAAAGCCCCGCAGAGGAAGGAGGGAGGGTGGGCATAGGCTTATGAGGCAGATATAGAGCTGGCAGATGGGACAACCCAGGACAAGGGGGGAGCCAGTGAGGAGTTGAGGCTAGAAGGAGGAATGGAGAAGGCGACAGCAGGATTAGCCAGGGAGTGACCCCAAACAATGTTGGCAGGCTCAAGGCCCATGATGAAGCGGATGGAGGAAGGAGCCATTGTGAATTCTTAGTGGAGAAGCCAGGGAGACCACTGACAGAGGCCGAACCCGAAGCCGACTAGTTGATGGGGTGGAATGATGGGTTTTGTGGTTCAAAGTAGAGCCAGAGGGTCGAGACACCAGAGTGGAGCTGGCAAAGACGTTGGCAGGCTCCATTCTATGCTCTCGTACTCTATGAGAATATCCACAGGAAAGGGCACAGAGACTGGCTCACACACCTGGTCACACTGTACTTCTGGCTCGGGCTCCGGGACGAACTTGGCCTTGGGGGTTTTCTCCTTAATGAAAATTATGGCCAACTCACGCACCTGGTCACACTGGGCTTTCCATAGCTCTGGGTCTGCAGTGGGCTCTGGCTCCACCTCTCAATGGGGCTTTGTCTCTTTGTTCATGGTGGGCTCAGGCATTGAGTCAAGAGTGGACTCAGTTGTGTTGACCATTGGGCTGCTGATTGATCTGTCGATTCAAACCTGCCGAGAAAAACATGCAGAGGCTGGTGTCTTTACAGTGCATGAAGGGGACCAGATCCAGAAAGCTCTGCGTGTGCACTTCGAGGGACTGATCCCCCTGGGAGAGGAGAGTCTGAACTGCTGCTAGTTTCATTCATTTTGGTCAGATCTTCTGTCATGCACGGTTTGATGAAAAGATGGAAATAAAGGCTATTTGCAAGCAGTACTTCAATCAACTCAAACTCAAAATTATTCCTCAGGATATCATGCAAGAAACAAATACGAGAAACAGAACAACCACATATTAGAGACTAGATCTGCCAAAGAAAGTAACAAACATGTGGCTAAGGGACAAAGGAAACATGAACTAAGGTCATGTTAGTGTTATTATAACAGAGGGGGAGCAATTTGGAACAACAGCAACTCAGCCACAAAGTGGTAGGCCACGTAAAATCACAGAGTGGGCTCAGTGCATGCTGCGCAGAGGTTGCTAACTTTCTGCAGAGTCAATAGCTACTGACCAAAATTAGCTCAAGAACAGTGCGTAGAGAGCTTCATGGAATGGGTTTCCATGACCGAGCAGCTGCATCCAAGCATTACATCACCAAGTGCAATGCAAAGTGTCGGATGCAGTGGTGTAAAGCACAACGCCACTGGACTCTAGAGCAGTGGAGATGTGTTCTCTGGAGTGACCAATCACGCTTCTCTGTCTGGCAATTCGATAGGCGAGTATGGGTTTGGCGGTTGCCAGGAGAACGGTACTTGCCTGACTGCATTGTGCCAAGTGTTCAGTTTGGTGGAGGGGGGATTATGGTGTGGAGTTTTTCAGGGATTGGACTTGGCCCCTAAGTTTCAGTTAAAGGAACTCTTAATGCTTCAGCATACCAAGACATTTTGGACAATATCATGCTCCCATCTTTGTGAAAACAGTTTGGGGATGGCCCCTTCCTGTTCCAACATGACTGTGCACCAGTGCACAAAGCAAGGTCCATAAAGACATGGATGAGCATGTTTGGTGTGGAGGAACTTGACTGGCCTGTATCGGAGTACTGGCCTCAACCCGATTAGAGCGAAGACTGTGAGCCAGGCCTTCTCGTCCAACATCAGTGTCTGACCTCACAAATGGGCTTCTAGAAGAATAATCAGAAATTCCCATAAACACACTTCTAAACCTTGTGCAAATCCTTCTCAGAAAAGTAGAATCTGTTATAGCTATGTTGGGCCACCTCCATATTAAACCCTACGGATTAAGAATGGGATGTCATTAAAGTTCATGTGCATGGAAGTCAGGTGTCCCAAAACTTTTGGCAATATACTTTTTTTATATCACCTTTATTCAAATGTTTAAAAAAAAATCACCTTTTTGTATTACACAGATGAGAGGAAGTTTGAAACAAAATAAGGGGGAGTTGGTGAAATATCCATTTAAAAATGTCTTCAATTTATGATAGTGTTAAATGAAAGAAACAAAAATTTGTGTACACTTTCAAAATACACTCTCAAGTTTACCTATACATAAATTGTACCTATAGACCTACTGTGATATGTCTTGATGATCGACAAAAAAACAGCATTTCTTCATATTAATTGTGATTTTGTTATGTTTGTGCTTTGCAAATGAATTTGTGTGTCACTGTGTAATGTGCAATGCTGTGTTTTTTCTCATCTTCCATCATGCATTGTCTCCATCGTGTAGACTTCTTGAAAATAGTGCAATCCTGGATCAGTACGAACGGGCTTCAATGAAATATGAAAATGTGGACTGGAGATATACACCAGCATGATAATAACATGGACATTTTAAAGACAAATTTATCAAAACAACCCGCAGATGTAAAGGAAGACGTGGATTCAGTAACAAAGGAAGTGACTGTGATGAAATCGCTTTAACATGTATCTCCTAATTTAGTCGCATTACCGTTTGTTTTTAAGGTTACTTATTTAGGATAGCAGAACATTACATGAAAGTTTGTTCATTTACATGGAATAAATCTGAATCCGTGCTTTCAGGACTGTTGTAGTGCATGCATTTTATTGTCATGTCTTGCCACCAAACGTCTATATTTGTTAAAATGCTTTTAAGACATTGGATATTTGTGACTTTCAGCAAACACTTTCTATCCACATATTTGTCTGAATCTTCAAAGACACTTTAATGTTGCATGCATATTTTCTTTATCATTTTAAAGTGAATGACTGTGCATTTAGGTACAGTTCAAACCCAAGACTAATTTATTGATGATAGGTTTAATTGCAAAATATATATGTATAATTATATAACAAATGGAATGACACTAAGCCCTTCCCCTCCCCCATAGTTTACTTCTATACTTACTAACTGCATGCTAAAAATCATCAAATTTATAAGATTCCATCTATGATTAAATTAAACTATGGAATCTTTCCTTTACATAAATATATTTTTTAATACTGCTTAAGTTGCTATTATTTAGGACAAATGAAGGATGGCAGTAAGTTAACATTTGCTACATTTTAGTAGCACACAAACTTTGTATGTTAACTGTGTTCAAACTTTTGTAGATGCCGAATCATCAATACGAGCTCTGTCGAAGAACAATAAACTATTATTATAATGACATTAGTAATTATAAATCTTAAGTTTATTTTAAATGCTTTTGTTTGTGTGATCCATAAACCTGAAGTGAATATCAGATGTGATATCAAAAGAGCATTATAAAACCCCAAATGCAACATCTCTTTCTATTTCTTTCTCTCTCTTTCACACACACATGTTGGGTTTTCATGTTTTATGGGCACTTTCCGTAAAATAACTTTATTCAAGTGTGCAATTTGTACACTTCTTTTAAACTAAAATTAAGAAAGTCTACCTTTTATGTACTTCTCAGAAATATACTTAAAATTACACTTAAGTATTTTTAATCACCACACTAATTAAAAGGAATTGTGAGTATTTCTGTCTGTCTGCCATTGTCATTACATTTTTGTTTTAGAATTTAAACTATATGAACAAAATAACATAAATGCTATTGAAGAATGAATGAATTTACATTATGGGTGAATTTCCACTTTTCTTATTATATGTAGACAAAATGTCATCTGAAGTGGAAGGCACAAAGGTTTGGTTCAACTTTTTACTTCTATAAATTTTGATGTCCCAGTATATACTTTTATGCTTTATGTTTACTCGTTTAAAATGGCATTTTATGTGTGGCATACAAAACTTTCATTGTATACAAATTGCAGCATTACTATAATGTGCATAAAAGGTGCAGTGTGTAGTATTTATGAGGATCTATTGATATAATATACATAACTATGTTTTCAGTGGCGTATAAAGACCTTACATGATGAACCGTTATGTTTTATTACCTTAGAATGAGCCATTTCTATCTACATACACCGTGGGTCCCCTTACAGTAAAGTCGCCGCCATGTTTCTACAGTAGCCCTAAACGGACAAACTGCTCTACAGAGCGCTAGCTACTCTCGGCTGACGACGACATTTTTGTCCTGTGTCGGCCACCGTAGCTTCACTATGTGCTTTGAAAGGGAGGGGAAGGCCAATGAGCATTTGCAATTCGCAACTTCACCGCTAGATGCCGCTCAAATGTACACAGTGCACCTTTAAATGCAGTAAGCAACTGTTTTTAACATTGATGATAATAATAATAAGACATTTTTCTTGAGCACCAAATGAACATATTAGAATTATTTCTGAAGGATCATGTGACACTAAAGACTGGCGTAATGATGCTGAAAATTCAGCTTTGCCATCACATGAATAAATTACATTTTAAATCATATTTAAAAGAGTTAGCCTATTTTAAATTACAATTCCTGTTTTACTGTATTTTTGATCAAATAAATGCAGCCTTGGTGAGAATGAGATACTTTTCTCAAAAATACTGAAAAATGATACCAACCCCAATCAACGGTAGTGTACATATTCTTTTAAACATGAATATGGGATGTGAATGATCTGAAGTTTAATAGAATGTTAATTTCTTTACAGGCTATTACATCATATCCTAGACCTCTCTTTACTGACATCTTGTGGAAGCAGCCTCAAAGAACTCGAAGGGGTGACAAGTTTGCGTTTTTTGTCAATTTGTTGATTTTGATGGGGAATGTCTTGACAGCGACTTGTGTTCTAAAAGTAGCTGATACTGTGAAACTGTTGGGAACTAAAAGAATTGTTCAGACACTGGACTGAAACTGAATATACAAAACTGATGTACATTTTTCATTCAGTGGAATATGAATCAGACATGTTTTTGTTTCCTCTGATTTGATGATTGTAATGCTCAGATTATTTTTCAATACAAACTGTAATGTCCTGAGTAGGTGCATAACCTTTTTACTTTGCAGAAAGCATAGATCAAGACCTTTAAAATATTGTCAAACCGTACGGTATGATACTTGAACCAACTGATAAACAGGTAGTTTGCAATCCTCCTGGTCAGGGGTGATTTTACTGTGACTATTGCCTAGTTAGATGTATCTGACTAGCATCTCAGATGTTTAAACACAAGACTTGTTCTCTTAATGTTCAACATTAGGGTCAATTATGGTCATGTCTATGCATACAGTAAAATATAAGTGTGCCGAGTAAGATTTTCAAAGAATTGGTATCAAGTTGCTTACTGATAAGAAATGCCAGAATATTTCCCTTCTACTTGCGATTTGAAAAACAAAAACCTATTAATTTAGTTAATATATTTGTTTGATGCTGGACAGATTGTTTTGAATAAAGTGAAACAAACGCATTCTATTGGACAAACTTTGGAACTTTATTTTGAATGACTGAATGTATTATGTATGACTGAATCAACTATTTATAGTTGATATTATATCTTAGTAACACTAGAAATAGGTTTTTAGAAAGGAGGTTTGAGGCATGTGTTAAGATGTGATATATAGCCTACACTGATTACAAATAAGAAAACGAATAATAATATCTATACAACATGAATAATATTTATACACTTTAATTTACCCCCAATAAGTAATTGAGTAATGTTCCACAAACTTTATAATGTCGTCATAGTTGTATTTTAGTATTTCCAATATACTTTATGAACTTTCAAATGCTCCGATTATGTTATAAAACTTGGTCTAGTCTTGTTTTTGTATTTTAAAAGATATGAAATATTGACCAAATGGTGAATTAAGGGTGATTGGGAAATAAGGTAGAGTTTATTTTCTCGCCTAATGAGTGAAAATAAAAACTTTTTTGCAGAGCCTAGCTTTGAGACCGCATTATCAAAATTGGAGGCCCTCATTGGTGTGACATCATGTAGGTGGGCGGAGCATACATCAATGACCATGAAATGCATTAAGTGAGAAAAATTACTGTGGCTGCGTCCGAAATCTCTTAGATATACTTATTTTAAACTAATTACTTCACGATCGCTAAAAGAGTATGTTCTATATATGAATGGGTGTAGTATGAATGTAATCCGGTGTTGTGCCGAATTAGCCTGACGTGGTCATTCTCAATTCTAGTCAGAATATGCAATCAAGATCACAGGAACAAGTAGGTTATGAGCGGTACTTTTTGCCCATTCTTTTATGAGTACTGTGAATCCGGACATACTTCTTTTGTCACATACCGTTTTTCGCCTACTGTATAGTAGGAAAGTATGCGATTTCGGATGCAGCCATAGTATGAAGGTAAATTGATGCCATAAAGAATCGCATGCGCAGGGTAACATTTGTGAAAGTGTACACAGATTGCAAGCGTAAATTAAATTTTTTTGCAGAAGAGAAGCTTTGTAAAGGTGTAAATCGTCTATCAAGTGTAAGAAAAAAAATATTTGCATCATTTTACTGTTATTCGTAAGTGTAATTCATGAATTGTGAAACTGCAGCTTCATGTTAACACAAAATAAATATGATCTGTATTCTTCTGACTTCCATTTTTCTGCACTTACCCTTTTGACACGTTTCTTTCGCCAAAATACGGCCAAAAGCACTGCACGCCTGTGAACATCGATTTGCAAGCAAAAACAACTGAGTCAGGAACTGCTAAATAGATTGACTGTGTAAAACCAAACTTTGTGTAAAAAAATAAATAAAAAAAATAAACTGTTGCAAATGTCTAAATGGCTTCGGCAAAAAAGCTCCCGAAATAAACCGATTTGTACAGTTCCGTCTTTCTTTTAGCTGCGCTAACAGTTTTGGCACGATTCTGTCACTGACTGAGTTTTGCAAGCGTGAGGAGGAAGGCGGGTCCACCTTCTTCTGGAGCCAATCAAATGAGCTGCTCGCTGACTCTCGATTTATTCTTATCTGATTGGTTCAAGAAACACCCCAGACGCCAGAACACATCTTTATCTTCATTTGGCTCAGCATCCGCTGCCGAAATTTAGCTTTTAATGCACACATATACATGTTATAAATAAATAAATATATATATATATATATATATATATATATATATATATATATATATATATATATATATATATATATATATATATATATATATATATATATAAAACAAAATTGTATCGCTGTGCACCATTAGCTTTAAGGCTTATATTTTTTCATCCTGAATTCTGAGCTGGTGTTTTAAGAAAGAAAATATATGTGAATTCAGTGCATGTTTCATCATCATCATCATCATCATCATCATCCTCCTGCCATGTTATTAGTTTGTAATCTTGATGCTGCTAAAAGTAGACCTAGTATCTGCACTACTGCATGCATAATTTTACCTGTCTACTTATCAGGGGAGATTCCAGAATTATTATTATTATTAGTAGTAGTAGTAGTAGTAGTAATATGTTACTAAAATTAGTTTATAATAATATTTTTTCCTTTATTTTAAGGGCAACTCTAAATTATTCACCATTTATCATCTGTAATACCATCGTTTAACCTCTAGATGGCTGTATATCCCGATATACAGTGCCTTGCGAAAGTTTTCGGGCCCCCTTGAACTATGTGACCTTTTGCCACATTTCAGACTTCAAACATAAAGATATGAAACTGTATGTTTTTTTGACGAATCAACAAGAAGTGGGACACAATCATGAAGTGGAACAAAATTTATTGGATATTTCAAACTTTTTTAACAAATCAAAAACTGAAAAATTGGCCGTGCAAAATTATTCGGCCCCCTTAAGTTAATACTTTGTAGCACCACCTTTTGCTGCGATTACAGCTGTAAGTCGCTTGGGGTATGTCTCTATCAGTTTTGCACATCGAGAGACTGATATTTTTGCCCATTCCTCCTTGCAAAACAGCTTGAGCTCAGTGAGGTTGGATGGAGAGCGTTTGTGAATAGCAGTTTTCAGTTCTTAGTTTCCACAGATTCTCGATTGGATTCAGGTCTGGACTTTGACTTGGCCATTCTAACACCTGGATATGTTTATTTTTGAACCATTCCATTGTAGATTTTGCTTTATGTTTTGGATTATTGTCTTGTTGGAAGACAAATCTCCGTCCCTGTCTCAGGTCTTTTGCAGACTCCATCAGGTTTTTTTTCAGAATGGTCCTGTATTTGGCTCCATCCATCTTCCCATCAATTTTAACCATCTTCCCTGTCCCTGCTGAAGAAAAGCAGGCCCAAACCATGATGCTGCCACCACCATGTTTGACAGTGGGGATGGTGTGTTTAGGGTGATGAGCTGTGCTGCTTTTACGCCAAACATAACGTTTTGCATTGTTGCCAAAAAGTTCAATTTTGGTTTCATCTGACCAGAGCACCTTCTTCCACATGTTTGGTGTGTCTCCCAGGTGGCTTGTGGCAAACTTTAAACAACACTTTTTATGGATATCTTTAAGAAATGGCTTTCGTCTTGCCACTCTTCCATAAAGGCCAGATTTGTGCAGTATATGACTGATTGTTGTCCTATGGACAGAGTCTTCCACCTCAGCTGTAGATCTCTGCAGTTCATCCAGAGTGATCATGGGCCTCTTGGCTGCATCTCTGATCATTCTTCTCCTTGTATGAGCTGAAAGTTTAGAGGGACGGCCAGGTCTTGGTAGATTTGCAGTGGTCTGATACTCCTTCCATTTCAATATTATCGCTTGCACAGTGCTCCTTGGGATGTTTAAAGCTTGGGAAATCTTTTTGTATCCAAATCCGGCTTTAAACTTCTCCACAACAGTATCTCGGACCTGCCTGGTGTGTTCCTTGTTCTTCATGATGCTCTCTGCACTTTAAACGGACCTCTGAGACTATCACAGTGCAGGTGCATTTATACGGAGACTTGATTACACACAGGTGGATTCTATTTATCATCATTAGTCATTTAGGTCAACATTGGATCATTCAGAGATCCTCATTTAACTTCTGGAGAGAGTTTGCTGCACTGAAAGTAAAGGGGACGAATAATTTTGCACGCCCAATTTTTCAGTTTTTGATTTGTTAAAAAAGTTTGAAATATCCAATAATTTTCATTCCACTTGTTGTTGATTCTTCACAAAAAATTACAATTTCATATCTTTATGTTTGAAGCCTGAAATGAGGCAAAAGGTCGCAAAAGTTCAAGGGGGCCGAATACTTTCGCAAGGCACTGTATAAACATATCAACATGGTTGTATATTCCCTGTTTGCTGGGTTTTGATTCAGACATAATTAGATTTGATTTGGAAATGTATATTTAAGAAGGTGGACCCGCCTTCCTCCTCACGCTTGCAAAACTCAGTCAGTGACAGAATCGTGCCAAAACTGTAAGCGCAGCTAAAAGAAAGACGGAACTGTACAAATCGGTTTATTTCGGAAGCTTTTTTGCCCTACGTCCACAACAAGCCATTTAGACATTTGTAACAGTTTATTCATTTTTTTACACAAAGTTTGGTTTTACGCAGTCAATCTATTTAGCAGTTCCTGACTCAGTTGTTTTTGCTTGCAAATCGATGTTCACAGGCGTGCAGTGCTTTTGGCCGTATTTTGGTGAAAGAAACGTGTCAAAAGGGTAAGCGCAGAAAAATGGAAGTCAGAAGAATACAGATCATATTTATTTTGTGTTAACATGAAGCTGCAGTTTCACAATTCATGAATTACACTTACGAATAACAGTAAAATGCTGCAAATATTTTTTGCTTACACTTGAAAGACGATTTACACCTTTACAAAGCTTCTCTTCTGCATGCAAATTTAATTTACGCTTGCAATCTTTCACAAATCTTACCCTGCGCATGCGATTCTTTATGGCATCAATTTACCTTCATATTGTAGCCTAAGCTTTTGCTAGTTTTCATAATAAGGTCATACAATTGTCATAACTATTTTACACAAACCTTTAATGGAAACATGACTATGATGTTTGGACCTGAACTTTTTTTTTTTTTTTTTACTTGTTTTCAATGACATTTGGACTTCAAGCCTTCTTTTACCTCAATTATGTGTCGTAGGCTTCTGTTTAAATTGTGGATGAATTTATAAACATTGAGAAATAAAGTTGAACAGAAATAAACATGGACTCTTAATGATGAACAGAAAAAGGAAATCTTGCATATGAAGTTCTATCAAAGTGTGAACTAACTTGTGTAATAAATATGCTTACACTGTAGGATGTGCTGTCCCAATCACCCAAATGTTTTAGCTTAATTTACATAAAAGGGTATGTCACACATCCTTTCATTACAATATAAACTAGTTTCCTGTTCAAATGGATAGGTAACATCTCCAGTATGACTATTACAGAAATGTATTGTGTGTGTGTGTGTGTGTGTGTGTGTTTGTTGGGCTGATGTGATTGATTTATTGAAAAAATTCAGAAATTAAAAAATGGTCCCTATCACCCTTAATTTGCCTTAGGCTTTTTTTTTTTTTACAATAATGTAATTTTAGGTGTTGTTTCTATAATTTTAAAATGAAAAAAAAATTGGGACTAACAAGGAAGTTTTCAGTTCTGAAACAAGATATTCTTATAGTATTGTCACGGAATGGGGAATAAACAGAAGGCAGGCAGAAATACAGGATACAATTGTAGGGGAGATTTTGATAAAGACAAACAATAAAGATCAAAACCAGGTACAAAATAACACAGAGCAAACGAATGGAAAACACGGGGAACAGAGAACTGATAATACCTGCATAACAGCAAACAACGACCGACAGAGATAAAACTGAATCACAGGGGTATAAATACACACAAGGGGAGTGGTGAATGGGAAAACTAATCAACATGAAGAACTACAAAACTCTACAGGAAACAGGACACAGACAATGCACAGATAAACTACAACATAAAAGTCCCATGCACAGAGTGCCAGACACAGAACAGCTGTGACAAGTATGATGACCTCTTATATGTCAAAAGCTCAAAGAAAATTTTATTTCTCAGTTCATGACCCCTTTAAAAATGACTGAATGATACAATTTTGCACTCTTATGGAAACATGATAATATTTTGTAATTATAAATTAAATCAGATTAATTCTCAAATGTTATGTTGTAAATCTACATCTCAGGAAAATGTTATGGAGTTTCTAATCAAAATATGACTTTCTGTTACAAAACAGGGCATTGATTTCATAAATGTGGACACCAGGACTTAAATCGTTTATCAGGCATTTTGAAGACACAAGTGAATAGGGAAATAAATTACATATCGATATTCCTATGAAATATTAGATATTATTATGAAAACGTTGCCAACTATTACATTACATATTTTATTACATGTTGTACCAAGAACACATTAATATGCAAATTAGTTGCAGTGTATAGATACATTGTATTGAATGGGAAAATCCAAGTATGGCCATTTTACCCACATACTGCATAAAGTAAGATTGTATATCAATGCATTCCATTATATCTTTCATAATATAGTTCAGTTCATCTTTAAACAAAGTTTTTTTTTTAATCCTTAAACCTAAACATTGATTGGTAAATTAAAAATAAATCCTATTGTTTTTGCCTGTACATGCAATTTCATGTCATTTTTTTAAACAACTGCCCTGGTGTCAACTAAAGAGGACATATTATGCATATGAATAAAATATAATTTTTCAAAAAAATTGTCCATTTGCTTCTTATGCTCTAAACTATGTAATGACATGAAAACACACACACACACACACACACACACACACACACACACACACACACACACACACACACACACACACACACACACACACACACACACACACACACACACACACAATTAATACATAATAATCCAGAGTTGAAATACGGAGACGCCTCTTCATGTGAATTGGTACTTTTATTTTGAAAAATTAAGACCGTGAAGCCAGGGACTAATGCCATTCAACTTCAGTAAACGTAAAGGAGACATGTGAAAGTCAGCATTAAAACATGTTAAAGTGATACACGGTATATCGTTTAGATTAATATCATTGACAGGCCATTTATACTAGAATCATGATGTATTCTTTCTTCAGAATGGGAACGACGACTAACTGTGTGCAGCACATATTAAAGCGTGTGCATGTCAGACTGCCACAACAGATATCAGCTTTGCAGACACAAACGAATCTATGTTCTGGGTCAAACAAGACATTTTGTCACACTCGCTCGGTTTATACAGGAGTTCGTTTCTGTAGCAAGAGCGATGGACAGAAGGACACTGACCATGTGTCAGTTTCCAGAAGTTCATACACACCTCCAAGATCGTCTGCAGCACAGAAAGGTAACGTTACGTGCATTCCAGAAAAGTACCACAGTAACCATCGTTTCTGTCAAAATATCATAGTTATGGTTAGGAGTTGATATTGCAAACCACTGTGACTAGAAAAAGTAGGCTATAATGAAGCAAAGATTGTTTTTTTTAAAGAAATCACAGCTATTAATCTATGATTTATAGTTACAGTAAATGTGATATGTTGGCAGGAATTATATAACCTTGTTGATTTGTAGGAATTTAGTGTCGGGTTCATTATAGCTAGTGAGTAAACACCTGTCTGATTATATTTGTCTTTCCTCAACAGTCAAACAAGCCGGCAAAGATTTCACTTATTTGATTGTGGTGCTCATTGGACTCGGTGTAACAGGTGATGTGTTTGATTTAATACAAATCAGGGCTGGATTGTGGTCCATCATGCCTCAGGGCCTCAGACCACCAGGGGCCGGGTCGACCATCGGAGGTCCTCGGCACAAAAATGCATTTGCTAATGACAATGACTAGGGTTTTTAATTTACTGTTGTTTTGTTATATACTGCATTAATTGACTGCTCCCGGTGAAGTAGCTCACCAATATGAGCCGCTAAAAAGGCTCCCCGCACAATGACTCCTCTTCCTCTATGCTTCACTGTGGTAGAGATACATTTATTAATATAATTTCAGTTTTTTTATTTTTAAGAGATTTTCAAAGACACTACTCTGGAGTATCACTATGCAACTCATGATTCATTGTGATTCATTTCTCCACACACATCTTTCCATATTCTGCCAAAAACTTCATTCTGCCTTGGATGTTTTTCTGAGACAGCCAAGGATTTTAAAGTAGTGCATTTGCTTAAATTTAGCTAATTTCCTGACCAATAATTTGTGGTTAAGACTATTAAAAGCTTAGTGTTTAACCATTTTTTTGCCCAGGAATGTGTCTTAAGTTTTGTAAATGTATGATTTTCATCTTATATTTATATTTTATTTTAAGCCATATTTCAGTTACCAAAGACAATTTTATATAGTTTTACACTGCTGTAAAGATGTTTGTCCGGGGCCTCATGTGACCATGATCCGGCTCTGATTCAAACATCTAGCTGATGATGCCATTATAATCAAAGATCAATTAAAGATCCCCTGCTCTGACATTTCTATACATGTATATATGTTCAACAGTATAATAAATGATTATGATTATAAATGACATGATTGTCATTCTTGTTAGGTGGACTGCTGTATGTTGTTTTTCAAGAGCTGTTTTCCTCTTCAAGTCCAAGCAAAATTTATGGAAAAGCTTTTGAGAAGTGCAGATCTCACCCAGAGGTCAGAAAATGGTGATTAATTTGTTGTGAAGTACGAAGATAAACACACCAAATATGTTAAATGCATGAATAAATCGGGTGTTTGCTTTATGAAAAGGTAATCGGAGCTTTTGGAGAGCCCATCAAAGGCTTTGGGGAGACCAGTCGGCGTGGCAGAAGGCAACAAGTCAGGTAAAAGTTTTAATATCAATAAATAAATAAAAACCTTTTTTACATCTCAATATTTTTTTCTTTAGTCATGTAGAGTACATGAAGAATGGAAGCAAGTACATGCGGCTGAAATTTTACATTGAGGGATCTGAACCAGGATTACGGGGAACTGTGCATTCAGAATCTAAAGAGGTACAATGCATTTCAATGGGAAAAAAAAGATTTGTGTTGGTTTATATAATATATAACAAACTGCTTTTTCTGTCTGACAGAATCCTGAGACTGGAAAGTATGAATTCCGATATATTTTTGTGGACATTGACACGTATCCCAAGAGGACAGTCGTCATTGAAGACAACAGATCAAATGAGTTTTAACAGTGTTAAACGCATATTAGGAATTTCAATGGCAGACATTCATTAAAAAGCTCTGAATTGAAACAGAAAACCTGCATTTATGTCGCTGCTCGGATTAATCAAGCTTGGATTTGTTATGCTTGAATTTTGCTGAGATTTTTTTCGACTAATGGAAGTGGGTGATCTACTGTAGATATTTGGGCATCGGAGTGGTTGTACTGAAACATCTTGTATTTTGTAAAAGGATTTGTTTTGTATAATATGTGGTTTGAAATAAATAAATAAATCAGCTATAAAATTAACATAGAAGGGCGGTTTTTAATTAATGTAACTTTAATAGAGGTAAATAAAGCAATTTGATACCTTTAATACGAATGGTCTGTTCTTGTTCTTCCTTTGCCTGAATTGCCTGAAGTATTTAAAATATAAATGAATCTATCCTGTTTCTAATGTATTAAGGTTTTGTATTGTCATTGTTTTATAGAACAGAGGAATAACAGCAAACATATACACATACATAAACATATATTCACACTTATCTATATATATTAGGGGTGTAACAATATGTCGTGTCACAATATATCGCAATAATATATCGCAGATAGTGACTGACAATATATATTGTGTATAGTTTGCACAACATGAAAATTGTTGAGAAAAAAATTCACGTTTACAGAGTTTTAGTGTCAGTACATAACTATTATATATAATGTTAAATATGATATATATAATAATGGGGAGTATCTGTGGATAATGCCAAGTGTCTTAATGTGCATTATTTTAAATATAGTTAGTCAGTGACGGTGTGTCTAAAATAATTCTGTATTTTCAGCATCAGAATCATGACTATTTTTGTTCTGGTGGCACGTCCTGTGCATTGGGTTACCAACACCACGTGCAAGACTATTCATTTCCACTCCCAATGTAATACCAAAATTAGCATTTTAATTAACAGTACATTTTTTGTTAACCATTCCCAGCAAGCAATTTTGCGTCTAAAAGACGTCTAATAGCCGTCAAAACATAGCCCAGACGTCTAGGCTAAAACAAGGCTAAATTTGGGCTGTCAGTGAAAATCTAATAGACGTCTAATCATAACCCAAGAATAGACGTCTAATCATAGCCCAAGATTAGACGGCTATTGAACAACTACATATATACGTCTAATAGACAGCATATATGGGTCTAGGCTAAAACAAGGCTGAATTTGGGCTGTCAGTGAAAATCTAATGACGTCTAATCATAACCCAAGAATAGACCAGTCATCAATAGACTGCTAACGAATGACTACTAGTAAATATACATTTAACAGATAACAAAATGGCAAAAGGATTCTTTTCACTCAAATATAACAGGTTCTCATTAATAACAATCCATCCAAAAAAAATAAATATAAAGGTTTTATTTAGAAAAAGAACATTAACAACATAGACAACTTAAGATAATACAAAAGATCAAAACATAAAAATGACCAAACAAAATGTTAAACATACAATTTAATATAAAATTAGAATGAGAAATATGGAATATTAACATATATATATATATATATATATATATATATATATATATATATATATATATATATATATATATATATATATATATATATATATATATATATATATATATATATATATATATATAAAGAAACTTTTGTTGGTTTATAAAACATTGTTGGCTTTATTGCATTCCTTAACTCAAACTCTGTTGCCGCTAGGAAGTCGGTCATCAGAGCATCTGCCAAATAAGAAACAAAACATTACACAAGAAAAGCATTGGTGACGTCATAATTTCTTACTTTATTTACAGTAATTGTGACAAAGTCATTCTCTTTTGCTTGTATGCACACTAGAGCTGGGCAATGAAAGGTTAAGATATGTGTATGTGACATGTTTAAAGAGATAGTCATCATTTACTCACCCTCAAGTTGTTCCAAACCTGCATGGGTTTCTTTCTTCTGTTTAACACACACAAATATATATTTTGTAGAATGCTGATAACAAGACATTTGATAGCCATTGACTTTCATAGTAGGAAAATAAATACGATGGAAGTCAATGGGGTCCATAAACCATTTGATTACCCAGATTCTTCAAAACATCTTCTTTTGTGTTCAACAGACGAAAGAAACAACTTGAGGGTGAGTAAATGATGACAGAATTTCATTTTTGGGTTTAAAAGATGTTTTAGCCAACATGTCGAGAACAACAAGATTAGGAAAGCAGATTTTATTCCTCTGTGTGTGCACTGTGCAATGTGCTGTGCATGTGTGTGTTCTGTTCTGTATATTCATCGTTGTGCTGTGTTGACTGATTGCTGGATAATTTTCAATCAACCTAATGTCTTTAAATGCAAGAAAGTGGATCACGGCACTCCAGTTCTGAGTTTTTTACACTGGCTTCCTGTCTGTCAAAGAATTGATTTCAAAATACTACTGCTTGTTTTTAAAGCATGGAATGGTTCAGGGCCAAAGTAAATTTCTGCTCTTCTGCTGCATTATGAACCATCCTCTCCGTCGTCTGGGACAGGTCTGCTTTCTGTCCCCAGAGTCAAAACTAAACATGGAGAAGCAGAACTCAGTTTTTATGCACAATTTATTTGGAACAAACTCACAGAAAACTGCAGTTCTGCTGCAACTATTCATTCTTTTAAATCAAGTTTAAAGACTTTACTGTTTGCTGCTGCCTTTTATTAACTGGAAAGGAATAATGATACATTTCTTATACTGCACTGTAACTTTTACTCTCCTGTTTTATCATGTTTTTATTTTCTATTGAACAATTACAATTTTTTTTTAAATGTCTTCTTAAATTGTCTTTTTACATTACCCAATGTTGCTTTTATGTTTTATGTAAAGCACTTTTGGCTTGTTGAAATGTGCTATACAAATTTGCCTTGGCAAGTCAAAGACTCATATTTTCATATAATGATCCAAAGAGTAAAAGGATATTTGTGGCGTTTGTAACAAATTATAATAGGTTGCAGATGTTTCATGTTTATCCCCTTGAAGGTACCTACAGGTACATGTAGCATGTTAAGCTAACCACAACATGGCTTATTCTACAATGTTACTAGCTAAAATATCACGGTTCCAACACAATAACAAATAATATAACGAACACATGTATAACCGAAAACACAGATACTTACAAGGCCAAATAATGTCCTTGAACGTTTGCTGTTGCCCGTTGTTGTTCTCCTCGTGTGTAAAAAAAATTCACTCAAAACAGAAATGTTTATCGCGAGATCTGGCGTTGCCAGTAGTCCAGGCTACAGTTGCCATCTAGCGGTTGAGAGTTGTAATTGCATTTTTTTAATTTAACTTAAAATGGAAGAGAGACAAATAATATATAAGATCTACGATATTGTTTGACTGTCTTACATTTTAAGGGAATGTTATGCGGGACAGCAAAGCTAATACTAATTAAAATGTTTACAAATGGCTGGGCTAAAAGCAGACTACACGTAACCCGTCCATTTCAGAGCTGAATCGTGCATGGCTACAGATGGACCAAGTCATGAAATGACACATCTCGCAGATATTATTGACATTGCGAACATTATGGGATATCAACCATATCATTGTGCTACATTGCAAAAAACTACAATTAATTAGTTTTGTCTTTTGACTAAATGGGCTACAAATAGCCGGTCTATATAGGAGCTAAATTGTGGCTATGCACAGCCTACTCATAGAACATGAAAGAAATGAAACCAAACACCTTGTAATCAATATTGACTTTGCTTACATGATGGAATATCATACGTCTCACAAATTATTTGGGCAAAAATTTCATGTAACCAAATTCAAGGTTATTTAGGCTAAAAGTGGGTTACTCATAGCCGGGCTATATCGGGTCTATAGTTAACCTAGACGGTGAAATGACGGCTATTGCTTGCTGGGTTATGTCTTTGAGTATCGCAATAATATCGTATCGTGAGTTCAGTATCGTAATATCGAATCGTGGCATGAGGGTATGGTTAGGGTATAGGTTACACCCCTGATATATATACTTAAATTGAATATATATGCAGGTAGTATGCTAAAATGTGTTTTATAATGTCCAATTTTTTGACATGCTGTATATGCCCGGTTTTTCTGTTTCAGCAGGTCTCTGATGGACCAATGAGAAAATACCTTGACCTGAGACTGCTTGCATTCAGGAACGCCATTCAGTGCCCGGTAGATGGCGCTTTAGTACTAGTTTGAAAAATATTTGATATTACTTATAAAATATATAGGCCTACTGCTTTGAGATTGAAAGCTATTATATTAACAAATTTAAATTACATGTACAAATTATTATTCTATTTATTTTTGATTATTATTTACACTTACATTTACAGCAATTAAAACTTTTAATTTGGCGTTCCTCTCTCATGAATCCACGGAAGTACGGACGCCCTGCGAGACAACAGAAGAACTACAACAAAACCCCCTTCGTTTGCTCATGGAAAAAACACAGCGCTCAACATTTCTCGGAAGCCCTCTCAAGTATTAGCATTTACTAAACAGAGAGAGAGAGGGGAGCCACACTCGGCCTACAAGCACCCAGTGAACCCGAGCTGTTTGAAAAAAAATACACCTCGGTGCCCGTGTTTGTATTTTATAAAGGTAACGTTACATTTATTTATTATAGCCCGTTAGCAAAGCGACTTCCTCTTGTGTCTATGAGGAGCAGATGCTTCGCTAGCTGTCTAAGCTGGATTATAACGCTAACATAACGCGTTTACAAGGTGAGCTTATTTTCTTGATGAAAAGTTGTATTAAAGTCATATAACTACAATGGGCTGTAATAAATCCCAATGAAGGTGCGCGTGCCATGTAATGTTTGTTAGTTTGTTTATATAGACGAACTAAGCTTGTGAGAGTTTATTTTCTGTTTATGTAACAGTAACCCAACCCCGTGTTACACAGTATATTGAAAATAAAGTCTCTTTTAAATGTTTCTAGTATGACTTTAAGAATCTGAGCTGCTTTAAACATGAGATGATGAATGTCGAAATGAAATTTTCCTATGCGACTCTGCCAATAACTCCTCTTGGTTTTTATTTCAGTTTGACAGCTTGGAAGCTGATTATGGTAATTGATACCAACTGGTGAGAAGCATGGAGCTGTACTGGTACATGTAAGTTTAAGGGAGACTGTTGATGTGATTACAGTGGTGTTGTCTATTTTTTTGTTTTAACATTGTATCTTTGTTCATTCAAGTTTGTTTCTGTTAATGGCATATAGTAATAATAGCAGTTATTATCAATTATGCATAGTATGTCTTTGAGACTTTAAACTTGTGCTTTATCTTGTTTTAGAGTCGTCATAATATTTATTATGATTAAGATCTTCTTCTACATCTGCTGGTATCGCTCAAGGCAAAGACAGCTCGCTGCGTACCTCAGCAATCCCCGAAACGCTCAGATCGTCATTGTGGGAGGACGTGCGTACCTGCATCAGATCTGTGAGAGACAGAATGTGAGTAAAACTACAACTCCAAATCAATCAAATTTTTTTTTAAAGGTGTGGCCGAGTTGGCTGTGCGTCAGCCGCTGCTGATATAATCGCTCTTTGGAAGAATTACATAGTTTAGCTTCCTGTGTTGTACAGTGTAGGTCTCCACAATTCAGTGTACATTCAGTGAAACAATAAGACAGACTCAAGCGCAATATGTTAGGGTAACTTCTGTTGACCTTAAGTGGCATTTCACAGAAGATTTGACTAGGTAAATGACAGAGAGACAAATCTTTTCCCCGTTGATTAAACACTTGTCGGGGGAAGAGGAATGTTGTGATTAAGCAATAAATATATATTTAAATCCACTTTGTATAACCTCCATCACTGTTCAGTCAGTGTAGATGCACATAGATTACATCAAAATAAATATAAGTTTGTCTTATTTTCTCTTTTTTTTACTTTTTCATTTGAAACCGTCATCAAATAAAGCTTAGTATCCATGTCAGGACGGATAATCTTCCTGTTGAATGTTAAAGGGTTAGACACATTGCTGTTTACACCTGGTATTAGCATGCATCTGAAATGCTTCTCCTGCCACCCCTTTTGATCAGAATGGAAGGGAATTGATTTTTTAAAATAATCATTAATAAAAGCCCCATTACTATATTTATATATTTGAGCTGCACGATTAATTGTTAAAGGGGTACTTCAGCGCTGGGAAGATGAATCTGTATTTCAACTGGGTCATTAATGTAGTAGAAATTATTTTTGAATTTGGTGCCTTCTAGACTGAGAAAACACAGAAAATGTATTTTTGTCTCATGGGAATGAAAGACAACAATTCCCAGAACACACTGCTTCACTGCCCTAGGCACGGCTAGTCGGCTACTGGATTACTGGATCACTTGCCTACCATGTTCATTTTCAGAAAATCAGTTCAGTTAGAGACACTACAACTAAAAACTGAAAGTGTCTGTCACGGCACACACGCAGCAGGATCGGATTACATTCATCACATTGGCTGAGGTAATCAAAGGATACGTGGCTGCGACTGCATTTACAGCGTGTGATCAGTCTGGCGCATGTTTAGTTCATATCTTTAGAAGCTTAACTTTCATAGGAAGTTCATTTTAAAAGTTAAAACACTCACTTTGGTCTCCACAGCTGTGAATCTCCGCCGCTCTGTTTACATGAATCTCCGCAGCTCTGCGAGCCGAGTGCTGTGAGTGCGATGTTAAAAACATGTGGAAATGGCGCCCTCTGCTGGCTGTAGTCTTTAGCCTCTGGACAAAAACTCCTCCGATGATGCAAAATGACGATATTTGCGTCGTCGGAGGAATTTTTCCAGAAATAAAATACATAAATCTCTCGTCTCAGGATCATATGAGGGGTGAAAGTACGATAATTTGAATATACTCCCGGGTTTCTACTGATATGCTAATCGCTGAAGTAACCCTTTCAGCAAAGTTTTTGTGCATGAAGGCACCTGATAAAACAGACAGACTTCTAAGGCAGTGTAACAGTTTAATCTACAGCAAAATAGAGCGAGCTTCGGTGAGAACTAAACAAATATTTAATCACTACATTCGGACATGCCTTGATGCCTTCATACCTTAAAATGTGTCCTCAAAAACAGGGTTTTCCAGGTTTCAGACGCAGCCTATGTCATTATTTCTGCTGCTTCTTCGCCTGTGTTTTGATCAGGAGATTCTGTACTCGTTCAAGAGATGTGTAATAGCGGCACCTACCATATAACAGTGAAAACAAGCCGGAAAATGGGAAGCGTTTTCCCATAAAAGACAAAATAACAAAAGGCAACAAAAAAAAAGACTCACTGCTGTTGACTGAATGACTTTAATAAAGGGTTAATCTATAATCACACAGTGAAGACTATGAAGTGATATTTTATATTTGATTACTATTTCTGTAGCCTACCTGAAAATCTAGTTTAGACCTATGAAAAATGTTGTATTTATGTACAATGTATGTATATTATGTATATACTGCATTCTATATACATACAGTACCAAAAGCTTGGACACATCAATGGGAAAGTGTGCCCAAACTTTTGGCAGGTACTGTACTATAATATACACATAAATAATATCGGCATAAATAATATTCCACAAAAACCCATATCGGTCGGGCTTTAGTAACAATGTTAAAAGTGTAATTGAATCATTCAAGAGATTCATTCAAAAACAGATTTATCCAGTAATGAACAAACTTTTAAAAAGTATATCAATCATTCATATTTATTCATTAAAAAAAATAATTAAATACACTACAGCAATTTTCATTTTGTCAGAACCTCTATTAAATTACATGTTATTTTGTTAAAGGCACAATATGTAAGATCTTTAGATTAAAATTTCCAAAAACTACTAGAACAATGTTATATATTTTGCTGCGTGTTGCTTGAGACATAAGGCTTCATTAGTTAACATGTTAATTCATTATTACCAAACAGTTGTATTTCTTAACTAACTTTTAAAAAAAAACTTTCTGTAACAAATGTAGCTATTGCTCAATCTTAGTTAATGCATTAAATAATGAGACCTTATTGTAACGTGTTACCTGTTGTTCTTTATAGCCTAATTCTTTTGCAATTTAACTTTTATATATTTTTGGTGCATTGTATTATTGTATTTAAACATTCAGAGTTATTTTTGTTATTACAAAAAGAGTTCTTAAACCTGTTATACTATTACAACACTTTTTTTGCAACTTATTTTAATATTGTGATAATACCGTATACCGTAATAAAAGCTTCAGCAATTAATCGCAACATGAAAAATTGATACCGGCACATGCCTATTCACAATATTTCTTTTTTGATCAAATGCAGTCTTGGGGAGCATGAGAGATGTCTTTCTCCATTATTTAAAAATATATATATTTTTGAATGGTAATGTATATTTATGTTTCCAAATGTTCTGTTTTAAAAGCATCCACAAGCAGTTTAACACAGTTTTAGTGGAGATTGACAGACGAGAAGGCGGCCCTTCACTGTTGTCCGGGAAACATCAGGACTGATTAGCTTTTACACTATAAATGTTAAGGTGTCATACATTTTTGAATGTGGGTTGAGTCATTTGGACCCTTTTGACACTTTTGTACACTTAAACATGTATCCGTAATCGGATCACCCAAAACGGATCTTAAATGGCATCTTAGTCTAGGGGAATCTTTTCAATATATCTGAAAACAGGAAATTTAAATCCACTCACTGGTTTCAGTTTGCTTGGTTTTCAGACTGCATTGGAGTACGCATTCAGTGGAAATTTGCACATTTTCAGTGTGAGTGCATGTTCTGTCTGTCATTTATCTACAGGGAAGGTTTTGGTGAACTTCCACTTTTACTGTGTCACAACACCATTTTTTTTACCTTGGTGCTCTACATTTTTTTTTGACGCATGGTGTAAAACGTTTCACTCTCTAAACTCAAAGCTACAACAAGGATCCGTTAAACCAAACCGAAGGCAGGAGTGTCAGGTCTCGAGTCTGTGTTATTCACACAGGCCACTAAATGTGTGAGCTCTTCTGTTCAGAAGAATAGTTTCTCTTGTTGGTGCTCAGCACTTGTCAAAACTAACCAGTACCTGTGAAAAATCCAGAAGAAGCAGACTAGTTGGAACAAGAGCAGGACCCACAGCTAAGGGCCGTGACAGTGCTGACAAAACCTGTTAGGAATGTTATTGGGTTTTTTGAGCTAAAGCATATTCATTTGTACAGTCAAGTTATGGTATCTGTGACTGCATTATAATTAAATGAGATTTCTTTAAAAGACTCTGAAGTGTAGAATGTGTTCTCGCTGTAGCTCTGTTTTTGAAGCTGCAAGGCTGCATTTTAAATTCAGAAAAAGACCTTTGTTTCTAAATGAAAGCGTTCAGAAAAGCATCTGGAAGCAATTTGTAGCAGAAGTATTGAAGGCTGTTTCAAGCAATAGAGCTTTGCCATTCAAATAAGGTTGTGATTTTAATATTTCATCGGCTATTTTTGGATAAAATGGACTTTTATTATACCATTGCAAGCTGAATTTGTATAGGTTGTATGCCTATAAAAATGTTCTAGATTATCTCAGCAGTTGTTTTCTCTTTCTTCAGATATGTGGAGAATGAAATATAGGCCTATTTTTAGAAACCCAAGCTGCCTGTAGCTCTCCACACAGGAAATGCCCTTAATTTGACAACAAAGTTCAGATAGATGAGAAGCGTTTGCCCTGCTTACACATTCACATGCCTTTAGTTGTTTAGTTGTTCTTGCAGTAGTTTTATAATGCAGTTTGCCTTATGAGGTCATTTGTTATGGCGTGCTCATATATCACATAATGGTTAAATGGTAACTTGTTTAATGCTAAACAAACTGCTTTGTTGAGCAATAGTGTAATCACGAAGGGAAATACCGGACTGTTAAGATCCAACTTAAAAAATAACTTCTCTACAAACTAATTTTCATGTGAACTATGACATTAAAAAAAACTACTGAACTGTCTCATATCCTTACTGAAACCGAGATAACATTGTTTACCAGCCAAACTGTGACCCCAAGGTCTTGTAGGTTATGAGTACACATATGCCTGCGCAAGAGATTGCACAATTCCACTATTTAACAGCAAGCATCAACTAGATCTTGTTTCACTGCCACATGTATTTAAAAATCGTCTTTAAGATTCCCTTGTGTGTAATATGTCTGATACGCATCTGATTGTGGGTGTTTAACTCCCACTGCTGCTCTGCTCAACAGACATCAATCTGGCCCAGTTGGTACGGAGTTCAGGACGACGGCTCGGTGGGCGAACCCTCCGCCTCTCTTCCCCCATCATCCTCGCTGTCTCAACTGGACATGCCTCCTCCATATGAGGCAGTGTCTGGAGGTAAGACTGACTCACTGTCCAACTACACCCTAGTCTGCAGAGGGACAGAAATAATTTATTTCAAGATTATTAAGAAGATGTATAACTTTGTCCTGGACCACTTTAAATAGCACTGGTACCCAACAAGATTTATTATTTTATTGTTGTTGTTAAATCTTTTTTTTTCCCTTGTGAATTTCTCTGAGACCGTACATGACACAGTTTTAGGGACTGACATTATTCCAAAATCTGTAATTTTATGGATTTGGGGGGATTTTAGGGGAGGGTGTTTTTGTTGCATTTATTAGTGCATTAAAGTTTATTATAAGCATTAAAGTGCCCCTATTATGCTATTTTGAAAGTTCCCCATTTTGTTTTGGAAGTCTGCTACAAGTTTACATGCATCAAAGGTTAAAAAAAAACACTTAAATTTTCTCCTAATATACATTGCACATCATCTAATTTCTCAAAGAGTCTGAAAACTCAAAGATTCAGTCTCTCAAACCCTCCTTTCCATGAGCATACTCTGCTCTGATAGGTCAGAAGGCACCGTCTGCTGTGATTGGTCTACCCGCTTACATTGTGTGTCGGAAACGAAACACCCAAAACCATATCTGAGGGTGTACTCACACTAGGCACTCTGAACTGTGCCCGAGCGCGTTTGACCCCCAAAGCTCGGTTCGTTTGACAAGTGTGAACGCTCCGTTCTGTGCCCTGGCGCTGTTCGTTTGGCCGGCCTTGGAAGAGGTGGGCCAGAGCGTGGTTCGGTTGGGCTCGACCGCAGTTCGCATGCAGTGTGATCGCTAACCGTGCCGGAGCATGGAACAGCTGTTTACTACTGTCATCATTATGATAGCAAACACCGAACTATTACTATTTGGGTACATTTTCGATTAAATCAAGTATATTTAGGTTCATAATGGCCCTGGTTATCACCTTATTGATGAACATGAATTGTAGTTTGCGAATAATGCTGTAAAAAGTCAGCTGCCTCCGTAATAATCTTCTTATGTGTGCAGTGCAATCTAGTAAAAATCGTTGTGCGGCATAAATGATAAATCTTTTAGGTGGTATATTAGCGAAAGCACCTTTCTTCCGGTCTTCTTCAAAACAAAAAGTAGCATCATGAATGACGTAAGCGTGCTCCAGCCCTGTACGTTCAGTTTGAGTGCAGGCCAGCGGGCGAATCGCTCTCGGGCACTGTACAAGGCAACCGTGCCTAGTGTGAGTTCACCCTGAATTTCAGCTCCGTATCTTCCTCAGCACTTGTATGCACAGTGATACAAACAGTAACGATGGTGTTTTTTGTTTTTTAATATCAATTCCAAAGCAAATCCTCATCCTTGTGAAGTACATGCAAAGTGGATTCGCAGCGCAGAAAATATCATCTTTTCAACATGTCGACAACACACGCTCTCTTTAGTCTCAGACTGCAGTGTTTCTGAGCAGGTCAAAGTAGATTTGAGACCATAGGCTGGCATTATGCATTTGTTACATTTTTCCATAAGTATGTAACAGGGAGTGAGACTGGAATTGATGACTCGTTTCAGCAGTTCAGAATCGATTTTTTTCACTTAGGAAACAATAACTTTATTAGTTGTGCACTCTGATCTTTAAAAATTGGCATTTGATTTGATAGACATTTTGCATACACACTGCATGAAAGGTAATATTCGAAAAAGCATAATAAGGGCACTTTAATGAAACCATTTTGTTCCATTAAACCATCTGACTTTCTACAGTCATGGATGTTTTGGTCAATGGAGTGTTACAAAAAGTTAACCATAAACAATGGCACAGGGACTTGTCTGCTAATCATTTTCTAGTTGCATTTTTAGCATATTTTTAGCTCTCTGTGTATATGCCAAATTCCAATATTGTCACAGCGTATATGTAGACTGTGCACTTAAAATCATCTCAGAAAGTGCTTTTCCAAGTGATCGCTCACAGCGCAACTGGAATGTAAATGATTAAATATTTGTTAAACACTGACGTTCTTTTGTGTCACAGTTTAAGTTCATCTCTAAAAAGAAATCTCTCCACGAGAAGCTTAATACAGTAAGGGGCGAAATGTTTACAAGAAAATCACCAAGAATACATGGTATGGTGAGGAGGCTCTCAAATCTCAAGGGTTAGACCAGCGCTAAATACTTCACACGTCTCTTCACCCTAATATGAGAAACAGCATTTCAGTCACATTACATTTCTCTAGGGAAAGTCTTGTGCTTTCACCTGCTATGCTGTATGCTCTGTAAATGGTTAACAGGGACAATTTTATGACTAGAAGGAGCAACAGTTGGAGAGTGGGCCTGCAGGCATCAGCCGTCCTAAATTAGACCAATGCTTCTTAATTGGCAAGTTTTGTAACTGACACGCTGAGAAAGATGTTTATGAACACCAGCTGCCAGATATTGACATTTAAGACATGGAAAAGATTGAAATGAATTTGGCAATCGAAGCTTTTTGCGTTGGGTTTGCTTCAGTTCAGTTTCTGTGCTGAGACCGATTGTTCATTCAAGTGCTTGTTTGGATTGGCAGCAAACGGACGATTCTGGCTCCATTCTTCTGTATCATTCTGTTGCATTTCCCCCTTTTCTCGTTCCATTTGTACTCTCTCATTATCTCTAACAATGTCTCATGAGTTTATAAACGTCGGTTTCCCTGCATGTATATCTGTAAGTGTCTAAAAGAACTCCAAGAACAAGACACAAGGTTGCAGATGCAACACGTGCATACTTTGTTTCCTTTGACCCAGAATAGTGAAAGATAATACCTTCCGAGGAGGATGTGGTTTTTGTCAACCTTCAATGCCACATCATTCAGTGTTTCCACCGTCTCTTGATACTACAGTGAAGTGCTGATGGAAACCCCCCCCACTTCTCCAAATGCTGTGTGTGTTTGTGCCACCTGTTTTGGGGAATTATTTGGCAATATTTGCTTTTGTTTGCTGTTGAAAGACCAAATAAGGCATTGATGGTTCGCAGTGGCCTGCAGCATGAAACAGGAAATTATGTAATTTAAAAAAAAAAGAATGTCCTTTCTATTTCGCATGCATATTACATTGAGTCATTGGAAGGTTTAGTTGTGAAGACAGTAGCTTTTAAATAAAGCATTTTTTTAAATTCTTTTTTAGTTAATCAATATAAGCTTATTTGTTTTGATAAAGTATATCTCTTTAGTTACACTTTTTAAAGTCGATTTTTTTTTAAATGTTTTTTTACAGAAATTAGTGTAAAATTGCTAACATCACACTGTCATTTTACTGTAAAACACTGGAAAAAATATTTGTATAAATTACCGGGTTCCTATGCAGTTTTAAAAAGTATGGAAATTGAGTAATTTCCAGGTCTGGAAAAGTATGGAAAAATGAATTTTAGACTAAAGTGTTTCCAGACTATTTCAGTTTCTTTTTTTCTAAAATATAAAATTGTATATTTTCTAAAAAAAAAAAGAATAACAATAATAATATTATTATACAAGCACATTAATTTTATGGCAAAAGTCTAGTAATTGTTTCATAATTGTCAAACATGTTTTTATTATTAAAAAAAATTGTTGCCTTTAACATTTAGGTTTAACATTTAACATTTACAAAAAATTGAATTTTGAAAATGTGTAGGAACCCTGAAATTATGGCTAAAAAACTGTAAGTTCCCAGAAGTTCTTACATGCTACTTCACATGATTTATTTTAATAATTTAGTTACTTCTCATTTATATATCAGTAATGTACAGTAGGGTGCTTTTGTGTTTTTCTGTTATTTACTTCATGTTTATTGGGTTATTTTATGGCGCTTTTCCACTGACCAGCTCGCCTCAACGCCAAATTTTTAAGTTGTACCTGTACCTGCTTCCAGATACTTTTTTTCGTATCACCTCCGGCGAGGTTCTGAGCGAGCTGAGGCGATACTAAAATGTGACGTGAAAACACCGCAGACTGCTGATTGGTCAGAGAGAATCGTCACTATTCACTGCGTCATCATTGCACGCGCCAGACAGAGTATCCTAAATAACCCCGCCATTTTTAAATAGTTTGGCCAGAGATTGCGTGATATACTCATCACTATTATGGCAAATCGGAAGAATACGCCGTGGTTAAACCATAGACTGTATAAAAATATGGAAGTAGTGTCTGTGATGTCACCCATAGGATTCTGCAGAGCGGTTTTGAAGCGTAAAGTAAGGACGAGCTGGCCGTTGCCATTTTAGCAGCGCGTCATCAACCGTCACTCCCGGATAACAGAAAAAGGGGCAAAGAGGACGTGGGCCGAGGTGAGGTGACGCGTTACTAACAAACAACAGATAAATGGCTACCTACCTGCCACTCAAAGTGGCCACGCCCTTAATTATACAGAACTTTAAGGCTTTAAATAATGTAAACGAATGAGTTATAAAAAAATTCACCCCCCTCACAGTCATCATGAAGGGAAAAATTAGCCGTATAGACCAAAACTAGAATTTGTACCAGGCTGTAAACATGTTTTATTCTGCTGTAAAGTTGGGCATTTTAACATGGGGCTCAATAAGATTCTGCTCCCCTTCTGGAGCCTGTCCCTAGTGGCCAGTCGATGAACTGCAGTTTAAGTCACTTCCGTATTGGCTTCAAGAGAGACCGCGGGAGGTTGCCGCTTGGCTTAAACGAGGAGGTGCAGACTTTCCTTTGTGTCGCGTAGAAGATTACGTCACGGCAGTTTCCTGCAGCGTTGCTATGACGACCAGGTACTATTGTGGAGGTACTATCTGCAATGGAAAAAGACGAGACAAGTTGAGCTGGTACTGGTAATGGAAAAGCGCCATTATTGTCATGTTTTACACTGCTGATTTGTACAGATATTGGTCATGTTTTATATGATGATCTCTGATATATCATGTAGCTTTCTATTTTACCACCTGTATTAACACGTGGTTATCAGAACATTTTAAGGTTAAAATGTAGATTTTGTTGCTTCAAGAACATTGGTATATTCACACTACATCACTTAAAGAAATAAAACAGTTGTAAAAATACACAGGCACCAATATGCCATTCCGAAATCATTGTCACATTGTATTTTTTTTTAACCACAGCTGCCATTTTTTTTACTGTAAATTTAACTGTGTATTTTACAATAGGAAAACATTTTTATGTTGTCATTGTTTTTTTGTTTTTTTTTAACCTTTTGCATGATCATTGCACTCTCTCGTCTTTATTTTGTGCAGCAAATGACCTGAAGCCTCCACCATACAGCGAGTACGCTCAAAACGACGATACTGACCAATCCCTGAGCATCGCCATCCCGGACACCAACGATTCCAGTGCAATTAGCGATGCCCCACCCCCTTACACGCCCAGCATCACCTCTCCAGCCAATCAGCAAGCAGACAACCACAGCCAGTCACAACCAGAAGGAAGGTCAAGTTAAACTTCTTTCAATATAGAAACACAACGAGGGCTAAGCAGCCCATCTAGTCTTGTTTTTCCATCTGGACTTATTTTCTTCTCAAGCAAATTATACAAAGAAAAAAGATTTCACATTGGCTGTGGATCTTGCTCGTTCTCTTACGACATGAGAGAATTTGGATAGTGCACAATAGGCAGTTTAAAGAATGAGACTGGCCTGATGCCATCTTCTGGCAGAGACGAGCACTGCTCTGCCCACGCTGGTGTACCGGTGCTTTCAGTTCAACCATGCCTTATACTCATTTCCTCCAGCAAAACCACAGCGCATAGCCATACGGCAAACACGCCCATTTCGATATTTTTAACCGATTACTTTCACCATCATTTATTTGCAGCAGTGTTGAAGACTAATGTGTGGGTGCTTGAGGAACTGTAAATAGGCTAGTGGGTTGATTGGTGCCAAGCACATTCTGCTTAGACAATGTCTTTGACACATTTCTTTCTTTTCAAAAAGTCCCAAAGGGAGAGTTTAAAGGTGAAGTTCACCTAAAAGTGATTATTCCGTCATTTGCTCACCCTCATGTCATGACGGTATGTCAATGGTAACCCAAACTGTTAACAGTCTTCTTTTGTGTTCAAAAGGAGAAAGTTTCAGTTGGAATGACGTGAGGTGAAATGATAATAGAATAAAACATTTTGTCTGAACTATCTCTTTAAATTATAGAGGTCTAGCCTCAGGTTATTTATAACCTCAGTTTATATGTGATGACAATTCCAAAAAACAACAACAAAAAAAAACCTTTTGCCCTCTGAAGCACTTTTAATGTGTGGTAATTGCCTTAATTCCGTCTGTTAGTAAGTGTCCAATATTCCTGAATCAACCAGAGCCGGTGTGGATAATCTGGCTAATGGTTATGACTCGTGTAAATGTGCGCAGTCCTACTCTGTGTTGTATCGCTTATCAGGTTTAATGTAACACACTGATGCATTTGAGATCACGGTGACCTTATTAACAATTTCTGCTAACCGAAATAGACCTTCCATGTGTGTGTAAGTGTGCATGTGTGTGTGTGTGTGTTTTAAGGCATATGTTACGTGTGATGAATTCAAACAGAACTTCCTTGTGAAAATGTTTATGTGCTTTGGTGAGCGCATTAAGTCATCTCTGTGCAATTGTTAATATATCAGGTTCACATAATGGGATCAATATTTTTTGTATTTAAAAAAAAAAAAAGTCCACATGAAAGGATGTGATTAAGTGTGCTTTTAGAATATGTGTGTGTAGTTCTGTCCCCCGAACGCCTGGTCCTTTGCAATGTAATTTCATTTAATCATAATTTGATTTAAAATCCTAATCCTGCAACACGTATTCTCATTTAAACTGAAGTACTGTATATGCTATTTTTGTATTTATGGAAAAACCCTTTGAATCTCTTTCAAAAATAAAGATTGGTGAAATGTCATGTTTGAAAACAACTAATTTCTCCAACAAACTCAATGGTTTCATACGTTTTGCTCAATGGTCATCAGTGATATGTGGCATTATTCTCACAGCTGCATTTATTTATTCAGAAATACAGAAAAACAGTAACATTATGAAATATTATTACGCATTTAAATATATTTTAAAATGTAATTTATTTGTGTGATGGCAGAGCTGAATGTTCAGAATCATTACTCCAGTCTTGAGTGTCACATGATCACTCAGTAATAATTTTAATATGATGATTTGGTGCAACATGTTGGTTAAATATTGGATATTTTTGTGGAAACTTTATAAATATACAGTTAAAAAGAACAGTATTTGAAACGATAGAAATCATTTGTAACGATATGTCTTGACTGTCACCTTCAATCAATTTAATGCATCCTTGCTGAATAAAAGTATTAATTTCTTTTAAAAAAATGCAATAAATCACAAAAGAATACTCCATACCGTATATTATTCATTGCAAACAATGACTGGAAAATGACAATTCCATAATGTGCAGTTTATGTATTGTATGCTATGTTCTATAAAGGCACAATATGTCATATTTTTGGATTACAATTTCCAAAAACCACTAGAACAATGTTATATATTTTGTTGACTTGTGTATTTACATTATCCCTATTGTTTCCAAGAATGTTTAAATCCAGAGAAATGCCATTTTAACCAGGACACGGACTGTGTCCATGTGTTACCTATTAATGACATCATACCTGCATCACCCTGATTTCCGGTTTTATTTTGTAGAAAGCATGGAAAAACCAAAGATGCTTTTATATTTTATGTGTTTTATCAGACAGTTGAGCAACTGTTTAGATAGTTATCTGTCTGTTAATGTAATTATTGTTATATAAGCACAAGCTCAACTCGTTTAGTCTTATTGTTTAAATCTTGGTCAAATCAGATTCTTCTTCCCACCCTCTCATCACTGGGCAATTCCACTCCACTGGTTTGAGTCCTATCTCACAGGTAGGTCTTACAAGGTTGCCTGGAGAGGGGAGTGCTTGGACCTCTCCTCTTCTCCATTTACACTATATCACAGGGACCCATCATACAGGCACATGGCTTCTCATACCATTGCTATGATGATGACACACAGTGCTACCTTTCATTACAACCAGATGATCCCACAGTAGCTGCACGAATCTCAAGCTGTCTGGCAGACATCTCGGCATGGATAAAAGAACATCACCTGCAGCTCAGCCTGGCAAAGACTGAGCTTCTCGTCTTCACTGCCAATCCGACTCTACAACGTGATTTCACCATCCAGCTAGGATCATCCTTGATTACCCCTTCAAGGTCGGTCAGAAATCTTGGAGTATCCTTTGATGACCAGCTGTCCTTTAATGACCACATTTCAAAGACACTGTTTGCACTGCACAACTTTAGGAAGATCAGACCATTCCTAACAGAGCATGCAACAAAGCTTCTCGTCCAGGCTCTGGTCATTTCTTGGCTTGACTACTGCAATGCGCTTCTGGCTGGACTTCCATCCTGTGTGATCAAGATGCTTCAAATGATTCAGGACGCAGCGGCACGTCTTGCCTTCAACGAGCCCAAAAGGGCCCATGTCACACCTCTCTGCGCTCGCATCAAGTTCAAGGCATTGACACTTGCTTACAGATTCACCACAAGCTCAGGACCCGCATTTTTTTTCAGCTCGCTCCTACGAATCTACACCCCCACCTGAAGCCTTCACTCAGCTAAAGAGCGACGGCTCATGGTGCCTTCACAGCGAGGCATGAAATCCCTTTCCAGAAAATTTTCGTTCACTGTTCTTTGCTGGTGGAACGATCTCCCCACCTCCATCCTTAATGCAGAATCACTGATAACATTCAGAAGTTATGCCTTTGTCTTGAATAAGCGACCACTAGCGGTGAAAAATTACATGTTGTGGCTTTAAAAACAATACAGGAAGAAAAAAATTGTGTAGGTATAGCTCTGAAGCCTTGACAGAAGACAGTTTCTCACTTCTGGAAATGTAAGGTACATGCATTGTTTTGTATATTGCACATTATGGAGATATATGTTACCTGGGTAGTTCTATGCATACAGAAAGTTTGCATGTTGTACACAGTTCACTAATAGTTCTGTACAAAGCCATACTTTGGCCACTACTTTCTGACACCACAAGGGGGCAGTAGCACATTATTCTTCAGTCTCATCCTTTCTCTCACAGTGTATGTTTTCGCTTACATTTTCTGCATGTTTATGACAACTTGCCGTTCAGATTTTTATTTTTAACAGCTGGCTCTGGATTCCATATTTCCATATTCATAACCCTGCAGAGCCAGAGCCCTCTGTGCTTTGCTTCCTACTCTCTTGTGTGGGACGATCGAATCGAAGTCAAATCAGTGAGGTGGGTGGCTCCATGGTATGTTGTACAACTTTAACTTATAACTGAAGAATGCAGCTTTGCTTTGCATAATGTTTTAAACTATTTGTACTACAGCATGTTCATGTCCATTACATCACATGGAATCAAACACGTAAAGAGGATGTTGGAAATGCAATATATGTTTACCTTTTTTGTCATGTTAGCTGTTGATTTGGCCTGCCCATGCAGACAGTTGTTACTCTGACCTTTATTTCAAATGCCCCAAGCACACTATTGGTTGAATCAGATCCCACTTGTAATTACATTTTATATTACATTTTAAAATTAAATTAAATTTTTTTTTTTTTTTGGAATTATTTACAGTCATTTAACCATGCATTACTGCATTTGTAAGGCTTTTGTCTTTCAAGCACATTCAAATAATTTACATACAATCAACTTGAACCTCTTTAGCCTAATATTTACTGGAAGTACCCCCTGAGTAAACAATACAATTAAGTCAATATTAATAATAAAATTAAGTTAATGTTTCTCTGATGTCAGTTAATGGTCACATTTATATATTTTTTATTTTAAAGGGGACATGAATCTTTTTATTATTTTAATGTTCTTTGAGGTTTACTTATAATGTTTAAGACCCCCTTTGGTGAAACTTAAGTTTTTAATGTTGTTTGTATGTCAATGTGGTGTTTTTAATATGCTTTCAGAGTAAGACAAACCATGTGCAAATTTAAGTCAGCACCATTGCTCAGTATTTTCTCCTTACAACAGCAGCGAACCAAAGTATCAAAGTCTCAAAAACGCGGTTTGAAATCGCTGGTGTTTCTGACATCACAAACTACCTTGTAACCGATCACAACAACGTGCGGAAGGGCTTTAGCATATCATTAACTGCTGTGAAGCTTGGGAGTCTTAAGATAAGTCTTTGTGTATTTTTCTGTTGAAATGATTAAAAAACATGTACATTTAAACAATATAGTGGGGCTAGTTATGTATATGATGTATAATTAAGATGTTATGATGAACTATATGCCTTTTATGATATTTAAAATGTTTCTAAGGAGGCTGATTTTCAAAAGGCAGCTATCTGACTCTGAGATGGCGAACGGGTTTGTGTAACATTAGCGACACATTATAAGCTGTTTTATAACGTAGTTAAGCATAAGGCTAATCATATAAATTGCCATTGTGTCAGGCGTTGTAAAGAGATACCATTATACAGCGTTTATTACAGTAACTTGTTTATTACAGTAACTTGAGGAAAGTTGAGCTGTGGATCTCTGAATGGAGGCTAATTTGCATACTCATGGCTCTGCATATTCTAAATGATGCAAGGGTGTAGTTACATTCAAGTTATTTTAAGGCATGAATATTTTTTTTTCACAGGAAAAAACATTTAAATATGTCATTTTGGTGATCAAAGATGAGTTTTAAGGGATACAATTATTGACCACAGGGGACTTTAATACAAGTGATGTTTTTATTTATATAAAATATTTACAGAGGGGCAAAAAAGTATTTAGTCAGCCACCAATTGTGCAAGTTCTCCCACTTAAAAAGATGAGAGATGCCTGTAATTTTCATCATAGCTACACTTCACCTATGAGAGACAGAATGAGAAAAAAATCCCGAAAATCACGTTGTCTGATTTGTAAAGAATTTATTTGCAAATTATGGTGGAAAATAAGTATTTGGTCAATAACAAAAAAAGAGTGAATGACCTGCAGAGAGCTGGGACCAAAGTAACAAAGGCTACCCTCAGTAAAACTACGCTGCCAGGGACTCAAATCCTGCAGTGCCAGACGTGTCCCCCTGCTTAAGCCAGTACATGTCCGAGCCTGTCTGAAGTTTGCTAGAGAGCATTTGGATGATCCAGAAGATGATTGGGAGAAATAGATTTAGGAGAAAATATTACTTTTTGGTAAAACCTTAACTTGTCGTGTTTGAAGGAGAAAGAATGCTGAGTTGCATCTCAAACATATCCCAAACACACTGCCCGGGCAACGAAGGAGTTGCTTCGTAAGACGCTTTTCAAGGTCCTGGAGTGGCCTAGCCAGTCTCCAGATCTCAACCCCATAGAAAATCTTTGGAAGGAGTTAAAAATTGTGTTGCCCAGTGACAGCCCCAAAGCTCTAGAGGAGATCTGCATGGAGGAATGGGCCAAACTACCAGAAACAGTGTGTAAAAACCTTGTGGAGACTTAAAGAAAACGTTTGACCTCTGTCATTACCGACAAAGGGTATACTGGTCCTTCTCAAAAAATTTGCTTATTGTGATAAAAGTTCATTATTTTCCATAATGTAATGATAAAACTTAAACTTTCATATATTTTAGATTCATTGCACACCAACCGAAATATTTCAGGTCTTTTATTGTTTTAATACTGATGATTTTGGCATACAGCTCATGAAAACCCAAAATTCCTATCTCAAAAAATTAGCATATCATGAAAAGGTTCTCTAAACGAGCTATTAACCTAATCATCTGAATCAACTAATTAACTCTAAACACCTGCAAAAGATTCCTGAGGCTTTTAAAAACTCCCAGCCTGGTTCATTACTCAAAACCGCAATCATGGGTGAGACTGCCGACCTGACTGCTGTCCAGAAGGCCATCATTGACACCCTCAAGCGAGAGGGTAAGACACAGAAAGACATTTCTGAATGAATAGGCTGTTCCCAGAGTGCTGTATCAAGGCACCTCAGTGGGAAGTCTGTGGGAAGGAAAAGTGTGGCAAAAACGAGAAGAGGTGACCGGACCCTGAGGAAGATTGTGGAGAATGACCAATTCCAGATCTTGAGGGACCTGCGGAAGCAGTGGACTGAGTCTGGAGTAGAAACATCCAGAGCCACCGTGCACAGGCGTGTGCAGGAAATGGGCTACAGGTGCCGCATTCCCAGGTCAAGCCACTTTTGAACCAGAAACAGCAGCAGAAGCGCCTGACCTGGGCTACAGAGAAGCAGCACTGGACTGTCGCTCAAATTTTGCATGTCATTCGAAATCAAGGTGCCAGAGTCTGGAGAAAGACTGGGGAGAAGGAAATGCCAAAATGCCTGAAGTCCAGTGTCAAGTACCCACAGTCAGTGATGGTCTGGGGTGCCATGTCAGCTGCTGGTGTTGGTCCACTGTGTTTTATCAAGGGCAGGGTCAATGCAGCTAGCTATCAGGAGATTTTGGAGCACTTCATGCTTCCATCTGCTGAAAAGCTTTATGGAGATGAAGATTTCGTTTTTCAGCACGACCTGGCACCTGCTCACAGTGCCAAAACCACTGGTAAATGGTTTACTGACCATGGTATTACTGTGCTCAATTGGCCTGCCAACTCTCCTGACCTGAACCCCATAGAGAATCTGTGGGATATTGTGAAGAGAAAGTTGAGAGACGCAAGACCCAACACTCTGGATGAGCTTAAGGCCGCTATCGAAGCATCCTGGGCCTCCATAACACCTCAGCAGTGCCACAGGCTGATTGCCTCCATGCCACACCACATTGAAGCAGTCATTTCTGCAAAAGGATTCCTGACCAAGTATTGAGTGCATAACTGAACATAATTATTTGAAACTTTTTTGTATTAAAAACACTTTTATTTTATTGGTCGAATGAAATATGCACATCTTTTTAGATTTTTGGGGTTTTATGAGCTGTATGCCAAAATCATCAGTATTAAAACAATAAAAGAACTGAAATATTTCAGTTGGTGTGCAATGAATCTAAAATATATGAAAGTTTAATTTTTATCATTACATTATGGAAAATAATGAACTTTTATCACAATATGCTAATTCTTTGAGAAGGACCTGTATAACAGTATTGAGATTAACTTTTGTTATTGACCAAATACTTATTTTCCACCATAATTTACAAATAAATTCTTTAAAAATCAGACAATGTGATTTTATGGATTTTTTTTCTCATTCTGTCTCTCATTGTTGAAGTGCACCTATGATGGAAATTACAGGCCTCTCTCATCTTTTTAAGTGGGAGAACTTGCACAATTGGTGGCTGACTAAATACTTTTTTGCCCCACTGTATGTATTCATTATATAAAACATTGTTCTTTACATTTTTATTTAATTTGTCTTACTCCCATTTGGGTGAAAACATTCTGAAAATACAAAAAAAAAAAAAATTACAGTTCTTGTTACTTAACTTTCTTTGGGGTAATGTTGTTGTGTTTTTTGGGGATATAAACTAATGTCTAAAGTATAGAAAACATCTTTCAGGTTGTTGCAGTGGTCAGGTAAACCAGCACCAGAACACTTTCAACTTCCAAGAACAGGTAAGACTCATTAAATGTTTCATGTTGTTGTTTGTAATGTTCACAACAGGCAGGACTTCTTTTAAACCGAACAGGTTGCTTTAATTCTCCACTGCGATGTGTTTTGACACACAAGCTGAACTATGACTAATGAGCTGTGTTTGTACCCGTTCTCTTCACAGCTCATACTAGGAACATATAAGCTGCACCACAGGCAGAAGCACTCAAGGAGAAATTAGTGACTTTGCTTTTGGACACCCTGCAGGAACACTGGAGGAGTTGCTGCGAGCACCCGCGGCCATCATCAGTGTTAGTCATGTGGATATGGTGTGAGAAACAAACAAAACACACACATCAGATATCAGAAATGAGTCAGCGAATTGAGACTAGAGCTGAGGAAGCTTCCTCACATTTTCTGTCTCATCTGTGCTTCCTCTGATTTTGTCAAATCTTTTTTTCTCTCTAGAGGCACAAAAGCGGACCTATTCTCTCTCTCTTCGTCATCTTAGTTGCTAGTGTGTGCTTATCAAGTGTTCATTAGGATTATCGGATGAGCAGAAAATGTCATGTCAGAATTATTCTTATCCGCACAGTTTTTATGAGGGTCTGAACCAGATTTAAACTCTCCCAAACTGCTGCGTCTGTAACAGCTTATGTTTAATTGCTACTTTGACATTAGCGGTAGGAGGATAAATATAGTAAAAGTTATTGCAAAAATTATATCATTTTATCACGTTAAAAGTTAGAACAGTTTTTACAAAGCGCTATTAGATTTAAATATTACTCCATTGTTATTCCCAATCAGAGTTATTAAAGATAGTTAAGCTAAAAATAAAAATCGGCATCATTTACTCACCATCAGGTCATTTCAAAACTGACTTTTTTTTCTTTTTTTCTGTGGAACAAAATGGAAGATATTTAGGAAAAATCACTTTTGTTAATTTTTTTCTTTAAGGTTATAATAAATATATATAATTTTTTCATAATATAAAACATTAACATTATAACCTTGTAAATGAGTCACATTATAAAAAAATTTGAAAAATCACTTTTGTTAACTGTTTCTGTCAAGTCCATGTCTTTAGAATTATATTATATATAATTTTTAAATGTCACATAAATATATTGTATATTGTTGTAAATAATACAAAAAAATTATTTACAAGGTTATCAATATGATTTTTTTATATTATGAAAAAATATATAATAATTAATATAACAATATAATATAAAAAATCCATTCTGATAACCTAGTAAATTAGTCACATTATAAATATATTTTGAAATATCACCTTTTCTGTATATAATAATATAATATGTAACGTAATTTTTACCTCGTAAATGTTTCACATTATACATTTAAAATTGGTCGTGCACAGATTTCACAGTTTTTAAAGAGATGTCCGTGGGTTAAGATGCGTCATTTAATAATAACTATAACAGTCAGATTTTGAGATCTGTGGCTCATGAGTGGCAGGATGTGGCTGTGTGTTCTAGTTGGTCAAGGCAGCACATCCATCTTTATAAATGTGTAGACTACTGTTGGCCCCGAGTGCCAGTTACACTTATGAGTGCAGGAAGTTGCAGTGTCATGTTTTAGAGAGGCACATCAGTCAGACTGTTTTAGTTGCGACAGAGACTCGTTCAGTTATATGGCTGTACTGCTGTCATTTTCACTTGTGTGGATGCATTGCGTGAATGGCAAAGAAAGATCTTGTCTTGGACTCTTGTCACCGACTGTGATGACCCGTTTTTCCAATTGACGATTCTTATTTTTTAACACCGTATTTATTATAAATGATTTATACATGAACATCATGAATAAATCCATCGCAACTTCCATTTCATGTCAAATTTAGCATTGTAAATCTAAATTTTCATTTAAAAAAGAATTATGTACACCAGGCACTGTGCTTGGTGTTTTCTTTTGCTTGGAAACGCAAAAAATAGCGTTTGTTGTCATTTACTATTGTCATTTACGTTTAATACTATTGAAGTTCATACCCAAATATGACGATGAATTCTTCTAAAAACCCCGGATATGTGACCGCAACATAGTGTCAGTCGGCCCAGACCAGGTGTCATGAGAAATCCTGTCCCCCTGTGAAACAAGTATATGTCTCTGCAGGTTAGTAATAGGAGTTACCTCATCAGTGGGTGTGGCCATAAACAGAGGGATGGTTTCAACTGTGTTACCTGATTTGCCCACGTCACAGTGTGGGTAGCGTTTAGGGGTGGGGTCGGGTGAAGGGGATCATTTTCATTGCGTGATTTTTAAACACCCATCAGTTTGAAAACACCCACTAATTTAGAAACACCCACTCTTGTTCCGCAGAGACCTCCTACTCCTGTGAAATTGTGTGCTTAGGACCCCAGAGCGATTCTATTGGCTGAAATAACTTTTAATGGGTAATCTGTTCAGAGCCTGATTACAAATCTACTAAATTACTAAATTGTGTTAAAATAGTCTTTAACGTCTTGCAAATCATATGTTTCATATACTAGTATATAAGTTGTGAAATCAAGCCTATCTCATTCTTAATGTTTTTTTTACTTAGCGTACATTCTAGCATAGCATGTTCAATGCACCTGTTCTGTATATTATTGTTTTTTTATTCTTTATTATTTACATTATAGGAACACTACTATGTTATGATTTTGTATTGGTATTACTTAGTATCAGGGATTTAAAACAGCTACCACGTTGGGTCAGCGGACACTATTTCATACCAGATGTGGGCCGGATCTGGGCAACACTATGTTGCTGTCTGAGAAGGGTCAATCAGTAAATTACAAAATAGATTTTTAAAGAAATAATCCTACAAATGTGTATAGAAAAAAAAACATGCCATTGTGTTATCTTACCTGTCTTGTGTGAGGACTTATTTCCTGTCTGGTGCCGCATTTCATAAGCTGTGTTTGAAATCGCCCCTCATTCACTATTCCCTACATCACTCCACTAATATAGTCCACTTGAAGGAGTGATTAAAAACGAGTGAATTTGGACACGGAGTGTGCCGGAAGGGCTGCTGCTTTTGCGTAGTTTGTGCTTGCTGTTTAATTATCATTTGAAACTTATCAAACTGGCGGCTCGAGTAGTAATGATTTATCTTGAACTCTGTCATGGAAACTAGTAAACCGTAATTAAACAATTTAAGGAATTTATACCTGTATGATATTACACTGGACCCACATTGGACCAGTGGTTTGGAAAATAGATGGATGGAAGATTCAGATGTCATGTTCTGGTGAGATGCAGGAATGAATTCTCACAGTTAATTATGGGAATTTTTTCTGGCCGTTAAGTGTCCATCAGTTGGGCACCCGTTGCGGTGCATTATGGGATTGAATGAGATAACGTCCACTATGGTTTGGGACACCACTACAAATGACTGTCCCCTCAAATAGTGCCCTATTTAACGGTGTGATGTGATTACGGACACATAGGCTCAGCGTCCTTGGCCTCCCCCTAGAACAGCCACTGATAGGCTTAAAACAAAATCGCCCCCTATACCCTTAAATAGGGCACAATTTGAGGGGACAGCCATTTGTAGTGGTGTCCCAAACCATAGTGAACCATAGTCGAGTGTTCTCATTCAATCCTATATTGCTCCCCAATACTGAGTGTACTGCCGGTGTACACACAACGGCTGTCCGACTTCATACACTCGTTTTCATTCACTCCTTCAAGTGAACTGTATACTAAAGAAGGGAAAAGTGAATGATGGTTTAGAGGCCGATTTCGGATTCAGCCTTATTCAGTCTGTAGTTTTTTTGTTGATTGTTCTCTGATTTGTTCTCAGGTGTGTCTTGTTCGCTAATTACGCCTTGTGTTGTGTATTTAAACCTTTGCGTTCATTGTTAGGTCTTGTCTGAGTTTATCGTCGGTGTCCTCATCTCTGTTCCTTGGTTTTCTGGTGTTTTTCAAGTTTATTTATTGTGATTTATTAAACATACCTCATTTGGATCCAGCTCTAATTGGTTTCGGACTTCGCAACCATACACCAGTTGTAGCTACACTCGTTATTGCAGTGCATTGTGGGATTTGAATGAGTGCTCTCGATAACGTCCACTATGGTTTCGGACACCACTACAAATGACTGTCTCTTTAAATAGTGCCCTATGGGTGATATTAGGGACACATAGTCAGTTTCTGGTTTTCTTGTTTATAGACCCTTTTTAAACAGACTGTGGTGATGCGTTTTAACAGTCATCAATATCGTAAATCCCACAACTGTAGGAACGGAAATTAAGTACATTTATAACACTGTCAAGTGTATTGTCTAACTGTGCGCTTTTCCACACTTGAAGATGATAAGTCTCACTCTTTGAAGATTTTTAACTGGATCTCACTCAATGATTAGGCCTTATGAATTTCTCCATCCATTTATTTAGGTGAAAAACCTTTAAAAATACAACATACAATAGACAGTGTAAATTACCAGCAAACCCAAGCCAACAGTACATTTCACATAGGTCTGAGTTGTTAAATAATATATTGAAGTAAAACTGATGGATATTTCACAGCTCAACAAAAGTTACATTCCGTATCATTAATTTCACATTTAAAGTACAGAATAAATACATTTTAATAGCCTTTACACATTTGTATAGTTGAATTGACTACAATGACTAAAATAACGTGCATTTACCCATCTTTCCCAATGAATTGCTATTTTAATAAATTAAACAATCTACCCTTGATTTTAATAGTCAAATCATTTAAGTTATTTATATTTATATATTATTTATATTTATCAAATGGATTAAGCAATAATTCATAGACTTTAAACAAGGTAAATTAAGCAATCAAAAGTAAATCAAACTCAAATAAAGTAAATATTATCAAACCCTAACCGTTAACCAAAGTATAAACATATACAAAGATGCGTTTAACACACTACACAAATAAACACCTTGTGAACTGTGACAATAGCAGGGCTTCAGAGCTTACCGGCTGTCACTTCAAAGTCCTTTAGTGAGTACCCGCTCCCGCACAGTGTTTGAACTAAAAAAAAGGCTTCAGTACTCCAGCTTTACACTCAATTGTCTTTGGGTCAGCGCTGCTGTCTGCTGTAGCGCAGCTCCCGGTGCATACCAACAATGGCGGCGCGTTGCCTTATCCGACCCGGCACGCCAACAGATTGCGGATCAGTTTCACCTGGTGCTAATGAGGGAAGGCGGGTGACGGGCGGTTTGCCGCAACACCTCCCACTCGATCTTTCATAGTTCCTTGGAAGATCGCACACCTTGGCACCCGTGCCGCTTTGCAGCCTTTACTCTTTCTTCATTTGCTCTTCAATCGAGAGAAGAACAACAAGGCGCCTGACATCTCTATGCAGCACAGTACCTTGACAGACCCTCTTCCTTTCACAGGATTCAGATTCTTTGACCGTTGAATTTGGGACAGGAACACAGTGGTTTGGAGACACTAACATTTACGTCCCTTACGATGCCCCTTGAATCAGAGTTTACACTGATAACTCTTCCGAGCTTAAACTGCCCCTTAGTGCATTTTGATCGCATAGCCACACGAGGTCTCCAACGGCGACGCCTCTCCGCTGTATGCCACTTGTTCCTCACGAACAGGTTTGGACCAGCCAGCTGGCTCCATGATCTCCAAAAGCAATTGACTTGGGTTTGTATCTCTCGCAGCCTTTATAGGGTAGCTAGCGAAGTCGAATGTCTTGTAATCCCCTGTCTGTGAGGCTCGACCAAGCAGTAAAGTATTTGGCGTGACATATTGTATGCAGCCCTCCCGGCTCTGAATTCTTGCATCAATGGGACGCTCGCTTGCCAGATTGGCTGCTAGTTGAAGTGCTGTCAAGAACTCGCTGAAAGTGAGGTCTGACCCTTTTAGACTTTGGAGAGCCCTCTTTGTAATACGTACTGCAGCTTCCGCAGCCCCGCTTCGTGTGGCGAATCGGCTGGATGCACTTTCCAGGCAAACTGTGTTCCATTTTTAACTGCATACTCCTCTAAGGTTGCTTTATCTTGACTTTCCAGGAAAGCATACAAATCCTTCAGTACAGGTTTCGCACCAACAAAGTTGGTTCCTGGATCTGACCAGACCTTTCGGGATGACCTCTAACTGCCGTGAAACCTCTGGTATGCCAACAGGAAGCTCTCTGTAGAAAGAGTATTGGCCAGCTCTGCATGAATTGCTCTACTTGCCATACAGCAAAGGACAATTCCCATACTTTCATTGACACTCTTCTCTTCACATCGCCCTTTACTTGGTAAGGTCCAAACAGATCAATGGCGGTGAACTCAAATGGTGCAGCAGGTCTTGTTCTCTCCTCCGGTAGTTTACCCATTACTTGCTGACATACTCTGGCCTTTGCTTTTTTGCAGAAGACACAACGGTCAACAACCTTTGAGCAACTCTTCTTCCTCTCAAAACCCATGCTTTCCTTCTCATCCTCAACAAGGTGCCGGCCACTCCATCATGTGCTTCGCCATGAGCTTCACGAGCCAACAAGGTTGTGATCCAGGCATCAAAGGGCAAGAGGGGAACCGCTTTGAGGTCCTCATGAAAGGCTTGAACTCTGCCCCCACACACCAAAAGTCCAGTTGCCCTGTCTCTATAGACGACCAGGCGATCTATTGTGGTGTTAGAGAAGATCACATCCTTTGCACTGCCAGGCAGAGGTCCCTGAATACATCCTCTCTTTCCTTGAGAGTAATAATACCAACTGATGACACTGCCTCCCACTTTAGTTCATCCACTGTCTTGACTTGAAGGAACTTCTTTGCAGCTCTCCAGACCAATGCCACTGTCTTAATCAGCCGTGATAGATTGCTAAATCTCTTCACATCAATCAGCTCTTGAACTGCTGTTCCACCAGGTGGTCTATTTGGCTCCGTCTGGATTAAACTTTGACTTTCTTCCAGCTCTTTTTCTTCAACCGAGCTCTGGTAAGTGCTGCAACAAAGGCTTTCTTCTGGATCTTGGTGATGTTTTCTCTGGCTGCAACAGCAACATCTTTAGCAGATTTAATCGGCCACTCATTCACTGGTAGACTGAGGAACTTTGGACCTGACTGCCACTCAGAGTCTTCATCCAAATCTTTTGGGCCAGCTCCTCTTGTGATGATGTCTGCAATGTTCACTTGGCCTGGAACCCACCACCAATCCTGGACGTTGGTGCTGCATTGAATCTCTCCAATTCGATTCGCAAAGAAGGTTTGGTAACCATAACTTTCACGCTGTACTGCCCCTAAGACGGTCTGACTGTCAACAAGATGATACCATTTCTCAATTTGGATTCTGCAATGTCTTTGGAAGTACTTTTTTAACCGGCAGCAAAGACAGCTCCGCAGACCTCCGCTTACGGCATCGCCTCTTATGGTCGAGGGGGGTCAGTTTGGCCTTGGATTCGACAAGCCTCACAGTTATGCCTTGACTGCAGCTCCAACGCAGATATAATACTGCTCCATACGCATGCTCACTGCCATCAGAGAAAGTGATACCAACAGGTTCAACAGTGGCGTCTGGGGGTGTCAGGGGTCTGATGAACTTTACTTGTCCCAGCTCAACATACTCCTCCAGAAGCTTGATTGCATCCTCCCGGAGCCCTTCCGACAAAGCTGCATCCCAGGTATCCCCAGTTGGGCCGTAGTTAACTTTGGCCTCTTGAAAGGCCTCGCCGCACCAGAATTGCCCCTTTTGCTTGGCAGGAGTCACCAGACCTAGTGGATCATACAGCCCCGAGACTTGACTCAGTAGTTCTCTTCTGGTGAGTGGATTTGGCGCTTGTGATCTCACCTGCCCTTTTAACAAATCTTGGCCAAGTCTCATTTTCCTCTTTTTCTTTGAGAAATTCACAGCGATCATGACGTGGAGCTTATCGTCTTGTACCGTGTACCCAAGGCCAAGGGCTTTATTATCATCTTCTGTTAGCTGATTTGGTAAGAACATAGTCGTTGGCTCAGTCTTCCTGTCTCTAGACTCTTTCCTCCCACTTTGATCTGAATAGACCCAGGGCTTCATGTGGAACCCGCCAGCTTTTAGAATCTGCTCAACATGTAACGTTATGACCTTCAGCTGATCAATGCTGTTGTGAGAAGTCAGTATGTCGACATAAGCATCTTCTAGCAGCACACGCCGCTCTTCCTTAAGGTGATTGAATATGGGTAGGTTTGCGGTCTCTCGCATGGCTAGTTGAGCAATACAGCCTGCTGGCTTGTCTCCGATATTTACCCTTGTTATGGCATATTCTTCAATGTCCTCTTCTCCAGAATCGCGCCAAAGGAATCTGTGCAGATGGACCTCTCTGTCTTCCAGCCAGACGGAGTTATACATTTTCCTTATGTCACCCAAGGCAGCGAAGACTCCAGCTCTAAACCTCAACAGGACAGCACGAATGGGGTTAAGCACGCCAGGGCCTTTGAGCAGCAGATCATTCAAGCTCAAACCTCTAAACTTTTGGCTACTATTCCAGACGAGCCTTACTGGGGTTGTAACAGAGTGTGGATTTGGAGCGATCAAGTGGCTAATGTACCACACTGGCCCTGTCCAGCTCTTAATCACCTCGTTTGACAACTTTACTGCGGCTTTGCGATGGACCATGTCATGAACTTGTGCTGCATAGGCCACTTTCCATTCTGGTTCCTTTGCCAGCTGTTTTTCTGTCCTGAGGAATGTTGCTTCGACAGCCCTTCTGTTGTTCGGCAGGGAAACTGGATCCTCTGTCCATGGGTATTTAGTATGCCAGTGGGGTTCCTCACAGTGCTCATCTCCTTTTACATATGTTAAGCCATTTTTCACCATTTCCACTTCTCTTTCTTCAGCAAGTGTCATTTCTTTGCCCCCTGGCTGGCAATTCCCACAGCGACAACCTCCACACTTGGGCTCACAGGCAGCTCCAATACTGTCCCACTTCCACCATTCCAGGAAATCTCGCTTGAGGGCTGCAGTGCTCGACTGAGCAACAGGATACAAAGGTGACAGACAATTAGCCGAACTTTTGCAGGTAAACTCTTCATACTTGACTGCTGCAGTCCTCATTGAGCGTGCAAAATGAGTTTTTGACATATGTGCAGTTACAGCAAGCTCTTCAAAAAGGTCAGGGTGAGCACCTCCAATAGTTTTCCCCAACGGGCCATCCCAGAGAACAAGGTCTCCAACTGCACGAATCCTCTGGGGAACCAATTGTCCTTCCTTATGGCTTATCAGGAGTTCAATTTCTTTGGGTCTTACCAGCTCATGTAGTGGGACATCAGGAAATATTCTTTGCAGCTTCTTGGCCGTCACATGCCGATGGACCTCTGCAATACTGTCAAGTCCATAACACACCAATTGGTGCGACTTGAGAATACCTCTGGGGGTGCTAACTCTGATCTTCAGCAGGTACCGCTTTGTTTCAACTGATACCTTCATCCCACCGACTCCATGGACCACCAGAGTGACATCTTCCTGCGAAGGTTTAATTCATTTGCAGCTTTATGAGTGATGTAATTTGTATCAGAGGCTAGGTCAATCAAGGTTCCGACCTTTTGTCCAGCGCTTGGTCGTTACTTGTAATAGCATCATGATGACTGGAACTTCTCGCAAACCACTCTCTGCTAGTAGCCCCTGCTCACTTGTCATGGAGTTGAAGGTCCTGGATGCTGAATTGCAGAATGCATCTCGACACTGCTGAGCCAATTCAGGTAATAGCTTGGAGAGGAACTCCTCCTGAGACTCTGTGCACTTACCGCCTCCCACCGAGCCAGACTTTGATCTTCTCTGGAGATTACCTTTGGTTTCAGCAAATGGACACAGGTAATAATGGTGCTCTGGGGTTTGCTGGTCTTTGCATTCCACATTTCTGCACAGATAAGTAGGTTTGCAGTACGCACCACCATCATGGATTTCCAGACATCTGTTGCATGCTCTGAGCCTCCTTACCGCATCCTTTCTCTCGGAAGGTTTCAGGGTCTTAAATTTCTTGCAGAAATAAAGCTTCTTCCTGTGTTTGCCATCTCCACAGATAATACAACCTGCAGGGTCACTGCTCGCTTTGGTGGCTCTTGTCCTGGCATGCCTTGGGTCAGGCCTGGTCTCTCTTCTGCTGGGTTCGTCTTCTCTTAACTGCTCCAGCTGCTCATATATTACCTCCTGCTCTTTAAGAAATTTCAGGAGCGTATCAAAACGGTTTTGTGGCGCTACAGCATTTTTCTCATCAGTAATATAAACCAGCCATTCCTTCTTTAGTGACTCCGGAGTTTGCTCTCGATGGATTTTGTCACTAAGGGATTCTTCATGGCACCGGTGTCTCCGAGCTCACTTAGGTCGTACAGGGCTTTTTCAATCGTTTGAATCAGTTCGACTATTTTTCTGGCTTGGTGACCTCTTACTGGTGGCATAGCTTGCAACTCTTCCACAATTTCAAGGGCAATAGCAGCTCTATTCCCGGCGATTCTCAGAACACGGAATATTTCTTCTGCTGTATTATAAGCTGTAAGTCGAAACTCTTTGGCCACTTTATCGTCAAGACTATCCAGCAGTTGAAACTTCTTCACCTCTTTTGACCCAGTCGGTTCGCCTTGCCTCTGCAGAGCTTCCCACTCCTTCCTCCAGCGGTGAAAATCACGTTTACTTCCAGCAAACTTGGGAAGGGATGTAGGCTTCAACTTGATGGCTGGTCTTGGAGAACTGTGTGATGTACCTGCTTCTCTCTCATAATCCTGCTTGATTCTTGCTTGAATAAATTCAGCCTTTCTGGAAACCAGCTTAGGGAGACCAACCTCAAGCTCCCTCAGACGGCTGTTAAAGTCTTTTTGCTCAGCAGAAGGAGCCCAGCGATTCCACCGGACATGCGCTTCTCTTGCAGCTTTAACCAACCCTCCCAGGTGGCTCAGCATGAAGTCATATGCTTCCAGGTTCGTACAAGGTTGGACAGAAAAGACCCGGTCACCCTCCGCCTCTGCCACTTGGAAAGCCAGGGACATTTGGGGCTCCCCAAAACTGTCCCAGAGAGTCTTCAGAATTAGATCTTTCCCCTCCTTCAATTTCTGGTCACATTCCCTCGCCGTCCTTTCTAGATCAGCCTTCTGATGCGAACTTAATGCTGGCCCGTCCTCTGCATCCAACCCAGCCTCACACTCAGCGATGAAAGCAGCCTCTACATCCTCATTTGCCTCCATGACCTTTGTGGCTTGAAGTGAAAGATTGTTGAAGCATTCTCTGAGTTCTTCCTCACACATGTCCGTATGGGTCCTAGAAATGGAATTGTGAGCAGTGAAGAGTCTTTTTGCGCTGGTTCTTTCAGCTTTATGCTGCTCCAACGACTTTGCCTCCGCCATACCCTCTGGGTGGAACAACGGAATAATGATGCACTTTGGGATTTCCCCCACAGCAGTTTACCTTTCTTCCTCCAGGCCTCCAGGCGAAATCATCCAATCCTGGTAGCGGTTTTCACTGTCAAGTGTATTGTCTAACTGTGCGCTTTTCCACACTTGAAGATGATAAGTCTCACTCTTTGAAGATTTTTAACTGGATCTCACTCAATGATTAGGCCTTATGAATTTCTCCATCCATTTATTTAGGTGAAAAACCTTTAAAAATACAACATACAATAGACAGTGTAAATTACCAGCAAACCCAAGCCAACAGTACATTTCACATAGGTCTGAGTTGTTAAATAATATATTGAAGTAAAAACTGATGGATATTTCACAGCTCAACAAAAGTTACATTCCGTATCATTAATTTCACATTTAAAGTACAGAATAAATACATTTTAATAGCCTTTACACATTTGTATAGTTGAATTGACTACAATGACTAAAATAACGTGCATTTACCCATCTTTCCCAATGAATTGCTATTTTAATAAATTAAACAATCTACCCTTGATTTTAATAGTCAAATCATTTAAGTTATTTATATTTATATATTATTTATATTTATCAAATGGATTAAGCAATAATTCATAGACTTTAAACAAGGTAAATTAAGCAATCAAAAGTAAATCAAACTCAAATAAAGTAAATATTATCAAACCCTAACCGTTAACCAAAATATAAACATATACAAAGATGCGTTTTAACACACTACACAAATAAACACCTTGTGAACTGTGACAATAGCAGGGCTTCAGAGCTTACCGGCTGTCACTTCAAAGTCCTTTAGTGAGTACCGCTCCGCACAGTGTTTGAACTAAAAAAGGCTTCAGTACTCCAGCTTTACACTCAATTGTCTTTGGGTCAGCGCTGCTGTCTGCTGTAGCGTCAGCTCCGGTGCATACCAACAATGGCGGCGCGTTGCCTTATCCGACCGGGCACGCTCAACAGATTGCGGATCAGTTTCACCTGGTGCTAATGAGGGAAGGCGGGTGACGGGCGGTTTGCCGCAACAAACACTAATACTTAGTATTATATTACTTTTGCATCCACTGCTGTGAGGGTGTTTCTAATACAGCGTCTATGGGAGTGATGGTAAAATTAACCTCTCTCTTTTGACTGCTGTTATCAATCTCTCTCTGTTTTTCCCCTCTTTTTGAAAGTTGTGAAATCACTAATGTGGAGGTTTTCTTTGGCTATTTGAGCTAACGGGACACAAAATGTGCTTTTTTTATGTATTCTCTCATTCACCGCTATAAAAGTCAACCAAACTATGGCGACTTCCGCTTCTGAGAAACCCGTAAATGTGAAAAGGGTGTATAGTTCTCCGATTGTTCCCAGGTGTCTTGCTTAATTACACCTTGTGTTGTGTATTTAAACCCCTGTGTTCATTGTTAGGTCTTGTACAGTCCATGTATGACTGTATCGTCTGTTTCCTCAGCTCTGTTCCTTGGTTTTCTGGTGTTTTTCAAGTTTATTTTGTACCTTTATCTTGATTTATTAAACGCACTGCATTTGGATCCAGCTCTCATTCGTTTCGGACTTCGCCACCGTTACACACTGTGATTAGCATGCAAAGGAAAGGTTGTTTTGATGGTTTTTTTTGTTGCTGTGAGGACAAAGGCTTTATGAGACTGTAGTTTTTAATTATGATTCATTTCAAGCAAGATGTGCTGTGGGCGAGCGCTGTCTCCTGGTTGGAGACCTGTATGGTTATTTAGAGAGAGAGCGAGAGAGTATGATTTTCAGACTCAGTATTTTGCTTAAAATGACTTCTGTTACGTTTATGACTTATCTCACGTTTTAAAATGACTTATCTTATGTTTTAAGCTGACATGCAGTGTCGCATAGCATATGGGTAATTTCTCTGTTGATAACAAAATAACTGGATGAGGTTGGTTATCGGATGACATGCATGAAAACTGGCCGCACTGCAGCTTTCACTCTCAGCAGATGACAAGCTTTGTGCCAGGGATCCTCCAAAACTGCTGGCTCACTGTCTTAAACATCCTGCCAGCCAGGTTTACTTCATAAATACTGACACGATTAATCTTGTCTTTTTTTTAATTATGCATTCAAAGCACAACAACAAAGTCACTCAAGGTCAGGGGCACCTAAAGTATTAGACAGACAACAGTGGAAAGGCAAAATGCGCCTGCTGCAACAGTGATTTATTTTTGTGTTGAGTCAATATATTAACATGAACGAATAGGGAGAGTTTTGGAAAACTGTCATTCCAGCAAGTGGATTTCTAACTTATGGCAAAGACTTGTGGTGATATCATACTCTTTTAAATTGACTTCCCTAATGAGTTGCAGCACAGAGCCACTAATAAATAATCTCTAAAAGTTCAGATTGAGGCAAACCTGGAGGCCAAACCACAAATGGATCTCAGATCTTTAAGAGTTGAACTGACAGTCACTCAACAGTGACTATCAAATGCAAACACGATCTCATGACAATGCGTATCAATGTAATGCAGTGTGCAATCTCGTAGAATGTATACTCCAAAATTAGTTTTGGCGTGCATATGCTACGCAGTTTTTCGCGTGCATATGATACGCACTTTATGGCGTGTATATGACACGCTTTTGGGTAGGGTGAGGGTGGGGGTGTGGGGTTCGTACATATAATACGCCATAAAGTGCGTATCATATGCACCCCAAAACGGCGTACAATATGCACCCCAAAACTCATTTTGGCATATACATTCTACGAGATTGCACACTCGTACTATTGATACGCATTTTCGTGAAATCGGGAACATCTCTAGGAATAATACATTTAGTGTGTGTGTGCGTGTTTATTTATTTTTTTATTTTTTTGTTCTGACTCAACAATGACTGCTAAATCCACATTAGAAATAAATAATAATAATAAAAAAAAAAGCTTTAATAGTTATTAGAACTTTTTCTTTATTTATTTATGTATTTGGTTAGTTATAGGTTTTGTTTTAATTTGCCAGTTTTTTGTCTTATAACAATAACTTTTGACTTATGTCTTGTCCATATTGAAATTTTTTTGCAATAATAAAATAAAAAGTTGTTTGTTTGATTTCATTTTTTGCTGTTATTGTGAAGACTGCCACCATTTTTTGTTCTGACAATGACTTATGGCTTATGTTCAGTCCATATTGAACACCTTTAGCAATAATAAATTACAAGGTTACTTTTTTAAAGTTCTATTTTAAATGAAAAAATAAATAAATTAGTCTTTAGGTATAATACTTTATTAGGGGAAAAAAACAAAACAATGGAAACTTAAATATTATATATTTTTGAATTACTTTAGGTTGAAAAAATTAAACAATGAAAAATATTTAAAAATATACAAAATTGTAATAATTTGTTTGTTTAATTTCATGATTTTTTTTCCCTTTCTGTTATTGTGAGGACTGCCACCATTCTTTGTTCTGACTTATAACTTATGACTTATGTTCAGTCTATATTAAAGACTTTTACCAATTAAAATGTTTTACGTCTTTAGGAATAATATTTTTAACAATCAAAACTTTTTAAATATTTACAAATATTTAAATGTTAAATTATTTGTTTGATTTGATTTGATTTGATTTTTATGCTGTGAGGACTGCCACAATAATCATGTGCTCTAACCCGACAGGCGCACGTGATATTTGAGGCTTATCATCTGATTTGTTCATGTAAAGATTTCAGAGCTGCTTGGCGCTTGAGCTCATAACTTCATGTGCATGTATGTGCGTGTCTGTCTGTCTTTGTGTCTGTGAATGCGTGCCATGTTAATCCGTTGTCTGGCTCGTCAACAAGCCTCAGATAATCAGCGGCCCCCAGTTTCTTGTTACCGCTGGAAAATCCTTTGTTCCACCACATTAATTGAACAAGATTTCCATTTTAATTGAATTGCAATACCCATCTGCCTGTACTTAAAGGTGCCAGGTGTGAGATGTTAAAAGCTCATTCTCTGAGTCTGGCAGAGGTTATGTGCAGTCAGACAGACTCCCATTAGCCGTGTTGAGAAGAAATCTTTATGGCCAGAACTGTTGCTCTGGAGAATTCTGTTTCAGCCTCCAGGCTGCATGGTCTGTTCCGTTGCGGAAACCATCTGTGATAGAGGGTGTTATCACAGTTCATTTACACACAGTCTCTTTCCATGTCTTCTGATCGAGGCAGAGCTATTAGAAGTGTTTGATCTGCACCTTGGCGGCAGTGCTGATGAGAGAAAATGATTCTATACTCCACATGATTACCTACAAGCACTTATTTGTTGTTGGAATTCTAACTTCCACAGTCATATGAATCTTCACTAGCAACAAAATGTTTAGGTATGAAAAATGGGACCCACTTTATATTAGGTGTCCTTAACTACTATGTACTAACATTTTAATTAATAATTTGATACATTGCACTTATTGTGTACATACATGTTTTTACATTGTACTTACATTTAAAAAAATACCTGCATGTAATTACATCTGTAATTAATTTCTGTAGTTACATTTGTAATTACACAGTTGACACTTCCCTTACACCTAACCCTACCCTTAAACTTACCCATCCCACCACACCTGTCCCTAACCCTACCCGTATCCCACCTCAATATCAGCAAAGGTGTTTTGCAACACAATATGAACACAGTAAGTACATTGTACTTCATTTTTGATGTAAGTACATTGTAGTTAAGGCCACCTAATATAAAGTGGGGCCGAAAAATGTTTAGTGTCGAGTATATTGAACGCTTGGACTTAAACACATCAAATCACCAAGATTCAAGCGCAGCACATTTCCTGCATGTGCAAATTTATAATCTAAAAATCATTAATAATCAAATTTATTAAAATAATAGTAATACTAAAATATTTAATATGTTTTACTTACTAATCTATTTGGTCACGTGACGTCACACCATTGATCGCCCATCTCGAGGGCAAAACAAGGCTTTACTCCATTGCCCGCCAGTCATTTTGACCAGGTTTGTAGTTAATTCTAATGTATTAAGACAGTGATATTAAAAGACCAAATTAGATATACACCGTATTGATTATGCATATTTTATACAGGCAAGCAAATGAACACAATATTAATGCAATATTTTTTTTAAAGAAAACACATTGCGTTCATATTCTTGGCTCATTTACTCGTGCATGCATCATAAAGGGTAAACTGAATATGATCTTTTATCATCACTGTTTTAGTACATTAAAGGGTTAGTTCACCCAAAAATGAAAATAACAGTGAACAGTGAGGGAGGGAGGCCTCTCTGAGGCTCTCAGACTACAAGCAAAGCTCTGGCGCACCAGATAACACGTCAGCAGCGTCACTGTGGACTCGTGAACGCGGATTCAAACAAACACGGAAGAGACGACAATGCTGAATAAAGTCGTCGTTTTTGATATTTTTGTACCAAAATGTATTTTCGACACTTTAAAAGAGTCTAACTAACCCAATGATGTCACATGGACTACTTTGATGATGTTTTTCATACCTTTCTTCGTACCTTTCTGGACACGGACTGTAGAGTGTAGAGTGTGCATACACTTTCAATGGGAGGACCGAAGGCTCTCGGACTAAATCTAAAATATCTTAAACTGTGTTCCGGAGATGAACGGAGGTCTTACGGGTTTGGAACGACATTAGGGTGAGTTTTCATTTTTGGCACTTTAAGGGTGAGTTGCACTAATAAGGATTCTTTAGCCTGGTGTTGGTTCACCCTCTGCCTATATGCTGCTCGATCAGCCCTTTAATTCTAACGGTTTATCAGTTTAAAATGAAGTGGTGCAACACAACTCGATCTAAAATAAAACCCAGATCAACAAATCATTGATTATGTTAAACTTTGCTTAATTTAATCCTTATTGGTGCAACCCACCCTAAGTGTTTTTCACATTAAAGGAACACTCCACCATTTTTAGAAATAGGGCATATCTAAATCGTTCCTACATTTCAATCATGTGATTGAAAACTATTGGTGTGTCCCAATTTGCATACAATTCATCCTAAAAAGTACTCGAAAAAAGAATTAGTACGTCCCAAATCGTAGTATGTTGAAATGAGTATTCCAAAGATACCCGGATGGTCTATTGTTTCCGGTTAGAATTCGAAGTGCAGATCGACTCACACTCTAGCGGCTAATATTGCCCACGACCCATTGCGAGTTGGACGAGGGTTCGATTAGAATTACAAACGCAGATAAAAAGTATTAAAAAAACATGTCCAGCGATTAAGCAGAGCGGTTTAAATAAAGGAGTTTGAGTGATTTAATAATCAGTATCTAATTTGATGAAAATTTATTCAATGGTATTGGCATTATATTTAATCTGCAACAGCACTGATCATTTTTGTAATGATTCATTTGGCCATTAACTTTTAAACGAATCATTATATTTAAAGAAGAAGAAGTTTTAATTATATAGCGCCTTTCCGGTAGCTTTACATAGTGTACATTTGCTTTAATAGCCACATTATTCAAAATACAAATTAAATAGATATGTTTTTAGCTGGGTCTTGAAGGTAGACGAGATGATATATTACGTAATGGCAGGGGAAGCGAACTCCATAATTTAGGAGCGTTGACACTAAATGACCTACCACCTACAGTAGACAACCGAAAACGAGGAATAGACAAAAGACCAAGCTCAGATGAACTGAGGGAGCGGGCAGGAGAGTAGGAGAGGAGTAAGTCAGACAGGTATGGAGGTGCAAGACCATTTAATGCCTTACATTTTAGGAGTAATAGAGAAGATCGAAGACGTGCAATATTACGAAGATGGAAAAAAGAGTTTTTAAAAACAGAAGAAATGTGAGAGGCAAAAGATAGAGATGAGTCAAATAAGACACCAAGATTACGGACAGATGAAGAAGACTTGACATAAACCCCATCAATTTCAAAGGACAGGTCCATCCTTTTTACTGAGGTTTCAGAGCCAATCATCAGTAATTCAGTTTTGCTATTATTTAGTTTAAGGAAATTTCAGGACATTGAATGCTAGATATCCCTGATAAATACAGTGAGTTAGGCAATGGTGGCCTACCAGAGCTGGTGGTGAGGTAAATTTAAATGTCATCAGCATAGCAATGGAAATGAAGTCCATGCCTGCGTATGATGTTACCAAGTGGATATATATATAAATGATAAACAGAAGTGGACCAAGAACTGAACCCTGAGGAACACCCTGTGAAAGCGGAGCACTGGCAGATTTATACCCATGTATAGTGATATAATATTTCCTGTCACTGATGTAGGAGATGAGCCAAGAAAGAGCAGAACCAGTGATACTGATATCAGAAAGGCGAGAAATTAGTATTTCATGGCAGACTGTGTCGAATGCAGAGCTTAGATCCAGAAGAATCAAGATGTTTATTAACCCTGAATCTATAGACAGAAGAATATCATTCATTAGCCACACAAAGAAGAGCAGTTTCAGTACTATGTCCTGACGACCGAAATCCTGACTGAAAAGGTTCAAATAGGCCATTAGCATTTAAGTAAGTCACAACTTTTTCAAGGATTTTACTTAAGAATGGTAAATTTGAAACTAGAGTTTATTGTGAAAAGTTCAACCTCACAAACACACATCTTAAGCAAAACAGTCGGAGTAGGGTCAAGCTGGCAGGATGTAGAGACACAATTTGATCACTTATGGCAGCAGAAGTAGTGAGAGTAAAAGAGAGAGAGATTGTGGAGTGTAAGCCGAGTCAGCTGACATTGAGTGAACATCTGAGTCAGTCGTATGAGGGGTGTCTTTGGAAATGGATGCAGTGATTGACTTCAATTTGTCTGAAAAGTAATGAGAAAAATTATTCACAAGCACCTCAGAGCCAGAAATAACATGTTGTGGAGGATTAATGAGATGGTTGACTATAGCAAACAGGGATTTTAGCCCACAGATGGAATTATTAAAGAGAAATATGAGAATCTTGCAGCATTGAGGGCTGTACGGTAGTTGAGCAAGTGTTCCTTCATAGCCAAAGAGTGCACAATGAGTCCAGTTTTCCTGTACAGTCTTTCCAAGCGACGACCCAGCTTTCGTCGCTCTGAGTTCCGGAGTGAACCAGGGAGAAACACGTGCAGATGGAACAGGAGCAGGTTTTTCAAGTATTTGGGAAATGGTGTTATTATAGATGCTGCAAATTTCTGATGGACAGTTTAAAGGTCCTGTTCTTCGTGATCCCATTTTTCAAACTTTAGTTAGTGTGTAATGTTGCTGTTAGAGCATAAATAATACCTGTAAAATTATAAAGCTCAAAGTTCAATGCCAAGCGAGATATTTTATGTAACAGAAGTTCCCTTTCAAAGCCTACTGCGAACGGCCGGTTTGGACTACATCCCTGTACTTCCTGCTTTAATTACGTCAATAGAACAGTTTGTTGACTAACCTCCGCCCACAAGAATATGCAAAAAAGGGGCATGGTCTTGTTGCTCTTCCACTTGGAGAAGAGGAAGTGTTGCGTTTGTAGAGTGTTTGTCGCCATGTCGTCAAGACGCTGTTATTTTCATCCCGGAGTCAAATCACCTTTGTTTGGCCTTCCCAGGGACGCTGTACTTAGAGATCAATGGGTACAATTTATCTTTAACTCGGTGATACATGTAGGAGGGTCTGCAATCTGCATCATTCGTCGACAAACCTATACATTGATGTGAGGCAGTAATAAATGAATGTGCAATCACGTAACATTCAACTTTTAATAAATAAATTATTGTAATGCATGGCAATGATTTCTTTTACACAACATGGCAGCTTTTAAGGCTATATTCATGGTGAAAATAAAGTGTATTTATATAAAGTTGTTTGGATGAAAACAATTTAAAAAGAACTATACATTTAACTATACAATTATTTAATTAGGTGTTACAGTCATTTTTGTATTTCTTTGCAGCAGACGTTTTCAACCTCTGTTGGCATTTTGTCACAGTTACGTACACCTATAAAACATATATAGCTAATCAAAACTTGTGCTCAAGCGTAACTAAGGTCGGAATAAACAATGCACATATTTAAAAAATTCAACAACACCATTGTTAATTCGACATACTGACAAAACCATACCACAAGCTTTTTTAACAGTTTGTAACATTTAACATTACAATTTGTGACAGCCAAACGTAAAAGTATGACAACTACTAAATAAACAGCTTGCCATTGTGAAACATCCTGCAAAAGTCTTTCTTGAGCAGGTTGTAATCGATCCTCTTCGATATTCTCCGGGTCTGATTCTGGCTCAAATTGATATTATAGACATCTTTACAATAACATTGAGCACATGCATCTCCCCGTTATGGTAAGAGGCGTGCTCTAAGCTGCTGTCGAATCACAACACGGGAACCGCTGGCCCAATCAGAACTCGTTACGTATTTCTGAAGGAGGGACTTCATAGAACAAGGAAATCATCAGGCCGTTTTTAGGACAGTGAAAACAGCGGTATACAGATAAGTAAATTGTGTGAAAAATACTGTTTTTTTAACACGAAACATGAACACGTTATATTGCACAATCAAAGCTTCAAAAACACAGGAAAAACAGGACCTTTCAGTGATTATTCAGTTGTTTAATTAAGGTCTACACATGCTAGTTTCCATGGCAGAGTTCAAGATAAATCTTTATAAATCTCAATAATTGTAGCGATTCTTATTTCCTACTTAAATCTACAACATTAAAAAATATATATATATTAGATCAAATGAGCGCAGAATCAGCTTTGCTCTGCTGCCTGTAATCACATCCATGATCAGACAAATGTCCTCATGCATCTTTTTTGTTTGTTTTTTTATTTATTTTTTAAAGTGTTGAGGCAAGTTTTGTCTCATCTAGTGGTTTAGAGGAAAATAAAATCAAAGGAGCTTTTTACCCCGTGTAGCCTTTAGCCCCATACCCTGTTCCTTTTTCACTCTTCAGGGCAATATGAAGCAAACAATTGGGAAGGTGCTTTCTTGTTTGTTTGGCAGGTGCCCATGCTGAGTTCCCTCTAGTTAATGCAAGAGATAAACATTAGTTATTTGTCCTAGCATTGTGTCTGATTATTGATGGCTGAGGGCAGAGGAAATTTGTGCTGGCTGGTCTAGCAATCGCTCTCAGTTGTCAGCAGGCATTGTCTCTCTCTCTATCTATTTCACTCTCACAGCTTTTATTGTGATTTTATTCCTTTAATTGTCACGTATTGAAATTTGTGCATGATATAGGAATAATATATTTAAATAAAGTAATAAAGGACCGTGACAGTGACCCTTCAGGCCGGATTTGAGGAACCCTGATATAGACATTAACTGGAATATTTTGCACAAAGGAACACAATTTAGATCTGCGATAGCCATTATTTTTCAAGATGACTACTTCACCTAATATCCATTGTGACTGTCAGCTTTCTTAATGTCACAAGGCTTCAAATGAACGGTCCATGAAAATGAGAATATGGCATCAGCCCTCCATAAAAACAAAAGAGATTCTTGCTTGTTGTCATTTTGAAAGATGCTGTTTTTGCTCTAGAAGCCATTGTGGCATGGCTGATAGAAATTAATTAAGTGATAATGTGGTTGTGTTCATTCAACAGCATTCGGAGAACGAGTGCAAAATGTGCGTGAGAAGGAAAGAAAAATGGACGCCGGAGATTATGCAGCAGTTTAATTAAAATTCCTGATGGAGTTACACATTAGAAACAAGTCAAGTTTGACTAGCAACGGCGTCTCAGTCTAATTTGATAGCCAGGATTCACTTCACTTATATATCATAGGTAAGAAGCTATGGTTTGTCCCAAAATGTTTTGTTAAAGTTCAGGATATAGCATATTTACTTTATTTCACTCTTTCTGAGGTAGCCATTACCTCACAAACAGACTCCATTACAATACTCCAACAAACCGTAAAGAAAACCAAACTAAAGCGGAAAAACTTTGACTTTTTCTTCTTTTGAAAATCACTTTGTGGAACAGATTCTTCAATTGCATGAAAAGGCAACATTATGACTTATCTTTTTTACTGGACTGAGACAATATGGTTTGTTTGATTACAAACTAAATTCAATCCCATGCTTCACAGCTGACAGGCCACAGGATAGAATGGCGGTGTTGACACAAATCCTCCGATCCTAGATAATAGTCATGATTTGGGAAAAGGAAAACCTGTTTGTTCTTCTGAAACAGATCAATGCACTAGCAGTGCAAGACATCATTGGGCTCAATCTGTTGTTTTTCATCTAGTATATGGATTAGTTGAATGTTTATTTGCTAAAATACATCAATTATATTCATGTAAAGGGGACATGAACTGAGAAATCAAATGTTCCTTGAGCTTTTGACATTTAAGAGGTCATAATAAGTATATCCTGTAAGTTTCAGAACCTGAAACTTCCTTGTTAGCCCAATAAAAGCTTTTATTGACACCAGGCCCAGCAAACGACAGGTTTTTCAAAGTGGGGATCTATGACGTCAAAGGGAGGCAAGCACCGCCTCTGCAGAAGATGATCAACGCCTACTTTATCACTGCCTGTTTAGCCCCGCCCACCGATTCACATATGACATGCAATAGAATAGATAGCCTAAGTAAACCAGATCGAGCTACCAAGCAATAAACATGCCGTTGAGGATACTGCCTGGATCACTGCTTTCATGCGCTCAACATGTCTGTGATTTGCTACAATGTTCATCTCTGCAAACTTTCATGCCACGATCTTAATATAATGCAATAGATCTAAATGTAATGCAACACTTTTCACGATTAGTTAATCATGAGAGCCGTAATAGTAAAAACGCGCTAAAAGAGAGAGTAATACTTAGCTATTTCAAATGAAAAAACGTTAGCCAATCACAGCAGTGGGCGTTAACAATGAAGTCTCACAGCAGACACATCCCTTAAAACAGAGCGTTCAAATCAGAGGGCTAAAATCAGGGTAGGAAAAATGGCTTTTATTTATAAATTATGACAATTTTTGATGTAAAAAGCATTATAAGTGCACCCCAAGAAACATTATAAAACAACGCAGTTCATGACCCCATTAAATACAGTGAATACATTGCGGTCAACACACCGGAACGATTGCCAGTGCGATATTGGTTTTATTCAACAGTTCAAGTTTTTGTTCTGCCAATAAAAATAGTCACAAGAACAACCAATGCATGATCACAGTAATTTGTTTAATTCCTTGATGAATCAGGTACTTAAACCGATCGGTTCAGTGAATAATTCAACGACTCGATAAAAAAGTCTCTGCCTAGTGCCATGCTGTAACCTACGAAAATAATCCTCACCATATGAGACATCAAAATGTACCCGACATTTTTAAACACAACATTTTTATAACACATTTTTGTGTTTTGAAAATGTGAGATGCAGGGCAGTGGAATGAAAAACGCAACATCCACCTATTTTGCTGTTACAGTCAAAAAAATTATATACTGGCTGTATGTAATTTGTTTTGACTGTAATATAGCACAAAAATACCATAATATGTGTGCAGAGATTTAGGAAACATACTAAGTTCACATACTTGTTTCTCCACACAAAAAAAGCAATGCTACAGCCAGTTATTCTACTTTGAAATGTGTGTTCCATGTCAGAATGTCTGTATTGGTTTTGGTCTGTGTGATCCTGCCATCTGCCAATTTACCCATTATTTACCCAGTATTTCGACACACCGGGTTGCCATTTGGTGGAAAATACAGCGTATTTAAGCCACGGAAGCTAGCATACAAACTAGGTCAGAGATCGCAGATTGTAGCCTCAGCATTCATCAAAAAAGCTCTATGTCCAGAGGCATATTAAAACATGGATAAATCAACTCATCGGCAGTGTAAGGCTCAAAGAAACAGAATATTAACATGTAAAAAATAAATAAATAAATAAAATAAAAAGTTTTCTTTGTTTGAATTAAATATGAACTGAATTTTATCAGACTGAACATAACGGGTCTGTGCATTCAGTCTTAAATGGGACCTGTTATGCCCCTTTTTATGTAATATAAGTCTCAGGTGTCCACAGAATGTGTCTATGAAGTTTCAGCACAAAATACCCCACAGATCATTTATTATACCAGGTGTAAATGCCCATATTTGAGTGGAAGGAAAAACACTGCTTTCGTGCATGTATCTTTAAATGCAATTGAGCTGCTGCTCCCCACCCTGCTTTCTAGATACTCTGCCAAAAACAAACAAAAAAACTGTTTGGTTTTGATTATCATCTCTATCGCGGTCACACTCATGTGACATTGCAGTTCTTCATCATCATGAAAGTTTATTATCTGCACGTGTTTTAAAGCCATATCAGCATAAACTTCTGATATATGGTTTTCTGAGCGCACAGAAAGCTGGTTGTCAGACACCACATCCCGAGTGAATATACAGTGAGGAAAATAAGTATTTGAACACCCTGCTATTTTGCAAGTTCTCCCACTTGGAAATCATGGAGGGGTCTGAAAAAAAAGTCCACTGTGAGAGACATAATCTAAAAAAGAAAATATCCAGAAATTACAATATATGATTTTTTAACTATTTGTTTGTATGATACAGCTGCAAATAAGTATTTGAACACCTGTCTATCAGCTAGAATTCTGACGCTCAAAGACCTGATAGTCTGCCTTTAAAATGTCCACCTCCACTCCATTTATTATCCTAAATTAGATGCACCTGTTTGAGGTTGTTAGCTGCATAAAGACACCTGTCCACCCCATACAATCAGTCCAACTACTAACATGGCTAAGACCTAAGAGCTGTACAAAGACACTAGAGAAAATACTGTACACCTCCACAAGGCTGGAAAGGGCTACGGGGAAATTGCCAAGCAGCTTGGTGAAAAACGGTCCACTGTTGGAGCAATCATTAGAAAATGGAAGAAGCTAAACATGACTGTTAAACTCCCTCGGACTGGGGCTCCATGCAAGATCTCACCTCATGGGGTCTCAATGATCCTAAAAAAGGTGCGAAATCAGCCCAGAACTTCACGGGAGGAGCTGGTCAATGACCTGAAAAGAGCTGGGACCACCATTTCCAAGGTTACTGTTGGTAATACACAAAGACGTCATGGTTTGAAATCATGCATGGCATGGAAGGTTCCCCTGCTTAAACCAGCACATTTCCAGGCCCGTCTTAAGTTTGCCAATGACCATTTGGATGATCCAGAGGAGTCATGGGAAAAAATAATGTGGTCAGATGAGACCAAAATAGAACTTTTTGGTCATAATTCCACTAGACGTGTTTGGAGGAAGAAGAATGATGAGTACCATCCCAAGAACACCATCCCTACTGTGAAGCATGGGGGTGGTAGCATCATGCTTTGGGGGTGTTTTTCTGCACATGGGACAGGGCGACTGCACTGTATTAAGGAGAGGATGACCGGAGCCATGTATTGCAAGATTTTGGGGAACAACCTCCTTCCTTCAGTTAGAGCATTGAAGATGGGTCGAGGCTGGGTCTTTCAACATGACAACGACCCGAAGCACACAGACAGGATAACCAAGGAGTGGGTCTGTAAGAAGCATATCAAGTCGGTTATGTATGTGAATGTAAACAGCAGGATAAGAAATTGCATATGTATATTAGATCTGTGCATTAAAGTGAAAGCAGCCTATATATGCTGTTAATACTGTATGAGTCAAAAAAAAAGAAAGAAAAAAACAGGAAATCACGCACTGCTCTTGATTGAATAACTTCAATATCTTTAATAAGAATACTGCTGTCAAATGCTCAAGGAGATGGCAGACTGTACAGCTCCCTCGGGAGGAGCGGCGCTAATAGGGCAGAGTCCATCATCAGTCGTGGGCGGGGCCTGTTCCAACATGACGTCAAATGGGAGTACTTTACTGAACAGCTCATTTTAAGGCACTGTTTTAGATTTATAGGGGAAATAATGGATGGATTTTGACCACAATAGGGTGGTTGCGGACACATTTACGTTAAAGGGGGTGAAATGCTGTTTCATGCATACAGAGCTTTTTACACTGGTGAGTAAAACTGCTTCAAATGTCTTTGTGTTGTTAGCTTAAACTCCATTGCGATGTGTTCTGTCAGAGCCTTGTAGCCTCTTCAAATGTGGAAAGTTACGAGTTTCTACGAAGTCCTCATCAAAATTTGCGCAATGTTAAGTCAATGGGATTTTTAACCTTGAACGTATAACTTAGTCAATTTATCAATGGAGCATGCAATGTATGGTGTGTTTAAATACATTTGTTAAGCTGACCACTAGGTGTCTGTTTGTTTATTGTAAAACCACCCAAACAACAATACACAAAAAGTGGGAAAATATGTTGAACTAAATGAATTATTCCATATTAAACCTAATTAAAATTAAAGCGCGCATCTTCATTCAAATGTGCTACTATTCCATAGTTTTTCTATGTAAACATGCACTGATGTGCAAAACCATTCTGCTCGCTACTGCTAATGTTTAGTTCATAAATAGTTCATAAGCCAAACAATATTTCATAAACCAAACCATGTCCTCATAAACCATGAGTAAACACATAAATATTGTAAAACTCGCACAAGACAAGCCACTAAGCAAATACAGTTACAGTACATACCACAAACAGACGTCCTGCTGTAGTCACTGCTGCTCCTGTTCAATTTCAGCCTCCGGATCAGATTCTGGATCATATATGTATAGTTGTTGAAACTGATTGATAGCCATAGTTTATTAAGGATAACTTTTCCACGTTTAAGGATGTCACAGTTTCAGATGCTCTCAACGCTGCGCACGCTCGTGATTCTTTATCGATTAATATTTTATATTGTCAGCATGATATATATCGTCATACTGCCTAGCCCTATAAAGCAAGTATAGGTCTCTGCAGGATAATAATAGGAGTTACCAGATCAGTGGGCAAGGCCAAAAACAGAGGGGCGCTTTTCACTACGTTACCTGATTTGCCCCTGTCACAGTGTGGGTAGGGTTTAGGTGTGGGTCGGGTCGGGTGAAGGGGATCATTTTCATTGTGTGATTTATAAACACCCATCAGTTCCAAAACGCCCACAAATTTAGAAACGCCCACTTTTTTTCCGCTGAGACCTCATACCTCCTTATACTCCTATATATAACGGTAAAACTATTTTGCACTACAAACCTTTGTTTATAATTACATCAATACATTAAAATAATATGGTAAGAAATACCAGTTTGCAATATCAAGCAGCATTACCAGCTGTTTTGTACAGCTAAAGATTAATGGAACATTAATTTACAAATGAAACATTTTGTTTACAAAAGTGTTATTTACACTTCAACCTTTAACTTAAAGGATTAGCAATCAAAACTCATGTCTGAATCTTCTTGCCGGCAATACTTCAGCGAATCGCCGCACTCCTTCGACGCGCACTTCCAGTATTCAGTTCCTCTGTGATAAAGGCCTATTGTTTTATTTTAAATAATTAATCTTCAATTTTTTTTTTTTTTGATGTCACCACGAGCTGGATACTATTGATTCTAATACACTACACCTATTTTTCACATCCAATCATTGATGGATAAAGTCAAGTCTTCTACCTTTTCCCTTATTGAATATATCAGATTAGCTCACTAAAATGGCTTGTGAACACATTTCCAGTTGACTTTAAAGCACCTGCCTTTATTGTTCAACCTATAAAAGTGTATTTTCTGCTGAAGCATGAGATTTTACTGAGATGTCACAAACCCATATCTGTGTGCTTTATCACTGCTCTTTTGCTCTCACTGCGCTGCATGAAATTACACTCAATGCTGGAATTGGCTCGCCATCTTCCACACAATCCAATTTCTAGAAAGTAAGTAGACCATGTAAGTAATTATAATGATCTTTCTAGTCTAACAATGGAATATCATGATCTTTTTCATTTGTAGGCTACATCTTGTTGGGACTTCTCAGTCTTCATTAAAAAAAAAATAATAAAAAAAAACGAATTCCAATTTGCCTCTTTTGCAGTTATCTATGCAGAAATCATTTGTAACATCAGATAAGTGATGGGTTTTAATGCTTATTTTTGTCATGTATTGTATTAGAGAAATGTTAGTATTTCAATGTACCCAAATCATGATGTGCTGCAAATTTTATGACAGGCTTTGAAAATGTTAGGAGAAGATTAGTAGTTGCAACAACCTGCTCTCTTGTATTCAAGTTTGCATTTGTTTGTTTTTTCCGTAGTGAACAACTTGGTGGCAAACTAAACTTCTTCCCACCCTGTCTGCTCTTTTTGCCTGACCTCTGCCGTTCACTGCGAGTAATTAAAATTAATTAACTTGTCTGGTTTGTGCCTGAAACCAATTACCTCAATGTAAACTTGCTTGTCAACAAACCGTTTTCATGTGAGGGTTTTCGGGCAGCTTGTTAAGATGCAGTGGCCTCTTCTGTGGGAGTGAGAGATGATGGATGTTTACCTGCACTGAGGTGGGCGAATCATGATTTGAAGCCCAACTTAATTGCAACATTTCGATTAGCGAACACCACGACAGCATGATCAAACACACCGTAATAATAATAATGAATGTGCTGGTTTAGGATAGAGTCACTGAGGGCATCTGGAAATAAGTTCTATGTTAAGTTAAATAACAAATCTTTGGTAAATGGTTTATTAACAGTTTGTCATCTGACTTGAATTCTAATAAAAAGCATGCTATGTGTTCTTTTGCATTGAATAAGTTAGTCTTTTGTTTAACCCCATATGGCAGAAAAATCTTTTTTCAAAATATACTAAACAATTTGCATAAAATGTATTTGTTCACATATATTTCTTAATATACACCAATCAGGCATAACATTATGACAGGTGAAGTGAATAACACTGATTATCTTAATTTTATCAATATTAATATTATCAATATCATTTTTAAAAGTATATTATTAATATTGTTTTTACCCCTCTATCTGCCTGGTCTTATACTATACAGTATTGTGGCCAGGTTTTATACATAAAAAAGCATGTTGTGTCAGTTAGGTACTTTTGTTTTTTTATTGACATGGTAAGTTGTATCAAAAATGGCAGCGCTCTAACAACAGTTATTAACTGAATACACACAAAAAAAAGATTGACATTGAACATGATCTATGTAATGAAGAACAAGTTCCAGTGAAATATCTTCACAGTCCTCTATGTCTTCACATCCATCATGTGTATTTTTAGTGGCATTTTCTCTCTGCAGATGATGAGGTTGTGGAATGTGACAGCATCACGGAAATGAGAGAGTGTGTTTCTTCCAGTTGTTTATGTAAAAACAATTATGTAATGTTTATGAAGGCCAAAATTAGCAAAAATGGACCGTATCGGAGCCACATAAAATTATGGAATATGCATAAACCCAGTCACAAAAAAACATTAAAGTAATATTACATTTTAAAGAAATTTTAAAGAAATCTAAAAATATGGATCATAATTTCAATATCTCTGTTGCTTACTTGGAGAAGAGAAGTAGCCTATCCTTAACTGAACAGAGCTGCTCACAGTCACTTGTAGGCCTACTTACATGTTCCTTTAAAATAAAAAGAGAAGTTTGGTAAAAAAAAGTTTGGTAGGAAACCAGTTGCAATTTGACAGTTAAAATGTATAGATATTTTAATAAAGAAATAATTGACCTGTTAAGAGTGTGTTGACAGTCTGTGTAGTAGTAGCTGAACTCCAGAAAATCTGTAATGAGGTGGCTTTGACAGTTACAGATTTGAAAAACAGAAAGGCGGGAAAAAATAACCCTAAACTCTAGCACAAAGAACCATTTCAGCAAAAGGTTTGTTAAGGTGATACGGTTCTAGAACTGTTACTGTGTGTAAAGAACCTTTTAAAGAACCATCTTTTTTTAGAGTGTACTTATACCCTGTTTGTGGAAAGTTCCATACAGAATATACAAATCTGAGTTGTCATTATCTTAAATTGCTTAGTACACAAGCAGATGACCTGTAATTCTTATAATGGCAAGCTTTAGCCTTTGGTCTATTTGGGTTTGAGGTGATAAGGTCGTGACTGTGGGCTGTGGCATTTTTAACCTCCACTGAAAGGCCTCAGTGTATCATGGAGGGAAGGGAAGTTCCCCTGAAACATGAGATCTCCACATCTCCAAGTCTCCTCATGAGGAAAAAAAGCATCTGATGTGAGTAAAAATGTACTTAATGTAATATATATTGGTTCTGTCTTCTACAGAGTTCCTTTATGGAACCCGTTGAGCATTTGTTTTATGGGCCTCTTGGTGAGCCAAAATAATGTGATTTAATCAGTGTTAATATCCCTGGAAATTCGAGCCTCAGCTTTATTTCAGTGTGAACTGATTTTTAATACTTGTTTAGCCACCTAAAAAGCTCATTTTCATTTTGTGCCCCTAAATTGGTTTTAAAGCTGAAGGTGAACTTGACTCTGTGTTCCTCGATATTGCTCAAATTACTAACTTCTCAGTCATCCTCTTAGAATAAGAATGTTCTAATCCTATCCATCTTGTCTGAAACAGGCTGGACAGTGACAAATACAGTCTGCAACTGGCTAAACCTAATAAAAAACACGGAGTGGGGTGACAGATAGCAAGAGGAAGAGGAAAAAGAGAGAATCAGATCCCCAAGTACATTTCATTACATCTCTTCATCCATTTTTATTCTCTGAGCATCATTTCACAAAACCCACTCCTTCTTCATATAGGGGTCAATAGTTCCAAAACAGCTGGCTGTCTTCCAGCCTGCCCGAGCAAGAGAAAAGCCGGGGAAATCACCTGACCGTGGGACTATTCACTGCGCCCCAGCGAGCTTCATGCAGGTACGTAGAGGTGAATGATGTCTGATGGACTTAGTTGGGCAGCTTGACATCCTCCTTCATGGTACCCTAGGTGGCCCCAGGGACCCCTGTCAGTTATGATGGAATCAGTGCTGAGGCAGTTGTTTAGCTCCATGCTTCCCTTTTGTTTTAATGCTCCCATTGGGGGCCAAACTTGGCAAACGGTTGTTTGGTGATGGATGGAGGTTGTGTAGCACAAGGCTGGTTGACATGGTCCTGTTGCAAAAGTGGTGACCGGTTTGGCAATGAGGCTTTATGTTGCATGTTCGGACAAATACACTGTAAAAAAAAGTATTGAAGTACGTTTTACAAGAAAATACAACACAATCTCATGACAATTCTTAGCTAGGTTACACATATAAAGGTGACGTAGTTGCATTGTAATAACTCAAATAAGTGCTGAGAAATATCAATCCTTCGCTCTGTCATTTTGACCCAAAAACATTTTTAAACTGAGTGTTCATTGGAGTGGTCCATAGTGTTGTAGTCAAGACCACTTAATCTGAGACCAAGTCAAGACCAAGAACAATGTGTGCTGAGACAAGACAAGACCCAGACTTTGAAGGGTTGAGACCAAGACAAGACCAATTCGAGACCAGCACTCCTTAAATTCATAAAGCTCTGCTCCACATTACTGCCTGAGAAATGACTAAAATTAATAAAATTATTCAATAAATAAAATTAGAAAAAGACACTATATAGAGCGGTTACCAATCAAATGAAATAACCCAATTACATCAATGATGTTAATAAATAAATTGGACAATGCACTGGCAATTTATTAATATCGCAGCAGTTGTGGTTTTGACTGGTCTTGAAACAATATCCAGAGTCCTCAAAGTCTAGACCGTGACAAGACCGAGTACAAATGTGGTCGAGACCGAGACAAGACCAACATCTTCAAAAAAATGGTCTTAAGACCGGTCTTGGACTTGAGAGCGGTCTTAAAACCATTTTTTGAAGGTGTTGGTCTTGTCTCGGTCTCGACCACATTTGTACTACAACACATAGTGGTCCAAGACCCTTGGACTTTTGTCACAGTTGAACCACGAATACACACTTCTTTTTTTTTTACTGGATTCGAGGAGTTATGTGCTTGAAATGTAAAAAGTAACAAATCCTTTCCTCGCAGGTCAATATGACCCCCTTAGGAATGTGAGGAATGCTTCAGTACACATAGAAAAACCTAAAAATTCTAACTAAACATGCAAAAATGCAAATATGATTTTATGTCTACATGTGAATCTGAATGCATACTGAAGAGAAATGACTTTAGGACCCAGCGGATCAGCTCATTTGCTCCATAAGGCCGACGGAAAATGAAAAGTTGCAATTTTCTAGACCATAGTTCATGGTACGGCAGCAAAATTCCTTGATTTTTACACAGGAATAAGAGTATAGTTCCTATCGTTCTAGAAAATTGCAACTTTTAATTTTCCGTTGGTCTTAGTACACGATGTAACTATACACATCACAACACGTAAATAGGAAAATGTAAGTGTTATTTTGTCACTTATTGAGCAGTAGGCTAGATGGAGCTGTTTACCTCCAGTCTTTGTACTAAGCTAGGCTGGCGGGGGGTGCGTCAGACAGAGTAATGGCACGATCGGAGATGAGAATGGTATGTATGGACTTATCTAACGGGGATACAGTGAATAAGCTAAAGTCCCAAAAAGTCGGTATGTTCCTTTAAGCATAAAGGGTTCTTTAAATTTAAGTCTAGAAGCCTCTGTTGTTTTTCCTTGAGATCTTGGAAAATACTCTTTTAGATTTTCTACTTCAAAATTTCACATTTAATTCAATGTGTTATTTGCTAGCAATTTCTGTGAAAACTGTTTCTACTACAAACTTTTTTTCAGTGTAGTCGATAATCTCGCCGCCTTGCCAAAACATGTTCAAAACCCCACATAAGAACCAGGTGAAGGGGTCTTAACTTTAGCAGACGGTTGCCTGGCAACTTTGTCATTAGACTGTCTTCACAGCTTTCATCAGGAGTCTGGAATTATGTATTGTTAAACACAGTTGTCAAGCGATACAGGATGCTCTTTGATTTGTGAGTCCTCAGAAGCCTCTATATCCTTTTTATGGACGCAATAATAGCAGATCATCACGCTTGCCTTCGGGCTGGCAAATATTTGATTGCTTTTTGGCAATGTTTTCTGGCTAATGAACACAGCAAATAAGATTGTCGCAGGATTAAAGTTTTAGTCCACATCTAAACTTGATAACTGCTTTAATCTCCTTGTGTTCCAAGAACACTGTGCATTATCCAAATGTAAATGTTTTATTACCACTCATTTTCAATTTCTCACAGACACAGTATGTCATTCATGGAATTTAATACTCTGCTTTCATGTAGGCAATTGCATATATTACTTGCACAGCCGATCGTTCTTTTTTCCCTCCTTTTCTGGCTGCATAGCAACTCTCTATTACAAGAAGTGCATTATATCCAAATCATTATACTTTCTGATACTAAAAAACAGGCTTTCCCCCAAAACTGCATCGCACACTAGTAGCAAGCACAATCAAATCCTCTGTATAGCTGTAAATAACTCTCTGGATATCCCTTTTCACTGTGCTGAAGTTATTGGAATATTTAAATGTGGTATATTAATATAACATTGTAGACCAATGCAAGTGAAAACTACACATTCATAGAAATATAGTCCACAACTACAAGACTTGACTCAACTACTTGAATCAGAAGTATTTTTTTTTCTAAATGATAAAACCATTGACAGCCAATCAGAAATCACCTTAATTAACTGCTATTTATATTATTTGCGGCATTTCTTTATTAAGCGAGAGCAATGGAAGTTGCCTCACACTATTTTCTTCATAAACGTCTTCCTAACATCTCGCAATTCTTCCTTTTTTCCCTCAGAATTGCTAGATATAAACTCACAATTGTGAGAAATAAAGTCAGAATTGCAAGATATAAACTCGCAATACTGTCTTTATTTCTCAGAATAGTGAGATATAAAGTCGCAGTTGCAGAGGTGGACAGTAGTGAAGTATTTTTACTTTCTACTCAAGTAAATTTTTCAAGTACAGTATATATTTTATCTTTTTTTTTGAAAACTTTTACTTCACTATTTATAATGTCATAACCGTCAACATTTTTTCCGTACTTAATTACATCAAAAATATAGTACTTTCTTACTTGTACTCAAGTAAAATTTTAATTACTTTTACTTGAGTAAAAGTATACAATACAACATTTTTTTATGTAATTAAGTATTAAATGAAAGAGTACAATATTATGTTTTGGAATGTTGTGAAGTAAACGGTTTCAGAAGAAGAACACTGATAAGGTAGGCTACATAGCCTACTTGAAAAATAAAATGACTTGGAAAGTAAAAATAGTTCACTACTGTCCGCCTCTGCGCAGTTGCGAGTTATAAAGTCAGAATTGTGAGATAAAAAGTCGCAGTTACCTTTTTATGTTGGAAACAGCATGTATAAGTGAAGCTGCTTCTCAAACAAGAATTTTTTTAGGACGGGACTTAATTGATTGGTTCATTGAATCTGCAAGAGGGGAGGGCAGGTTATTTTAATTATATATTAGATTATAAGCACATGCATTTTTAAAAAGTAGCCGCATGGCTAAATAATTTAGTATTAAAAACATTTTAAAAGATAATTGCAACTTTTTAGCTGACAATGAGTTTAGCCTAGCCTACATCTCGCACTTTTTTCTGGATAAATTAACAGAACACTCATTTATGTAAGCTAATCACACTATTTTATGGGCACTAAGTGTGACCTCTGGTGGTGTCATAAGAATAAGTATTTTACAAAGCAGTCCCAACTTTTCAGGGTGATTACATTTTTTTGGATTAACCTTTTTTTGCAAGATAACTGTGTTGCGCAAACTAGAACACCCCCATTATCATCAATGAAGCTGTCCACGCGCTCTCTTGCAGTGCAGACAGGCTCGTTGGTTCAACGGGACGCTCTTGTGTTGTCGCGTCGCGCGCAGTGTAGACACGGGGGCGCTAGCTGGTAGCGCGTCTCATTCTGTCGCTCTCTGACCGGAGCGCTTCACACAAACTGCACAGTGAGTTAAGACCCCGCGGCTCTGCCACACGTCTCCTACCGCTCCGCTCTCATTGTCATCTGAGAAAGTAGTGGAAGTAACTGGGTCTTATTTGCGAACGTTTGAGGTTGAGTTGATATAGAAAGCTGCGCTCATACGGACTATTTCCCCGTTGCGGACTGAAGAGATATTGGGATTACACGTCACATTTCACAGAACTCACTGACTCTTTGCTTCTTCTCACCTATATGATAAGGGGGAATATTGTGCCACTTCTTTTGGTAAGTAACCCATATGCTTTTCTCCATACGGGACTCCAAAGCGAAATGTAAAGCTTTTATATTTGGAGAATAGGCTACAAATGTTTCTGTCGATCTCGCAATACAAGAACAAGTGTATACGAATTAATTCGGACCAATATAATAGGCTATTTCGCATGCAAGTAGCCTACTAAAAAGGCAAAATATTATTTAGCATATTTATTTATTTTTTCCTCTCTCACGCATTATCTAGGAAATCATTGTCGAAATCATAACGTATATAGGCTATGCCTCATGTCTGTTTTGTGGAACTTTTGCGGATGAAATCATATTAACCGCGTGGTGGTGCTGCCTCAGAGTAGTTCATAGTCTGACTGAGATCAAGCTTTTGACAGCAATAAAACAGCCTCACGTCTTAATTCAGTATCCTACATGAACTGCATGAATATGATTGTTAGCAGAGACGGTATATAGAAAAGGACGTTGCTAGTCTACACGTTGTTATTGGCAGATTCTTCAGTTTCTATGTTTTTTCTTTATTTGACTCATTGACTATTAAATAAAATAAGCGTTTTATATTAACTTAAAAACGCATATTTTAAATGAATATGGAAACACACAAATTATCAGCATGGTAGAAATAATCTAAAACCAGCTGTTAACTCCATATGTGATCTCATGTATGTATTATAGCAAAGCTGTTTGCAATTTTGCTACATTGCATATTATTTGTAATTCAGCATGCAGTAATCATGTATACGCATACAGCACAATACACTTTTAATATTGTAGGTGATTTATATTCTTAATAGTTTGAGTTGTAGCCTATTTTCATTTACAGGTTTTATTTTTATTTTATTTTTTTAGATTGGTTAGATGAAGCTTGGTCATTTTCACTGTGAGGATGATGCAAGACAAATTAAGACATTTTCTGAATGATAAATGACTGCTACGTTTGATTGTCTCCTAATATTTAAAGGGCAATCAGTCATGAAACATGTGTTCCAGTTTACCTGAAACGTGTTCCAGTTTACCACTCAATTTTAACAGCCATTCATTCGTTCGTTCATTCATTCATTCATTCATTCATTCATTCATTCATTCATTCATTCATTCATTCGTTCAATTTAACCAATAGTTATATATAATACATATACCTCTGTGTACTTGATTTTCCAGCATTGTGACCTTTGTAGTGTGTCTATACTGTCGCCTCGCTGTCATTATAATCAAACATATCGCATTAATCTAATAGAGAATGTGCCAGGTCATTAAGCATAATAGCATCAACTTTGGACATTCACTCGAACGGCCAACAATTGTCAAATGTGATCTTTTTTAATCACTCACTGAATGTAATTTATCTGAAAATGGCCATTTACAGTAGTTTGGGAAGCAAATGTGTTTGCTTAATGACTCTGAACACGTTCTGCGCTAAAATTAGTGGTTCATGTGGCTTTCCTGTTCCATTGATCTCTCCAGACTGTATCATTATGTATTTTACCCATGCTGAATATATGATGACATTCAAGTGCTGGAAGATGTCCAAGTTCCCTTCAGTTTGAATGTACTTGCTTAAAGGTAGTTGTACTTCAGCTTAGGATACTTTTTAAGACTAAGCTCTATATAGTACATATAGTGTATCACCACCAGCAGGCTTCTGGAAAAAAATGTGACCTTAGTCCAGATGGTTAAATTACTTTTAGATCATAGCAGTCCAAGTCCTTTGAGTTCATTCGCTTGCAAAGGCACGGTCGTTAAGGTCCCGTAGGACAAAGCGGCTCGGGAATGTAAAGCAAAAAAAGTGCTGAATTCTTGAAAGAGTATGATGAGATACCTTTGGGCGATGAGAGCAGTTCGAATTACAGCGCAGATTCAACACTCAGTGGACGTGTAAAAACAGTCCTAAACTAAACAAAAAGCCTCCGGGTCATTGATTTTACCTAAACTCTAAGCTCTTTAACACTGTTATTGTCCTAAAGCGATCATTTTGTCAACATGAGATCATTGAGTTTATAGTTAACATCTATACAGATTTGCAAATGTCAGCCATTATGCTGTACACAATTACACTGAAAGTACCTTTATTTTAGAGCGCCCCGTGGACGCTTTAGTAATTTGAAGACTGACTTTATTCCTATTTGTAACCCAAGTTATTAGTCTGCCACTGGCCTGCATGTGTTACCAAGCATCATAAGCAATTGTAAAGTGGTTCGTATGCTGTCACTAACACCTGCATATCTTGACAACCTAGAGAGCCTTTTGTTCCACTGACCTCCCCTGTTTTTATTAAAGGGTTCGCACAAAAATGAAAATTCTGTCATCATTAACTTACCCTCAAGTTGTTCCAAACCTGTATGAGTTTCTTTGTTCTGTTGAACACAAAAGAAGGTATTTTTAAAGAACGTTGGCAGTAACCAGACAGTTGACGGTAACCACTGACTAGATAGTAGGACAAAAAAATTACATGGAAGTTAATGGCTACCATCAACTGTATGGTTACCAACATTCTTTAAAATCCCTTCTTTTGTGTTCAACAGAACAAAGAAACTCATGCAGGTTTGGAACATCTTGAGGGTGAGTAAATGATGACAGAACTATTCCTAGCAAATACAATACCAAAAGGGATCTTAAAGGGAAAGTTCATCCAAAACCTCTGTATGATGCATTCATTTGGAATAATTCATGTTTTTGAAAGAAATATTCTATGCAAACTAAGGCTGCATTTATCTGATAAAAAAATAGTGCCATGATCCTTAAGAAATCATTCTAATATTAAACAGCAAAAAAGCTTTCTACTTTGTTAATAATAAGAACCATAATTAATAACTGAGCACAGACAATAATTGATCAGCATATTATAATGACATCTGAAGGATCATGTGACAGACGTGAAGACTGGTATAATGGTTGCTGAAAATTCAGCTTTGCCATCACAGTTGTAAATTACATTTTAAAATATATAGAAAACATATAGTTATAGTTATATAGAATCTAGTTATTTTAAATTGTTTTTTTGTTTTTTTTTACTTTTTGGTCAAGTAAATGCAATCTTGGTGAACCTATGAGACTTCTTACAAAAGCATAAAAAAATCGTAATTAGTGTGTGTATATATATATATATATATATATATATATATATATATATATATATATATATATATATATATATATATATATATGGGATCTCATGTTGTTTTGGACCCCATTGACTTCCATTGTATGTGTAGTTAAAAATAACTTCCTTTTTGTTCCACATACAGGTTTGGAGCAACAAAGGGGCAAATAAATTTAGGTGAACTGTCCCTTTAAATAAGATAATTCCATTCATCATTGTCTCTCACGCACTTTTCATTTCACTGCCACGAAGTGAATTGTGTTTTTCCATTGTTTACGAGCGGTTTTGTCCCTCGCCTATATTTAGTTCTCAGCTCGCCACATCTCCATTCAGGGGTGGTGCTCCGGTACTGATCACAGAACAGTCTTGGCAGTCTTGAGAGGAGAATTCAACAATGGCTGCCACTATATTACCCTTGTAGAGTAAGTCAGGCTTGAGGAAACAGCTGGTCTAAAGTACAGACAGGTCAGGGCTAATGATGCGCCAACTTATTCAATCGGTTAGACGCTGAAGGGTTGCTGCGCGTACGTGCAACACAATCTTGATGGCGAATCAGACAACAATGGAGAAGCGAGTGTAACATGAGGCGTAATTGTCACCTGTAAAAGTTTACTGAGGTTGCCTCAACAACCGAAGTAGATTAGATAACTATGTTGTATGAAAACATGAGCTCTTATGTCAGGACAGGGTGAGCTGAGGATGGTCTGATGTGGTTGCAGTTCTTTGTAATTATCACTGATTGTATTTTTACTGTAATTCTTGCTCTTGATGTTTATGATTATTCTAATTGCTGTTGTTTGGTTTCCATAAACATTATTTGCTGTCTCCTCCAGGCTGTAGAGGGAATTCATTATTCGTAATTCTTTCAAATCTTTTTTTTTTTTTTTAGAAATGAGCAATTGAGATTAAGATGTAAACAAGATATGGGTAATATTGGTAAGTCACCATGAAATCAAAATGAACAATTCATGTTTTTTAACTGAATATTGCAGTATTTATTATATTGCCTGTGTGGTCTGATCAAACAGACGAGCTACTGTAGCTCAAATTAATGCTGGTTCTGATAGAAAGGTGTCAGAATACACAGTGCATCACAGTTTGTTGCGTATGAGGCTGCATAGACCAGTCAGGGTGCCCATGCTGACCCCTGTCCACTGCCGAAAGCGCCAACAGTGGGCATGTGAGCATCAGATCTGGACCTCGGAGCAATGGAAGAAGGTGGCCAGGTCTGATGAATCACGTTTTCTTTTATGTCACATGGATGGCCGGGTGCGTGCGGGTTGTTTACCTGGGGAACACATGGCACCAGGATGCACTATGGGAAGAAGGCAAGCTGGTGGAGGCAGTGTGATGCTTTGGGCAATGTTCTGCTGGGAAACCTTGGGTCCTGCCATCCATGTGGAGGTTATTTTGACACGTATCACCTACCTACGCATTTTTACAGACCAAGTACACCCTTTCATGGAAACGGTATTCCCTGTTGGCTTTGGCCTCTTTCTGCAGGAAAATGCGCCCTGCCACAGAGCAAAAATGGTTCAGGAATGGTTTGAGGAGCACAACAACGAGTTTGAGGTGTTGACTTGGCCTCCAAATTCCACAGATCTCAATCCAATTGAGCATCTGTGGGATGTGCTGAACAAACAAGTCAGATCTATTGAGGCCCCACCTCGCAATATACAGGACTTAAAGGATCTGCTGCTAACATCTCATTATATCATCTTATTATCTTATATATTATTCAGACACAAGATATACTTTTTTACTAGTGGGTGCAAGACACCATAGTTAATTTAAGCTAGTGAGGATAGCAAAATAAAGTAAACTGTGACATATTATACCCAAAAATTATTCATGCCGTGAACTACCAGTAAAACTGATAAAAAATTTGTGACCAAAATTATTCAGGCACTTTGACCTGACCATGTCTTGCTGAAGTGTTTTTTCTTTAATTGCTAATGCGACCTTTTACACCACAGACTGAACAAATGAAGCATTGCTTGGTAATTGTTTGACATAAATTGATATTATCTAATAACAGCTGATTGGTTGACTGTAATTACATACCTTTCTATCAAAGTTATCTGACATTATCAAGATGATTTTGTTCTGGCACAGTTTAACTCTTGAGTGCTTGTCATATTTTATTTCCATTTTCTAAACTATAGCCAATAAACTGTGATGTGAGGAAATGTTGAAGGTGTCTGAATAAAGTTTGGTTTGACTGTATATAAAGTATATAAAAAGATACACACACACAAAAAATGCTGGGTTGTTTTAACCCAATGTTAGGTCAAATATGAACTAACCCAGCAGTTGGGTTGTTTTAAGCATTTTTTAAGAGTGCACACAAATGCATGTATAATATATATATAAACAAACATACACATCATAATAGTATATAGTACAATGATGCGATTAACCGATTTGACAGCACTAATACCTAGAACATATTTTTATTAGATATAGTAATAGGGAAAGTAAAGACTATCACAACTTCCGTTTCATCATAAATAAATGAATACATACAAGATGTAAGTAGCAAATCATTTAATATCTGACACCCTTTTCACCTGTTCAGCGACCAACACTAATTTTTAAACAATTTTTATGAAATTTCACCATTTTGAATTGTTTATGAACATTGTTTATGTAAATCATAACTTAATTTGACGTGACAAGAAACGTTTTGCATATTAGGCAGACAAAAATAAGAGTGAATGTGCATATTTAAAAAGATTGATATTATTTCCAAATAGTTTATTTCATAACTACAATAGAACTTTGAAATTTTAGCGTTCTTATTTCTTTTTCTTTATTTCCTCAAATCCCTTTTAATCCTTTAATAATATAATTATTTTAAACAAACTAATAACCAATTTCCCACGCAAAAACTGAATTAACAGCATCTTAAAAGTCTGATTCAGGGTTGTTCATAATAAATCTAGGGGCCTACAAGTCTAAAACGAGATATCTGCATAAAGTTTTTTTTTGTGTGTGAACGTACAGTCCACAAGAGAGACTTTAATCATACTAGAATAGTTCATTCGTTCTGCAGCGTTGCCAGATTGGAGCAGGACTAGAGTAATACGGACTGCTTTGAACTGCCTCTGCTCTCCAGGTGGATGCCAACGCTTTCAGGATGAGTTTTTTTTTTAGTTTTACAAAGAAAGAAAGTTGGTTTGAATGTGTTTTGAGTGAGAGAGAGGGCTCTTTAATGCTCTCTGCTTCAGTGTAAACAGATATGCCCACATATCAGTGCAGATTAGCACCATCTCTCCACACTGGCTGATATGTTTACTTAGTCCTAAAACCACAAAACCTCATTACCCTTCTTTCGCTGTCATTTTAAGCCACAGTCCTTATATTCAGCCCTGACTCACTGAATGTAAAATTTCACATTGACAAATCCCCGCGGTCTCTGTGTTTCCGCTTCTGTGCTTGTATGAAAGACTTGTTTCTTTTTTGTGCATTTAAATAAGGACAGCGCTTCAGCAGCACTAATAGAGGTCCAGTATAAAATCCCATCAGACCTCGGGTGTTATTTTTAGGAAAAAGTCTTGGAGAGCATCCTGTTTATGTTTGAAACACTGGACCTTATGTTCTTTGAGAATAAAGGATGAGAGCCAGATCAGGAGTTTTTTTCCTTCTTCTTTCCTTCAGCTTACGGTTATTAAAGTAATGCCATTCCACCGGCGGTTCCTCTTCGGCCTGAATCATGAGCTGTCAGTCTTCTGCAAATGATTTTTCATGGTTTCTAGGCCCGGTTTAACAGACTCGTAATTTTTATGCGGGCGAATGACGTTACAAAACGAGTGAAAGGGTTGTTTGAGTGATTCTGAGTATGAGAGAGTTTATGGGGATGCCAAACTGCCTTGAAGATTTCTGAAGAGCTTTAATCAAATCGCTGACATGTAAACGAGGATGGTTGACATTTCTTGTAAAAATGTATGGATTTATTTTTGTGGTCCATTTATGTGCAGCTATTAGGACCTCATTCTTGATGTCTGAATGCAATATGGTCTTTTGAATTATGACATAATAAATTTAATGGAGCATAAATGAATAGCCAGTTAACTAGATTGATGGTCACATCATGTTCATTTTTTCTAATAAAAAGTCTTTACATTCAGTTTTTAAGAGCTAATAACAACAAAAATAAAATTAAAGGTGATTATTGCTGCATTTTAATGGTGTTTATAAACGTTGATTAACTGATATCAGGCAGGCTAATTAAATGACTTTTTCTTTTGTGGTCAGCCATATCAACTGATATATTTCATTTAGTAGATAAATGTTATTTTACTGGTATCAATTGTATGTATGCTTCATTTAATATATTAAAAGTGCAGTATATCATATATTGGCATTATATTGGCCACTGGTCACAAATAAAATTAATTAAATTTTATATATTAAAATGTGATAATAATATAGTTAATCATTAATAATAATAGTAATGATAATTTTATATATAAATATATATATATATATATATATATATATATATATATATATATATATATATATATATATAGAGAGAGAGAGAGAGAGAGAGAGAGAGAGAGAGAGAGAGAGAGAGAGAGAGAGAGAGAGAGAGACCAAAGAAATTGGTTGTGGGAAATTGGTCTTATTAGTTAGTTTAAAGTAATTAAATTATGAAAGGATTAATAGGGATTTATGGATATAAAGAAAAATAAATAAGAACAGTTAGTAAAAGTTCCAGTTCTATTAGTTATGAAATAAACTATTTGAACATAATATATCTTTTTAAATATGCACACATTCACTATTATTTTTATCTACCTATCGCAAAACAGGTGTCAGATATTAAATTATTTGCTACTTACATCTTACAACACACTCTCACTGCTACACTGTAAAAAAATAATATTTTAAAAGCAAGTTACCTGGTTGCCTTAATTTTTAGTTAATTGAAATACAAATTTAGAGTTCATACAATAAACATTTTTCAGAATCGACATCACCCTTTATTCAAATATTATTAAAAGATTTTGTAAACATATTGTGTAATTGTGTGTTTTATTTGTTATAATGCAGTGAAACTATTTTCGTGATTTATCACAAAACATTTTTTATTAGGTTTTGAGTTTCTATTCAAAAATTTCGAATCAAAATTTTGAGTTTCTATTAAACCAATTTCCTTCATTGTATTAACTCAAAATTTGAGTTTGTTTAAATTAAAAATTTAAGGCAACCAGGTTACTTGCTTTTTTAAGTTAAACCAACAATATTTTTTTACAGTGTATAACTAAACTGTCACTTTGGAATTTGTAAGCCCCGCCTTCTTTAACTTGATTGGCCATCTCACTCATTCTGACAGTGACAACTGCTAAGGCAGACCAACTTTGGGGTTGGGGTCAATGTCCCCCTTGATGTCTATGGTGGTTACGACCATATATAATTGCACAGGTCACTGAAAAAACTTGACATAAGGACTATCCTCTGGACTCTCCATATGGTCTGTTTTACAGAAAAGCCTCAGCCTCTTTGTAATGCAAGCATGCGTCTGATGGATTCTACCAGCGTTGTGACCGTAGACTGTGTGGGGAGAGCGATGCAGATAGCAAGAGAGCACTTAATATGTATTTAGGGCTTTTTTCAGATAGAGCTGTAGCCTACCGCCTCCCCTGCTGCTCTGAAAGCTTGTGTCAGGCTGCGAACAGCATCCATCTCTGTCTGGGGTCCTGAAAATGTGGCAGAGCAGATAGAAAGAGCCCAGATTGATTCCTGAAGCCGGGGGTTTGCTTCAGGGTGAAGCAGGTCTGCATCTAAAAAGAGGCTTTAATGAGTTGCTTGGAAGGTGGTCTGCGCGGCTCTGCTCCACAGCTTTTGTTTTAACACTACGTGATCCTCTGGCTTGCTGTTTTTGTGGACTGTGGAGTGAGACGCGCCGCTTCTGGTTTTGTGTCAGTTGTGCCTTCAGTGTTATGTGAAAACTGGTAATGAAGCGTTTACATACGAGCTCAGACTTGCATGTGTGATATCAAGTTTGTTACTCTGTTTCTTAATTATGTACTTAGCCTATTACATTACAGTCTTCATTTTAGACTTTCTCCAATAAAATATTATCGGCATCATTCCCACATTTTATTTCCCGATATTGATGCTGATATCAGTTCGGTTTTTCTCCATTCAGTTTAGAAAGAAACGCACACTTCTATCTACACGTGTGTTTTACCATTTAAGATTAAAACAAATACATCAGAAAAAAATGGACACTACACAAACCACAACATTAACAGTATATCCTGTAAAAATCTACCTCAGTATAGCAATATTTTTCATTTCATTTTTATCTTTTTAAATAAGTCAGTTAGTGGACATCAGTGCAGTCTAATTTCAAATCTGCAATAATAAATGACTTATCACTAAATGAGTTATTACGTCAGCGATAATACGTGCATTTATAATCCTGGCAATCTATTGCACAAATAAAATGTATCAAATATAATATAAATATTTCATATGAAATATAAAATTGTATGTATTTTTTTTTACTTTTTGGAGCAGTGTTGGTTTTATGTATTTTTTTGTACTATTATAGCATTTATTAATATTTTTTTATTTAATGCTTTCTTCCATCTATCATCCATCCATCTTTCTTTCCTTTCTTCCATCCATCATCCATCAATCTTTCTTTCTTCTATCCATCTTTCTTTCTTTCTTTTCATCATCCTCTTTTCTTTCTTCCATCCATCCTTCTTTCTTTCTTTCTTTCTTTCTTTCTTTCTTTCTTTCTTTCTTACTTTTTCTTTCTTTCTTTTTCATCATCATCCATCCTTCATCCATCTTTCTTTCTTACTTTCCTTTCTTTCATCCATCATCCTTCTCTTTCTTCTATCCATCCATCCATCTTTCTTTTTTCTTTCTTTCTTCTATCCATCCATCTTTCTTTCTTTCTTTCTTTCTTTCTTTCTTTCTTTCTTTCTTTTTCATCATCCTCTTTTCTTTCTTCCATCCATCCTTCTTTCTTTCTTACTTTCTTTCTTTCTTACTTTTCTTTCTTACTTTTTCTTTCTTTCTTTTTCATCATCATCCATCCTTCATCCATCTTTCTTTCTTACTTTCCTTTCTTTCATCCATCATCCTTCTCTTTCTTCTATTCATCCATCCATATTTCTTTTTTTCTTTCTTTCTTCTATCCATCCATCTTTCTTTCTTTCTTTCTTTCTTCTATCTATCCATCTTTTTTTCTTTCTTTCTTCTATCCATTTTTCTGTCTTTCTTTCTTTCTTTCTTTCATCATCCTTCTTTCTTCCATTATTTCTTTCTTTCTTCTATCATCCATCCTTCATCCATCTTTCTTTCTTTCTTCTATCATCCATCCTTCATCCATCTTTCTTTCTTTCTTCTATCCATCCATCATCCATCCATCCACCCTACCTTCCTTTCTTTCTTTCTTTCTTCTATCATCCATCCCTTTTTCTTTCTTTCTTTCTTTCTTTCTTTCTTTCTTTCTTTCTTTCTTTCTTTCTTTCTTTCTTTCTTTCTTTCGTCCATCGTCCATCGTCCATCCATCCCACCTTTCTTACTTTCTTAGAAATGTCTATTTCTTTATTTAATTTAATGTATAGTTTTAGAGGGCTTATTTCAGCTAGTTGCAATGACTACATTTTAAATTTTCATTTAAGCAGAGGTGGAAAGAGTAACAATATATTCTACTCAAGTAAAACTACTATTACTCACAGCCGGTGGAAAAGAATCGGGATAGGACTCTGGCAGAAATCATGTTGATGGATTATAAGATGGTTTATAAGACGTTAAAACACCACGAGCATCGCGCGTACTTGAGTATGTAGTAAGTAGACAAAACGGCGCTGCTCATTCACGCCTTTCAATTCAATGCAGTTGTTTCCGGAGCACGTTTTTTTACACTGTACTCAATTACAGTAACGCGAGTAAATGTAATTCGTTACTTTCCACCTCTGCATTTAAGGTAAGAAAAGGCAAGTAGAATGTGTAGAGTCAGCAAATGATGCAAGCCGGGCTTCAACTTCACATATAAAACATCCATCTGACAGCTATGAGGAGTATTTTAAATATGCCTTTAGTCTGATAATGTTGCAAACGTAAAAGCTGTAGTTGTGAAGGCCTTTAAATCTTTTTATCGTTAGTGAAAGGATGTACTGTAAATATGTGCAGATATTAAAATAAAATGTAACAAGTTTATCCTTTTATTTTTTGTAAGTGCTGTAAAACAGAAATTAATATAAAAACTGTATTATTATTAAATTATATATTATTGTTGGTATTATTATTATTTTTGACAAGTACATTATATTGTATGCCTAATAGTGATATAGCCTATTTCTGTCACAGTTTCTTAGATTAAACCAAACGTTATTTTTGATGGAGTTTTAGTGAACCTGTTTTTAGTGTATTTGACAATGGTTTTTATTCAAATAAAATGATGATCAGCTCTGATGATGGTTATTCATGCAGACTATATGTAGGGATCAATAGGAGATTTGCTCTTACTAGAGGCGTTTGTCATTTATATTTAAAGTCTTCAAATTGTTTTCAAGTGATCTCCTTCCAGATATATGTCTCTGTGAGGGGCCTCAGAATGAGTTAAGAAAGGGAGTGGGAGACAGACAAACAGTTCCCAGCGTGAAGCGGGTGTGAATCCCCCTCTAGCAGACACTGACAACTTCCTGCCCGCTGAGAGGAGCCCACTGAAACTACACCAATCAGAGAATGGCAAACGTGTTTACAAATGGGAGAATATTTTTAGCGAGAGTGTTTATTCTCTCTTCATCCATCCATCCATCTTTTTTTACCTTCCTGTTATTCTATCTCTCCATCCATCCATCCATTACGAGCCCAATATTTGTAATTTTAGGTAACACATCAGTTTCCAACACGTCAGTTTTGTGAGATCGGGCTCCAGTTTCAAATCATTTGTAAATGAATGCAATGCTCTCTTCCATCTAACATCCCACTCATCTTGCTCATCCTTCATTATGGCATGCAGGCTTATATATACAATATGACCCTTTAATACATATTGATCAATATTTTAGCAATATTTCAAAGTCTCTGTCCACCTGTTGCGTTCACCTCAGTCAGGTTTAATGATGCACCAAAGTGATCCTTAAAAGCTAATTGGTTTGAAAGGTTACTCTGATAATGATGGTTATTTATACGGAAGGAAGTACATTAGATTTTTTTCTCCCTTCCGACTTTTTCCGACCTTTTTTTTCTCAGAAACTAATGATGTTACTCCATTTCTATGTGTATGATTGCTCAGCTGAAGCTTCAGAGGAGCGTTTAGGCTGTCAGTCTCTGGCATTGACCTCCACGTACACATTAAAGAACAATTCAAATACAGAAGAGAAGTGCTGACAGCTACATCAGTCACACTAGCCATCCTTTACATTTCCTTTCTTCCGTCCATCCTTTTTTCTTCCATTTTATCCAGCACTTTTCTCTTTCTTTCTTTCTTTCTTTCTTTCTTTCTTTCTTTCTTTCTTTTTTTCTTTCTTTTTCATCCATCCATCCTTTCATCCGTCTTTCTTTCTTTCTTTCTTTTTCATCCATCTACCATCCATCCATCTTCCATCCGTCTTTTTGTTTTTGTTCTTTCTTTCTTTCTTTCTTTCTTTCTTTCTTTCTTTCTTTCTTTCTTTCTTTCTTTCTTTCTTTCTTTCTTTCTTTCTTTCTTTCTTTCTTTCTTTCGTTCGCTCGCTCGCTCGCTCGCTCGCTCGCTCGCTCGTTCGCTCGCTCGCTCGCTCGTTCGTTCGTTCGTTCGTTCGTTTGTTTGTTTGTTTGTTTGTTTGTTTGTTTGTTCGTTCTTTCTTTCTTTTGTTTTTTCTTTCTTTTTCATCCATCCATCCTTTCATCCGTCTTTCGTTCTTTCTTTCTTTCTTTTTCATCCATCTACCATCCATCCATCTTCCATCCTTTTGTTTTTGTTCTTTCTTTCTTTCTTTCTTTCTTTCTTTCTTTCTTTCTTTCTTTCTTTCTTTCTTTCTTTCTTTCTTTCTTTCTTTCTTTCTTTCTTTCTTTCTTTCTTTCTTTCTTTCATTGGTTTGTTTGTTTGTTTGTTTGTTTGTTTGTTTGTTTGTTTTTTCTTTCTTTCTTTAGTTTTTCTTTCTTTTTCATCCATCCATCCTTTCATCCATCTTTTTCTTTCTTTCTTTTTCATCCATCTACCATCCATCCATCTTCCATCCGTCTTTTTTGTTTTTGTTCTTTCTTTCTTTCTTTCTTTCTTTCTTTTTCATCCATCTTCCATCCGTCTTTCTTTCTTTCTTTTTCATCAATCTACCATCTATCCATCCTTCCATCCATCTTTCTTCCTTCCTACCTTCCTTCCTTCTTTCTTTCCTTTCATCCATCTACCATCCCTCCTTCCATCCATCTTTCTTTCTTACTTTCTTTTTTCTTTCTGTATTTCTTCTTTCATCATCCATTTATCCATCCATTCATTCATCTTCCTTCTTTCTTTTTCATCCATCTACCATCCATCCTTCATTTGTCTTTCTTTCTTTCTTTCTCTTTCTCTCTCTCTCTCTCTTTCTTTCTTTCTTTCTTTTCTTTCTTTCTTTCTTTCTTTTTCTTTCTCTTTCTCTTTCTCTTCTCTTTCTCTTTCTCTTTTCTTTCTCTTTCTCTTTCTTTTCTTTTCTTTTTCTTTCTCTTTCTCTTTCTCTTTCTTTCTTTCTTTTTCTTTTTCTTTTCTTTCTTTCTTTCTTTTTCTCTTTCTTTCTTTTTTCTTTCTTTCTTTCTTTTTCTTTCATTCTTTCATTCTTTCTCATCGATCCATCCGCTGACCTCTTAATCATAGTTTCTTGTTTAATGGAGTTAAATAGATCATGCTCTTAAGCACAATAAGCAAGCTAATATTCAGTATATACTACATCTTTCATTCTATATATATTTAAATAGCATATCAACAATCGGCAGCGTTTTTGAAGAGTGCACATATTGCACGAGAACTCTGGAGTATGACCTTTGAGGGAACAAACATCAAATAAAGCAAATTGACATGAAACAAAAACAGTGAGCTAGTCATTAGGTGCTGTGTTGGTTTCAGCAGCATCTCCGAGATCTCATATAGAGTAAATAGCAGAAGTTATTACTCCACCTAAACGTGACATCAGTCCTATATTGTTAAATCAACGTGGTTCAAACAACAGAGGTGCAACCATGTTACTGACTGTTTCGGGAGAGTCAGTTAGTTTCTCCAGTGATGCATTGCACTATGGTCATTAAAAGCGAGTTAGATTGCTGTACAAAAAGTCATCTTTTCAAGTGTCAAATGGATGAAACATTGATTTAACACATTTTATTACATAATCTGTCTCTCACACTTTTTTTCCTCGGTCCATACAAAGATTGAACACGTTTACCTGTGGGGACACCTTCCAGTCAAGTGTGCTGATAATGCGCTATTTCATTTTTATTCACATTGGATAAATGTCACCGGAGGAGGGCTATTTAGCTGGCAAATAACCCTACCTGTCGACCTGGAGTTCCTGCCGTGAAACAATCGGCATGCTGTTACTTCCTCTGTTCTTCTTTCATGTATGTTTTTTTTCTTTCTTCCCTGTACTCCTTTCAAAAGAGACTTGCTTTGAAGAATCAGACTCAAAAAGAGCTTTATTGCCAAGTGTGCTTATACGCACAAGGAATTGTACAGTGCACACATACAAATACAACAACAAGAAACATAGTATTCAAAATGTAAGAATAAAATATAAAAACTATACACAGTTAGGTCGTAATAAACATTTATAGGTTGTGAACATACTAGTATTATGAATAATATGAGTAAATATCAGCTGAGTTTACAAAGATATTGCACTAAGCAGTGGAGTATTGATCTTACAGTACATGTATATTTCTTGGGAGACATTTAGCTGTTTAAGAGTGAAATGACTGGAGGGAAGAAGCTGTTCATGTACCTAAATGTTCTAGTGTCCAGTGACCTGAATCGCTGTCCAGACGGCAACGGTTCAGAGTGGGGTCTGTGATTTTATCTGCCCACTTTCTCACTTTGGAAGTGTACAGGTCCTGGAGAGTGGGCCGGGGAGCACCAATAATCCTCTCAGCAGTCCGGACTGTCATTTGTAGTCTTCTTATGTCTTATTCGGTGGACTGAACCAAGCCAGACAGTTATAGAAGCGCACAGAAGACACTCAATGACGGCTGAGTAGAACTGTTTCAGCAGCTCCTGTGACCTCTGGTGGGCCTTTTTCACTCTGGACTCTGGAGTCAATGTGATTGTCCCATTTCAGGTCCTGAGAGATGATGGTTCCCAGGAACCTGAACGACTTAACTGCTTCCAGAGTGCTGTTCAATGACAGTGGTGTCCAATTATGCCAATACTTGCAAGAAAAAAAAGAAAGAACAGAAATCACCTTTTGTGCTTAAAACATCCCATGTTGCCCGGTGGGCTATGAAGTCCTCTTGCCTGCATGAATATAATATCAACAGTTCTGTGAATTGTGTTGAATAAGAATTACGGTGAGCTCTTCAGTGCTCTAACACACTTTCACTCCCAGTACAGAACAAAATTTTATAAACATAAAATTCAGACTACAACTCAACACCCTTCCTTTCCAGCCTGCACACACATACCAGCAAATCATGGTTGCTAAATGGTTTTAGATGTTAAGCTGACAGAGATGACGGTGCCCTTGGGCAATTATTCATAGCTATAAAAAGACACACTTGTTCCTTGAAACTCACTCGTTTCTCATTGACCCCGCTGAGGTCTTCCCCATTTCACCTGCTGAATTTTTGACGGGTCTCACAGCAGTTTTCATCCATTCGTTCTCTTCTGACAGCACATAAACAGTGAGCTCAACCCTGACATCCCTGAAAGCTGCCCTTCAAGCAGCATGACCCATACTCAATCAATAGTCAAATATAATATATTCCAAGACCTAGCCAAGCTGCTTTGCTTGCCGCTTATATAGTATGCACTGCCTATGTAAAGTGAGTTTGGCATTAACATGTCGCTTATATAGCATACAGGTACATCGCACACATGCATGCAATATATTGGGTTAAATAAGACATAATACATACAAATCAAGAGTTTTATTCAGTGAGAATAATACTTTTATTCAGCAAGAATGCATTTTATTGCTCAAAAGTGACACTATATAAATATTATTTCTATTTTAAATACATTCTGTTATACTTTCTATTCATCAAAGAATCCTGAAAAAGTTAGTTTCCACTCACAAAAAATAAAGAATAAAATAAATATTAAGCCAGCACAGTTTTCAACATTGATAATAATACTACTACTCCTAATATAAAATGTTTCTTGAGTAACAAATCAGCATGTTTGAATGATTCCTGACAGATCATGTGACACTAAAGACTGGAATAATGACTCCTGAAAATTCACCTTTGCAATATAGGAATAACTTACATTTTAAAATATATTAAATATTGTTTTGTAATACATACAAAAAGTATGTCAGTGTCACATGATACTAATTTATATAATGATTCAAATTTTAAGCTGCAAAAAAATATTAATAATTGTGCACCAAATAATAACTGAATATAAAAAGAATCATGTTTTTACTGTATTTATTTCTATATTTGTATGTATTTTAAATCTTACCATCCCGAAACTTTTGAACAGTTTACATTTTTTAATTGCACTGTACTTTTTTGTATAATATTTTCCGGTATTGAATGGGCTGTAAGTTTATTTATAAAGTTGCTCTTGCCTCATCCATCTTAGATTTATTTATTTTTGAGTCCTGGGATTGTCTTTTCAGCAAAGGATAACTGTCTTTGAATTTGACTAGAACAAGGAGCATATTTAGGTTACCTTTTGGAACAGCCAGTGAAAAAGCTGCCAATGTAAGGAGCTCACGTTTTGGAACAGAGCAATAGTCAGAGATATAGTACATTTATCTGTTTATTTTTTCTCCATTTTCTTTTTGTAAATGTGCACTCTATAATTGCTGTAAGAATGTTTCTTAAGTTTTACTCAGTTCATGTTGGTTGGTATTTGGTAATTATATGAAATGAGCCTCAGTTTTTGCTGTTGTTATCTACAGCCGTCAGGATTATTATACTAAACTTAAGACAAAAACTAATGTTCATTTCCATGAATTGAAACAATTGTGTTGCATTGTTGCATTGAGGAATTTAACACTAATGGGACATTAAATGAAAAAACAGTGTTTGTTAAATAATTGAAATACAAGACTAATACAAGTTATATAGAGTGAGATGCCAGAAAGTTTATTGATAGACTAAAGCTAGACTTAAAACTGTTCAATATATATATATATATAATGAAATTGATACTTTGATTTAGCCAGGATGCGTTAAATTGGTCAAAAATGACCTTGAAGACATTTACATTGCTACAAAAATTTCTGTATCAATATATCACTTTCCCCACTGTTTTCAACATTGATAATAAGAAATGTTTGTTGAGCAGCAAATCAGCACATTAGAATGATTTTTGAAGGATTATGTGACACTGAAGACTGGAGTAAGGATGCTGCAAATTCAGCTTTGCTATTTAAATCACATTTTAAAATATATTCAAATAGAAAAGTTATTTTAAATTGTAATTTTGTATTTTTGATTAAATCAATGTAGCCTTGGTGAACTTAAGAGGCTTCTTTTTGAAACATAAAAAACACTTTTGAACGGTATAGTGTATAAAAATGTAATATGTACATAAATTAAAAACTAACATCAAAACCATTGCAGAAATATAAAGTGAATTTGAAAATGCATTGCTTGCAGTCACCATGGAATAATTATTCTTTCTTCTGTTTTTAAACACCAGACACTTGTTAGAAATGCCACCTAACCTGGTCCATATGGACCATTCAGCATAGGAAAATGACATGTTAATTGGAGAGGATAATGAGGATTATGCATACTAGGGTCTCTCTCTCATGCTTATGAGGGATCAATGTTCTTTGGACACAATTAGGGGAACATAGGTTTAATTTACCATGACTTCCCACCACACACATTTTTGCTTTGTGAGAGATTCTGAAATTCTGAAGGTAAACAGTGATCATGAGACGTGAGAGAAAGGACTAGAAGGCATGTTCAACGGTAGTACTGGATGATTTAGGAATCTGAGGTGTTTGGAATAATTTTGTGTTGGTAGTCCCCGTCTGACTTGCCCACCTGTAGGCCACATGTGGCGGCCCCAGAAAGCGGCAGACTGGAAAAGCTACGGTCATCATTAAAGTGAAGGGTGAGGGGGCTCATTAAACCATTATTTATGTGAGCTGCGATATTTTATCGCACCATACTATTTCATAGTGCTCTGTAAGGGCATGTTCTGCAGAGAGAAGAATAACTTATTGTTGTGCTTCCTGAGACGCCCATCGTTAAAAAGAGAAGTTGGGGTGTGAGGCTGTGCTGTTTCCAATGCACTCGAGAGTGCAAAATTCTCCATCTTGTTAGCACCTGTTTCAGATGGTGTTTGTTTATGAACTGTTCGGGGAATGAACTCAGTTGCTCTTAAATTTAAATGTTGACAGGTTATGTGAGTTCGCTGTTCAAGGTTTATGAATGTTCTGCCTCAATGTTGTTTATCTGACTGGACGACTATAAAACCTTTGAGATTTTTTTGTTTGGTATTATGTTTTTGTAATAAAGTATACTATATATATATATTGCCAAAAGTATTGGGACACCCCTCCAAATCATTGAATTCAGATGTTTAAATCCCTTCCATGGCCACAGGTGTATAAAATCAAGCAGCTAGGCATGCAGACTGCTTCTACAAACATTTGTGAAAGAATGGGTTGCTCTCAGGAGCTCAGTGAATTCAAGCGTGGTACCGTGATAGGTTGCCATCTGTGTAATTAGTCCATTCGTGAAATTTCCTCACTACTAAATATTCCACGGTCAACTGTTAGTGGTATTATAACAGTGGAAGCAATTGAGAACAACAGCAACTCAGCCACGAAGTGGTAGGTCACGTAAAATCACTGAGCGGGGTCAGCGCATGCTGAGGTGCACAGTGCCCAGAAGTTGCTAACTTTCTGCAGAGTAAATAGCTACAGACCACCAAATTTTGTGTTCTTCAGATTAGCTCAAGAACTGTGCATAGAGAGCTTCATAGAATGGGTTTCCATGGCTGAGCAGCAGCGTCCAAGCCTAACATCACCAAGTGCAATGCAAAGCACCAGATGCAATGGTGTAAAGCACACCGCCATTGGACTCTAGAGCAGTGAAGACATGTTCTCTGGAGGGACGACTCACGCTTCTCTGTCTAGCAATCCCATGGATGAGTCTGGGTTTGGTGGTTTCCATGAGAACGGTACTTGTCTGACTGAAACACAGTGAAATCCCCAAACTTCCGTCAACATACCGGCGTTTGTTGTGCATGTTTTGCGTGATATCTCTGCACGCAAGAAGCAGTGCTTCACCTGTGCTTCCCCATAATATAGTCCCAAATTAATCTGCCTAGGAGATTTCCTAGTCTTAATCTGCATCGCTATTTGTATTCGTTGTGAATATGCAGGCCACAAGAAGTAAATAGGTGGGTTTTTTTTTTTTTTTTGGATCACTTTGACTCGGGACATGCTAACTGGCAACATAGGATTCCATTCATTATGCTAAGCTAAGCTAGTGGCGACCCTGCCAAACTAAAACAATGCATGCACTGAGACAAAAATGCATTTTCCCACATATCTAAATGTATGAAAGAAGTTGAATAAACCCTATTTCTAAAAATGGTGGAGTGTTCCTTTAATATGTAATAAATGAATTTCAATAATAAAAATAAATAAATAAATAAGTAAGTTATTCAAGCAATCAGATTTAGCAATATTGTTTGGTAATTTGTACCACTCTCAGAAAGCAGCGTCTGTCTGACACGTCAACCACAATTGATGTAGTTCTTGCTTATCCAGCTGCACCCACCCGCTTGTCCTTCACTTCCCAAAGGCCTGTTTTCTTTCTTGATACTTCAGGGAAAATAAGGGTCCACACTGGTGTGGTTGTGTGGTGGGCTATTTGTGGTGAGCCCAGGTGCTCCTGACCCCCATCTGTTTGGGTGAGAGGGGAGAGGAAGTCGTGGTGACTCTGTAGAAGGTGAATTCATGCAGAAGTTTGTGGTGAAATCTGCCCTTGCAGTTTAGCAGATGGTGAAGGGTAAGATCAGGGCTGGCATTATTTCGGGATCTTTTAGAAAAAGAAAAACAAGAAAGATAGACTTCTCTTTCTCTCAGTACATTTTTCCCTAAATTAAACTGATGTCAGGCAGCCTGACAAACGATCAGGCCCAGTTAGATTTTTTCCAGGCATGCCTAAATTTCTCTGCTGGTAGGGTTAGCGTGACTCAGTGGTAACATCCAATAATACAGAGCCATTTTAAAGAGATTTTTATGCCAACTACAAGAGCATTTTTTTATTTAAGAAACTCTATCCCCACTGTTTAAAAGTTTTAAATCTTTTTGAGTCTCACTGCTCACTGCATTTGATCAAAAATATGGTAAAAACTGTATTACAATTTGAAATAAGTGCTTTAGATTTTAATATATTTTAAGCTGACTTTTAAGCATCATTAGTCCAGTGTTCAGTGTCATATGATCCTACAGAAATGATTCTAATATGCATATTTGGTGCTCAAGAAACATTTCTTTAACCATGTATTACGTACTCCTTGATTAAATAAAGTTAAAAAGAACAGTACTTATTAATGATTATATTTATTAATTCACATGCACAGCAAAAACAATTTGACCATACAATGAAAGTCAATGGAGTCCTATGTTGTTTTAGGTCCCACTGACTTTCAGTGTATGGGAAAAAAACAGTGGAAACATTCTTTAAAATATCATCTTTTGTGTTTGGAATTGAGATTTGGAATGGCATGAGCGTGAGTAACTAATGGCAAAATTGGTTGAAGACTACATTTGCTAAAAAAGGCCACTCTCTGTCTCCATCAGCAATACTGTTTCACACCCCAACACACACACACCCCAAGGTTCACATAGATCCCTAAGATCTGTGGTCCACCACTGCATGTACTATATCGATATGCCAGGGAGTGCTTTGTTTAATAACACAGTTATTCTACCCAAAAGTGCACTTAGTACAGCTTGGTTAGTTCAGAAGGTGACCCAATGTAACCTGACTTGAGTGCAATAACACAGCTGCTCGAACCAAAACAAGCTCTCGTCTGGTACTTAAGTGACTGCTCGCTGCTTACAAACACATATGAAGAGCGATGCTCTCAGCGGAACCCTAGACATCTGCCACGGGTAGGAAACTGCTCACAGATGGACCGCCCTGTTTGTCTAGGTAGAGGAGTTGACATCAAACTAACACAGGGAGTTGAAAGGTCAGCATGTAAGATCAGGGCCTTTTAATGATGTTGTTGAGAATGTTAATGTCAATCAGATAGCTATACACAAATCACTGTATGATTATACTTGTTCCCATATTATGTTGCAAAAGTAAAAAAAAATTAGTAAAAATAAGAACTAATTTTTTGTTTTAATGAAGCTGCTTGTTTTATTTGAACGCTTACTTTTAACACCTAGTCTAAAACAGTCCATAATTTATTATGCACAATTTAAAGGTGTAGAAACAATAAGCGACCCCTTAGCTGCATAATTAGCCAGAATATCTGCTCAAACATTTTAATGAGCAAAATATCCTGTAGATTCTTAATGAAACCGACAAGAAGAACCGATTCTGAGGGTTTTACATAGATTATGTGGACTTGTAATTTACCTGACACAGTCTGAAATTACATAAGCCTGTACAGGAAATTGCTTTTTTTTAAGCCATAGGCTGCATTCCAGTTTGCATACTAGTTCTATGCGCTGGATATGGAGAAAGTAGATAGTTTGAGCTTGTGGCAAGACAGTATGGCTTGATACAGTCTTTGATTTTGTCGTACTCTTTGTGTCTGCATATCATTTTGATTGGGTTCGGTCTGGTTTGTTTAGCATCACAACCAACCACATAGCAGCACTGGCTCAACCAATGGTGTGAGTTATCTGTTAATCCAACCAATGGCAGTGGAGTCTTTGGGAAGCTTCCCTTTTTTTACTGTAGCATTTGGTGATTCTAATGATGGTCTTTAGAGCACATTGTATCACTTAACTTTTAGGTTCAACCTTTCTCTCATTCTTCAACAAAAGTCAAAAGAAAACTATTATAATAGCTCAAAAAGCTTGCACTGACATACTTCCATAATGATGATTTCGGACACTCTTATTCTGCTCACATACTAGATGGCATAGTATTTGAATAAGGATGCAGCCACAACGAAACTGTGCTTGGAATAGCAATAAAACTCCTATCTCTACTTATATTATGTCTCAGAAGCCCTTGTGGATCGTTTGATCTCATCTCTGGATTTGACTGCTCATATACTATCTAATTAGCCTGCTGGGCCGTCGTATTTCAATTACTCTAACGAGGCCTGCAGGATAAAGCATACGTCCCCAGTTAAAGTTTATTGTTTAAACTTCATTGTCTAATGTCCAGACGGTAGTATTTGGAATATTGCCTTATGCAATTGTCAGACCAGTGAGTGAAAGGAAGAAAGAGAGAGGCTTGTTTTGTGGTTGCATTGTCATGCAACTATAGCCAGCAAAACATCAGCAAATCATTTAACATTACACTCTTTATTCACATAGCCTTCTCGTTTCTATGTATAATTAGCTATTAGAACCTGATGAGCTGTGAATAATGATCAGGCAACGCATTATTTTGCATTAATAATCTCCAATTGAACTGAAGACTTGGTCTATTATATTGTAAAAATTACAATTACAAAAATATTGCAATTTTAAACAACTGTTTTATATTATATTGTTACAATAAAAAATACCTTTGCTCTGTTTGTTTGTTGAACATAGTTCACATTTTAATTAATTTCACTGATGCAAAAGCAGAGATTTCTCCAGTCTTCAGTGTCACATGATCCTTCAGAAATCATTCTAATATCCTGATTTGCTGCTCAAAAAACATTTCTTACTATTATCAGTGTTGAAAACAGTAACTTTTGATAAATTAGTCTATCATTAACAAATACAAGTGTTAATCTTACTCACCCCAAACTTTTGAACAACAGTGTGTGTGTGTGTGTGTGTGTGTGTGTGTGTGTGTGTGTGTGTGTGTGTGTGTGTGTGTGTGTGTGTGTGTGTGTGTGTGTGTGTGTGTGTGTGTGTGTGTGTGTGTGTGTGGACTGGTAATCTACGGTATGGGGACAAAATGTCCCCACAAAGATGGCAATATCCAAAATCCTTGTCCTTGTGGGGACATTTTTTGGTCCCCTTGAGGAAAATATCTTATAAATCACACTAAGTGATGTTTTTAGAAAATGTAAAAATGCAGCATGTCTCCTGTGATGGGTAGGTTTAGGGGCAGGGGCAGTGTAGGGGGATAGAAAATACAGTTTGTACAGTATAAAATGCATTACGCCTATGGAATGTCCCCATAAAACATGGAAACACAACATGTGTGTGTGTGTGTGTGTGTGTGTGTGTGTGTGTGTGTGTGTGTGTGTGTGTGTGTGTGTGTGTGTGTGTGTGTGTGTGTGTGTGTGTGTGTGTGTGTGTGTGTGTGTGTGTGTGTGTGTGTGTGTGTGTGTGTGTGTGTGTGTGTGTGTGTGTGTGTGTGTTTAATGTTTACCTCATTCATAATGGAGTCTTTGGAGAATTCAGTACATGTTTTGGTGTTTGAAAGTGAATCCATGGGGACTGAGTGTCTCATATTGCAATTATTCAGTCTCCTTAATACCTTAATTGGTTTAGATCTACATTAAAATTCATGTTGTTTTAATAATGTGCTCATTTCAATGTGGCGTATACACCATTAGACTTTTATTTTCCTTCTCTCTAAGATGTTAATAAGCTTATTAGGCAATGTTTTTAAAGGCAAAAGCTACTCATCAGAGAGGGATATCTCTCTCACACACACATTTCTCTTTACTTTGCCCCACATTTCGTGTCTCTAGAGACAATAGAATACAGGTCATTAGGTATTAGGCTTATCTACACACAGTAAACATCAGTTCATCATGCAAGTCTACAAAAGTCCAGAAAACATGGCTTTTGGTGAGTTTACTCACCCTCGTGTCTCGCCAAATCTTTATGACTTTCTTCTCTGGAAAACAAAAGAAGATTTTTTTGTCCCTACAATGAAATTCAGTAAGGTTCAAAACAGCATTTGAACCCTATTGATGTTCAATGTATGGACAAAAAAAAACAAAAAACTGTTCTTAAAAACATCTGTGTTCCACAGAAGAAAAAAAGTTGTAAAGGTTTCGAAAGACATGAGTGAGTAAATGATAAATTTCCTATTTGGTTTAACAGCTATCGCTGTTGCTCAACATCCTCCTCCTCTTATTTTAAGTTGTTGAGAGTGTTGATATCTGTCTTCTTACACATAGGTGTTAAAATATGATCAGCAAATTGCTTGGAGGATGACAAAAGTGTGTACATTTGTGCTGACAGCACTGCGAGTGTCTGGCTGTTCTAGACAGGATGTGGAGTCACCAGAAGAACCGTCTGTAATCTACCCAACTCAAAACTCAATGCTAGCTCGGCTATGCCTGCAGCTGTGCGACATGCTCGATCCTGTCAAGACAGCACTTCATTCATAGCTGGGCTGTATCACTTTGTCTTCCTCCTTTTTTCCCCCTCTCATTCTCTCATTAGCGGCTTCTTACAGTCGACTTGTGCGACATTGTGTCTGCTTGCATCTCCTTCGTCTTCTTTTTATGGGACAAATTACAACTCGCACATGTGATTAATTGGTTCCACTGGAGCCGAGTAATTATTTACATTCCCACCCTCTGCACATCTGAGGACTCCATAAAAAACGTCTTGCCGATCAAGAGTCTGCCTTTTCCAGTATGCTGTACTGATTGTGGCACCAGTATCTTTTCACTAAAGTTGTTTTGGAGTTTAATTATACAGCAGATGAAGTAGTTCTCGTGTTATTATCTTCTTGACAGCATGTACTTCTGATCTGATTTACACTTGCTCACACACTGCCACTTGGCGTTCTCACATTGGACGCGTGTCCAATGCATCGATTACTAGTTGTTTCACACTTGGCAATCAGCTAAAGCTCTCCTAGTTTATGGAAGTTATCTCCATTTAAAGTTGAAACACTTATTTTGACCAGTATTTACCATACTTTCAATACAAAATGTAAAATATGAAAAATATGCAATACGAAAATAATTTTCAAATAAAAGCATTTTCTTGATAAAAATGTTGTCTTTAAAAAGCCCTTTTCCAAAAGGTACATCTTGAAAAAAGAGGATCATCTTACAACCCCAAATCAGAAAAAGTTGGGAAAGTTTGGAAAACGCAAATAAAAAAAGAAAGTAGTGATTTCTAAATTTACTTTGACTTGTATTTCATTGCAGACAATATGAACACAAAATATTTCATGTTTTGTCTGGTCAACTTCATGTCATTTGTAATTATGAATCCTTTCCTGTCATTCAGACCTGCAACACATTTCAAAAAAAGTTGGGACAGGAGCAATTTAGGGCTAGTAATGAGGTAAAATGGTTAAATAATGATGTGATTTGAATCGGGTGATGTCAACAGGTGATTGTAATTATGATTTGGTACAAAAGCAGCATCCAAGAAAGGTCTAATCCTTTAGGAGCAAAGATGGGCCGAGGATCGGCAGTTTGCCAACAAATACGTTAGAAAATTATTGAAATGTTTAAAAACAATGTTCGTCGAAGAAAGATAGGAAGAGATTTGGATATTTCACATTCAACAGTCCATAATACAATTAAAAGATTCAAGGAATCTGGAGGAATTTCAGTGCGTAAAGGACAAGGGCGCAAGCTTAAGCTAAACAACCGTGATCTCCGATCCCTCAGGCGGCAATTATTGAAATGTTTAAAAACAATGTTCGTCGAAGAAAGATAGGAAGAGATTTGGATATTTCACATTCAACAGTGCATAATACAATTCAAAGATTCAAGGAATCTGGAGGAATTTCAGTGCGTAAAGGACAAGGGCGCAAGCTTAAGCTAAACAACCGTGATCTCCGATCCCTCAGGCGGCACTGCATCAAGAATCATCATTCATCTATAAGCGATATCACCACATGGGCTCAGGACTACTTTGGCAAATGCCAGTTAAAACTGTACTGTGCCAAAAGGAAGCCCTATGTTAACAGTGTCCAGAAGCGCTGTCGACTTCTCTGGGCTCGGAGGCATCTGTGATGGACCATCACACAGTGGAAACGTGTACTGTGGTCAGATGAATCAGTATTTCAGGTATTTTTTGGGAGGAATGGACGCCGTGTGCTCCGGACCAAAGAAAAGGATCATCCAGACTGTTACCAGCAACAAGTCCAAAAGCCAGGGTCTGTCATGGTACAGGGTTGTGTCAGTGCCCTTGGCAAAGGTAACTTGCACTTCTGTGAAGGCACCATTAATGCTGAAAAGTACATAGAGATTTTGGAGCATAATATGCTGCCTTCAAAAAGACATCTTTTCCAGGGATGTCCATGCATATTTCAACAAGACAATGCAAAACCACTTTCTGCACACATTACAAAGTCCTGGCAGCGGAGGAAGAGGTTACGGGTACTTGACTGGCCTGCCTGCAGTCCCGACCTGTCTCCAATAGAGAATATGTGGCACATTTTGAAGCGCAAAATGCGACAACGAAGACCCCGTACTGTTGCCCACCTTAAGACTTGTTTGCATCACTTCATCACTTGGTGTCTTCAGTCCCTAAACGTCTTTTAAGTGTTGTGAAACGGCATGGCAACATTACAAAGTGGTAAATGCTTTACTGTCCCAACTTTTTTTTTTTAAGTGTTGCAGGTCTGAATGACAGGAAAGGATGCATATTTACAAATGACATGAAGTTGACCAGACAAAACATGAAATATTTTTTGTTCATATTGTCTGCAATGAAATACAAGTCAAAGTAAATTTAGAAATCACTTCTTTTTCTTTTTTTTTTTTTTTGCGTTTTCCATACTGTCCCAACTTTTTCTGATTTGGGGTTGTATAATCAGGGTCGTCTTATTTGTGGAACGATACAGAAAATTACATTTTAAAGTATTTTAAAATAGAAAACAGTTGTTTTAAATTGTATTATTCATTATTAATGTATTATTAAATTATATAACGTTTTTACTATAAAGCAAATTTTACTATAAAGCATGCAATTTCGGATGCAGCATATCTGTTTTATTAGCTATTTTACAAATAAAACTGTTACATTACTATGGGTGGTGTAGACCAATTTTGTATAACATGGCAAATTACAGTAAAGCCAACTTGGGGACAATAACAATCCATCCAATCCAATGAGCAAGCAAAAAAATAACAAAAAAAAAAGGTTTTTATTGCAGTTGTCAATTTTTATTTTTATTAGCTAATGCCCCCATCCATTTTTGGAGGCCCACCTAAATGGCAAATCCTGCCTCTAAGTCACCCCAGAATAAACACTGGTGAACCGCCTTTACGGTTCACTCATGAGTGTGAACTCGTTTTATTCATAAAGGTGAACAGGTTCAACTGCTGAAGGGCTTCAATGCTACAATGGCTACATGCAGCTGTGGATAGTGATAGTGTAATTTGCTGCAGGTTTCGCCCAGCTCTTAGAGGCCAAGCGTGTAATTAAAACTCTAAGAATGTCAAATGTTTAGAGCGACAGGCATTATGGGCCTTATCGCTGCACCTCCAGGGGGTTGTGTATTTGTGTATGCGTGTGGTAAATGACAGGTTAATTTGAACTGCATGCCTTTCAGTAGGAGTTTGGTGAAACCTTAAGAACATACAATTGGCATCAACAACTGGGCACCTGAAATGTCAGTCAATCTGTTTGTTTCAGTGCGTGGTTTAAACAGATTTGTACAACTGGGGGGAAAATATTTGATTTCTCTTGTCATCTCTTTTGAGAGCTTGTGAAGGTTTACGTCTTAAAAAGGCTCCTGTGATGTGGGAAGCTCACTGCCTGTGTCACGCTCTGGCATTTAAATGTCTCCAAAAACCAAAGCTTCGTAGAGCATGTGGAAAATATTTCAGTACTGTCAACTAAAGGTGGTTCACGATATGAGTTAGAATCAATAAGGCTGTATGACAAAACAGCCAGTTGTATTCTAGAGGTTGCTCTTTTACAACACATGAGACTTAATTATGTTTGCAGTTTCATTTAAATATTAATAAGGTAAGGTAAGGTAAGGTTTCTCTTACAATTCTTCAAGAGAAATAAATGAGGATAAATCAAGCGTACAGCATCAGTTCTGGCAGGTCACGTCAGTCTAGCTCACATCAGCTGACTGTCAGCTGATAACGTCTACCAATAGGAATACGACATCTATCACAGCATATATATATTTAGCATCTCAGTACTATCAGCAGTTTTCGCATTTCTCCAGAGCTCATTTACCCTCCTCCATCCCCAGCTCCTCCTCTCGTCAGTCAGAATTTTGTATTCTAATTCTAATCAGACTATATTACTGAATTAATACATTTAATATCAACATTAATAATATTGGCAATACATTATGTTGGTTCTGTTCTGTTTACCCTAAGGGGGGTTATCGCTACTCTCCCTGCTCTTATCCATGCTAGGCTGCATGGATGCACAGGGAGTTATTGCCCAGAACAGAACCATACCGGCAATCCAAACTATATGCTAATACTCAATCAATCATATTTGATGAAAGTGGTCCTGACAGAAATGAGACAATTGTTGAAAATTGTCAACATTGATAATAATAAGAAAAAATTGATCAGAAAATCAACATATTAGAATGATATCTTGGAGGGGGTTTCTCTTGAAAGCTTCAAATGTCGAAAGTACTGATTTATCCTTTTAATCATAGGGGATATAGACATCATATAAACATAACTTTATATGATATTAACATCATTTTTAACCTGCTGTGTATTGTTATAATGTCAGTATTATATGTAAATGAACAATGCTTGCTCTTTCTCCATTTATTTGCCAGCACATTTCCAGCTTTTGACAGCTCCAAGTCCCATGGACTGTCGAATCGACAGAGGGTTATTAACAAGACAGTTATTGTAAGAAAATAAACTGTATCATGCTTTGTCTCTTTAACTCTTTCCCGTCAGCGTTTAAAAAAAAAAAAGTTGCCAGACACCTCCAGGGTTTTTGATCATTTTTACAAAAATGTAATCGCCCAAAGAATATTTTGTTGTATGAATATCTGAGCATACAATATATCAAAAGAAAGAGCTGATCCTCTTCTTTTAAACAAACAAAACAAAAAAACTTTTTATTCTAACTTCATGCATTCCTTTTTTTATCAACAATAAAATATGGGTAAGTTTCATTAAAAAAACATTTTGAACAAAAAGCTGAGAAAATTTTTGTCAAAAACTACATCCATATCAGATTTAGAACGATGCTCAAACACAGATGAGTACATTGAGTCCATCAACACCCCTAATGCTTGCACAGTCCTGTAGCTCACCCAGGATCGACGTTTCATTTAGTAACATTACATAGTTTTGATATGCAGTTTAATGTTGATGATCACGTTCTTTTATGCATCTACTTACATGCGATCGCTTGTTTTTTTGCGTCTTCTTCGCCTGTTTTGATCAGGAGATTCTGTACTCTAGCATCCCCTAGCGTATAACATTGAAAACACAGAAAGAGTTATGTAAAAAAAATACTATGGCAACAGTCTTCCTACCGGCAGTCTGGCATGCGACAACATTTTGCTTCGGGAAGTTGGGCAGAAGGTGCTCTCTGTTCCTTTTTTTACTTACGAAAACAGACGTTTCTCTCAGTTTTCCCCTCCATTTGGCCTAAAACACTGTGTTTGTAGTCATCCAGTTTAAAATGTTTTTTTTTTTCAGATTTGCCATCGCTGTGTTTTCTCCATATTTTCGATTCTTTGCAGCCTTTAGCCACTGCCTACACCGCTCTGAATTCTTCACTGGAAACAGAAAATAACTCCCTCCCTCTAAACCTTTACTCTTTGAATTCTTGCACCAGCGAACAATAGCAAAGTCAACACCATTGTGACTAAAAGTTTGCTAAGTAGTATTTCCTACTCAAGCAAAGCAGTAGGGGGGAATTCACGTAAATTTGGACTCATTGAGAGGAGCAGATTTATCCTGCCATGGCCATACTCAATTCTAGTCAGAATATGAGTCTGGTACCGCTCCATTGAGCTTTGATTATGGGGCGTGTTTCAACCGAGCCAGGAAAGACCTCAATTGGATAGACCCACAACCAATCAGAGCAACGGAGCGACGCGTAACGTTAGTTGTCAAATGTCAACAGAACTCAACTGCACTGTGTTGCCAAGTCCGTGTTTTTCTCCATGTCCTTGGGTTGAAGCGACCCCAATTATGTGATTATATAAACCCAGGAATGCGAATTTTAGCAGGCAACCTTGCCAAAATAACATATGCCAACCAAACGCCATTTTTTTCCGGAGATCCCCCTGGAAAGTTATTGTTTTTGGCTATTGTTTTGAGTAGCAATTGTGCGCGACATTGCAAAAAGACGTGGCAACCCAAAGTAATGTTACAAGAGTTACAAGTGTTGTAAAAAAATAATTTAAGGTTACACAGAGTACTTACCAACACGATCATCGTTTCTGAGAGAAATAGTGAAGGTAAATGCATATACGAACAAGTTCTCCGATTAGGATAAGAGCAAATTCAACCCAAAGGATGATTACGTTACTGTTGATCATCTGTCCATCATCGTCTAAAGCCCGCCCTGACAATTTCATTGGTCCGAACAGTTTCTGTTCGGGCATAATTACTCCTCTATGGATCGAGGCCAGACCTAATTGCCCGAGCAAAAAAATTTGTGGGCGGGGCTAAATTCGGCTGGCATCCAGGCTAGAGCAGATTGGGAGTTGGCTTGAATGGCAGCATACCCAGTACATTATGGGTCTTTTGGTTTTCCTACCTGCTTGGCAAAAGCCCTTTTTCTCTAGTCAGGTAGCACTGATTTCTTTCTCTTTTTTACTTTTGTTTTGTTTTGTTTTGCCTTTCTACCACATACCCTTCAAAATAAAGGTTCCAAAAAAAGATTTCATAAGAGAACTATTTTGGCTCCACAAAGAACCTTTCAGTGAACAGAAAGTTGTTGTTTTTTCTTAGTGTGAAGAACATTTTAATAATCTGAAGAACCTTTTTTCATTATAAAGAACATTTGACACAATGGAAAGGTTTTATTGATGATAAAGTTTCTTGATGGAACCATTTATGCCGATAAAGAACCTTTATTTTTAAGAGTGCATAGGCAGCAAAGTTGAACTAAAAGCCCAATTTGTCAGTGGTGAATTATCCCTTTAATTTGCCCTATAGTTCTGCACTGGTGACCTGGTGAAAAGTCAACCTTGACCTAGATTTGTTGTTTCAAGGCACAAGTTAAATGCATCTTAACAAATAACTTTTGTTTTCCATGTTTATGAGCCTCTGGCTCTTCCTCATGCCTTCTGCTTCTGTATGGGTGTTTCAATGACCTTGTGATTACAGGCTGGCTCAGGGGCCGTTACTCTTGAAGAGAGCCACATAACTACAGAGCCTCAGCTTGCTTTCAGCGTCAGAAAAGCTTTGTCTCTTATATATCCAAGGATAGTCAGTGCTAGTTCCATCAGAGGCCATGTAGAGAAACAGACAGTTAAAAATAAAGGCTGGATACCTTGGGAGAGTCAGGGTGTGACGGGCTGAAATTGCTGGGTATGCTGTCCCAGATTTAAATCTGACTTTGTATGTGGCCAGCCAGCCCAAAACTACTCTTTAACAGCTCCAAAGCTATTGCACTGAACATAACCCTCAATATGTCAGTCTTTAAGTAGTATTGTTTTCGTAACTAGCCTGCAATTGTGGCTGCCTACCACCAACAAGTTGAATCCAGTTCCAACCAAGCCCCACATCAATTTTGCCCAGTTGTTGGCTGTCAATGTGTGGGAGAGGGTTTTTTTTTGTGTGTGTGTGTGTGTGTGTGTGTGTGTATTACTTATTTTCTTCTTTTTTTCCCGCTTAATATCGACTTCAACAGATCAGCGTTTAAGATTTTAAGATAAGCGGCTGGCTGTTGTCCGATAGTTGACAGATGTTGTGTGCTCATATGTGCAATCTGTTAAAATGGTGTTGGTTTAACAGATTGAGAGCGCACTGGACCCAAAAGCAGTATTAGATTTGAGATGGAAATGGTTCTTGCTGGCTGAGAAAAAATTCATTTGAGGATAAAGAGCTTGCTAGCGGAAAATTCCATTCTCGTATTGAAAAGCAGTAAATGTTTACCGACTGACATGCATGCGTTGCACCTGGGAAACTGCCGTGATAGTTATTTGCTCAACCAGCTTTCACTTTAATGTTTTTGGGGTTTTTTTTATGCTCAGCTTTGCCTCTTGTTTCCTCTTTGTCAGTTACAGATTCCAGAAGAAAATCACAAAGATTTTAGTTTGACTTTTTTTGTATGTCTCTTTTCTATAATAAAAAATTGCCTGGTTGTGCAGCTTAGCCATTATATATATTTCTATACATGTTGCTATGATGGAATTATCTGTTTGTGTATTTGGATGACGTCGAATGTGGACAGCACTGCATCAAAATTAAATGAAAAGCCCAATTTTTATATGTTATTTTTATATAGAGAGTATTTTAAACTGAACAAAATTATAATTATTCGGGGGGTTCATGTCCAGTGAGTATGCTGGCCATGCAAGAACTGGGATGTCTGTGCATTCAAAATGCCATCAATAAAATGCACCTGTGTTCATTGTCCATAACATACGCCTGCCCAAAGTGCCCATAACCATAACCCCACCGCCACCATGGGCCACTTGATCCACAGCGTTGACATCCGCAAACCGCTCACCCACACAACGCCATACATGCTGTCTGCCATGTGCCTTGTACAGTGAAAACCGGGATTCATCCGTGAAGAGAACACCTCTCCAAAGTGCCAGACACCATTGAATGGGAACATTTGCCCACTCGAGACCCCGATGAAGACAACGAGCATGCAGATGACAACCCCTGAGACAGTTTCTGACAGTTTGTGCAGAAATTCTTTGGTTATGCAAACCGATTGTTGCAGCAGCTGTCCAGGTGGCTGGTCTCATACGATCTTGGAGGTGAATATGCTGGATGTGGAGATCCTGAGCTGGTGTGGTTACACACGGTGTGCGGTTGTGAGGCCGGTTGAATGTACTGCCAAATTCTCTGAAACGCATTTGGAGACGGCTTATGGTAAAGAAATGAACATTGAACAGCTCTGGTGGACATCCCTGCAGTCAGCATGCCAATTGCACGCTCCCTCAAAACTTGCTACATCTGTGGCATTGTGCTTAGTGATAAAACTGCACATTTTATAGTGGCCTTTTATTGTGGCCAGCACACCTGTACAATAATCATGCTTTCTAATCAGCATCTTGATATGTCACACCTGTGAGGTGGATGGATGATCTCAGCAAAGGAGAAGTGCTCACTAACACAGATTTAGACAGATTTGTGAACAATATTTGAGAGAAATAGTACAACTTCTGAGTACATTAAGTTCAGCTCATGAAAAATGGGGGAAAAACAAAAGTGTTGTGTATTAGCTCACTCTTTGGACACATGAAAATAATTGTGGCGATTGAACACTTGTTGGCGCTATAACATGAAAATAACATGACACGGCTATAACCACCCAACGGTTAGTCCGATTGACTTGAATATTGGCATGTACTGTCTTTGTCCAAGGTGCCATGGTAGGACATTGGCGTATCTCAAAAAACATGGCCGCCATTGACCAATGAAGTTTGAGCACCTATGAGACAAGGTTAACGGATGCCAATCATAACGAAACTCGGTGGGCATGTTCGACTCATCACCCTAAAGGTCTGTAAAAATGTTGAAAGAAATCAAGGACTAGGTGGCACTAATGATTTGTATGCCTCTGTAATCATGTGGTGTCCTATAAATCCTAAACGAAAACTTTTTTTGAGAGCCTTATAAATACATATACTTTTTGAGACCTTTAGTAGCCAGGAAGCAGGATTTCACTTTTTCTTTATGTTGTTCACTAGCCTATATGTTAACTTTTGCTAGTTGATTTAAATGTTGGTCTGAGGTTCCTAAATAGTCAGTTTATGGACAGAATAGGCTATAATGTGGATCAGTATGCTAAGTCAAAAGTCTTCACAATCACCTGTCTGGATGTCACAGCTCATGAATGTACAATTCCTATTACTTAGGCAACCCTTGTGATTATGTCAGTTCTAACACTGATGGCCAATTAGGATATTTCTCCAGATGGAGAGTGCTAATTCAGACACCGCAACTAAGCCTTTTTCAATCCTCAAGAGCTTGTATGAAAATGCCCCCTTATTTATGCTTTGTGTGTATTGACACCCGGAGGCAGTCTGAACCAGATGACCTGTGTGCTTTGCCTTTTCTGGACCAGATGCTGCTAATGCCTCCTCAATTCAGTTGCCTCAGGGGTGTTGGTAGAAATATCCATTTTAGTGGAGACGTCAGAGTGAAAGACAGAGACAAGAAGGATTGAAATTGATCTACAGAGGAAATAAAAAAGTCTGTGACTGTCTGTGCTGGTTTGTGTTTCCTTGTTTTCGATCCATAGTGTAGGAAGCCTCTATTTCCCGTCTTGTCCCATTATTGTTTTTTTTACTCAGGGTAAAGTCTGTTCTTTTACAGTGTATGTGTCTTGTCTGCTCTGTAACAAGAAGACACATCCTCGGGATGGTGCAATATGTGTCTTCTTCCACAAGTGGGTTTGAACTCCACATTTAAGAGGCATCTGTGCAAACATGAAGAAGAACATAATAACATGGATGTATAGTGAAGACTCCATACTTAGGTCTGCCGCACAGTATGTTAATTTAAAGTGTATAATTATCATCTCTCTCTCGCTCGTGGCAATGAATGATAGCTGTGTTAGTCAGCGACCTTGTGTGTACGGAGTCTATTGAATGAATTTAATGACACTCAGAGTATTTTTTCATCAGTAATAGTTTAAGATTTCTATTTGGTTGGCCTTCAAACTAGTTTCAAATCTATTCTTTCATTTTTCGTTTTGATTATGGCTATTCTTTCTACCTATAGTAATAATTTAGTCACCTTCGTGTCCAAATATTTAGGAGCACCACAACTAAAATTGTATATATTATATTATATAATGTTTAAATGTTTGTGTGTGTGTCATGTGCAAATAGGCTAAATCGGTTATTCAAAAATAGATTTTTGTGTTATAAATATAATTTGAAGCTATATTCTCACCAGTGTTCTATCAGTTCTATCATAGCCTATATTTAAATCTGCATATTTGTGATATTTACCCAGCGGGCATTTTTTATCTTTAAAATGGCTTTTTTTCCTTATTAAATATATGCTTAATCTTTCATTTTAAATTCTTAAATTTGACATTTAGTTAGAAAAATAAGACACTAGCGCTGTTGCAAATTAAATAATTTTCACTGAAAAATGACAATTGCATTGAATAATGTTATGATATCTTATTTATATATTCAAAATATATTTAAAACAATATGTTGGAAATTATACTTTTAAACATGACAAATCTGCCAGTAGGTGGCAACATTTGAAGAATGAAGCAGATGTTTATTAATGGGTCATTGAATCGTTGACTCAACTGATTCGTTCAAAACGCTGAATCATTCAGTAATGAAGCACAGTTGTGTGTTTTTGCTGTGAGACACGCTGTTGGTTCTGCTTTGTTTGGAACTATTTTTGCTGCAGAAACAGATTTTGCGCTGATTTGTTTTGATTTCTCCTCGAGATGCTGTGCGATCCTAAACAGTGTAAACTTGTTACAATCAGTAACTTTATCCACCATCGATCACCCACTTCTACTAAATGAAATAAAATCAGAATCATTTTTTTGTTATTGACGTTTTAATCAGGCTACTTGTCCGGTCGGCCAAGTAAAATTTTCTTTCTCTTGTCCCTTCTCTCTTTAGCACTTTACATGTTGCGCTAGTCATTTCCATCATGTGACAATGGAGCGCAGTGAAAGGAGTCATTGGCGGCTAATATTAACCAACCTAAAGTTTAGAGTGTAAAGATTAAGTTTCATTTGTTTTTGATAAAACAGTGGACTGGTCACTGTATCAGCTCACAGCAGGCACATACTGTGCAGTAGTAGCCTAACTAGCGAACGTTTTTGTAGAGAGAAATGAAAACTTGCACAAATGCTCGCGATTTCGAGCCTTGATTTATAAAAATAAAATATTAATAAATACTAAAAATTTATTTTAAATAAATCTTTTGAAACCATATGATAAATACATTTAAGGATCGACCTGAAATTTCAGTCATTAAGGCCCTTTCACACCGGACGCATAACAAAAAAGCGAATAGTTCGCGTCAAAACCATTCACATCAGCCGCGACACGAATTTGTGACGTCTGTGACGTTTCAGAGCTCCAACATGCCATAACATTCGCCGCAACAGCTGAGAAAACATGGACACCTCATCATCCAGTGAAGACAAGCTTTTCATTTTCTTTAAAATACAGAAAAAAAGGTTTTTGGTGCACCCAGGCTTAAAGAGCAGAGAGTCTGAAGGGGATTATGCTAATCTTGTACAGGAGCTAAAACTTTATCATGACCGGTTACACACTTCCTTTCGAATGTCCGTGGGACAATTTCAGGAGCTCCTCCAGAGACAGTGGCACCACATCTAATGAGACAAACCACACACTTCAGGGAACCAATCGATCCGGAGCGCTATGTTTCCAGTTGAGTCATAATGTAAACATTTAAGTGCCACAGACGTTCTGACAGAAACACATTCACTAGTTACGTACACAAGGTTTGAAAAAAAAAATAACAACGAGTTTTAACTCAAAAGGTTATGTTATTGTTGTAGCCTACAGTGGGCATCTGTACAGTTGTAACTACAACTACAGCTGTAATTCTGCGAGAAATGCGATACCTGGCAAAGGTTAATGTTGATTGAATGGCTAGTGACATCAACTGTACATTTCGTCACCTTCGTTTCCTTGTATGTGATTGGTTGAAGCCTTTTCTGTCGGCGCTAGTGTTTTAAAAAAAACTAGACATCGAAGCGAAAAAAAATTAACGTCATTTTTCGCAGCAGCACATTCGCGTTCGCTATGGAAGCACTCATTACACAAACAGCTGATTAAAAAATAAAACCATCCTGCAAATTATTCATGCATCAAAATCGTGTCCAGTGTGAAATAACCTTTATTCTTTGAATGAATTAATAGTAGTTCATGAATGAATCATTCTTTTGAGTCAGATCTTTTCAACGATCTCTTTTCACTGATTCAATGACCTGGTTCCTTCAGTTAACAATGGAGAGGAAAATTATTAGGCTATATCAATGCAGTCATATGGCTTCAGAAGATGTGTAATATACTGAGTCATATGGATCACTTTTCAGTTTACTTTTAAGGTGGTTCTGAATACATTTGAAAGCTTAAAAGCTCTAGGCCTTAAACAAGTACACTTTTTCTTTTGTGCTCCTGAATGATCTCAGGCTGAATAAATGAAGACAGAGTTTTCATTATTTGGGTGAACTATCCCTTTTATCCCTCCATTACATGCGGTTCAAGATAGAACCATATTTAATTGTATTGTGAAAGATAGCCCTGTGATTCAGCATTGAAAGTGGCTGTAATATGTAGAGGATCCTATGTTTCTATAGGAATAATTAGATGATATTGACCACTTTGCTCTCCCATCACTTCTCTTGAGTTAGAGGAGGACAGTTTAGCTTGTTTTAGCAGGAAGCCACTCAGACTGCAGTGTATATGTATAAAAGGGAAAACAGCCTGTAGTACTGGTGAAATGTTTCATCACTGTCACATACATTGTTATTTCCTGCATGACAGACACTGGACCACAACAGGAATGTGTCATGTTGTCATGTGCAGCTATGATTAAAGGAAATGCAGTGCTTGTGTCCTGTCTGTTTATGACACTCTAACTAGCAACCAGTCATTATGTTGTCCTGGTGGTAATTGGTAAAGCTTGTACAATTTTTCTGCTTTATATTCAAGGATAGTAGAGAGAGCAGAAAATTATGGACATTCGAACTTACAGCATCCATATAAGCACCATAATGACTGTATGACGCTGACTGGCCGTATCTGATCTTTCCAAGTTGTTTCTTGGTGTGTTCACACTTGGCAGGTTTGGTTTGATTAAAACAAACTCTGGTGCATGCGATTAGAAAATTACGGCAATTATGATTCAACATACGAAATTCGAAAACATGAGAACATAGAGAAATTCTCGCGACCCCCTATAGAATGATCCACGACCCACTAGACCATGCCCTTGGCGCACAGACCATTTTTCCCATCATTAAACTAGCAAAAGTGGATTCGGACTCTCCCTAAGTGCACTTAAATCGTTAAAATATGACCCTATATGAGCTATGTTGCCCTATACAATTCGATAAAGGTTTCGGAACCACTGTCTCCTTGCAGAAGATCTTTGAGGAATTCCTGGCTCTGTTTTGACTCCTTTACATATTTTCTAAGCTCTCCAGTTCTTAGCTGGTAAAAATACCATCATAACACACACATAAAACAAGCACATTCATCCCAGCACACAGCATTGTTTTGAATGTTCTGTAAATTCTGTCTCAAAATATGTAATAAAAGCTGTCCAATCAGGTTGTGATTATACCTTTTATTCAGGTTCAGTGTTAAAAATGACAGTGTGATTGCTTAGCGACCCAGGTATAAATGTATATATGATTTTTGTCAGGACCAAATTAACCAAGAAAACAAACTACAAGTGTGAACCTTAGAGATTAAAGCGAATCAGCTTGCATAAAACACCTCTAATGGATGTTTGCACTTTTCACAAATCAACTGAGTTAGTCATCCACGCTAATGTGATTATTATTTTTTACTTGTGGGGTGGGATAGTGTTTAAGCACTGCAATGAGCTACAATACAAAATGTTATACAATGCAAACTTATTTTGTATTTTTTCATCAGTAAGGTTCAAAATAAATTATGCGATTTGCAAATATTTAGAATGTAAGCATTTATCATTCACCCAAATTGGTCTGAATCCAATTTCTTATGTACACACATATGTACTGTGGGTGTGTGTGCTTGTTTATATGATTTATTAGGACAAATTTGTATAATGACATGGTTATTACACTAATGTTACACCATAAACAAGGTTTATGAGGACATTTCATACTAAACAACATACTAAACAATGTTTTATCAAAAATGTAAAAATGCACAAAAGTTTTGTGTGTTGGGTAGGTTTAGGAGTAGGGTTAGTGTTGGATGATAGAATATACAGTTTGTACAGTATAAAAACCATTATGCCTATGGAATGATTTGTGCACCAATATGCATGTGTATGTGTGTTTGATTGATTGTCTATCAAATCGTATTGGGAATTGTTCATCAGAAAAAAAGTGTCTGTCCAGTAGAAAGCGGTGGCTCCACTCTGTCCAGCATCTACTAACAGGAAACTAGACAAGGGGATGTAAAACCCTGTTTCCATACACTACAGACATGAGTCTCCAGGCCCATCAACAAGCCATTCAGATCTGCAGTGTGTCAGTTATTGAGTCCCTGTGGTCCCTGCTGATGAGAGCAACTTTGGCGTAATCGAGTTTTGTACTGCCCTTCGCGCCGACTGACTCAATTTCCTCTGTACTGTCATAGTGTAGAGAGGCTATCTAAAGGAAAGGAAAGATGGAGGGCTTTTTAATTGACACTGCAGTGGTACAAGTGCTTGGCTTTGACCTGGTGCTGCAAGGTCCATCCAACAGACCAGCAACCAGATCCTGCTAAACTTTTATTTTATTTTATTTTATTTACCTTTTTTTGTTGCAGGAATATGTGCGTTTAGTCAATAATTAGGGTGATTTAAAGGGATAGTTTAATCAAAAACAGAAAATTATGATTATATTATTATCCTCATGTCCTTCCAAAACAATAAAAATGACAAAAACAATAAACAAAATTACTAAAACTATGAAAACTATAAAAATATGAAAACCATAATGTCTCCTAGATACTTACACTGGTACTGTATAACTGTCCATGATTCATAAGTCATAATTTACTCACCCTGGTGTTATCCGAATGCAGTATGCCATTTTTTGTTTCGGACCACAAAAGGAAAAATTATGTCCCTCATGCGCTCGTCCATATAATGGCTGTAAATAATCATGAATGCATTAATCTTTAAAAAAGAAGATGCAAAACTATCACAGAATTATCTCAATTGACATGTGCCGTATATTCCAAATATAGAGGGGTTTGGGGGAAATAAAAAAAGAAAGAAAGACATTTTATTATAGCAAAATCCTGACCTTGTCCCTTGTTTTTTTGTGCACGACTGCGGGTTCATGAGACTATTAGAGCCACAGTTTATTCCGACTCGTCCATTAAAAGCACAGAAAGTTGGGAGAAATCAAGATCAATAAAAATGTGACATGAAATACAACAGCTAGAAATCCCCCTTAAAAATATCCATGTACTTTCTTTACTGAGTTGAACTTCTCCGGACCAGAAGGTTTGTGCAGTCGTGCACATAAGACCAATGGCCAAGGTCAGGATTTTTGTTAAAAAATAAATGAAATTTCGGTTTGTTTTCCACCAAACCCAATTGTATACCCCCAACACATGGAAAATAAGACACCTGTCGCATGAGACCTGTGATACTTTTGTGTCTTTTTTTAAAAGCTTGATTCTGGTCGCTGTTCACTGTCATTACAGTATATATAGACAAGCGAAAATTCTCTTTTTGTGGTCTGAAACAGAAATAATAGCATAATGCATTAAATCAATTTTAATAAAAAAATTTGAGTGAACTATATCCCTTTAATATACCTAGATATTTTACACTTTGCTAGGTAAGCTAAGTAAGAACTGCCACTATTTATAGAATGTGCTTTATGGGCAAATATCAGACCACTACCAGAGTTCTTGCTCTTCTGCCCATGAGACTGAAAAGAATCTATCCGCACTGTGAGTTTCTCAGGAGTGCAAAACTACATTGAGTTTTCTGGCTGTATGTGAGCAGTGTGAGGGCCCCTGTGGAGCGTGTTTACTATGTTCACTGATAGTGTAGGCCACTTCAGAGGAGCTGGAGTGCAGCCCCCTGTGCTGATTCGTGGAAGTGAGGTCAGAGGTCAAAGATGAGCATGCAGGAGGCTGGGGAGATGAATGTTATGACCTCAACAGCTGCATTTTCTTTATCTGGCTACACTCTGTGCCTGACGCTCTTTTTCTGCAGTATGTCATGTTATGTTATTCTCAGTATATAGATTTAAATAACATGAAATATACTGAGCTTTATATAATGAGGGCCACTTAAAATACATTCAAATATTTTAAATAATATATACATGTATTTAATTAGGAATATATAATAAGTTATATATATAATATTTGTTTTGTTTTTTTTTGTCCCATAAGTCCTTTTTTTTGTATGCTTGGTGGAAAAACAAAACAAATACATTAATCATAGAGACAGTAGCAATGACAGTCACCTTCCCCTTATGGGTTCTTATAGGACACTTGACACTATTTTTGCATAATGACTGCAAAACTGTGTATTTTATTACTTTTGGAACAATTATCAGAGATTAACTTCCAAAGTAATGTACTGTAGAATTCATCAATAAGAAGGCAAAACAATGAAGTGTAGGAGTTTTAACATTAAAACACATATTTTAACCATGGTTTATAGATGTGTTTGAGAATATCCTTGTTTAGTTCACCCCAAAATTTATATTCTGTCATTAATTACTCACTTCATGTCATTCCGAACCCGTAAGGCCTTCGTTCATCTTCGGAACACAAATTAAGATCTTTTTACTGAAATCGGAGAGCTATCTGGCCCCTCCATAGACAAGTAAACAGGATCGGCCAATGGTGAGCCAGCGTTCTGACATAGAACTAGGAAGCGCAGCACTTTGGTTACAATGTAAACGGCGAAGGAGACTGGCACAGACAAGAAGAAATTATTGAATAAAGTCGTTATTTTTGTTTGTTTTTTACGCACAAAAAGTATTCTCGACGCGTCATAAAATTAAGATTAAACGACTGGAGACACATGGACTATTTTAACAATGTGTTAACTGCCTTTCTGGGCCTTGAAATGTTAATTAAATTGCTGTCTATGGAGGGGTCAGAGAGCTTTCAGATTTCATCAAAAATATCTTAATTTGTGTTCCGAAGATTAACGAAGGTCTTGCAGGTTTGGAATGACATGAGGGTGAGTAATTAGGCCTGTCGCGATTGTCAATAAATCAATTAATCGCACGATAAAAAAAATGAGCTTGATAATTTTTCCGGCCGCGATAATTTCCAGCGCCCGTTTTTATATCCATTTTTGCCGAGCGTTGCATTATATGATCACGCTCTTATAAATGTAAATGCTTGTAAGTGCGACAAGACACAAGAGAATGCGCTGTATGTTAATGTCCTGTCTGTGTGGATGGGTCTCATGTCAGCTAATCGAGGGACTCTCACACACACACACACACACACACAGACACACACACGACACACACGATGCACAGACAGACTCGCGTCAATCTCCTGCTCACTTCGAGTTCTCTTTTGCTTATTAACAAACAATAACAACAACAGAGATCAAGTATTCTCATATTAGAAGTCTTAAATGAGTTAAATAACGTCTTAAATGAACTTAAAGAGTTGTGAGGAAGTGAGATCCGCATCATGTTCAGCAGCGCCTGTTCTTAAAGTGACAGGAGCACTGATGATGTCATTAATGTTCATCACAGAACAACGGGAACCGAGAAAAATTTAGCTTTAATGATGATTCATCTATATTTAATTTATTATTTATGCAGTTAAGAAAGGTGTTTGATATCTATTATATTTCTGTATATGTCTAACATTATAAGGTAAAATAATATTTATTATAATGGGGTTATGTAAAGACTGTTTTAAGTTCACTTAAATTAAAAGGTTTTTTTTTCAAAGCCTAATAAATGTTGAAATTGGTATCTTTCAGTTATACTGTAATGTAACGTCATTAATGTTTCATAGAGACATCAGTGATACTGGCCTTCATTCATAAAAACAACATATTGACTACAACACATATTTAAAATATGCTGTCAATAAATTGTTTCTACATTAACTTGGAGAGTAACTGAAATTATTACAATATCAAAACATTAAAAACGTATTAATCGTGATTAATTACAGAAAAAATGTGAATTTTTAAATATATATATATATATATATATATATATATATATATATATATATATATATATATATATATATATATATATATATATATATATTTTAAAAAGCACTATACCTAAAACACAATCATCCGTTGCAGTTTTCCCAGCTGTTTATTCAAGTGCATTTTTTTGTTAACAGACTGAGAGTCCATTGCTTTTTTTTGTTTTGGTTGTTTTGTTCATTTATTGTGGATATTTAAAATGCTTTAGAAATAAAAGTTTATTGATCTTTGAAAAGGTGTACCTGCATTATTATGCCGTTATCATTATTTTTGATGAAAATGGTATCAGAACGACAATATTATCGTTTATCGCAATAATTTCTTGGCCAATTTATCGTCCAGCAAAATTTGTTATAGTGACAGGCCTATGAGTAATTAATAACAGAATTTCATTTTTAGGTGAACTATCCCTTTAAGCAGAAGAACAAACTTTCACATGTAATTAGCCAGGCAAATAAAATCTCTAGGCATAAACAACATACAGAACATACAAAACTAATTATTTTCTAATTTTATGGAGAAAAAAAATGGCAATTGCGATGTTTAAAGATCATACTCATCCCCTTCAATCTACTATTGAAATCCTCCCATCTGAACACAGACTCAAAATTCAATATAGCTAGAAGAAAAATAAAAATCATTTGTTCCAATGGAATAACTGGAATATGTAATAGCCAGTCATTATCATCAGGTCCTGACTTTAAATGATGATCTGTTATACAATGTTTTTTTAATGACGTATTAATGAAGGTTATGAAAGTTATTATAAAGTTTTACCAGCAAAATCAATCAAACCATATCAGACTCCTTCAATCTTTTTCTAATTTTATTTGCAGATTTCCGTGGCAGATGCCCAGCACCCTATGCCCCTGCCCCAGCAGTACTGAGCAGTGTCCCGTGGACCCCGATGGCTCCCCCTGTGGAGGGAACGCCCCTGGCCCGCTTCCTAGTCCTTCTGCACAGCCTGCTGCTGCTGTTGCCCAGAGGAGTGCCCTGCCGGGGGGCCACACGGGCCCCGGAGTCCCTCTGCCACAGAGCTGAACACCCACTCATCTCTCACACAGGTCAGCATTTCTATCCCACACACCACAGCATGAAAGCACGTTACAGGAGCTCTGTTCTTGATTCGGCATGTTAATTAATGGTGCTTGCTGAGATATGCACCGCTATTGCTTGTTAACCTGTGATGTATCGAGTACTTTTTCCGGTGCAGTTTCCAGGTGCAATAATTTGCTCCATTTCAAGTAAAAAAATAAAAATAAATCTCAACAGCTGTTTATGAGCATTTTGCAATTATTACACACATTTAAGTTAAGCATTTAAAAATGCTTGCATTTGTAATTTTGTTTTTTTACAGTCTAGTTTGCCATACATTTATGAGAATAATCATAAATGTAAAAGTTAATCAGAAAAATAATAGCTAACCATTTCTGAATATTGCTTGATTGAGTATTGATCTAAATAGTCTTTATAAGGAAGTACAAAAACATGAAAATAATTGTATGTATACAAATCAATAATGTATTGGCTAATAAAGTTGTAGGAAAATATAAAATCGTTTGTCAAACGAAGGAAGGCTGTTGGAGTTTCATAAATAAAGGTAAAATAAACAACATGTTACGTCTGCATCTGAATAAATACAATTAATGCCATAAAATCACAATTTCATGGGCAGGATGTGCTACTTGACAAATGAAAAATCATGACACTTGTTAATAAAATAATTTTATAAAAATAGTTTATTAATATGCAATATAATTTTATCTCAAACAAATTAGAACAAATAAAGTGGGTTTAAAAGCTCTAAATTAATTTTAAGATTGTTAATATATATATTGCAAATCTTAAAAAAATGATGATAATGACATTATTATTTACTTTCATATTGGGTAATAGTTCATCCCTCACTTTTATGCAGATTAACTGCACATTAATAATTTTTTCTTTAATTAATCGCGATTAATCGTACCTATACATTAAAGTTTCAAATATATTTTTATATTGTAATAATTTCACATTTAATCTCTAAATTAATGTAGAAAAAACAAAGACAGTATATTTTAAATACTTGATCTAACAGGTTGGAAATATACAGAAATGTATTACTCATCTTCTGAATGAAATCAAAACACAGACGAAGAAGACGCAGAACATCAAGCGATTGTATGTAAGCAGATGCATATGTAAAATAACGTGATCATCAACATTAAACTGCATATACATCAAAACTATGTAATGTTACTGAATGAAAGGTCGACCCAAGGGTGAGCTGCAGGACTGTGCAAGCATTAGGGGTGTTGATGGACTCAATGTGTTTGAGCATCGTTCTCAATCTGATCTGGATGATGTCTTTGACAAAAATAGATTTTCTCAGCTTTTTGTTTAAAATGTGTTTTTATGAAACTTTCCCATATTTAAGTGTTGATAAAAAGTAATGCATGAAGCTAGAATAAAAAAGCAGAGGGTCTGCTCTTTCTTTTGATATATTGCATGCTCAGATATTCATACCACAAAATATTCTATGGGCCATTATATTTTTGTGAAAATGATTTAAAAAAAACCCTGGCGGTGCCTGGCAACTTTTTTTAAATAAGCTGGCGGGGGAAATAATTAATGACAGACATCACAGCAGCAGTTTTATTAGGCTGCTGTCACTTTAAGATCTGAAATCCAAACGGGATTCAAACCGGCATGGGAGGCAGACGGCGCTATGAAGGACGCTAAAGATGCAGTCTCTCGATTCAGTCGCTAGCATGTCTCTTGAGGCCAGGGGTGTGATGTTTACACACACACAGCTCTTACTAGCTTGCCTCCATTACATTTGAAAATAGTCCTTGAGACATGCTTTCTGATTGACTACAGCACTAAATCCATTTTCCCTAAACAGTGTGTTTTGAGTCAAATTATAGAGACCTAATTGCATTGACAAACTCAGTCACCTTGCCTCCAGCTTAAAATACAGGACTCCCTTCCTGGAGAGCATGTATTATAATCAATGTAAATTGAGCAGGTGGATTTCAGTAAGTAATTGTGGAGCTGAATATCAAAACCAAAGGGGGGTCTGTTGGGGCTAATGGAGTGGAAAGGCAAGGTCAATGTTGAGCAGCTCTAACTGTAAGTGAATTCATTGAGAATGAAGCCGTCGGTAAACATGACCTAGTGAGTAGTAACACAAACTAGTAGCTAATTAACCCATTGATTTTTAAGATGTGTCCATATGCCAGTTCACCATCTGTGTTACAGAATGAGAGTGTGAGTGTCAATGTCTAACACCCGTATCACACACACACAAATGCTAAAACACAACCCTTTTAATTAGCACCCCATTCATTAAATATGCTCAGTGAATGCAGTGGTAATGGCGTTTATACCCAGCAGCGACAGGGAGGTCTGTTTCATACACACACACACACACACACACACACACACACACACACACACACACACACACACACACACACACACACACACACTGTTCATTCCAAACCCATAATGGTCCATTGGCACCGTTTTGAAAATGCAATTCTTATGGTAGCTCAAATAATCTCCGTTCTCCCTGTTTGACTGAGCTTTTGAATCAACGCTTTCAGATCACTGAACGAGGCCCAGTCTACACATTTAACAGCCGCCCTGCTGCAAAACAAATACCTGCACGTCAGATTTCACAAACAAAACCCCTTCTTCAGTAAAAACATTTATTCAAAGAGCACTGGGATCTGCAGGCACTGGCTTTTTCTGTTTTTCTCTTATGTGTTTGTTGAACTGCTCCACTAAGACTTCTTAAATAAGCCTTGAACTGCTTATGCCCTTTATGGCCTCAGTTCTCATCTGGAGTTCAGATATGCTGTGCTTTCTGTACAAGCTCTTGTATGTAGTTATAAATCCATTGTACTTCGTTGTCACTACAAAATAACTCCATATATATATATATATACACTATATATATATATATATATATATATATATATATATATATATATATATACTGTATATATATATACTGTATATATATGTACATTTTGGGACCTGCCTTTACATGCAAATGAAATTTAATGACATCTCATTCTTAATCCGTAAAGGTTTTATTTATAGTTGACCCACCCTTTGCAGCTGTAACAGCTTCAACAGTGTGTTTATGGGAATTTTTGACCATTCTGCTAGAAGCGCATTTGTGAGTTCGGGCACTGATGTTGAACAAGAAGGCATGGGTCACAGTCTCCGCTCTTATTCATCCCAAAGGTGTTCTATCAGGATGAGGTCAGGACTCTGTGCAGGCCAGTCAAGTTCCTCCACACGAAACTCGCTCATCCATGTCCTCACGTACCTTCATGTGTGCACTGGTGCGCAGTCATGTTGGAACAGGAAGGGGCCATCCCCAAACTTTTCCCACAAAGTTGGGAGCATGAAATTGTCCAAAATGTCTTGGTATGCTGAAGCATTATGAGTTCCTTTCACTGGAACTAAGGGGCCAAGCTCAACTCCTGAAAAACAACCCCACACCTTAATCCCTTCCTCTACAAAAATGTACACATGGTACAATGCAGTCAGGAAAATACTGTTCTCCTGGCCACCACCAAACCCAGACACGTCCATCGAATTGCCAGACAGAGAAGCGTGATTCATCACTCCAGAGAACACATCTCCACTGCTCTAGAGTCCAGTGGCGGTGTGCTTTAAACCACTGCATCCGACACTTTGCATTGCACTTAGTGATGTAAGGCTTGGATGCAGATGCTTGGCCTTGGAAACCCATTCCATGGAGCTCTCTCCGCACTGTTCTTGAGCTAATCTGAAGGACACACAAAGTTTGGAGGGTCTGTAGACTCTGCAGAAAGTTGGTGACTTCTGCACACTGTGAACCTCAGCATGCGCTGACCCCGCTCTGTGATTTTACAAGCCTACCACTTCGTCTCTGAGTTGCTGTTGTTCCCAGTTGCTTTCACTTTGTTATAATACGTAACTGTAGTAAAGCTCGTGGAAGGAAGGAGGCGGGAACCGGCGAACATTCAAAAAATACTTTTAATAACTGAATAAACCAAACAAAAGTAAATCGCGGGCAGCCCCTCATGGACGACTGCCCGCACACACATACCAAAACATAAACAAAACTCAACATAAAATCCAGGCCTGGTCCTCTCTCGTCCTCTCCTGAACTCGCCCGTCCTTTTATGTCTCCGAGCTCCCTCATGAGAGGACTTCGAGACCGGTGTGCCTCGCTACAGGTGACGTTCATTAACACTCACGCACCGGTCTCCACTCGCTCCTCCCATGTCGCTCGTTCGTCCACCTCGCCACAGTAACATATTATACTAATACTAACAGTTGACTGTGGAATATTTATAGCGAGGAAATTTTACAAATGGACTTATTGCACATGTGGCAACCTATCACGGTAACACACTTGAATTCACTGAGCACCTGAGAGCAACCCATTCTTTCACAAATGTTTATAGAAGCGTCTGCATGCCTAGCTGCTTGATTTTATACACCTGTGGCTATGAAAGGGATTGGAACACCTGAATTCAATGATTTGGAGGTGTGTCTCAATACTTTTGGAAATAAAGTGTGTATATAGGGGAGTGCGGTCCATATAAGCTGTGAATGCTCTGCACACCCAAACCATCCTGGGATTGTTAATCAATAGTTTGTGTTTGTTAAAGTCATTAATTTGCCTTATTTTAAATTATATTATTTTTTTATGTATTATACTTATTATACATATTTTATTTATAATAGGATACTAATATAATACTTATTTTTCATTTTTAATTTAAAAAATACTGGCATACATTTAAATTGACACATGCCATGTTGTTTCTTATTTGTCATCTCTGATTTAAATCGGAGGTTCTGTGACAATAGTGCCACCTAGCAGAATTACAAAAATATAATCATATTTTGTAAACGCCCATTTCATGTGTGCCACCTCCCTCAACATCACAATCACAGATCTTACAGGTGCTTAATTATGAAGGCATGTCCCAACAGGTAAAAGTAACTTTCAATAAAAGTCCACAATATTAGAAATACTTTTAACTGTGCTTGCCATGAGAGGAAACCGAGAGGATTCTGTCTAGAATGAACATGAGCATCGAGTTTATTATAAACCCATTCAACTCATCTGCACCGGCACATTTTTTTACTTTATGCGCCACCCAGCATACCCAGTTTAAAAGGTCACCGCTCATCACTTAGCTGCAAGCAGCTTTAAACTACTTGGATAAATAATAGTTTGGATATATTTGTATTGGATATATAAATTGGATGTATAATATATTTGGACATATAAATTGAATTATGCACCTTCCCCACAGCAGCTTACTCTGCATCCTTCGCTATTTTTCAGATGCGCTTACAAACTACTGTATATCGATATAAACTGTATTGCTTCATTCCATATAATTTATTAAAAAAATATTGATATATTGTACAAGATACTGTATTTATACCGTATAATTCAATATGTAGATAAAAAGAGCATTGATTACTGAAGCTTTTCACACCTTAAATTGATACTTGCACGTTGAGTTCTTGAAGTTTTGACAGCCGGGACCTTGAAAGCTTTAAATTGCTCCCATGCTGCGGATGATTTCTGGAAACTGCCAACATTGTTTTACATCTTCATGCTATTTTTATTCGACATTCATTGCTAAAGTGGCTCTTTCACATCTCGTGTGACTCTTGAATTAAATGTTTTACACCTTTCGATTAGTACGTAGTAGGGATGCAACAATACAGTTAGTCCACGGTTCAATACATACCTCGGGTTTTAACCACGGTTTTCGGTTCGGTTCTGATGGCTTGTCACATACATTTTTTGTTATTCTATTCTTAGGCGATAGGAACAGCAAGAGGTTAAAGAGAAAAAATACTATTTTTTTATTGCAATACTTTCTTTATTTTACTTAAAAGAATTGAAAAACCTTACTTAAACTTAACTTTACTAAAAAAAAATGTTTACACATTCCTAGTGTATTGGATAATATAAAATAAATATAAGATTTACACTGGCAGCTCAGAGCTGTACAGCAGCATTTAAGTATGAAAATGAATGAATAAATGTAAAAATAAAACACTACATAGACTTCACTATAAAATATACATTGATTCTTATTAAAGCTATAGCTTTAATAAGAATCAATGTATATTTTATAGTGAAGCAGTGGGTGATTTTCTCTTTGTGTTTTGTTGTTTTATTAACATTAAAGTGATATTTCACTCAAAAATGAAAATTCGGTCATCGAGAAATGCAGGTTTGAAACAACATTAGAGTGAGTAAATAATGACCTCATTTTAGAGGCGAACTGTCCCTTTAAGGACCGCGTGTTCACTTAGGTTGCCCTGTTGTCAATTTAAGACCTGCGTGCATTAAATATATAGACACGATTGCGATTTTACTTTCACTTTAGGCATAACCGACTGTGTTTATGTTAACCTTGTGTGTATTTGACAGTATTAGCGCAGGAAGACGACTTAGCCCAGTAATAATCACGTGTTTGACAGGCGTTTAGTGCTCGCGCTCTGAAAAGCACATGTTAAAACAGTGCACGCGGCAAGGCTTTAAAACGCATGCATATGATGAACTTTGGTGATTGTGAATAACTATACTGTCCCGTGAGTATAACTCTACCACTAAGCTGTGATGTGAATGTATGTCGCGTTGTTCAGTATGTTGGGATGGAGGCAAATTTTAGAATGTGTGGAAAATTTATTTATTAAATGCGAAACCGAAAAAAACACAATTCACAAGCGCGTATTGAACTGTGAATGCCGTACCGAACGGTTCAATATTATATTTAGAATTGTGGCATAGTACGTAGTAATCTGTTATTTGAATGAATTTGTCATGAAATGACACCTTTAACATATAACCTAAATGTGGCCCGGCACAAAACCATTAATAATTTGCATGGGTATATTTAATAGCCAACAATATATTGTATGGGTCAAAATTATTGCTTTTTCTTTTATACCAAAAATCATTAGGATATTAGTAAAGATCAAACCATACATCAATGGAAAGCTTATTTATTCAGCTTTATTCATTAAAAAATTGACCTATATGACTGGTTTTGTGGTCCAGGGTCACATATATATAGAAATAACATATAGATAAATCAAATGTTGTCTCATTATTGCCATGGCAAATTAGAATTCAACATATAGATTAAAAAAAGCATTGATTATTGACGCTTTTCACACCTTAAATTGATACTTGCTCTCTCCCTTAATAAATGTCTTCTGTTTCTCTAAAATGTTGTGCTTTGTGAAATAGTTTCCCCTGTAATTATAGGCGAACACACAAGCGGTGCTGTGCTTATCTTGACAACGGCTTTATAGAGAGGAGTGATTGATGGGCCTTTTTTTTTATATCGAAACCTTTCCGAATTTTCAGGCCACCCAGTAAGCCAATTTAGAGTGAATTGAAGGTTGAGAGAAACATTTTGCTCTCTCCTTAAATTTGCCTTTTTGAATCAAGCCTGCAGTCTGCATTTATAGGGGTAGCAGACTCAAAAAAATCAATAAAAAGGGTTGAGTCACTGAGATGCGTGTGTCGATCCAGACCACAGGAGAGACACTGGGGGCATAGACTGTGTTTTCCTAAATGGAACACCTCTGCTTTCTTCTCTAGAGTGGTGTGGGGACACGTTTCTCCATGGACTGCATAATCCTTGTCTGTTTGGGATCAAAAAGCGGGAAGGACACCACGGACAGTCTGCTTTCTGCCCTGCAGACTATAAAGAAGATAAATATACGAACTCCAGCAGAGCTCCAATGTTAGATCTCTGTATAAGGCACACTGGTTGACTGAAAATAAATGTTAATATCTGCGCCATGAAACCGTAGTGCTCTGCTCATGAGTCCAGATTTGTACAATAATGTTCTGGACAGATGTGGCACATTCATAGTGAGCCAGGTTTGCATTTTGTTTAGACTTCAGAGAGGGTTTTTGTTTTCTTTCTGGGAAAACAATGACAGGTTTAAGAAGCAGATGGTTTCCCACAGGTACTGTACATCTCTTATGTTCAGTAGGAGTTTTGTCTGCGCAGGCTTGTTGCATTAACAAACACTTTGATGTTTAAAATCACTATAAGTTTCCTATAAGTGAACAAGTTTTTAAAGTTTCAGTTGATTTATGTATTCATATCTGCCATGCTGATGTCTAAACCGCAAACAAATTGGTGTAGAAACAATTCTTATGCAGAAATAGCTAATACATTTTTCAAATAATTACATAGAAAACTCAATTAACACATACAATTACATTTTTAAGTGAAAAACATGAATTATTACTTTTAATAGTTTGACAAAACATGCGACTCTCAAAAATAAAGGTTGTTTATTAGCACCCATGGTTCCAGTTAGAACCTTTAACATCCATGGAACCTTTCCATTCTACACAGAGGAAAAAGCGTATTTAGATTATTAAAACGTACTTCACACAAAGAAAAAGCTTCTTTTATGAACTGCTTGTTTAAAGGTTTTTTGGGGAACAAAAATAGCATCACTGCAAAGAAAAATAAAACGTACTTTATATTTTTAGGAGTCGTTTTTTTCGATGTGTGTTGAAATTAAAGTAGTTTGGGGTAACACTTGAGTTTTTTCACATTAGCATTAGTTACCGCAATAGCTAACATGAAATCATATAATCGTATTTTTATAAATCTTGTTTCAAGTTATTACATATACTAATCTATTTTCAACATTTGAAGTTGTATAAACTTTAGCTGTAATTAATGCAAGGATATATGAATTAACAACAAAGCTAAAATAAATGAACAATAACCTAGAATTACAAATGCAGCATCTGACTGAATAAATGTTAATTATGTAAGTTTTTTATTTTTTATTTAACATTATTAAGTGCCAACATTTGGTAACAATACACACTCTGTGTAAAGTGGTTTTGTCTCATTTTAGTTACACGTCTGTCTTGAACTCCTCCCTGTGTAATTTTGGTTAGAAAACTTGTTTAAGAGCAACTTTGCGCCAGAAGACCCCAACATTTACACAGCTGTGGCTTGTCAGATGTTCCTTCCTGTACTTAAAGAATCTTTGAAACAAGCAAACATATTAATGTCTATTAAAAGAAACAGTCCTCGACAGTTCAAGAAAACACAAGTTTAAGAGAAAACTTAGGCAGGGGTTCTTGAAGTTTTGACTGCCGGGACCTTGAAAGCTTTAAATTGCTTCCATGCTGAGGATGATTTTTGAAACTGCCCACATTGTTTCATTGCTAAAGTGGCTCTTTCACACTCTTGAATGAAATGTTTCTGCAAAAGGATTTGAGTCTTACACATTTCGATAGTACGTAGTAATCAGTTATTTTAATTCCCTTTTCATGAAATTACACATATAACATAGAACCATGTATTCAGTATATGCTGAAGAAGGATACAAAGATCAACCGAATGTCCACCATTAGCCGACATAAGTGGACTTCACCCAGGTTTTAAGCTTTTAAATCATCCAGGAGCATTAAAAGAATTAATTTAGATTCTCAACGTATGAAACTGCTTCTCAGAAACACTAGAGAACCACATTGAGTGTCTCCACATTCACTTATGAGTTCTACTCTTGCTGGAGTTATGGCTATCCCATAGAGACATGCAAGATTTATGGAGGAACATTGTGGTAACTGATGCTGCGGATCTTTGGGGAATTCTGGCTTCCTTTTGTATGCCTGAGACGCTCTTCAGAAGAAAACAACGCCACAAGAGTTAGAGGAAGCTTTGTTCTGCAGTAAAGCTGTTTAACTGATTATAGAAATAAAAGAATTTTATTTAAAAAATGATGTAGATCTTTTTAATTCATTTACTAGGCTTTTAAATTATTCAGTATGATCTGCAAAGCCCAAAGGATAAGAACGTTAATATTTCTTTATCTGCCTGTCTGTCTTTATATCTTAGTAGTTTTGAAGGAAGGCTCTTCTCACAAGGCTGCATTTACAGTATTTGATCAAAAATACAGTATTATTACAACTTTAAATATTTACTATTTTCTGTTTGTATAAATATTAAAATGTAACTGTCAAAGCTGAATTTTCAGCATTGTTACTCCAGTCTTCAGTTTCACACGATCCTTCAGAAATGAGTCTACTATGCTGATTTGCTGCTCGGGAAACATTTCTTCTGATAAGTGATAAGATATTTATTAAGAAACAATGGCATCGTATTTTCTGTATCAATTCCCACGCGAGTCCTCATCCTTTTGAAGTGCATGCAAAGTGAATGCAGTGTTGAAAACAGCATCTTCTCGACTTTGACATGTACGACTTTTCTCAGCTTGTTTGAGGGTCAAAGTAGACTTTGTTCCCTGGCAGCCAATGAAGACCAGAATAGACTGGCAGTATGCAAATTTGTTACATTGTTACATTGGTATGTAACAGGAAGTGAGTCTGGAATTGCAAATTGACGGGTATTCTTTCATTAAGGAGACAATAACTTTATTCGTCATTTTTGATTAAAGCTTTGTAGACCTTTTTATATTCACAGACAGCTATATTACTCACTGCATGAAAGGTAATATTCGAAAAATAGGGGGCATAATACACCTACATAATACAAATAGCATAATAGGGGCACTTTAATGAGCTGGACAAAAGGGAATGACCAGTAGCACAACTTAACAAATTATAGCATTACCGGAACAGCTAACCCAGCAGATATCCCACTACACAAAGGTAGGTAGGCAAAAAGTTGTTAGACAGGCCAAGATTGAGGCTTTGATGCTGAGGTCAGAGGTTAATATTAAAGTCGCCATAGCAAGAGCATTTGCTATGCATACCGTACACCCGCACACAAACAAACAAACATGAATGCACTCTGGTGCCCACTAACTGAATGGGAAATATAAAACAGATTCAACGGTATCTGTGTGTGTCTGTTAGTGATGCACGCTAACATGTGTCCTCTCTTGTTCTGCAGAAATTGAGCCTTGGATCCATCGGTTCAGAGCTGAGGGCACCGTCGATTATTCACAGCTGACTTTTGACCCAGGCCAGAACGAGCTAATCGTGGGCGCAAGGTAATGGCACCTTCTTCCAGCACCGTAGGAAATTTAATTAGGACTCTGTCCATGTCTCAGTATATGAATGAGTGTGTTTCAAGGGTTCTGACAATGTGTCTGCAAAGCCATACATTCATATTTTACTATATTTTCAGCAACACTAAATTGACACCCACTGCGAAAATGTCACAATTGCCAGGTTTCACATGATTAGCCCAATACTGACACATAATCTGAGTCTTCACAAAGCCACAAAAATGAAACTGCAGGACTTTTGTGGCAGACAAAGAACAGCATAGACCCTCCTCACCGACAGATACTTTTATATAAAATCACACCATGAATGTGAGAATAGGATAGGATTTCCTATGTCCAGCTCTAATTAATGAGTGTGATGATTTCCACATAGACTTTCACACTGTCCTGCCATACATCTTCAGCCAAATTAATCTCATATTCCGATCTGTCAGCAGCCTGGATGGTCTCCAAGCAATTATTTTGTGACAACCGCAGAAACGGTTTGATATGAGGCACTGTAACAGTTCATTCACCCACAGGGCCGAGAGCGGTAGAATAATTACATTTTCTCTGAGAAGCAAGGATTACCGTTCACTTCACTAGTGATTCATTGTATCTTGAACAGATTGTTTTATTTTTTTAAGTAACGAGATGGAAAGTGTTAGTTAGCTCTCAGAATCTGCTCCAAACACATCATTATCAAGTCTGACTCAGCTAAAGTGTTGGTAGTGATGAGGTTGGGATTTTTTGGTTCTCTCTAAACATCAAAATGTCTGGCTGGTATTACAAAGATGGGCAGATAAGTGGTAATGGATCAACTGAAAAGACTCGTTTGACCTGTTATACATAGGAAACACTTGTTGGGCTTCTGATTGTGTTCCTATGAACACAGTCAGTCAATTGCAGCTAATGATGTGGACTGTCAATAGATGTCTTGTACTTTGGTTTGAGTTTGGAGACAACAAACCCCCTCAAACAAGAAGGATACTAACAACTAGATCTAAAGGAATCCAGTAATGCTCTTTAGATTGAGGTTGGGAACTAGAGAGATGCACAATAAATCTGCAGTCATATCAATGTCAGCCAATAGATTTTTAAAATAATTAATAAGTAAAATAGGCAAGTATATTTAAGATCAGAAATTATAGACAAATGGGATGCATTATTTCTCATTGGTTAAACACAAATAAAATATTTGTATATAGAAACAAAACACTATGGATTATATTGGGACCTCTCCAATTGAAGTCAGGTGTTCTAATCACTGGGGTGTTGGTTAAACCGCCAGAAATTACAAATTGCATTTGCTGGGGCACTTTCACGATTTACCCCCACCCCCTGCCCCCCTTTGTGCATGCCACTGCTTATCACCCATAAATACAAAATTGGTTATTCGATAGGTGCATTAGAACTATATGACAATCATTTCCAGCAATTTGTGGAGGTGACAATCACAGTAAACAACACTTTATGCAGATCAAACATCTTTTCTGTATTTAATGATGTCCATCACAGTAGATAGGATGATTCAGGCACTGTGGATCAATATTGTTCAAACTGAGCTATGAAGAGGAAAATGAAAGTCTTGTCTTGGTTGAACTCCATGAAGCTTTCGGCTCGACTAGTTGTCCCTGGAGCAGATGGGTTTTCAGTGCTCAAGGCCTTAGAAACGCACCCACAGTCAGGCCTAATGGACTGTGTGAAGGTTCTCCAGCTGAGCTGCTGCTTCATCAAGGTCACTGAACAACAGGCTTCTCCTGAAGATACTCAGCAGCTCAAGGAACATTTCTGCCAATTACCAACACCAGACTGAGCAGACCTGTCAAAGTACAGACACTTAGAATGTGGAATATTGAGTCATACATCAAGCTTGCTGCTCATAGAACTAAATTTTAACCAATCAGATTGTGAGGTAAGGTTAAAGTTAATGGCGTTTTCCTCATATTAAGGGTATCTTATGGTTATGGATACATCATTTTTTTAATAGGAATACTGTTCTAGGACCAACAAAGAATAATGATTAAAAGGATGTTGACCTACTTGGCTAGATCACATTGTGCAGAACCGTATTCAAATTCAGCAACAAAAAGAAATAGCAATTAATAACCTACAACCTGCACAGTAGGATCATAATACCTCTATTGATAGTGAAGTTGCATGGTCATTACTAAAATAATGGCCTAGTGGTCTGTGCAAAGGAGCTATTGATAGTGAAAAGCTCAAAAGGCTTTAACGGTAATGCAGTGAAACACAATCAATAGACATGTCGATTCCGTAAGTGGACCTTAATCACAGCAACCTGATTTCCCATGTACTCTCTTATACAATAAGACAGGCTCTGCTTTCAGGTTATACCATATTGTTTTAGCAAATGTGTTTGTGCTTCCGTCGTTCACAGATGAATGTGAAATCATGTCGGACGGATATGTGATTTTTAGTTCCACATATAAAATTACATTTGAGATTAGAGTTGGCAGAACACTTGCTACACTAGATTGTATACTCAATCCGAGACGTTTGGAGGAACAAATTTAGTCGCTTTGCTTCCCAGAATTAAAATGCAGGCAGCATTTACAATCCTCTGCTGCTCCAAACAAGCATTTTATCCTGAGGCAAGGTCCAGCATCGGCTCATTAAAGTGACAGTAGGCTAGGCTGCACACTTTGCATAAGAGGTTTTGGATTCTAACACACGGTTAGCCTTCAGCCTGGTGTATGGATCATATGAAAAACCAAAGTTGAACTGTTACGCTAAGTTATATTGAAAGTGGATGTGTATACGGAGCATATTAATGTGATTTATTCAGCAATTAATTTGGCAATTTAGTTCTGAATCATCTGTTTTATTTATAGACTTGTTTATCTCTGAAAAAGCTTGAAACGTTCCTTTCACAACATTGGCCATTGCTATTACACATGGATTCACTCGAAATGTTGTAACCCATAAAGATCTCTATTTATAACCGCAATACACGCCCACCCACTGAGACAACTTGTGTTCTGATTTGAGATGAAATTCATACTTTTTTTTGTCTTTTCTTTCAGAAATCATCTCTTCAGGCTGCATTTAGAGGATCTTTCATTGATCCAGGTGGGTGAAAAAGTGTATGTCTGTGTCTTTCTGTCTTTCTTTTCTGGAATTGCTCAGACAGCTCTAACACCCGTGATGAGACTAACAGGTGTTGCTGCCACCATGTGTGAATGCCAATTACAGTGGCTTCATAAGCTTTGCCTATTTAAAAGTTGTCAGTTCGGCACAATGCAGACGTGACTGGTGTTTGTGCCCTATGGGCTGGCGCTGTCTGTTAAAACCATATGTAAACTTTCCCTGGGCTCCGTTTTGCATTTGTGTTGTTTGAAACCTATTAACAGCTCTTATTTGGATGACCAGATGTCAGTTTGTGCTAAATTAAATTTTTAATGCTGGTAAACAATCTTGTTCTTTGAGTCTCTGATACTAGCATCGTATTGGGCATTGATAATGATGTTCACTAATAAATATGATGAGGCTGAAAAAGATTAGGAAGTCTTAAGGGGTGTTCACACTGACCGCGATTAATTGCTGGAAGTTGTTGTGTCTGTGCTTTACGAGGTGGCAGATCACTCTCTCAGATAGAAAAAGGCTCATTAAAAGGATGGAATGTTTGAAAATTGTAATATTTTTTTGATTAACATATCTTATGTATTAGACTCTAGCATCCACGTAACCCAGAGAACAAAAACAGGTAAGTTAGACCATGACAAATCACTAACACTGGGTTAAAACAACCCAAATTCAGTAAATATAGGATGTTGGGTTAATTTTGCCTAGAAAATTGGGTTGTTTATTAACCCAGCATAATAGGTTGATTAATGTTTACTATAGTACTAGAATTTCGTTTTTTACGTCATACTTTAATTAATGTTTACAGATTAACTTACATCCATTAAACTTTTTTTTAAATACTCCACAGAACCACTGGTTTGCATAATAATGCCTTTATTTTAATATTATATTTTACAGTATAGCATATTTTGTATTATTTTAATATATATTGCCTACATTTAAAGGGATAGTTCACCCAAAAATGTTAATTGTGTCATCATTTACTCACCCTCAAGTTGTTCCAAACCTGTATACATTTCTTTGTTCTGCTGAACACAAAGGAAGATATTTGGAAGAATGTTTGTAACCAAGCAGATCCAAGCAACCATTGACTACCATAGTAGGGAAAAAAATACTATGGTACTCAATGGTTGCTTGGATGTGTTTGGTTACAAGCATTCTTCCAAATATCTTCCTTTGTGTTCAGCAGAACAAAGAAATTTATACAGGTTTGGAACAACTTGAGGGTGAGTAAATGATGACAGAATTTAATTTTTTGGGTGAACTATCCCTTTAAGCTTGTTTAATGAATATTTGAAGTAAAAAGCAAAATTTAGAAGTAATTCAAGTGTAATCAACTAATCTCAGTTGTCCCATTTCCACTGTAATGGCGCTGGATCTCATGCTGGAGCTTGTATCATGTTCAGCGGGGGAACTTCTGACTTCAGACCGCCGCCTTGCTTTTCACTCGCAGCCAAAATATGTGACTCGCTCCATAACCTGTCCATAAACAAATAGTGAGGACATATTTTAACATCCTAAGTATTATTATTCTGTATATTGGTGAATAAAATCTAATTTTATGCAAGGCATCATGTAAAAAGACGGACGGAACACTTGTGTAGGTGACTCACATTGCGTCCCTGTATGTTGCGATATACCCTGTATGTAAATGATATACAGAACAATAACAAATTACGAACAATAACAAATTTATAGATAAAATAAAATGTACACAAACCTGTATTTTACCGAAGACCAATTCGATGTCACTGATAACTGCTCTCTCCTGAAGAGGTGGCAAAAAGCCTGCAATAAATAACTCAACTCCTGGGATGTTACGTCTGTCCCAGAAGCTGGGTAACATAAAAACTACCCAAACACTAAAAAAACCAACCTTAAAAAAATTACCCAAAAGGCTCAACCCAAGAATTGGGTAGAAAACTTTTTTTAGAGTATAACAATTAATTCATGATATTTCTTAAAAAAATGTTTTACCTTAAAAACTGTTTAGAAAGGATTTTAAATATGATTGACTTTAGGTGACATGGGGGCAGATTTACTAAAAGCTTCCTCCAGCTCTTTTGGCATTAAGACAGAAACTTCTGTCAGGATTTACTAAAGACACGCAGTGAAAAATTAGCGCTGAAAAGCGTGGCCGCATTTATTTTTGCGCCTGACCTTATTGCATATGCATTTGCTAGAGTTTCCCTTTCAGATGCAAAATGTATGGGAGGAGAGTATTTAAATAATGATTTCACTAAGGTTCTGCGCTAGTCAATTTACTGGTCTTAAACCAGGCGCTAATTTGCTCTGCTCTTGGTAGATTGAGTAGGTCGTTATGGAAACTGCATCTGTGTTCTTTAATTTGCTCGTCGTCAGTAGATCACGTGCAAAACTTTCCACTCCCATCGACGCTTTTATGGGATTGCGCTCTCATGCTGATTTGCCCTGTTTAGTAAATCTGGCTCTTTGTTGCTTGTCACTTGGAAACACTGCTAGAGTGAACGTCGCTTAAGACTCTGGCCTCTCCACATGTTCTACTTCTATAAAGGCCAGGACTATCAAGTCCTATTAATGAGCCCAGTTTAAAAAGGCAAATAGACCTGAGAGAAGACCTGCATATCTCCCAAATTGGAACTTATTCCCTTAACAAATTTCAAATATAATTACCCAAGAGTAACGGCTGTCCTGTGATAGCTACAGCAGACAAGTTACTTTCTCTCTCCTATTGCATTGAACATCGTATAACCCTGTAAATAACCATCCAAACATTGACATGTTGGGAAATGTATTTGAAGACTTTCCCAGTGTGAAGAAGTGGACTCTTTTGAGGCCTCCAATAGAGCCAAACACTGGCGGTTTAACAACTTAAACATCATGGGGGCTCCTAAAAAAGGCTGACCTCCTGGGGAAAAGAGCAAACAGACCAGACCCAACTTTTGAGATGCCTTTTGTTCTGACCTGCTCACCAGCATCACAAAGATGAGCTCTCTGCTATTCCTCTCCAGCCAATCCTTTCCCCCTTAATAGAATTTCTTCACTTGCCTCTCAGCATGGTGTCTTGTGTGTGCTTTTTCCTTTTTGCTCTTTTAATGCCCTTTGTCACTGCTACAGCTGACTTTGCTAAAGGTTTCTCTGAAAAAAGATGTTTTGATGAGAGGTTCCCAATTTAGCTTGACCCAAGGCCCAGTTCCATTGTGGTATGCAAGTACTTATAGGTTGTTTGTGTTTTTAAGCATTCATGACTTTGATCTGGGGTAAAAAGGACAGTATTGCATAAATGTTGTCCCCTTACAAGATTTTTGTGAGGTTTTGGTTGAATATGGTTTATTTAGAACCTGGCGTATGAGCGTTTCTTCTCCCTTTATACTGTGCAACAACTTTCAAAGAAAACTAGGGTTCCCTTTCAAGGGAACTCGCGCTGCGTCACCGCTTTGGGAACGCCTCTGCGTGATTGCGTCGTGAAGCACATGTGTAATCAGTCCAATAGAGAGACGGAACGTATAGGCGGGTGACGTCATAGACCCGGAAGGTATAAAGCATACCGGCAAACACACGCCCTAGCTTCTGTTGCCTTCAGCAAGCGCTCTGTGTAACATTGTCATTGTCAGCTCTGTGTTTGTGTCTGAGTTCAGACTTTTTTGTTTGTTTTCTTATAACAAGTTTGCAACTTACTGACACACTAAAGAGAGACACTGTGGCGAGAAACAGCGTTACTGAAAGTGTGTTTTCCCTGCTCGTTTGCTTTTCGAGTGGGGATACACATTTGATGTGCGGTGTTTGATAGGAGAACAGCACGCGCAGTCGGCTCGAAGGGTCGGCCGCGAGCATTGTGTGGTTTTGCCTCTGAGAGTGCTGCGATCCCGCGAACGCTCTTCGAGGAGGCGGCGCGGCTCGCGTTCTCTGTCGCGTTCTCCGCGGCTTAGACTCTGCTGTTGCTGAGGCGGCGGTAGTTTTGTCGCGGGGTTCGCAAAGCGGACTTGTCAGAGGGTTAGAGACGGGCCAGCCCTTTCTCTGCCTTCACCTGGCAAGTCCAGTGCTGCTTCTCTGGGTTCGGAGCCCGCGCTGCGGTTTCTCCCGTCCGAGGCGCGGCCTCGGTGTTGCAGCTGTTCAGCTCTGAGGAGGTGAATGTCTGTAGCATTGTTGCAGGGGTTGAAGACTCGCCACTTCTAACACCTGCTAGTGAGGAGCTCATGGAGGTCTGAGCAGAGATGTGGCCAAAAAAATATATATATATATATATATACATATATATATATATATATATATAAAAGAAAAGAAGAATATTTAAGGCCAGATCAGAAGCGCCTCAGTTAAAAGCAGGCTTATGAGTGCTTTCTGTCAGTGCCCTGATCAGCCTCCACGGGGCTTGCTGTTTTTCACAGATCCCCACACTGAGGTGTTGAGATCGTGGAAACAGCCATATTTTCACTGTGTTTAATTCCAAAAGCACACTTGAGATGTAAAGCCCCACCTTTGCTCTTAGTCATTTAGAGCTGCATTAATATTGTATATATATTATATAAGGATATACATACTATATAAATAATGCTACAAAGTGTACTCAGTGGCTCAGTGTACACTATGGCTTTCGTGCGGCATTTTAAGCTGCCCGATGTAAGCTCTGGAACAGTAAAAGCACACCGAGTACGAGCTCCTCACACCGGGCGCAGCGAATCAGAGCGCCGCCACTCGCACTCCTCATCAGTAAGAGTGGTGGTGGGCGCGCCCTCTAGCGTTGAGGAGGGCTGCGTCTAAGAGCCCTGACGCCTTAGTGCCCAGGGCTGTGAGGTTTCCCGGGGTCAGGCGGTGTTCACCTCTTCATATGGTGCCCGTCTGTCCTCGGCACCCTCACAGAGTCAATCCACCAACCCCTGCCCGAGGGCCGGGGTGTGGAGGGCCCTCGCCCCCCTTGGAGGGAAACCGCGCTGCTGAGTCAGTTGTTCCCTGCCGGTTCGCCGCTACAGGGCGCTGCACTCGCAGTGCAGAGCATGTCAGGGGCCAGTCCTGAGGGGCTGGTACCCTTAGAGGGGCAATCCACCAACCCCGCCCAAGTGCCGGGGCGTGGAGGGCCCTCGCGGGTCATCCTAGGATGGCTTACTCCCTCCTCGGAGGAAACCACGCTGTTGAGTCAGTTGTTCCCTGCCGGTTGCGCTTCAGGGCACTGCACTCGCAGTACAGAGCATATCGGGGGCCAGTCCTGAGGGGCTGGTACCCTTAGAGGGTCAATCCACCAACCCCGCCCGAGTGCCGGGGCGTGGAGGGCCCTCGCGGGTCATCCTAGGATGGCTTGCGCCCTCCTCGGAGGTAAATCGCGCTGTTGAGTCAGTTGTTCCCTGCCGGTTTGCCGCTTCAGGCGCTGCACTCGCAGTGCAGAGCACATCAGAGGCCAGCCCTGAGGGGCTGGTACCCTTAGAGGGTCAATCCACCAACCCCGCCCGAGTGCCGGGGAGTGGAGGGCCTTCGCGGGTCATCCATAGGATGGCTTGCGCCCTACTCGGAGGGAAACCGCGCTGTTGAGTCAGTTGTTCCCTGCCGGTTCGCCGCTTCAGGGCGCTGCACTCGCAGTGCAGAGTACATCAGAGGCCAGTCCTGAGGGGCTGGTACCCTTAGCAGATTTTGTGTCGGAGTGAGAATCTGCCGCATTATCTCGGTGGGTCCTGCAATGTATTAAATTTGGGTACGTCATCCAGTTCGAATGTCGTCCTCTTGGTTGTACGGGGTCTTCTCCACTGTGGGGGACCCCGAGCAGGCTCTGGTGGTGACTCAGGAAGTGCAGACTCTGCTGCGAAAGAGGCTTTGAGTGGGTCCCTCTACCAGACAGGGAGTCAGGCTTTCATAGCCAGTACTTCAGTATGCCGAAGAAGGATGGGGAGCTGCGCCCTATTTTTAGATCTGCACATCCTCAGGATGCTTACGCTCAAACACATCTTGTCTCAGATCAGGTCCGAGGACTGGTTTGTCTCAATAGATCTAAAGATGCATAGTTTCATGTCTCCATCCTTCCTCAGCACAGGAAGTACCTGAGGTTCGCTTTCGGGGGAGAAGCGTACCAATATCGGGTGCTTCCCTTTGGTCTAGCCCAAGGCCTGTCCCTGGGGGCACCGTGTCAGCGTGCGTCTCTGATCACGGATGCCTCCCTGACAGGCTGACGGGGCGACCATGAGTGGTCGCTCAACCCAGGGCTTATGGCAGGGCTGTCGGCATTTGTGGCACATAATCGCCTGGGAATGTTGGCGGTGCTTCAGGTTAAAGCACTTCCTGCCAGACTGGTCACTCTCCGTCTTTTATAATGGAGAAAGTGGTGGCCTAAGACCAAGGGATTTCCCCGAGGGGAACCCTTTCTCACGTAGTCAGGGCAATGCGGCCGTGATCCCGCACCTTGGTTATGTGGAAAGGTCCTTGGTTTCAGCCCAAGGCCCGTCCCTGGGGGCACCATGTCAGCGTGCGTCTCTGATCATGGATGTCTCCCTCACGGGCTGGGGGGGGGCGACCATGAGTGGTCGCTTGACCCAGGGCCCTTTTGTGGAAGCAGACGTTTGGGGAGTGGAGACTCCACACCGAGGTGTGGAGCTCCTTTTTGGGAGAACTTGGCAGGGCCCAAGTGGACCCGTTTGCCACACACGAGAACACTTATTGTCAGCTGTGGTCCTCCCTAGCGCCTCCAGCTCCTCCTGGACTGGACATTACGGTACAGGAGTGGCCAAGGCTGCCCCTGTACACATTTCCCCCGATTGCTCTGCTTCCGGGAGTTCTAGAGAGAGTGCGTCGGGACGGGGCCCTCCTTCTGTTAGTAGCTCCGCTCTGGCCAGCCCGAGTCTGGTTCTCAGACATTGTGTTGACGGCTCTCCCTGGAGATTCCGTTTGGGAGGGACTTTCTCTCTCAGGTGGGCGGTGCCATCCTGCATCCTCACCCAGAGCTGTGGAAACTGTGGGCTTGGCCTCTGAGGGGGCCCAGCTCATAAGTTATGGTCTCTCAACCGAGGTTGTGAGGCCACCCTACACTCTAGAGCTCCTCCACGAGGAAACGGCGTTGAAGAGGAGACTCTTCACCTGAGGTGTAGAGATCTCCTGTGGGATCCAGTTAACTGCCCTGCGGCGCGGTGCTGGAATTCCTGCAGGAGAGATTCTCCGCTGGGTTAGCTCCCTCGACACTAAAGGTGTATGTGGCGGCCTTAGTAGCGTACCACAATCCTTTGAGTGGGGTGTCTCTGGGGCGACACCCTCAAGTTACTGGTTTCCTCCGTGGCGCAGGAGGTTAAGACCTGCTATGCGCACCAGGGTGCAGGCCTTTGCCTTCTGAGGCTCCTTTGAGCCGTTTGAAGGAGTTCTGAGAAGTTTCTCGTTCTTTTTACAATCATTTGGCAATCCCCGAAGAGAATGGGAAGTTACAAGCTCTCTCTGGGGCACCCTCGTGCTTGGAATTGCGGCCGGTGTGGCTAAGGCCTTCCTACATCCTAGGCCGGGCCACATTCCTAGGTTCTCACTAATCCTGTGAGACCTGTAGTACTTCAGGCCTTCTATCCTCCTCCGCTCCAGGCGTCAGACCAGGAAGAACTTATCTGCTTTGCCTGTTCGCGCACTACGTATGTCCACAGCTGAAGCCCTGTGGAGAAAATCAGAACTACTGTTCGTCTTTTGGACCACCCTTGAGAGGGGTCCGGCTTCAAAGCAGAGGAGAAGCAAGTGGGTAGTCGAGGCTATTCACTTGCTTAGGTGGCGGCCGGGCAGCCTTCCCTTTGCTGTCCGGGCCCACTCTCCAGGAGTATGGCTGCCTCTCAGGCAATTTTGGCAGGAGCCTCCTGCAAGATATTTGTGATGCGGCAGGATGATCTTCACATCATACCTTTGTCACTTTTACGAGCTTGACATCAACTCTACTCCGGGGTCGGGTGCTCGCCACTAGACAATGTCACAGGCGAGCATTCGCCCATATGGGGGCGTGGGTATTCTCGTTCCCAAAGCGGTGACGCAGCGAGTTCCCTTGAAAGGGGAACGTCTCGGTTACAACTGTAACCTTAGTTCCCTGAATAGGAACGACGCCGCGCCACCCTGCCATACTCCCGCATGCCATGGCGTCTTGCTTCAGTCTTTCTCAGAAGCTAGGGCGTGTGTTTGCGGTATGCTTTATACCTTCGGGTCTACGTCACCCGCCTATACGTTCCGTCTCTCTATTGGACTGATTACACATGTGCTTCACGACGCAATCACGCAGAGGCGTTCCCAAAGCGGTGACGCGGCGTCTCGTTCCCTATTCAGGGAACTAAGGTTACAGTTGTAACCAGACGATTTCACAGGTGATGGGATAATATGAATGATGCCGGAAATATGGTGCAATGAGTGAGAAGTCCTGAGACCTGAGAAGGAAATGACCTAGAAAGTACTGCTTTTATCCTTCATTGATCTCACAGAATAAAGCTTTCAGTATCAATGATGCATCAGCAATAGGAAAAATAAACCCGCAGAGTGACCCATCATGTCTGCAACACCTCCGCTAGTGTTTAAGAGCACAGGTTTGTGAAGCATTAAAAGCCTTTTAATGGCAGGATAAATGTGGCAGCACTATAGCAGATGTATATCGTGATAGTGTGTAACCATTTTATGTACATGGGCAGGGCACATTTTATTTCATGGGTCATTGTACAAAATGGGTGTCTTTTGCAGACCTCTTGCAAATCTATCTATCTGCTTGTGCCACTGATGTCCTGCTTGCCAAATATTATTATATTATATCCCAACATATATTAAAACTGTACACAGTATATGTGCTGTTTTTATGCAGTGGTATCAGATGGAGCTGTTCTCTGTATGGGTGACTGTAGATTGAACTGTTTTTTAGGGATAAAGGTTACCGTCTATTGATCCAAAATCAAGTTTGGCATCATAATTTACCATGACTTTAGTTTCCTGCAGGTCCCCTTGCAATAATGAAAAGCAGATTGAGATCAGAGTTTGTTGAAAGATGACTCTCTGGAAGGTGAGACAGGTCAGATATTCTTTAATGAGAAGTGAATGTCTCAGATGAGTTTAATTTTATTAGAAATCTTCATAACAGAAAAAAAGAAAGCGGTCACGAGACACAACGATATAAAGAGTGATGCAAACTGACATTGTAAATGTACATACTCATATGTTGAGATACTGAGTTTGCAAACTCGCTGACAGGTCCAGATGATGTCCTCTAATGCTTGTCCTCTGTGTATCGTTTTTGTTCTGTCAGGCTGTCGTCCACAAGAGAGATGAGGAAAGCAGGTTGTCAGATGTGATTTCACAATGTAAACCTGCTTGTTGATAGACAAACTTCAGATGGACTAATTTGCAATAGCTTTTGTATTTAAAAAAGTGTATATATATATATATATATATATATATATATATATATATATATATATATATATATTTACATCACTACACCTTGAATTGACAGGAGAAACAGAAGTCATGCTTCCATGTATAGGTGTTTTTTAAATATTTGCATAGGAATCATGTACTGCTATCATAGTGCATAGAAAATGCCTTTGAATGTTAAAGGTGTCATGAACTGGCTTTTTTTATTGTTTTATACTGTTGTCTGAGGTCAACTAATGACGTTTGCGTAGTTTTTACATTCAAAAACATTTTCTACACTGGTTTTGAGGCTCTCTCCTGAACTCTCGGTTTTGATGGGCGTGCCGCACTGAAGACTTGGCAGTAAACGCCCACGGCTAGGATTGGATAAGATTTGCATATTTAATGAGCTTCAGCTCCCCTGTCAGTGCATGAGGGATTGTTTTGAAAGCGGCAACCAGAAAGATTCTCTCTTTGTTATTTATCAAACAAACACAATGTTTTATCTCTCATCCACCCGCGATTGATTTATTTTGTTATTACTTGGTCCGCCCAATCAGTGGATGTAAGCCCGAACCACACACACACAACACACACACACACACACGCAGGGGCGCGCGCTCTTCAAATATCAAGTCAAGAGAGTGAACAACACAGACCAAGAAATGAATGTTATTTCACTATTAAAAATTCACCGGCCTGCCGACGGGCTTACGGGCCGAAGGGGGTAGCCCCTGGAAAACACATAGCCCCAGGACGTTGGGCTTTGCGAGCCCTGGCTCATACATATCAGAGTCTGATTCCAAATCACAATGAACCAACAAATAAAGGATTCTCCAGCCTGTGACAGCATGCTAAGTTACACATAATCATAACGATCTGTAACAATGCAATACTATCACATATAAAAACATGTTTTACTCACATAAGTGTGTTGCACCATTCCTGTCAGATCCAATATAGACGGCACATCATTGTGTTTATATCTCAATATGTCTGCAAATCCAGTATCAACATGTGTCTTGTTTACAAACGATTATCTTGTTATCTTCAGCATGTTTATTGCTCGGTAGCGCGATTAGCTCCGTTTATCACAGTTTAGCTCCACGAGTCGGTGGGCGGGGCTACAGAAGCAGGCGTACACATTTATCTTTAGAGGCGGTTTCCCCCTCCTATGACGTCATAGATCAGTATATATTTGAGAGCTGTCGTTTTCTGGGCCTTGTGTCAATAAAAGCTTTTCTTTGACTAACAAGGAAGTTTTCAGCTCTGAAACTTACAGGATATTCTTATATTACCATGACCTTTAATATATCAAAGGCTCAAGGGAAAGTTGATTTCTCAATTCATCACCCCTTTAAATTAGAATAAATAAATGTGTTTTCTTTTTTTTCCTGAAAAAAGTGACTATAGCAATACTTAATTACAAAAGATATGCATTGTATTGCTTATTTGGGGTTCTATACAGGACACATCAACAGCCTTGGAGAGACATTTAAAGATACATGCACAAAAACAGCATGTTTATCCTTCCACTCAAAAATGGGCATTTACAACATGGTATAATAAATGATCTGTGGGGTATTTTGAGCTGAAACTTCATAGACACATTCTGGGGACACCTGAGACTTATATTACATCTTGTAAAAAGAGTCATAATAGATATAATATAAAACATTACATTAGTTGTAATGATGTTCAATGGGAAGGAAAAATAAACTCTGGCCTCTTGGAAATGTAGATTCTTATATGGAGTCAATAGGATTCTGAAACCCAGATGGACTGAACAATACAGCTGCTCTCTCATTTGTCAAACGGCAGAGGTGCTTGAAGAAGAGCAGCTCTATTGTTCACTCCTTATGGTCTCAGTCTACCCAGAGTCCACCTTGCTCAGCCGATTTTCCTCTGTCAAGTCTGCTCTCCCTTGAGCATTTTGCATATTGTACAGTAGCAGCACTCCTAGTGCCACTGATTAATTGCCTGAATAAATGCATTGTAGTCACTTCATTGTATTTGAAGCTTGACAAATGAAAGCCAGAGTCTGTTTCCCCAGTACGCCTCTATTCAGGCGAATTGTGAGTAAATTTAAATCAGATGTTAATATGCAACAGAAAAATGGCCAGCTTTATTACTGATACATATGTATAAGTTTAACACTGTGTCATTAAATAATTTAAGTATTGTATTCTAAGTGAACTGGATGCATTTCCCAAAAACATTTTTATCAAGGTTGGATTTTCTGTCGTTACCAACATAGTTTAATGATTTGGAATTTCCCAAAACTATAGTTCCAACTGCTGTTGTTGAGCTGTGGTTTGAAGCATAGTTTCGAGTTAATGCTGAATTGATCATGCTCTTCACTGTAAAAAAAAGAAAGTATATTGTTGGTTTAACTTAAAAACGCAAGTAACCTGGTTGCCTTAACATTTTGAGTTCATATAAATTAAAAATGTGAGTTAAGGAAATTGATTTAATAAATAGAAACTCAAAATATTATTGTATCTGAACCACATAAATAAAATAAAATGTTGTGATAAATCATGAAAATAGCACAATTTGGCATGTTTCACTGCATTTCACTGCACAAATAAAGCACACAATTACACAATATGCTTACAAAATCTTTTAATAATATTTGAATAAGGGGATGTCGATTCTGAAAAATATTCATTGTATTAACAAAAAATGTTAATTTCAATGAACTAAAAATTTTAAGGCAACCACGTTACTTACTCTTAAAATATGTTTTTACAGTGTTGGGCACAATAAGCAAGATAACATTTAGTATTATTAGTTATGGGCGCTTTGTGAAGCTTCAAAACCCTTGCAAATCATTTGTTTCGAAGAGCTCAGAGCACAAATCAAACTGCCAAAGTCAAGCAATTTCATTAGGCTTTGTTATGTCTTATACTACGGGCAGTTGAATGCTTGAATCGGATTGGTTGACAAACATTTTAAGGCGTGCAATTATTTTCAAGGAAATGCATGACTAAAGTAGTTCCAGACAGGTCTTGACCGCATTATAGTTGCATATCACCTCGCCAAATCATTTCAGTTATTTCAAAGGTCCTTACAGCCTACAACAGCAAACGAACCAAAACCCACAGCAACAACAAGCTAATAAATATAGTAAACAATAGGACAGCAAATTATTTCCATCTTTTTTGCAAGAAAATACATTTTATTATGTATGGAAACATATAATCTCTTTCTCCGCTCTTTTTTTCCCACTCAAAACCACACATAGTACGGACACACACTCGCACAGAAACGATTTTTATCAGTTAAACAGTTTAACAACTTGAATTCTCACTAGCGAGGTAATAATGGCGCTGTTCTTGGAGCAGATACACTTACAGTAGAGACGCCAAAAACTGAGAGAGATGCACAGACTCAGGTAAATCACAAAGCGTAGAACAAAACGTCAAAGTATCATCAATTTATGTTTATCAGAGGCTTTATTTTACTCATAAATTGAAAACCCCTGTTATAAAACCCATTAGGAAAATCTCAAAGGAACCAGTGGAGAATTAGATTGACGTTATGCCTTCACCACTCCTTCACCATAATGGTTTTGCAACGTTTATACATTTCAATGGTTTGCTGATAGGGGTGATGATCTCTGAACCCATTAACCAATGTCTTTATGGTTTTTAAAAGTTTTTTAAAAAGTAGGGAATTTTTAATGACACATTTGTATAATAAAAAGGAAGGGTTTTAGTTAAAACCCCTAATATTGAATCAGTTAGCAGAAGTCACTCCACCACCGTGTGACGTTGTTAATGACAGTAGTTGAATCAACATGGTTCAAACAATTGAGGGAAACAATCGTGACTGCTAGTTCATTAGTGGTAGTTAAGCGTGAGTTACATCATTGTAGGGAAAACGCGTCCCAGTCAGGTTTACTTTTGGTGGGCTCAGAGCAAATGAGCACAGACGCTGTGAGGTGGCTTCTTATCTGAGTAGCTTGTTGACCAATCGCCTCAGGTTAGACCTGTATGCCCTCTACACCACAGCTAGCCTGCTGTGTCAATTCAGCACACATGCAGTCATAATGCTGTGCTTCCACATACTCTCTATTTAACGCAGCAGTATAGCTCCTCAGCTCCTCAGCTGTCTCGTTTGAAATGTACCAACCCGGACCTGCCATTTACATTCACTCCCGCAGCAAATATGGTAATCATTGTGATTTAAACTGGTGTTTAGCAGTTTGCTCTAAGGGGATATGCCCATGAGCGCAATTCAACTCTCCGCTGCACTTGCACACATGCACCAGTTCGTTTGGTTCAGCAGAAATAGAGCCATTACGGTGATCGATGATTTTATCATGTCAGCTGGTTGCGTGGTGATTTTGTTCAGCCGTGACTCTAGATCTTTTGTTCATTTTTATCTTGTTTATATTTTATTCATTGGCACCGGAATGGTGAGTGACGTTGTGAACTCATGAATATTAAATAGCACAAACTGATGTTGCTAATATTCCTAGACTGTTTAAGTCAAATTATTTGATTAATACACAAATTGACAATCACTTTGGTACTTTTCATAAAGTGGTTTCCAATGCAAATGTACTTGAATTGTACATTTTACAGCATTGAAAAACTATATTTTGGCATTAACATACAATATCAAAGCTGGATTTTATTTTTGAGCTGATTTTTTGGATGGATGGATGGATGGATGGATGGATGGATGGATGGATGGATGGATGGATGGGTGGATGGATGGATTGATGGGTGGGTGGATGGATGGATGGATGGATGGATGGATGGATGGATGGATGGATGGATGGATGGATGGATGGATGGATGGGTGGGTGGATGGGTGGGTGGGTGGGTGGGTGGGTGGATGGATGGATGGATGGGTGGGTGGGTGGGTGGGTGGTTGGATGGATGGATGGATGGATGGATGGATGGATGGATGGATGGATGGATGGATGGATGGATGGATGGATGGATGGATGGATGGATGGATGGATGGATGGATGGGTGGGTGGATGGATGGGTGGATGGAACTAACTTCTGAAATCACGCTGATTTGAATGCAGTTTTATTATTTTCACTCAGTACAGCTTAAACATGAAAGAAAATGAGTGTTTTTGGAGCCATGGATTGCCGTGAAAATTTCCAGTGTTTTTTTTTAGAATAGTGTTTATGAGTAAAATAGTATCTGTGATTAAAATGACTTGAAGAAACATTCATGTTTTGTGCAGTGAATTACATAAATTACACACTTTCATACCTCAAACGTGAAGTTTTGAAACTGTTGAGCGCTTTAAAGTTTCAAAAAGGTTACCACATAAGGGATTTGCTAGTGAGTTAAAGCGCTCAGCTGATTTCACATTAGAGAGTAGACTGTGCATAATTAGACTTATCAGAGCCACCGATGCTCTTGATTTCACATTTTCTAAAGAGTAGGAGTTCATGAAATGTGTTGTTAACAGCATTTAGCTGTGATATCGACTTTGACACGTTATATCATTAACTTACCTTTTATAAGCAATATAAAGCCAAAGTAAAAGAGACAGATTGTCAGTCATGTATTTCATTAACCTCTTTTTCTCACCGTCACTAAAACAATTACATGCACTGATCAGCAGAACACTTGTGCTAATTTCTGAGGGCTGCTGTTTCAATTGCTTCCAGTTTAATTCATGAAATAATGGATATATGAGCTCCCCTTCAGCGCTCTATGTGCTGTAACTCCATCAGATGTCTGATTAACAAGGGGCTAGGCTTGGACTGTGGTCTTATATGCCAATTACAGTCTGATAATGGCTACTTAGCAACATACTCCAGTAAATGCTGTTGGGACTTTTTTCCATTTACATATATAATGAGAGGAGATGTATAGGGCTTTGGTAAAAGATCACTTTTGGCTAGAAAATTCTATAATAGATGAGGAGGTTTCGATCTCATATACAAGCCATAGTTGCAGGGCAGGATGAGATCACCTTAAATTTCCACACTTCAGTGCACCGTAATTATGAAAATGCACAATTAATCCAATTGAGAGAGATGCAGTACTTTGTCATCACGTGCTTCTTCACCAATCGTTGAAATTAGCAGAATTCATTGAATACTCAGAGCGTGCCTGTGGTTTGGATTCTTCAACTCAGATAATACAAGCATGCACAACAGAAATGCTTGCAATCATTTATGCATGCCTTGTTTTGTCTTGGCAATGTAAATTCCAGGCAGAACTCTGAGAGAGCCGTGTGGTGGGCGACTCAACCCACACAGTGCTGACTGGCTCTCTTTGGCCCACCTGTTCCTGACAATGACCGCTCAGTTATGGGGTCTGCACCCGACCATCTGGAACAATGGAGCAAGTCTAACAAGCAAGAGCGGTGAAACTGTAAAGACTGTAAAGTGTACTTAAATAGCTGCAGATGTTGTCTGTGTTTTGCTGTTTATGGTGAAAGTTATGTTTGTCCTCTATAATGACAACCTCCAGAAACTGAATTTTCTATACCATGTTTCTTCTTTTACTTGTTCCCTTTATTGTGGTGCTAAATACTAGTTAAACACAAAGTTAGTTCAAATATTTCTTCTCTGTCAAAGAAAATAATTCCAAAAGAAGCCAAAAAATCAAGTAGGACACAAAATGGATCAGAATATGTGAGTGGAGCAATTTCCCCTCACAGCGTTCTGTAATAACTCCGGTCAAGCTCCAGTCCATGTTTTTAATTTCCTAATACCCACAGTTCATGCAGGTCATATTATCAAAATCCCTTTAAGGCAAGTCATTTTACTCGGCAGCCATCTTTGAAACTCCTCTCAGACAGCTGTTTTAGTCATGCAAGTGCAGCTCCTATCTATTTGAATGGGGAAACATCAAATTCCCAAAGCTGTTTACTAAGCTTACAATTAAATTTCATATTTGAAATCACCAAAGAAATCTGACAACACATGTCTCATAAATTTTGTTTCTAAATGCTCAAATCATAAAAAAAGAAAATATTTTTTTTCTGGCTGGACCAGACAATGTGACACAATGACTTGTGACACAGGATGAGCTGGATGGCGCCTTGCATGGCTGACACCGCCGTCGGTGTGTGAATGGGTGAAAGTGAGGCAACATGTAAAGCGCTTTGGATGGCCATGGGTCTATTAAAAGCGCTATATAAATGCAGTCCCTTTACCATTCTTAGTAATGTGAGTGCACCCTCTTTGTATATTTAAAGTCTTTGATATTATACCATCAGAAAAAAATATTTAACTTTGACCCCTTTGGTAAATTGTTGCTAAAAATTGACCAAATAATTCAGACACATTGAAACTTTAAACAGTATCATCCATTGATATTGGGTATCAACAACAATTTAACTAAAGATCTAACTAAATATGATTAAAAAAATAAGATTCCAAACATTGTAACCTAATATAACAGAACTGCTCCTCCAGTTTGTCTCTTTTGATTCTTATTAAATTAGCATGAAAAAATATGAGATCTGTCATTTGTTGCCTGAATCATTGAATCAGTCACTCAACCGATTCATTCAACAACACTGAATCATACATGAAGTAAACATCTCTGCTGTGTGTTGTTATGAGACACTGTGGCTTTGGAACTATTTTTTTTAAGCGGAGCAAAACTAGACAATATCACTGACCGTGTGGCCTCGTCGCACACTCTCAGAATAAAAGGTACAAAAGCTGTCACTAAGGCAGTACCCTTTCAAAAGGACTCTTTTGCACAGAACTCGTTTTTACTTTGAAAAACATGAGATGTGGGCACTGGAATGTGAAAAAACCGCAAGGTCTAAAGTCTTGAGATTTAAACTTGAATGCAGCATTTTTAGAGTGCCGTGTCATGTGCGACACGCTGCAAAAACGCAAGGCGTGAGCGCAACAGTTATACACGTCCGTCTAGCATGTGCTTACATAGAAAAAAAAAATGGAAAAGTAGAGAATTGGAATGGAAATTAATGCTCTGTGTGGATGGCCCATAAAAGGTGCATATTAACACCTTAATATGCCCCCATGTTCTATAAAAACATAGAATCAGGCTATTAATTCATTATATGCATTGCGCATTCAAAAGGTTTTATAAGCACTAAGTTCCCATACAAACTATACAGAACAGTTATCTGCGCAATATGACTGAAGCCTGGTTTATAATTGCAAATCTCTGTATACTCTGCACGCGTTCACCAGTGTGCTCCAAAAGTGTAATAAGATTTGTGCAAGCAGTTCCTGTCGCAGCGCTGTTGATAAAATGTGAATTCTTTTGAGAATTTACCGCTTTAAAAAACACTATGGAGAAAGTCGAACGTGACATAAACACCCACATGAACTAAAAAGATGATGAAAAGAAGAGAAAACATCACCAACATAAACTAGAAAGCTATTTAGAAAATCTCGCAAAAAATTTGCACAAATCTTTAAAGGAAACCAGGCTATAGTCATGCTTAAATTGAATTAAGAAAAACAGTCTAGCTTGTGTTACAGATTTTAAGGAATAGGGACTGACAAAGTACTGACAAAAGTCATTCATTTACATAAATATGATAGATTGTTGGCAAGACAACTTTTAGAAGACAAAGAAATAATAAGTTGACACGAAACTGAAGCATATTTTACTGAAAGAACTAATTTATGCTGTGTTGGTGTCTACCTGCCCCTCATCATTATTCACCTCTGAAAAATCCATTCATCCATTCTTCCTCTACAGGGTCGCTGGCCTTTGAAAAATGTCTTGTGTAAAAATAACATTCAAGCTGTTAATGGCCAAGTTCAAGTTGGTTAATGGTTACGTTCAGCGTTATTACATCATTAAATAGCTCTACTGATGAATGATGCTAACTAACGAATGACATTTTTCAGACTATCCTGGAAATTCACAATGTAATTTTCCAAAGCATAATTTAACCTAATTTGTCAAGGTAATGGTTTAGTAATTACATTTAATTCACGTTTTATGCCATTTTCGCTGAGCTAAACACTACACCTCGAGTGGGCGACTACTACCTCTTAGCAATTTGTGCTGGCACACACAAAAACTGCTTTAAGACGTCCTAATGCTGTCCTCGCACTCGGAAACGTTCTGCTGATGTGCAGTTTGTTTGTATGAGTGACTTTCCTCAAAATAGCTGGTTTCTAGCATGGGATATAAGAATGAAGTCTGTTCCTGTTCCTTCTGTGAATAAGGCTTACAAAAGTTCATGAAATGCACAAAAAGCGCTGTGTTGTGCCTGAGTGCGGCTGCCTAGCTATAATTATGGCATATGACAATACACTCTGAAGCATGAAAGGCTATAGTATTCTTTCCTCAGCAAATGCCAGCCTTTTTTCTGCTACTTCATATCATTCCGCTGCTGTTATGTCAGACAGAAAGTGCTATATCAGTTGCTAATGGTTATTTTGACACATTAAATCATCTTTTGTGTCACACTGGATGTGAAGGAGTTTCTCCGTGTCTCCGTCCCTCAGCCTATTTCTCTGCTTTGCAGTGGATTTTTGGCATGAATGGGGCCCATGGGGAAACTTATTCAGCTGCATGACTGGGTGAGACAACAGATTTTCAGTCCTGCATTTGCACATTCACACCCTGCCATCTTCTAGTGTCAGTTGTAAGATTCCTCATTGGGATGAAAACCTGACAGAATTGTCCATGGCCCAGTTGGGCCAGTGCTGCATTGTCTGATATTTGCGCATACCTTTAAAGTCGCCATGAAATATACATTTTTTGGCTTATAGAATGAATATGTTAGCCTTACTGTTATCTATAAGCTAGTGTGATTCAAAACAATGACAACATTCGTATTTAGAAGATATAAGCATTCAAAACTTACAGTCTCTCACTTCCACCAATATGGATCAATGGTTTTGACGACATCACGCTGCACTTCAGAATCTAAAGCATACTGCACCCTACATTATAAATAGATGCTGAAGCTGCGGCTAAAATCAGTCACTTGTTAAACATTTCACATAGTGCATAGTGCATAGGGGACAGTGTGAGGCTGTGTCCACCAAAGTGTTTTATTTTTCACGCAGCTGGCCTATCGTTTTCACTTGTTTTCAATGGGAGCGCCACGTTTTTAAAACGCCATGAGTGTAATAAGGCGCTGAGCGAGTATTTCACGCTCAAGCGCTGAGCGCTCATTGTTTTTTACTGGTCGCTGAGGCTACGTGTCCACCAAAGTGTTATCCAGCTGAAAACGCTAGGCGCTCTGTTGAAAATGCCTCGCTGTGAGCGCTTGAGAGAGTTTCTTTATGATACAGAATATACGCGGAAGTGTTACTAGTATCTAATTTCACAGATAGTTTGTTTCTGTATTATAAAATGCTGATTAAAATCTAAAATATTTACTCTGGTTCTTGTTTTAAATAATTTTTAAATTAAAATTTGTTCCATTATTTTTGCTTGTTGTCATCTGTTGACGTTGTACACGCAGAATGTGGCGGATGGTCAGTGTTGTGTTTGTCCCGCCCCTCCTCCACTGTGATTGGACAGCTTTTTTTTTTTACATGTATTTTGAATTGTACATTGCATTGTGTTAAATTAAAATAACTAGATAATGTCCTGGCAGAACATTACATTTTCTGGTTTGTTTTTATTTATTTATTTAGTATTTTTTTTACAGTGTTGTGTCACACAAACCTCCACAATGTGCACACGCTGCTCTTGTCCAGAAACACAATACCACAGAGCGGATCATGCGCAAATCACTGCATACCACAAAACATATCAAAAATGCTATATTTTAAAGTGATGATTGAGGATATTAGGAGGATAACCGGTTAGAGATTAGGAGGAAACTGCGTCTTACTTGGCTCTGGCCGAGCTGTGATATAAACGAAACACTTTTGGCTATAGCTGTTCGATATGATATGACCTGTCCTATCTTCCCGTTTCAGTGGAATTTACACATTGAATAATGCTGCACGTTTCAAGACTCTTCAGTGGGACCGTTAAAACATTCAAATGATTTTAAACGTACCAAATTGAGTTCTAATTTGCGTTGCCTGGTATCACTTTATTTTAGGGATCAGTTCTCCCTATTAACTAGTTGCTTATTAGCATGCATATTCCTGGGATATTGGCTGTTTATTAGTACTTATTAATGCCTTATTCTGCATGAAAACCTGGAAAAATTGGAATTTGAGAATTGTTAAATTTCAGGAGTATTTGCATTTCTATGTATTTGTTTGTTGTTTAGTTGACTGGATGGTTAACAGGGGGCCAGTTAAATTGTTGGCAGGGCTAGTAAAATTTTGATCCACTGGCTTGACTGGGCCAGTATAAATAATTCTGTGGACTACGTCTGGTTCAGCCTCGGGCCGGTGTGACATAACAATCCCTTCACATAAAGCCATGATCGAAGGCTCTCCAGACAGAGTAACATCTCACCCGGCAGCCACAGGGCTTCTGCTGTGCTCTAGATCACTTCAAAATGAGGTTACTGTCTAGCCAGAGTTGTGCCTCCTTGGGGAATGATAATTTCTTATTAATTTTTCAGTTATGGAAAGGATAAAAATGGTTGTTGTGCCTCTTTAAGGTATTCCTTAATTGTTTTTTGATAGTTAGCAGCCTGCTCTCACTTGGCAAGCTTAAAGTCCCACACGTCTGGATCCGAGCCAGAGATCTCATGGTCAATAAATGCGTGGAGCTCATTTGATATTAAAATCCATTTGGAGGCAGTTTCAGACATCAAGCTTGGCATTATCCAGCAGTTCAGTGCCAGCGGTGAAATGTGAATGCAGCCATAGTCTGCGGACGCTGTCATTGTCTCCGGGACCCTCATCTCTCAGTGAAGGACGGAAAAGCCTGTTGTTTTTCCCAGAATGGCGGGGAGCTGAATACAAGTGATTATCATCCAAGATCTGCCTGCTTTCTATAGCCAAGTTCATTTATCCTCCCAGTGACAATCGATAATACCGGGCTGAACACAGTTATTTAAAAAAGAGTTTCTCATACCATATTGTAGAGCTCAGTAAATTCAAGAATCATTTTGAGGCATAAATCAATTGTTTGATATAGCAGATCTGTTTTGTCTTGTATGAACACACAAGCAAAACATATCATTTCTCTAATGTTCCTTTTCATGTGTGTCTGTTTACAGGAGGCAGAATGGCATTGCGATGAGTTTACCAAAGGAGCCTGTTTCAGTCGGGGCAAATCAGAGGTAAGTATCTGTGTGAACTCCACAAATATTTCACATTTTGGTTGAATACACAATATGTGAATTATAAAAGGAATTTTTTTAAGGGGATCTGTTTTTTTAGGTAATTTTTTGGAAGCAAAATAGGCTAATGAAATTGAATTTAAATTTGTAGCAAAGAGGAATTGCTGATACATTTTTAAATAATACAAAGATGCATTAAATGAATCATTAAATATATTTTTGATGTTATAAATTATTTCTGTTTTAAATAAATCCTTTCTATTTATCAAAGAATCACGGTTTCCACAAAAATATCAAGCAGTTAAATTGATAATAATATTAATGTTTTTACTGTATTTTAATCAAATAAATGCAGCCTTAGTGCACCCTCAGAAAAAAAGGTACAGTGCTGTCATTGGGGCAAAAGAGGTACAAAAGTGAAAAGGTACATCTTTGTACCTTACTCACCCCTAAAATGGTATATACCTTAAAAGGTACATACCAGTACTTTAAGAGTGTGTATTAATACCTTAAAGGTACATATTAGTACTTTTCAGTTTTGTACCTTAGGGTACCACCCCAGTGACAGCAATGTACCTTTTTCTGACAGTGTGAGCATAAAAATTGTACCAACTCTAAACTTTTGAATAACAGTGTATAATTGAATTAAAGGAAGTAGAATTAAAATGATTTGAAATTCAAATAACATTGATTAGAAAAAAAGAAAAAACAATCTTAAATTCTGCCTTCAAAGTAAAAAAGTTTGAATGTACGGACAGGCAGATGTATGGACCAGGGTAGAAAAACACTTCCCAGAATGCCATTACCTGTCATACTTCATGACATTCCAATTCAAGTTCCTTAGCGAGGTCAGTTTAATTCATATTTAACCCACTCATTAAAAGGGAGAATCATTTTAAATTCTGAAAATGTGTGACTTTTTAAACAAAACGTTTATTGTAATGTGTAAATCAATGACAGTATCTATCTATGTTTTGGTCAGTACTGATCCCAACAGAAACCACTCAAGCAGCATCCTGTTGCTATAGTAACCAACTCAGTCAATCTGATTTCTGCTTCCATTTGGCATCACATGGAAATATGAGCTAACTAACTAGTAATTTGACCTATGTGGTTACTGAAACGTTGAAATATGTTTCAGACCTTTTGTTTGGACTTCCTTTGGTAGGGGAGCAGAAAGTGAATTAAAACATCCAAACCCTATTGTAATTCTCAGCCAGAATGAAGGTTGTTTTAAATGTTAACTGTACTTAAGAATGCAATCGCCCTACTAAAATAGCAACCCCATTATTTATGACACCACTCTTGCTCTGGCATTCCCATGTCTCTTCCACTGTGCTACGGAGTCATTTCCATGGCACTATACAACACTGACTCCCTTGTGGTTTGGAGGCTGACTGAATCAGATCAGATTTGTGCTACAAAATGTTTCTTAAATCTCCTTAATATTTCACTTACTCCAGCTCTGTCAAACATGAGACTGTGGGTCCCCTTTGCTTTATAGTCTTCTACACTGAGCTAAGCCATTTTAAGTCATATGGGAGCTGTATAGGGACTGTGTTGCCGACCATCCTTCCAGTCTGGGCCGAACCACAAGGTGTATTTCGAGTGGCCCTGTGCGGTTTCAGCCTGTGCAAACGGCCCCACAAGTGTTTTTTTTTATTCGCATGTGAAACGTGTGTTGGGGCCCATAATAAGATGGATTACTCTAACCAACATGTGATTGTAATTCAGAATTCCAGGAGGTGGCTGTCGTAACTTGCTTGCAATTGTGAAGCCTTTCTGTATTGACTCCACATGTGGTGGCTCAAAATATCTTTAAAATTGGTAGTTTATCCCCCAAAAATTACATTTGGTTCATTCCAGATTTCTATGACTTTCTTTTTTCTATGGGACACGAAAGTTGGCATTTTGAAAGATGTGCTTGTTGCTCTCTTCCATGCAGTTACATGGAAGACTTTCAAGCTTCAAACGCTGCACGAAAGCACCATAAATGTATCAGAATTGCTGGATTGCAGATGATTTTATGTCAAATGATAGCTTTGTGTGACGAACAGACCAAAATTCACTAATCTTCCCCTCCAGTGAGCTGTTAAATATCGCGACCAGATCATTGAACTCGATCACTCTGTATCAGTTCTGTGAGCTGAATCAATTGATCCATTCAAAAGTTCTAAATCATTTTTTCTTTCACAAACCGGTTATCCCGGCATTTTCTCATGAACAAAGCTATCGTATGGTTTCAGAAGATTTTTATAGACCATTTTTATACTTTATGAAGCTTGAAAGCCCCAGTCCTTAAAAAGAGTGACCAGTGCAATTCTTCAAAATCATCCTTTTGTGTTTCACAGAAGAAAGTCGTACGACTTTTGGAACAACGTGAGGGTGAGCTTTTTACGCCTTTTTAGACTACAGCACATTTGATTTGATTGTTTTTTTCTTTCACAAAACAGTATCTTTAATTGAATTCTATGAGAAATGATCATTTTCAACCACTGCATCTGGTGTCTTTGAGTCTGTTGCTTCAAGAACAAAGGAAAGTGTTTGATGGAGTAAATGGTGTTCTGTCGACTTCATTTTGTTTATAATGCAAACAACAGCCACTATATTACACTGTGGAGTGTAACCATCTGTCAAGGGTTTTCATAAACATGTCACATTGTGATGTGGTAGGCATATTAAATCCCAGTTTATTTACACATACAGCAAAGCACTGCCCCCAGCCAAATTGCATTAGCAAATGTAAATCATCCTTTTCTTTTCAAGACTCCGCTTAGTGAAGGGAAATGAACGGTTTCACAAGTTAACAGCCATTTTGATGAGGAAATAAAGTTGACCCCCTCAAGCACTTCCTTGGAACACCTTTAAATCAACAGAGAGAGAGGGAGACGGGGCGACAGGGTTTCAAGTACTTGAGACAAATGTGATTTACTGGCTCAGAAAGCCTTGTAGAAACACACTGAACTGAGGCAGTACAATTCAAGAAGTCCTCCAGCTGGTTTAATATAGCAAAATACTGTAACATAGCTTCTGTTTTGTATGGGCTTCTGATTTTTTGGAAGTTTGCCCTTTAAGGAAGCATTTGACTCAGCGGCCATCTTGAAAACAAAGCTGGCAGCTATTTTTGACGTAGCTGATATACACTACCTAAATATACACTGCTAATTAATACTTTTATTCAGCAAGGATGCAATAAATTGGTCAAAAGTACCAAAAACATTTATATTGTTGACAACAATTTCTATTTCTGTTCCTATGAACTTTCTATCCTTCAAAGAATCCTGGAAAAATGTAATCACAGCTTCCATTAAAAAAATTAAGCAACTGTTTTCAACATTGATAATAATATGAAATGTTTCCTGAGTAGCAAATCAGCATATTACATGATTTCTGAATGATCGTGTGACACTGAAGACTGATGATGCTTTGACACCCAGGAATAAATACAATTTTTATATTTATTAAAATAGAAGCACATATATTTTAAATTGTTATAATATTAAACAATATAACTGTTTTACTGTGTTTTTAATCAAATAAATTCAGCCTTGGTGAGCATAAGAGACTTCTTTCAGAAACATAAAAAATGTCTGTGACACTTTACAAGGTTTCATTTAACATTAGTTGATTTATTACCATGAGCTATACATTTGTTTCAGTATTTATTCATCTTTGTTAATGTTAGTTAGTTGTGCATTGTTTGTTCGTGTTAGTTCACAGTGCATTAACTAATGTTAACAATTGCAACTTTTGTTTTTAATAATGTATACCAACCCCAATGTTTTGACTGGTTTCTACTTATTTTAGTGGAGAAAGAGAAATATTCAAAACATCTGTCAAAACATAATGGTCTCATAATTATTGCTTCATTCAAAGATTTTACTCATTTCTCTGAATTGACTCAGTGTAAAACATTTTTTGGCATTTGTGATGTTAATAGTTATCAAGACAATTATGTTCAATTAGCAATACATTTGTCCTTAAAAACTGCATTTTTCACACTGATCCATTTAATGTTTCTATCAAAAACGGTGATTGACTTTTTTAAAACAAAGGTGGTTTTTCTATTAGTGTGTTATGAGTTGACAATGTCATTTTGCTAAATTTAGCATTTGTGATGCTAATAGACGAGACCTTGGCTACACTAACATGCCTTAACTTATCTTCCCTTATGTCTTTTCACAGGAGGAGTGCCAGAATTACATCCGTGTTCTACTCGTCAACGGTGACAGACTGTTTGCATGCGGAACAAATGCATTCACTCCTATTTGCACCAACCGCACGGTAATATAAACGTAACAATGCATTCAATATAACGCAGAGGTTTCCTGACCTATTACGCTAGCTTTGTCCCAAGCTCTCTCTCTCTCTCCCCATTGACCTCTTTTGACATTTTCATCGGCGCGTGGGCTGTGTAGCATAGCATGTGGTATTTCAACCAAAGCCTGTGGTTTATTTCAATAAAAGTTTTGTTCATGCTTCGCCTCAATAGAAGCTTTCTTGAGATCTAGACAAAAACAACACAAAAAAAACAACAACAACTAAGGCCTATTTTTCTAATAAGGTGGGAACTTGTAGTATCTCTAAGTCCTGTGTCCTTTGTGGAAAGTTCACACTTGTTATGCAGGTATCGTGCGAGCATTTGCACATTTGCACTTTATCTTTGACAAATTTTTCCAACGCATGGGTTGCAGCATAGTTGCTACCTATCGCAATAAGTGCCACTCAATGCTGCTGATTGAAAGATAAGCATCTCCGCCAAGCACATTTACTGACATCCCCCATTATTCCCCTTCACATCTCCTAGTTTTCATTCATGCATGTAAGTCTCTTGTGCTCGAATCTCTGAATTTGAATGACTGGATTACTTGTCTATCCTTTCCTCAAACCTGATAACGATGATGGCAGTCGATTCGCGTACGATGGCAATCATCTCCTCAGTGGCTCTTTGAAGGATGGCAGGAATTATTGACTCAAGCTAAATCACCCCAGGGATTTACCATCATGAGTACCTCGTGCCAGCAGGAAAAAAGGACTTAGCGCAGCCAGGAAGGCACAAGCGAAAAGTGTCCTTGTAACACCGCCAGAGAAGCTGCATCTTTAAACAAGCGGCTATCGAGGCTGTAGTGCCGCTCTGCGTGTAGGGCAAACACAGCTGCCGGTGTCCTGAAGAGGAGTCTTTCAACCCTCTCCATTAATGTGCATTATGGGTAGCGTGTCCATATCTACGAAGGCTTCCGAATGTCATTTGTCAGAAGGTGTTCCATCAATAAACGCCTTTCATCTTTCTTCACGCCCAAGAAAAGGCACATCCGTTCAGGCATTGGCTCGGGCAGAAGTATCTCCCTGGCACCGGCGCTTCAAAAGACTGCCTCGCCTTGCCAAACATGCAAATTTGCCTGATTTTATTGCCAGCTAAATGGGCTCCGGGGTCCTGAAGGAAGCCGAGACACTTCCAGCCATTCGCGGAGGTTTTCTTCGAGCCAACATCAAGGATAATCCCCCTTTACATTGATTACACAGGGCAAGTGTTGTGGCCTCAGCTGCATGTAAGATAAAAGCATTCAAGAGAGGCCACACAGGATCTAATCCGCCTTCGGGACAGACCAAGCACAATGCAGTATGTCAGTTTTCCTGCTACAAATATAAGCTAGTCACTGAAGGCATGACATTTTGAGCTGCATAGATAAATTTACTGCAGCTCGAGATGCGTTGCTCAATCCCGAAAACCATTCAGTTGTCATTTTTCTAGTAACAGATACCAGATGCATATGGAAGGTAGGAGCGTCATTATAACATAAGCTTCAATTTGATTTTTTTCAAACAGGTTTTTGATGCTAAATCATTTTAATGGCATTACTTGAGACGTTTTAAAATATGATGTACAGGATTTGGCTTCTTTCAAAGTAACCAACATTGACTGCTCTTCAAAATCTCTCCCTTGTGAAAAACAGAAGCGGTCCTTTAAATCAGTGTTTCTCAGTGTTTTTGACTTCAAGGCCCCCATTGTCCACAACAATATCCCAAGGCCCTATGACTTTTCCAGTCATGATTATTGTAGAACTTGGCAAATATGTAGGAATGTATATTCATTATAAAAGTGCCTATGAATTTTCTGGGTCTAGAAATTACAGTATTAAAATGAGGCTTCCTCGTGTCCAAGAAGATTCTTTACAATTACATGTATGCATTTGACAGACACTTTTATCTAAAGCTACTTATGTTCAATTAAAGGTACACATTTTATCAATTGAACTCATAATTATGCTATACTGTTTGAGCTATAGGAAGACAAAAAGCAGTGAATTAAAATAAGAAATGTCTTGTTTTTTAAGTTGTTTCGGCTTATTGAAAACCGTTTTTAAAGCCTTTTTTCAGATTGAGTCTAGTTGAAAACCACTGCTTTAAATCGATATTTCGCTAATGACTTCTCCAGTACTTTAGATGAAGTGACTTTCTGGGTTTCTCCGTTCGCCTGCATGATGGAACAGAAATCGCTTCCAAAAACTTGGACCAGCACAAAAAAGTTATACTCGCTTCCTGTGGTGGCATATCCCTTGTGCTTATTGTATACAAATGGAAATTACCTCCCTGTCATGGTAGCTTCCCTTTGCTGGCTAAATGTCATGCTAAACAAGAATCAAGACTTTGCCATACTGCACATAAGGACAGAACGGGTGTGTTGCGAACGATTAGCATTTAGCCATTGCAGCCTCCACTAGGCGTGACAACCAAGTAATGAGATAAACATTTTTGCCGTCTCACAAAATAGCACATGACACGGCTGGAAGTAGGCCGAGCGTTTCCACAGTAATAAATGATTCGAACAGTGAAATAGTTTTCACTGCCGCATCAGTTCCTCGCATAAACAAAATTAGAACATCTTCGAGATTTATGTCCGTAGAAATGTTTGGACATATTTTCTATGCTCAAACAAACTAATACAGTGGGCAAAATAATTTTAGCTCTGGCTAGATATTTTTTGTTTTCAATCTGTATAGGTATAAGAACTGCAGTCTTTTTTAATTCAATCTCTTTGTTTCTCTGCACAGCTGACTAACCTGACCGAGGTTCATGATCAAATCAGTGGTATGGCACGGTGCCCCTATAACCCTCTGCATAATTCCACCGCCCTCATCACTTCCAGCGGGGAACTCTATGCCGCCACTGCTATGGACTTTTCTGGCAGGGACCCGGCAATCTACCGCAGCTTGGGTGGACTCCCTCCTCTGCGTACTGCTCAATACAACTCCAAATGGCTCAATGGTAGGAATGAGCTGTTGGATGAAAAATGTTTCATTGAATTATGACATTACAACAAAAAACTAAAGCCATTAATAGCAATCAAGTGACTAATTGTGGTTAAAGGTTTTAGAAAATTGGCATTTCATGAAAATTTGGAACAAGTTGTTTCTTTAAAGGGATAGCTAATCTACATATGAAAGTTTTGTCATTATTTACTCACTCTTGTGTAGTTTCTTACTGTAACAAATGGAGATTTAGGCAGAATTCCACTTTCATAGTTTGGAAAAAATATGTAATTTAATAGTGGGAGTAAATTATGACATTGTTTGATTGATTGATTGATTGATTGATTGATTGATTGATTGATTGATTGATTGATTGATTGATTGATTGATTGATTGATTGATTGATTGATTGATTGATTGATTGATTGATTGATTGATTGATTGATTGATTGATTGATTGATTGATTGATTGATTGATTTGGAGTGAGCTGTTGCTTTAAGTAGAACTTTTTTTTTTTTTGGAGAACCCTGATTCTTTAATTTTCCTGTGTAAGAACAAAACTAGATCCAAAAAATGAGATAGTTGAACAAGAAGAATACTATACTTATGAAACTTTAAAATATATTAAATATAAAATATTTTTGGAACAAATGCTTCCCAGATCTTTTGTTGTTGACTTCAAATGGTGTGTTTCAAATCAAGTTTGACAGTAATTTAGTTAAACTTCATCAGTAATATGAGCTATATTCAGAGCCCTATTCGGACGGTAAATGTTTCTCGTGGAGTCGTTAAGGTAATTTCATCATTGACAGGGGCTAGTCAGTGATTTTATTGCCATCCAAATCCAGAATGTCATTGTTTTTCTCTATATCACTTCAAAATTCACTGTTTATATCCTTTTCATTTGAGCTTTGTTGTAATTTGGACGCAATACGGCATTTATGTTTGTTAACAATCGGCACCAAGATACTTCCTGGGGGCAGAACGCAAGCGGCTTTATACTGACCAACTGAAGAGATCCAGCCGGCTACTAGTTAAAAACGTTTGATCAAAGTTGAAACTATAACGAAAACACATTGTGTTTGATGTTGCGCCTCTAGATATACAGCAAAAGGTGTAGGATTTTATTGATTTTCCTTCAGAAAAAAATATAATATATCCAGCAGAACCTGTCAGTGAGGAGGTTAAAGCGAGTGGACGTCGTCAAAAGTAGTGCTACAGAGAAGATAGCAAGACTGAAGAATGTGGAAACAACCGATATTAAAACTGCTAAGATGAAATCTTAATGATCCCCTAAATTATATGATTCATCCAAAGTTTATCTTTCTGCTGCCAACCCAGCTTGCTCTTCAACTCTACTTTGTGTATTCTCAAAAATCTACTAAATCATAGCAGAGCATACTTATCTTCAGCTGGGGAAATTCGAGACTAATATTAGTAAATTTTAGGTCTCTTTTGAAGATCAAACTCATTGCCAGTCACTGCCTGAAGTAAAAGTATTATACAAGGAAGAGACAGAACTTCTAGTGTCATGTAGGCTACTGATCAAATGTCAATGGAAGAAATAGGAAAAGCAAAACATAGTTAAAGGATCTTCTGCTGATGGATGATTGATGCGTGTACTACGTTGGTTTCATCATTACCGTGAATTTAGGTTGAGTGAATGCCTAGCTGAGTAGTGCTACTTTTTAGTTGGATAACAGGGAAACTAAAATACTGTAAGTCAAACAGCAACAGTCACTAAAATAACTACTCAATGGTAGGCTGAGGCTCATTTAAAAAGTATGGTAGTAGAGTAGCGCTACATCTATTAGACCAAGGTTAGGCATTTCATGTGTTGCTATCTCCTGAATTAGTTAATCAGTACCTCAAGGAATTTCCTGAATTTCCACCATGTCTGTTTTTGAATCAACTTACCTGCTGAAACGTAGATTAGGCTACTGCCAAGTGCCGACGGTGGGTCTCCCTTCAAAGCAATTTACTAGCGTTGCCATAGGAATGCCACCCGGAAGAACGTCTATTATTGTTGTGATTTTGAGCAGCGCGTTCCCAGGTGTGCAAGATTGCAAAACTGGCTCCTCCACTGTGAATAAATCACTATCCCAATGCACAAGTTTTATCACTGAAGTGGCATGAGTTCCACGTGAGAAACAGTTACCGTCCGAATAGGGCTTATGCCAACCAGAGTGAGTTCTGTCTCGAAACCCATGAACACTACATAAAAATGAATTTCATTTTAGTGTTTTTAGTCAACAGTTAATGTCCATCTGGCTTCTGGAGCAAAGCCAGTTGAAAACCACTGGTGTTTTAGCACACTTAAAAGGGATACAAGTTAAAATTTGGGTGAATCATTTACTCACTCTCATTTGATTCCAATCTTGTGTGACTTACTTTCTTCTGTGGAGCACAAAAGAATATTTTGAAGACTGGGTAACAATCCGTTTTAATATTTAATTCCATTGAATGGACAAAAGCAGAGACATTTCTCAAAATATGAACGTTTCATATTTTGAGAACTTTTTACTGTAGAGCTTGTTATTTTCTCAAAACCTAAAGATAGACATCCAAATTGATTAAAAATGCCTGAGCTGATGAGTTTAAAAATGATCAGAGAATCTTGACAGAGAATATTTTTACCTGATTTACATTTGCATTAACTTTTTCCAATTTATTTGTTCCTCCTCCATATTGTGCAAATATGCTAAGCTCCTCACCATAAAAGAAAATGAATTCACTGTCAATCACCACCACCTACTCATTTTGAATCTTACAAAGTCGGCCATGACAGTTGCTCTTTTTGCCTTTGAGATGCCTGTGCGTTCATCTGTTTTGAATGGGGAATGATAATTAAATGGGTTAGCTCGCTTTGATCGTTTCTCACCATAACCTTTCTCTTCTCCCATGACAAATGAGTTTGTCCATTACCTAAGCATAAGATTAATAAACGCATCTCAATGGGCCAGCGGTTCTGCTCCATGTGCAATCCGTTATTAATCACTGTCATCCTGTCCCCCGTTTCTGTCAAACTCAGAGCCCAACTTTGTTTCATCCTATGACATCGGCAACTTCACCTACTTCTTCTTCCGTGAGAACGCTGTGGAGCATGACTGCGGCAGGACGGTGTTCTCTCGCGCCGCCCGCGTCTGCAAGAACGACATCGGGGGCCGTTTTCTGCTTGAGGACACCTGGACCACGTTTATGAAGGCAAGGCTTAATTGCTCACGGCCGGGCGAGATTCCGTTCAACTACAATGAGCTGCAGGGAACCTTTTTCCTGCCTGAGCTTGAGCTCCTCTATGGGATTTTCACCACTAATGTGTGAGTAAAGCACTGTTTGATCACAAAACTGTTTTTAAGATATCTGCTGTTATGTTCAAAGGTTTCAAACCACATAAGTCAGCTTATGACCCATTATTTTCTGCAGGACTTCAATTTTGTGATCCCCATTGTCAGCAAAAGGTTATTAATTGCATAGTTTTTGTGTGTGCCTGTGTGTGTGTGTGTAGAGAGAGAGAGAGAGAGAGAGAGAGAGAGAGAGAGAGAGGGGTAATAGAGGACACTATGATTTTAACACCATACATTTGTTTTTTTTTCTATCTTTTTTGCTTACCTGCTGTTATCTCTCTGGTTGTGTGAGCTCTGTATCACAGTCAGCAATGGACAGATTCATTTTTCACATCATGATCCACTATGCTTTAATGATTGTCAATGGAAAAAGTGTTGCATTTAAGTGTGTGTGTGTTTGGGTGTGCTTACTGCCTACTTCTGACTCTCAGCAACAGCATTGCCGCATCAGCAGTGTGCGCCTTCAATTTGAGCGCTATTACCCAAGTGTTCAGTGGGCCTTTCAAGTACCAGGAGAACTCACGCTCCGCTTGGCTGCCCTACCCCAATCCCAACCCTGACTTCCAGGTAAGCATCCAGCAAATGACAGCCACTTTTACAGACAGTATGCATTAGCTCCGTCTGCTTTAAAAGTTAAGTGGCACTTTCCACAAATAGGGTACAGAATAGGGCCTGAAACTCTTAAATGGTCAGTGAAAAGAGGTGCTTAACCTTCAGAGAATGTTGATCATCATCGTCATCATCCACAGGTTTATTTTCTATTAATTAGATCATTTCGACCCTGTTGACGTCTGAAGTGTCATGTGACATTGAAGACTGGAGAAATGATGTAAAAAACTTAGCTTTGCCATCACAGGAATACAGTTATTTTAAAGTGTAGAAATATTACACAGTAATACTGTTTATGCTTTATTTTTATATATTTGTAGTCTTGGTGAGCATAAGGGACTTCTTTCAAAAACATTTAAAAATCTTACCAGTGTAGCTTGGGACCAAATGCTAGTTTGCAAATTGCAACAAAAACAAAAAGTGTATATATATATATATATATATATATATTCTTTTTTTATTATATTTATACACCGATCAGGCATAACATTATGACCTATGTCCTAATAATGTGTTGGTCCCCCTTTTGCTGCCAAAACAGCCCTGAGCCCTGACCCATCAAGGCATGGACTCCACTAGAACCCTGAAGGTGTGCTGTGGTATCTGGCACCAAGATGTTAGCAGCAGATCCTTTAAGTCCTGTAAGTTGTGAGGGGGGGCCTCCATGGATCAGAGTTGTTTATTCAGCACATCCCACAGATGCTTGATTGGATTGAGATCTGGGGAATTTGGAGGCCAAGTCAACACCTCAAACTTTTTGCTCCTCAAACCATTCCTGAACCATTTTTGCTTTGTGGCAGGACGCATTATCCTTCTGAAAGAGACCACAGCCTCCAGGGAATACCATTTCCATAAAAGGGTGTACATGGTCTGCAACAATTCTTAGGTAGGTGATACGTGTCAAAGTAACATCCACATGGAGCAGGACCCAACTTTCCCAGCAGAGCATCCAAAGCATTACACTGCCTCTGCCGGCTTGCCTTCGTCCCATAGTGCATCCTGGTGATGTGATCACGCACCCGGCCATCCATGTGATGTAAAAGAAAACATGATTCATCGGACCAGACCACCTTCTTCCATTGCTCCGTGGTCCAGTTCGGATTCTCACGTGCCCACTGTTGCTGCTTTTTGGCGATGGACAGCATGGGCACTGGTCTGACTGCTCTGCGACTATGCAGCACCGTAAGCAACAAACTGCGATGCACTGTGTTTTCTGACACCTTTCTATCAGAACGAGCATTAACTTCTTTAGCAATTTGAGCTACAGTAGCTCATCTGTTTGATCAGACCACACGGGCCAGCCTTCGCTCCACACGTGCATCAATGAGCCTTGGCGATGACCCTGTCTCCGGTTCACCACTGTTCCTTCCTTGGAGCACTTTTGATAGATAATGACCACTGCAGACCGGGAACACCCCACATAAGCTGCAGTTTTGGAGATGCTCTGACCCAGTTGTCTAGCACCACAATTTGGCCCTTGTCAAACTTGCTCAAATCCTACAATTGCCCATTTTTCCTGCTTCTAACACATCAACTTTGAGGACAAAATGTTTACTTGCTGCCTAATATATCCCACCCACTGACAGGTGCCGTGATGAAGAGATAATCAGTGTTATTCACTTCACCTTTTATAATGTTATGCCTGATCGGGTGTATATATATTAATTTTCCTTAAGATAATGCGGGCAACGGTTTTTAATTGTTGAACTTGACTTAGTCAACATTAGAAAATAATTTTCTTGTCTTTCCACCGTGCTGTACTTAATTGTTCTTTTTGGAAGTTTTAATGAAAGGAATTTCATTTGTTTTGTAAGGGGATAAATCATGGAATAAAAGGATTGTGTGAAAACGGACATGGCTTAATATAACATTTTTGGACATTAAAATTATTTAATAATATAAATAGATTATGTTAAATTATGACATATTATTTTAATTGTTTAGTACTAGGTTTAGTATTACCTAAAAAAAAAGTTATTTGTTTCTCTACTCGCAAATAGAACTATATTTGAGAGTGCCAGGTCTATTTCTGTTGGTAACAGTCCAGCAGTAAACAACCAAAAGAATTATTGGCTTTCTCACCTATGTGCACCCAATTAAAACGAGATGGCGACTGATGTTTTTGATTTTATTGCCTCATGTTTTCACCTATTTATTCTCAGGAAAAAAAGAATATGTGATGTGAATTTTTATTTTTCTAAACCAATTAGCCCACAAACACCCAAATCTGATATTGTCGGTGATAGCGAAGATGAGATACTTCATGCCACGATTCCTCAAATCTCTCTCACAGTCATTAATTTACCTCCATTTCCATGTCTTTGTAATGCTCATGGATTTATTAATAAAGTAACCATCTCATACATTTTTTTGGCAGGACCATAGCAATGATAACAGCTAATAAAACCTGTATTCATCTGAAGTGCATTTAGTTTTAAGGCTCTCTTCAGAAATCTTAGGTCATGGTCAAAGTCTAGTGATCAGCATGGAGGAATGAATCCATGTCTGAATTATTAACCTTACATTTCTGGTAATTGCTTGATAGTTAGGGGGTTAATCTAGGGCAGTTAAATGTGTTTTAAATCAGCGTGAGATCCATGACCAGGTTCAGATGGAGACTTTTTATTTACGTCTCCTATGCCGAATTTGGGTGAAATTCTCCGCAATGAATGTAAACATAGTAAATTGTGTTGAAATACTAGTCAATTACATGCTTCACCTCTAATAACAAACACGCAAGGGCCAGATGCTCTAAATTACGTGTTCAAATTTCTTCAAATCTTCAGAGATTTCTGTGGAATTGGGTGCAGATCCTATGCGGGCCTTTGTAATGACCCCATTAAAATGACTTGACTACCATATCTAAACCATTTAAAAACTGTCTGATCAGCATGGACTTCTTTTTTTGGATCCGCTGAATCAGACTTTCTCGTCTAGCTTATTGAAGCTGATCTCTGTGACCTGATAATTAAGATTTTGAAGTCCACGTGAGGGGAAAAAAAAGTATTTTACATCATTCTTTTTCCCTTTGAACCACAAGGATTCATGAACTTTTCTAGCTTGCTGTGACATCTTCATCAAGCATTTGCCTATGTTGTTGAGACCAGATTTACGAGCTTCAAATTGATGTCTTCCAGCATTGATGGAAAATAGCTTGCTCTATATTCTGTTCCCGAAAGACCAACATGCACCCAATTTGAGTAGAATTATGTCTGTGTTGATCTTCAGCTGATTGATGTTGATTATATGTGATCCAGGAGAAAGTGCTGGTTTTGTGAAGCCAGCTAATTTGTTTCTCCATATAAGATCGTATTCAGGGTGGAAAACAGTAATTTAGGGAAGCAACTGCACATTTCTAACTTTCTATAGATGAAATGACCATGATTTCATACAACAAGCAACTGTGCTAGTTATTTGGGTTCTTCAGACCAACAGTTTTTAATATGTTTTGTGAATTTGTATTTCCCCACAGACAGTTAATCCTGTTTTTTTCCTCATTATCTGCATCTCTCTGGTTCTCTCTTAGTGTGGTACTATAGATTACGGCTCCTATGTGAACTTAACGGAGAGGAATTTGCAGGACGCCCAGAAGTTCATTCTGATGCATGAAGTGGTGCAGCCTGTCGTTCCTGTGCCGTACTTCATGGAGGACAATGTGCGCTTCTCCCATGTGGCCGTGGATGTAGTGCAGGGCAAAGACATGCTCTATCACATCATTTATCTAGCAACAGGTATAGTACTACATCACATCTGCATAAAAAGTAGGAGGAGGTCTATAACATTTATGTATATTTAATACATTCTAAAATGAGCAGTGCATTAGATATACCTTACTGATGAAGGTTAATGGATTGCAGCTAAGATGCTCTACTTAATAGTACACTACTTGCTGCAGAATTGATAATGCAGTCCATTAGTTGTGGCTAATAGGAACAAATTTGGAATGAATGTTTTGCAAACGTGAGAGTGATCTAATTAGTATAGAAGCTTGTTTCCCCTCAGTCAAAAATAAAAAGATAATTTGTAAAAATACAATTACAAGAAATTGGACTTTTTATATAATATAATATAATATAATATAATATAATATAATATAATATAATATAATATAGTATAATATAATATAATATAATATAATATAGATCATATAACATAAGTGTTCAATAGTGTAATTAGATTACTGTACAAATGACTCTCCCAAAAAGTATTTCATTACTTATTACTAATTACTTTCTAAATGCTATACCAAACTTGACTAGTTGATAGTGATTCAAAGATAGACATGAAACTGCTCTTTTAATTCATTCAAATAAATAATATAAAACTACATAAATTATTGTTATTAAAGGAACACTCCTTTCCTACATTTAGATATGTGGGCAAATGCATTTTTGTCTCAGTGCATGCATTGTTTAAGTTTGGTAGGGTCGCCACTAGCTTAGCTTAGCATAATAAATGGAATCCTATGTTGCCAGCTAGCATGTCCAAAGTAAAAGTGATCAAAAAACAAAACAAATTACTTCTTGTGGACTGCGTATTCACGAGTACAAATAACGTTGCAGATTAATACATAAATTACTAAACTACATAAGTGTTGTGTGATATCTCTGTGCCCGAGTATTCCCCCATATAACCCCAAGTTAATATCTGCCTAGGAAATCATCTATTATTAATCTGCATCGCTATTTGTACTCATGTGAATACTCAGGCCACAAGAAGTAATTCGTTTTTTTTTTTGGATCACTTTTACTCGGGACATGCTAGCTGGCAACATAGGATTTCATTCATTATGTTAAGCTAAGCTAGCAAGCAATTCCCACAAACTAAAACAATGCATGCACTGAGACAAAAATGCAGAGAACAGAGAACAAACTAAGGGTCCATGAAAATGAAACTAAACAGAGCATAACTGTGACATTTACTGTATTTTTTATCAAATAAATGCAGCGTTGGTCAGCATAAGAGACTAAATTTTACCGACCCCAAACTTTTGAAAACACATAAATAAGATTGTTATTCCATTCACAAACAAGAATATGAATATATTGATATCAATGGATAGTTAAAAGAACAGATCTGAGCCAAAAAAATAAATCTGAAATGAACATTAAAGCCTGTAATATGAAAGTAGTCAGAAAATCCCAGGTGGCTGACTTCTCATTAAACCCAGCCTATTAGAATGTTACTTTTACCATCAAAACTTTGTCGAGTGAAGACTTTTGCATTGCCATAAGGAAAGCACAGGGGAAAACTGACTCTAGTAATTGGTGGTCCACTTGAATCAATGGTCTTTGAAGCAAGCAACAGTTGGTCACCAGGCTGAATAAAGGCATTCGACACATAGCAACGTTGAAACATCAAAGGCAGCATGTGCTTACATAAGTAAAAAACGTACTGTAAGCTGTCATTTGCTATCCAGATGCACACCAGAGCCCTGAAAAGCCTGTCTGTTCTGGCCTGCTCACTGCTGAAAAACACTGAACATCTAGTTACCTGTCAACAGAAATTAAAGACACTTGTTGTTAAAGAACTGTGTATAATAAACACTTGTCAAAGGGAAGGAGACACTTGTTAAATTGTACAGCATAAACACACAGGACAGTCAGGGTTTAAAAGCTGTTTGCTAATTGTGCAAGCAGCGTATCTTTGATTTTATTTCTGGAATACACCAACTGTTTTCGATTATTGGCAGGAGTCAAAGTCTCATGCTGATTCAATAGCATTCTCATTGTCTGTCTGGTCAGTGAGAAAATAAAGGAATGGTATTAAAAAGAAAGAAAGAACACTAAAAATGCTGGGTAAAAAACAACCCAATGTTGGGTAAAATTTGGACTGACCCAGCAATTGGGTTGTTTTAACCCAGTGATTAGGTTGTCGTAAGCAAGGCAAGAAATTTATTTATATAGCACATTCATTACACAATGGCAATTCAAAGTGCTTTACATAAGAAATAAGAATACCATGTGTAAGAATTAAAAATAAAAACCAGAATAATTAAAACAGTTGTAAAGATAATAAAAAAAAATTTTTTAAATGCGGATAAATAGATTTGTATCTGTTTATCATGTTTCTAAGCAAACATTTAACCTAACCGCAGGGTTAAAAGAACCCAGCTGCTGGGTTAGTCCGTATTTGACCCAGAGTTGGGTTAAAACAACCCAGCATTTTTTAGAAAGAAAGAAAGAAAGAGAATAATTCACCCAAAAAATGTCATTGTCAAAATGTCATGTCATTTTAAACCTGTAAGAATTTATTCCTTTGTGGAACAAAAAAAAAGGAACATTTTAATGGCCATTTTTTCATGTTTCTATTTTTAAAGTGGTCAAAGCTCATGCCTACAGAGCCCCTGAAGGGACATGATAGAAAAAAATGTGATGGAAGGAAAATGCTTTTGCATTCTCTATTAAATGTTTTGCATTCCCTTAAGAAACTTTGTGTTCACCTACAAAATGTTTGCAAAAGTTTTGCGAGGTAACACAACTTTCTTGGGGGAACACTTTCTATTATACATATTTTATAAAGTGTAAAGATCAACATATATTATATTATATTATATTATATTATATTATATTATATTATATTATATTATATTATTATAACATAACACATATTATGTTACAGCCTTATTACAAATTTAAATAAATTCATTATTTTTCTCTCAATTATGCAAAAATACCCCATAATGACAATGTGAAAGTAGATTGTTTGAAATCTTTGCAAATGTATTAAAAATAAAAAACAACAAAAATTGCATTTACATAAGTATTCAAAGCCTTTGCCATGACATTCAAAATTCAAGTGCATCCTGTTTTCACTGATCATCCTTTAGATGTTTCTACAACTTGATTGGAGTCCACCTGTGGTAAATTCAGTTGACTGGACATGATTTGAAAAGGCACACACCTATTTCTATAAGCTCTTACATTTAACAGTGCATGTCAGAGCACAAACCATGCCATAAAGTCCAAGGAATTGTCTGTAGACCTCAGAGACAGGATTGTATCAAGGCCCCGATCTGGGGATAGGTACAGAAAAAATTCTGCAGCATTGAAGGTCCCAATGAGCACAGTGGCCTCCATGGAAATGGAAGAAGTTTTGAACCATCAGGACTCTTCCTAGAGCTGGCTGCCCGGCTAAACTGAGTGATTGGGGGAGAAGGGCCTTAGTCAGGGAGGTGACAAAGAATCCATGAGAAACATGGTCTGATAAAACAAAGATTGAACTCTTTGGCCCTAAATGGCAAGTGGCATGTCTGGAGGAAACCAGGCAACACCTGGCCAATACCATCTCTACAGTGAAGCAGTGGCAGCATCATGATGTGGGGATGTTTATCAGCAGCAGGAACTGGGAGACTAGTCAAGATCAAGGAAAAGATGAATGCAGCCACGTACAGAGACATCCTTGATGAAACCTGCTCCTGAGTGCTCTGGTCCTCTGGGGCGAAGATTCATCTTCCAACAAGACAACAATCCTAAGCACACAGCCAAGATAGCAAAGGAGTGGCTATGGGACAAGTCTGTGAATGTCCTTGATTGGCCCAGCCAGAGCCTAAACTTGAACCCGATTGAAAATCTTTGGAGAGATCTGAAAATCTAATATTTGTATTTTGTTTTATTTCAGCTTTATTTTTTATTCAGCTATTGATTGCTATATGCATTGATTGCTAGCTGATAGAGAAAACTATTTTAATAGTTTTAGTTAACAATAACAACACAGGTCTGTTTCTCATACAAACTTTCTCAAATGACTTCAAAAGACTTGGAATATTGCACACATTGTATGGATCACTTTTATGATATGTAAATGGTGATTCTTGCAAGCTTTAATATGGAGTGGAAATATGGAAAATAGCAATCACCACAATTCATCAAAACTCTCCTTATGTGTTCCATGAAAGAAAATCATACACTTTTGAAACAACATGAGGATGAGTAAATGATGACCGTTTTAATTTCTGGGTGAATGAATTCTTTAAAGCTCAAAATGGCTTTCGCCATGGACTTCGGGATAATGTAGTGCACTCAAGATCAAAATATTTTAGAGGTGCTCTGGTATGGCAAACAATCCTTTATGTGCCATGTTTTAGAGTAAGCCTAAATTCAATTCATTTCAGACAATAGCTTGAAGTGTGAGGAACGTAACTGTAATTCTCACAGTTGAATGGAATGAAGTAGAGCACTGAAGCCTGTTTTGACAAGGGCAGGGACCTAATCAGTGGCTCTAAAAGTAGTATCTAAAAGTCCATTGCCCCACACATTGTATGGCTCCTATAAAACACCTGACAGTCAGCTTTGGCGTGAACAGAAGAATAGCAGCTACAAGGATAAAACAGATATTATATAGCTTATCGAAACTATCCAGTTCACTCTTTGTGACATTATGAGACCAATGAATGTCCTTCACGGACTCCGCAGCCGCACAGACCACATGCTCTGGAGAGGGATGTGTAACTTGCGAAACGGTGATTTGGCTGATAATTCTGTCCTCCTTTTCACTACACAAAAGCCACCCTTTGGAGATGATAATGAATCTTCTCTGGAGAGTAGTCCGCCCTGTTTGCCCTTTCTGATCCAAATAGCACATCCATATTTAAGTTGACAGCCCAGGTGGCAGACTAGCACTTTATAGAATTTTCATGTGATTGAAGAGATCTGAGGTCATTCTCCACTGCTCCTTCTCTGACATAATTTCCTTCCAATCTCATCAGGGCATCAGAGATGCCCCACTTGATCACCTAAACACCCCCCATTCTAATGTCTCCTCTTCTCTCTCTCTCTCTTACCGTCTCTCACACAATCTAACACATTTGTTCTCAAATTCCTCTTTCTAGATTACGGCACCATTAGGAAGGTCCTCTCCCCGCTGAACCAGACCATGGGCAGCTGTTTGCTGGATGAGATTGAGCTTTTCCCTTCGAAGAAGAGGCAGCCAATCCGCAGCCTGCTTATACTTCACAGCCGCAGTGAGCTATTTGTTGGAGTCAGAGACCAGGTCATCAAAATCCCCCTGATGCGCTGCAACTTCCACAAGTCTAGAGAGTAAGTACTGCTTGCAGACAGATGCACAATATCTCATGGTAGAAATTCATAACTACTTTCTTAAGGAAACCCGTTCACCCAAAAATGAGAATTCTGTCATTTACTCACCCTCATGTCTTACAAAAAACCGACTTTGTATCTTCTGAACAAACAAAGGAGTTGTTTATAGCATAAACAATAAATTAATGGTGACCAGTGCTGCCTAGCACATTTTTCATATGAATTCAGATGACTTAGATAGTCAACAAGCCATTTGGTATATTAGGGTGCTTTTTTGTCCTTTTTGGAGCTTGACAGATCCTACATCCACTTTGATTAATATTCTTTCATCAAAACATATTAACTTTCTGCACCAGACACAACTTTTCTTTTCTGTGTATTTAACCGAGGCCATGTGGACGTTAAAGAAAAGGATTAACAAATAACGATGTATCCCATTTTACACAATCCAGTCATTTCACAACGAAAAACCAAGTCCCAGCCTATATTTAGTAGCTGATTATTTTGTTTTATTACATATGCATGACCGGAAGAAGCAGAAGCAGTTGACTGCAGCATAATAAAAGCTCCACTGCTTTCGAGCGTGTTTCCTTTGTCTCTCATTAACAATCGCTCCAGCGGCCTCGTTCCGCTCCTTAAATAAATATTTAATACATTAACTCATCCATGAATATGAGTTCTGCCTGAATCCCATCAGATTCTTTTTCACTGGAGACAGCAACTCCTATGATTCCGCAAAATCAAGGCGTCATCAAGCTACGCCTTTGTTTTGAATAGGCGACCACTAGCGGCTAAAATTACATATTGTGCCTTTAATTCATGTTTGGTCATAATAAACAGTAATTTATGAAATTATATAGAAATGAATATGATCCTAAATTAATAAATGGCTTAAAAATATTTTTCATTGTTAGTTCATGATGCCTAATGCATTAACTAATGTAACTAAATTGAAATTGAACGTCTTACCCATTTGTTTTTATCGCAAATGCCACATTTTATGTCAGAAGTTAAATGCAGATGCCATTTCATGATGGCTTTTAATAACACCCAAAAAAAATTCCTGGCAAGATGAATTATACTACTAATCTAACCAGCGCGTACATGTCTGTAACTTAATTTTTCATTGCGCCAGAATAAACGTAATGTCACAAAGATCCTCTGCCAGAGGGCAACAAAGAACAATCATCATGTTTGACATTGTGCCTCCAGGCCGTCATATCAAGAGCACTTCTCTAATCTCTGCTCATAAGGGGAGATGGCAGCCTGTTCATCATCTCTCTACATTTGCATTCCAATGAAAAGCGCTGAGTTATGTGAATATGAGCTGAGTTTTGCCTGATGAGCTTTTTCTGTCCTGTTAAGCGTTTAGAGTTTGGGAGAGATCAATTACTCACACCTATGTGCTTTCTGAAAAGAAAGCCTTTTTATTTTTAATAAACAGACACATGCCACAACGGGGCCTTAAAAAATGACTGGTTTGCTCTGCTGACATTTACATTGCTTTGTCACTGTACTCCAAACTTTACGTAACTGAATGCTTGGCTTTATCTTTTCATCTGCGCTGATGATGGTCCTCAATGAGTTTGAAAAGTTATTTGGTGTGTCTCAGGGCCGTTCTCTGTTTCTGATGAAAGTTATTACCAAGACTCAAGGGAAATATTGCCGGATTAAGTTATGCCAATGCAAGCTATATTTATAATAAGAAGCATGTGTGCACTTTAAGGTGTTTAACTATTTCAAGGGCTCATATCAGGTGTTTTTTTTTCATTCTATTTATTTCCCTGAGGTCCAGTTATAAAATTATTCAAGTTTTTGTTCCAGTTAGTGTCATAATTTAGTTTACAGCAGTGTTTCCAACCCTGTTCCTGGAGGCACATCAAGAGATTGTATTAATATAGAGAGATGAGAGGGTCTGTATCATTGGAGAAAGCGTAAACGGCTAACTTGGATCATGTGATCCACACCTCAGCCTATTGTGTAATGGCAGTGCTCGCCATTCAGAGTTTTATCACAGTCAGTTACAGTTTACGTTAATCAGTTTCTAGAGGATTATAAGCTTGTTAGTCTTGTGAATAAATGTTATATATTCGGTGTTATTTCGCATGTAAACGTACAGTAGGATTGCATTGTTTGTGGAATGTGTTTACTGCAGAAAAGAGTGTGAATATCTCTATTAAATTACTAGTCTCTGAAGGGCGCATAAAACTACATTTAAGATTACACTAAAAACTTGTAAATTGTAATTTAATACATATTTAATTCATTAAAATGATATCATTAGTCTCACAGCAGTCATAAATCATTACAATACAAGTCTAACCTGTCAGCAATAGAAAGAAAAAGTTTTTATTTTCTTTGAACGACATACGATATAACACAGTATTTATAATTAAATTATACATTTTCTCTTTATTCATTAAAATGCAAAATATCAGCATCAGATGCATACATGCAGTTATAATAGTCATTAAAATTCAAGTCTTATCATAACTGGTAAAACCTGGAAGCCAAAAAAACAAAACATCCGTATTTTTTACTTTCTTTATACAATATACAGTACAATATCACTCTATATTACTATTAAATACTATAGTAATGCCGTAGTCCCACCTGTCGTTACATTCCCTACTCTGCCTTCTCTTATAAAATAACCATTTTATCATAGAGAAATCTACATATCGTTCCCAACAAAAGTATTGTGTAACATAAAACATGTTGAAGATTAGCGGAAAGGCAGTCGATTCATTAAATTATAAGCTATTTCCAGTTAAAAAAAATTATCTGCCTTTTAGAAGTTAACAGGCTGTTTTTTGATGCTGTGCCTTTAAGATTTAAGTAAACGCAATTTTTGCATGTGAGATGTACTCCTGCTGTTCTTACTCATGGTTAAAGTAATTACTTTGTGGCCGCTAAAAAAGTATGTTCTATATGGTATGAATGTGTGTGAACTACCAGCGTCAGTTAAGTCATTTCACCGGCATTCACAAATCCTCTCCCGTGGCCTCATGGGATAGTAAAGTGTCCATTGTATGCTCACTTCAGAATCTTACCGGAAGAAGTAGGTCATCTGGGTATTTTTGCCCTTTTATGAGTACTGAATTTGGACATTCTTTTGTCACATACTGTTCTATAAAGTAGGGAAGTATGTAATGCCGGATGCAGCTTTTTCAGAAGGATGTGCAGAGCTGTAGGTGCTTCACACAGCTAGGCTTTATGATATCATACTTGTTCCTTGTTTCACCTCTACTGTCTTCAAGTTTCAGATGTCTTAAAGGATTTCATAAGCCGTTCTTCCAGTTTAGCATCAATAGATGATGTTTTTGAACTAGGAAGGAAGTTTTCAGTTGTGAAACATACAGCATGCTTTCATAAAGGAAAATTGGATTTCTCGTTATATGACCTCTTCACTTCTGCTCTTCTTTCATCTTCTTTCAATTGATTAATGTTGCCATAAACTTTCATATCGTGGTGAGCATCTGCTCTTTCTCTCTCTCTCAGTGCCTGTGTGGGGGCCAGGGATCCGTACTGCGGCTGGGATCTGGTGCTTAAGAAATGCACCACCCTGGAAGAGAGCGTCAGCATGAGCCAATGGGAGCAGAGCATCACACGGTGTCCTGTGAGTATCCAGGATGCACTTCAATCATTCACGCAGTGCCTCAGCCCTCAAAGCCAAATGTTTTGTTTTTTGGGTTTTTTTCGTATTGAGACTTGATGCTGATCCAGTCTGTCTGTAAAGAACAGTGACAAATGTGCCTGCTTCAACCGTAACGTCAGTCTTGCAAGATCAACTTTTTTTCTCATAACAGCAGACACCCTTAGTGGAGTTTTTTAACAATGTTGAGGAAACATTGCAGGTGCTGAGGCAATGCAGATCTGATGCTTTGCTTTTGCAGCAAAACTAACTTTTCTTCCCTATGTAATCAAAAAGAGAATATTAGACCAATTGCGCATGTGCGCAACGAAACAAGGCACAGCAAAAATCGCTGTCAGCCATGGTTCTTTTAAATGGCATTCTCTAGTAACATGGCTTCATATTCCCACACTCCTTTGTGCTGACATGTGCTCCTGCCTGAGGCCTCCCAGCTTGTAGATCACTCCCATAATGCAATCCATCAGGTCTCTCCCATTTACAGTGGCTCTGAAAATATTTGAACACCTATTCTTCACGTGGTCTCGTGTTCTAAAGGTTACATGCAGCATTCTGTGAGATACCACAGCTCACACATATTATATACTATATCAAGGCATTGTTTCTCACAGGGTCTTTAGGTAAGAGACCTTGTAGCTCTAGCTGAGAAATGACATTTTGTGTAATAGCAAGTTGCCTCCCACACTGCCTGAAGAAAGCAGCATGGAATTGTTGAACACACACAGGGAAGTGCAAAAGCGTGGGAGGCTTCACTTTCAGAGTCACTAGAATGCAAGATTTAGTATTGATTTAGTTTCACACTTGTTGTTTAAACATATTGGTTACACATTTTGAGGTCCAGATTTCCTTTGTTGTCGAAAACAAAAATCAAAAATATGCCCCAAACATGTTAAAGGGCACCTATTATGCAAAATGTATGCACTTTTACATGGTGTTTGGATATAAATGTGTGTTGGCAGTGTGTGAACACAATCACCCTACAATGATAAAAAATCCACCCACTACTTTTTTTACATCCCCATTAAACCAAAGCAGTCTCATTAGACATGCCGTTTTGATTCTCTGAGCAGTATGATGTCATACTGCTCAGGCCCCGCCCACAGCCACTGACTGACAGTCCTGCATTACCATAGTTTCTGCCCTCAGCGAGTTGTACGCTATCCGGCATTTTCTCAGCGCTCGAGCAAGCATGAGTGAACATGAGAGTCTTCATTTTCTCCCAGCATCTGAGCCACTTGAGGAGTCGGACACAGTGGATTAGTTTTATTTTTGAAGGTAATGCGCACCTAAATATTCCTCAATTCGTTTATGTCTGCACAAATCGTTTCACTCCAGAATGCTTTGTGCAAGAGGCGGAATATAAGGCAGGTTTTGCTAAGGATTCAAGGATGGATCTGTACCAACTGTTCATGATCCAGCTTATAGTCTTCTTAGCAATACTGGTTACGGCAGTAATGAAAGGGAGTGCACGCACTTTATTACAGTTCATCTGAGTTGTTTTATGGAAATCAAGCTTACAAGTTTATTAAACACCCCCGAAAAGTCTCTATGTATTGGTTTACTGTTAGGTATAAGTGTTTTTTGTGTAATTCTGATGATAATGGAAGGGAGAGAGAGAGAGCTTATGGATAATGTGCACTTCTTGTACTGTGTTTTAATATGCTAATAGTGCTAATAGTGGATAAAAGAAAGATGACAACATAAGTTATAACTATTATATATATATATATATATATATATATATATATATATATATATATATATATATATATATATATATATATATATATATATATATATATATATATATATATATATATATATATATATATATATATATATATATATATATATATATGCATTATAACTGTTCTACATCCATACAGAATATATTCTCTGGCTCTGTATGCATTATTGTCTGACTCCAGTTCTAATTAAAAACACTACTGAGATTTTCTGTTCTGACATTTTCATTCCATGAGATAAGATTGTCCTGACACCGGAGCATGAGCTCTTGAAGCTCCACCTTCTTCTTGAAAGGGGGCCGGAGGCACCAGCTCATTTGCATTCAAAGGGAAACACACAAAAACTCACACTGGTCATTTTAACATGCTATAAAAAAATTACCTGTGTGGTATTTTGAGCTAAAACATCACATACACTCTCTGGGGACATTAGAGACTTATTTTACATCTTGTAAAAAGGGACATAATAGGTGCCCTTTAAGCCATGATGCTCATGTGGAAGATACGAAAACCATATACTTAGGTTTTGTTAATCAAATATAATTCAACTTTCAATTTTCTTGCCTATATCACATAGATATATAGAGCATCCTACTCATCTGACCTAGTCCTTTTGGATACTATATAGCAAGGAATCTTGCATATTTATCCACGGGGTGTGATTATGTCCAGGTGTCTGAGGTTGAGTGAAAGGTCTGAAATGACTTCTGTAGAGCACAGTAAGTCTAGATGGAGACACACTCCATTCACAAAGCCCATCTGGATGCTGACACATTATGGAAATAAACAAAGAACCACATTTGTTTTCTCTGGGGAAAAAAACTTCAACTTACTGTATCATCCCCGTCTTCAAATTGGCAGAAACCCCATCTATATTTAAAGGAAAAGCGAGACCTTTGAAAATGAGGTTTGTTTTTTCTTTTCCACCACATTGGAAATGTGACTCTCTTATGCGATCGGTACACAAAGAGCACAGACAATTTCTCTCCACACAGATGTTCATTTATTCTTTTCTATTCATAATGCAATGACAATCTTTTCCACAGAACTCATTGTGGTTTATGCGCTAGACAACATTACCTACTCCTTTTGTTCGCAAAATATGTTGTCCTGTATCTGATACCTCAGATGTTAATAACCAGCGCGCAATAACAAAATTACATTAGCTATTCATTACTACATTCTCATATAATGCCTCAAATGAAAATATTTGCTCATCGTAAAGCACGTTCATTTTCCAAACAGAAGCCTGTGTTATTTTCAGCTATCACAAATCTAATATGCTGAAAGCTACAGTATATTTTAGTTTGGATTTATCTAATAACTGGCAAATTGACCTTATCTGCACATTCTGCTGTAATCATTTATTTGCATTCATATTTTGTTTACTTGTTTCTGTGCCCATTTACTATTTATGTGCTTTCATTATTTTCTGTGTTTTATGTATGTATGTGTGTGTGTGTGTATATGTCTAGGTGAGGAATGTGACTGTGGATGGTCATTTCGGAGCCTGGTCGGGATGGAAAGCTTGCAGTCATAGCGATGGCAGCAGTGTTGGTTCATGCCAGTGTCGGACTCGAGCCTGTGACAGCCCGAGCCCTCAGTGTGGAGGGCAGCCGTGCCAAGGAATCAGTGTTGAGGTGGCAAACTGCTCCAGGTATACAACGCCCTACAAATGCCAAAGACTGAAGCACAAAAATGAAGTTGCACTTTAAGCATTACAGATAACTTGTTAGTATGGAAGCCTAGTAAAAAGTAAAAGATGTAACAAGATATTTGCAACATTGTTTTGTTGTAATTGTAATTTTGTCATAATGTAACTTTATATCTCACAATTTCAGCTTTATTTCTCTCCATATGACATTTGCAACCATGTCTCACAATTGTTACTTTGTGTCTCATAAATGCGACTTTATATCTCACAATTACAACTTTATATCTCATATTTGCTACTTTACATCTCACAATGTGACTTTTATACCTTGCAATTGCATATTTATTTCCCTCAATTGCGAGTGTATTGTAATGTGATTTTATTATCTCATAATTGCTTGATTTCTTGTAATTGTCATTTTAAATTGCCGATTTCATATGACAGTTGCGACTTCGTCTCACAATTGTTACTTTGTTTCTCATAATCGTGACTTTAACACTGGGATTATATTTTGCAATTGTGCCTTGATTTTTATTATAATTGTCATTTTGTTTCACAATTTCTAATTCTGATTTTACAATTCTGAATTTAAATCTCTCAATTGCAACATTGATTCTTGTAATTGCGACTTTATATCTCACACAACATGACTTTTTGTCTTGCGATTACAACTTGATTTCTCATAATTCTTATTGTAAATGCTTTAGATGTGATTTCATATGCCACAATTGTGACTATCACATAATTATGACTTTATATCAAATTTACAACTTGTTGCTGTCGGGCAGAAACATTGTATCTCCAAAAACGCTACTTTTCAGGAAAAACACTGCATTGTCAAAGTTGATATTGTGGCTTCATATGTGATCAGACACTTGCATTAGTGTCATTAGATTAACATTTTACCAAAATCAAGCTCAATTGGATTTACAAGGTTTTTAAACAGCGAATTTGAGAATGTCGGACACATGTTTTGTCCGTCATTAGAACGGCCGCATCTGAGGCAGTAAGTGTATCATGTTACGTTTTCATCAACTTACAGGTTATTACGTTTACTGTAGATATGTGGTAGCTCAGTCATTTTGCCCACAGGCTATTTAAGACAGTTTTGGCTATGATTCGATGACAAATGCTAGACTAACACACTTTTTTCCACTCCTCAAATACATAAAACTTTAGGCTTTATATATAAAAAATATAATAGAGTAAAGAAAACGCTGCACTTATTCAAAGAACCAGTTATTTATTTACAATTGTATTGCAAACAAGTAAAGATGGTCCAAACTGCATGAAGAATATTATTCACAGTAGAGGCAGGGTGGAATTATGAGAAATATTTGCGAAACACACAGACAGACGTAAGCCTGGTTTCACAGTCAGGGCTTAGATTAAGCCAGGATTTGGACATTTAAGTAGCTTTTTATAACGTGCCTTAGAAAAAAAATTACTGGTGTGCATCTTGAGAAAAAACAATGGCACTGATATATATTTTAAGATATGCAGTGGAAGTTGTTTAAAGTTGTTTACTGGCAAGTAAAGTGTGACCAACATTAAAGGGGTGATGAATTGAGAAATCAACTTTCCCTTGAGCCTTTGATATATTAAAGGTCATGGTAATATAAGAATATCCTGTAAGTTTCAGAGCAGAAAACTTCCTTGTTAGTCAAAGAAAAGCTTTTATTAAAACCAGGCCCAGCAAACGACAGCTCTCAGATATATACTGATCTATGACGTCATAGGAGGGGGAAACACTGCCTCTACAGATAAATGTGTACGCCTGCTTCTGTAGCCCCGCCCACCGACTCGTGGAGCTAAACTGTGATAAACGGAGCTAATCGCGCTACCGAGCAATAAACATGCTGAAGATAACAAGATAATCGTTTGTAAACAAGACACATGTTGATACTGGATTTGCAGACATATTGAGATATAAACACAATGATGTCTATATTGGATCTGACAGGAATGGTGCAACACACTTATGTGTGTAAAACATGTTTTTATATGTGATAGTATTGCATTGTTACAGATCGTTATGATTATGTGTAACTTAGCATGCTGTCACAGGCTGGAGAATCCTTTATTTGTTGGTTCATTGTGATTGGAATCAGACTTGAGATGTATGAGCCAGGGCTCGCAAAGCCCAACGTCCTGGGGCTATGTGTTTTCCAGGGGCTACCCCCGTCGGCCCGTAAGCCCGTCGGCAGGCCGGTGAATTTTTAATAGTGAAATAACATTCATTTCTTGGTCTGTGTTGTTCACTCTCTTGACTTGATAATTGAAGAGCGCGCACCCTCGCTTGTGTGTGTGAGTGTGTGGTTTGCGCTTATCCACCGATTGGGCGGGCCAAGTAATTAAAAAAAATAAAAAATTGCTGTGGATGAGAGATAAATCATTGTGTTTGTTTGATAAATACGGTTTGAGAGACCTGTGAGAGAATCTTTCCGGTTGCCGCTTTCAAAACAATCCCTCATGTGAACTGAAGCTCATTAAATATGCAAATCTTATCCAATCCTAGCCGTGGGCGTTTACTGCCAAGTCTTCAGTGCGGCACGTCCATCAAAACCAAGCGAGTCTTGAGAGAGCCTCAAAACCAGTGTAGAAAATAGCTTAATACTTATTCATTATGATGTTATTGAACATAAAAACCACACAAACATCATAAGTTGACCTCAGACAACAGTATAAAATGTTTTAAAAAGCCAGTTTATGACACCTTTAAGGATTTATAGAAGAAGAAAAAAAGACAAAATATGGAAATACAAGGTTTTTGCCCGACAGTGACAAACCTTAAATCTCATATTTGTTACTTTATCCCCAAAGATATTTCAAAGATTGTTGGCAACCAAACAGTTGACAGGCCGTTAACTGTCTGATTACCAACATTCTTTAAAATATTTTTGTGTTTTTGTGTTCAACAGAAGAAAGAAACCCATGTAGGTTTGGAACAACATGAGTAAATGATTACAAAGTTTTCATTTTCGGGTGATCTATCCCTTTACTAAGATCCCCAGTAAACAAACTAAAGGTCAGATTATACCAGCCAGCTGTGCCAGCGTTTGATTAGTGATTAGTGCTGTAACGTATCTATCCTCAGAAACGGGGCATGGACGCCATGGACAGCCTGGGCTCCTTGCAGCACCAGCTGCGGGATCGGATTCCAAGTTCGACAACGTTCCTGCAGCAACCCCACTCCCCGCCATGGAGGACGTGTTTGTGTGGGCCAGAACCGTGAAGAGAGGTAAAGCAAAAGCAAGAAAGCGCATTACATATTCCGATTTATTTCTTTGTTTTTTTTGGAATTTGCATTCGAAATCCACTTCTGAGGGGGCACGTGCCTGTTTGAAAGGTCATGATGCTTCTTTTATTTGTTCCTTTCATTCTCACCTGCCGCATGTGCAATTGCTGCTGTGATTGCATGGCAGTTGACGATAATGAATGAATACACGCTGCTCATTTCATTGCTTTTTTATTACTCGTCTTATTATGCAATGTTCATCTGTAGAAAGCTTGTTAGTGCATAACTATCAGCACACAAACCAAATGTTTGAATGGAGGAGTGAGAGAGGTTCTTCTTTATCTGCCCCATAATTTGTGTGACTGACATCCAATTAAAAATAAACATGCTAAGGCTTGTTAATTACAGAGACTGCAACCACAGACTCCACACACACACTCAAACACTTTAGGTATGATGTGGCGTCGTCTAATCATGGCAGAATTATGTTTAAACTACGCTGCCCTGAGAATGTGTGAGGTTTCTAAGCAACAGTGCATTGCAGCTGAAAAATTAGACCTGAAGTAGAGGGATGAAGAGAAGACAAGAGAGGCATCTGTGAAAACAGCTATGGTCCCTCCATTGGAGGTGTCAACTTCCCCCAAATCGCAAATCTTCAAACCATTTTAATCCATATTCTCACTTTAAAGACATCATTGTGTTCATTCTCTGAAACTCAGTGGATCCTATGACAGGACATATTAAGACAAGGAAATGGAAATGATCTCTAATATCTAAGTTGTTTCTCCTAGACAGAGTTTTCAATTGGTTTTGCTTCAGGACCCAGGCGGCAACCAACAATATCAATCAGAGTGGTAAACAAAAGTAAATGAAACAGGACAGTTTTGTTTACTTTTGTTCACTAAAGCATTTAGTTTAATCATTAAAATCAATTGAAATGAGTTACCTTAAAATTAAAAACATTAAATATTAGAAACATTGAAATTAGCTTGAACAATTCGGAACACTCCACCGTTTTTAGAAATAGGGCTTATACAACTTCTTTCCTACATTTAGATATGTGGGCAAATGCATTTTTGTCTCAGAGCATGCATTGTTTTAGTTTGGCAGGGTCGCCACTAGCTTAGCTTAGCATAATGAATGGAATCCTATGTTGCCAGCTAGCACGTCCCAAATTAAAGTGATAAAAAAACAAAAAAACACTTAATTACTTCTTGTGGCTTGCGTATTCACAACGAGTACAAATAGTTATGCAGGTTAAGACTAGGCGGTTTTCAGGACAGATATTGACTTGGGACTATATTATGGTGAAGCACAGGTGAAGCACGGCTACTTGGGTGCAGAGATATCACGCAACACATGAAATCCCACAACTTCCGCCAACATACATTTAATGTGTTGTGTGATACCTCTGCGCCCAAGTAGCAGTGCTTCGCCTGTGCTTCCCCATAAAATAGTCCCAAGTCAATATCTGCCTAGGAAATCGCCTAGTCTTAATCTGCATTCAGTGCAACAGTGCTTCGCCTGTTTTTGGACAAAAAAACCTTTTGAACTTTCGATTTACAAAAAAAGAATTCACAAAGTTTCCACAGACAATATTAAGTGGCACAACTGTTTTAAACATTTATGATTATAAGAAATGTTTCTTGATTAATCAGCATATTAAAATTATTAAAATTATGCGTGATTTAAAATAAATATATTAAAAATGTTTCTCATTTTAGAGAGATTTAAAAAATACGATAAACTGAGCTCAGGTTTGCCAAGATACCAATGTCTCCAATCACTTTCTTACTGGATTTTTTTGAATTTATAATAATTATAAAAACTTCTACTAAGATCTACTGTATTTTAAAAAATCCCTAATTTATTTCAATTTTATGTCTATTTTAAGATAAACTTCTAAGACAAAGTTGATTCCTACTAGAAAATGTTTTATTTAAGTGTCTTGGCCTGTGAAAGAGCAACTGCCGTGCAATAAAATTTTCTTCTGGGACAGGACAGAATGAGCATGCCGCTGTCTTTTGAGTCACCATAGAAACACAGACATGGGCTTAAAACCCGAAGAAGGCTGCAGATTGGTATTTTTTTTGCAGGTGACTGTGAAGCAGATGATTTCTGCCACTTCTTGCATTTTCCATCTCCTGCCCCCTGCTTACACTCTTTATCCAAGGCGCTGGAGCACTTGATGCCTTTAGGTGTCTGAGCATAAAGGCTGTGAATAATCAGCAGAAAAGTTTTGGTGCAAGCTTTGAGTTTGGCTCCAGTCTAGCTAGTCTACAAGCCCTTGCGAGTTTTTCACACCACCCATCCACTTTAATACAACACCTCGGCCAGCCCAGCGGTGCATAATGGCTGTGAAAACACATCCGGGGAGCGCGTCAGGCCCTCAGTTTTCATTTTAGGTTGAAGGGAGCTGAATTAATGGCTCAAATGTGCTTTGTCAGTTCCTTTAGCAGGACGCCGTTTTGGACCAAAAGAAGAAAGCAACATTCCTGTTTTTGTTCCACTTGGGCTACTGCAAATTCTCTGTAGTTTTGTGTCTTTTGTCCGATATTGAAAGAAGTTTGAATTCACTTGTTAGTACTGGGGGAAACTTTGTGTCCTGCTCAGCCATTGGGCATCTGTTCAGAGGTATTCAGCTCATATGTACAGTCACACTTTATTCCCTGTTCGCCGGACTGCTGCCAGATGGCAAAGTCCTCAGCACGCCGCTCTGCTGCGGCTCAGTCACCATGAGATGTCCTCGATGAGGGTTAGAGAGAGAGAGGGAGAGAGAGAGAGAGAATGAGAGTCAAAGTGAATTTAAAGTAATTCATGCTAAATGCATGAATGTTTCGCCAATCATTATTACATATTTGGGTCTTTAGCGACCCGGATCTGTATCTTACACGGATGGATCTCTACCTGTTGCAATAATCTAAAACCCCCTATATTAGAGTAATAATTACAGAAGAATAAAATACAGCATATATTGTTATCTTTTGTAGCTTGGAAGGGTTTAGTTTGAGCAGATGTTTTATACCATCATCACTGTCCTCGACAGAGCTCATTTCCCAGTGCCTTCAGCATCTGGCTCATATTCGCCATCTCAAACATATTCTCAAAACTATAATTTTCAACATCAATATCTTGATCTCTGACAGCTTCTTCACCAGATCCACCATCAAGTGACAGTGACACTAATATCTGATTGCGTTCAGTACTTCTGTATACTTCAGTACTCTCTGCATTAAATTGCTGAGCCATTTTAAGTTTTGCTGATGATACTTCTTATTCTTTTGTTTTCTGCCTGCGGTAACATCACTTTATCATTACCTATCAGACATTGCTACCTTGTGGAATTGCACTTTTTCAGTTATAAAATATTCAATTATTGTTGTGCAGAAAAAAATATACTTAAACTGTTACACACCTCAGGTCGGTTAGCGACCCTATACAATTTTGACAAAAAATGAATGGGAAAACAGGCATTCTTTTATAAGTTTATTATGTTGTTCTTGCTGTATTGTTTATAATGAATTGATGGAAGAATACTGAGAAGGTTAGAAGGTTGCTTAACTTAAAAAAAATTAATGAGGATGAGAGTAATGAATGATGTCCCTGGTCACTAAAGACCTGAGGTGTGTTTTAGGGTTAAAGTAATAGTACAGACAAAAATGAGTATTCTATCATCATTTACTCACCCATTCATTCTGACTCTGAGGGATTCATGCATAAATCAGATATCACTACTTCTCTAATGAATTCCCATGAATAATTGCTTTTGATTAAATTATTTGTAGTTATAACAAATACAATTAAAATAATGAACAAATATAATTTAAAAAAAAATACTACTGGAAAATAAGTTAGTTGGAGATACAAGACTTACAAGTTTGGAAATTAAAAAATCCAATGTGAATTAATTCAGTGTTTTTTTGTCATCACAAGCTGCTTTGAACATGCAATGAACATTATTTTAATGTGTAAAAAATAAAATAATAAGAATTAATAATAAGCAACTTTACCTCATACTCATGACCGGAAAAGCGGAAATAGCGTCGGCGCCCGGTGACTGTGTCCCGTTGTAATAAAAGTCCCGCTACTGTGTGTTGTTCCTCTCTTTAACAATCGCTCCAGCGGCATTGCTCAGCTCCACAACACTCGGTCCTGCTCTGCTTCATACTACAGTAACGTTAATAACCGCATCCATTAACAAGATTTCTGCCCGAGTCCTATCCCGATTCTTTTCCACCGGCTGTGAGGAGAAGACCACATGTCCCAAGATGTTGCGCTCAAACTTGGCGTCATCAAACTACGCCTTTGTTTTGAACAGGCGCCCTCTAGCGGAAGGAAAAGTTACATAGTGCACCTTTAAGTTTGTCGGGTAAAACAAGAGATAATTGATGCAGTTTAGTCAGTCTGCTATGCCATGTTTATACATAGAGTTACACTTCAACTAAATTTAATGGTGCAACGCGAACATATTTAATAGTGCGTAAGTGTAAGTTGTAACTTAGCGCCCCTTTACGTCAAAACTAGGCTTCGTTGTAATTTACGTATGGCTGGTGCAACCGGCCTCTGGTCCATAGCCATATATCTATCCTGGCAATGGGTGTTAGGGTGTCTGTTAACGCAGAGCCAGAAACTTCCATTCGTTTGTGCTCAGAAACTCTGAAAAACAAGACAGAACGCCTGAAGGCAAAGAACTGTTGTAGCAGCACTCCAATACTTTGTTCTGCTTGAAATCCAGTTGATAAATGAATGTGTTTTTTACAGTCTCCTTCATTCTTTTTATACACCATCTCAAATGTGCTATTAATTACAACTTTTTTCTTTTTCTTTTGATCGTTTGTTTCTTTCTCCTTTTGTTGTGCTAGAGCAGGGGCAAACTTGTTAAACTTAGCAAATCCGATTTGAATGAACGCTATTTGCATATGCAAATTGGCAGTGGGTTTCCTTTGGCTATAAATCTTTCTTATATGAATTCCTGACTTTTTTTATTGCCTGCTACATCATTCGCAACAAGTTGCTTTGATCAATCGTTCATTCCGATGGGAATGTATACTCCTTTCTATTTTTAAATGCTTTTCTTTTTCTTATTTGAATCTGATAATATTCTCTTATTTTCTAATTTGCACATATACACATATCATCAGACGTTTTGTTGCAGAAAGTGGTTGCAGACACAGGAAAATAAAAATGGACCTTGTTTAATTTCCCTGAAATTTTGCTTCTACAGACAAATACCAACCATACAGAAGGCTATACAATGATTTTCTTTCCTTATAGGAACATTTTCTTTTGCAGGAGTGTGGCATTAATTCCAGCAGTCAAAATTTTGTTAACAAGGTGCAATCTATAATAAGAATAATTTACATTGAAAGGAGATGTTTTGTAGTGAAAAGAATGACAATGACTTAATTAAAATACTCATGCCACAGCACTATTTCAGTGTATTTACCATCTGGTTAAACTCATTTGTGTGGTTAAGTTTGAAATGTTTCAAACAGAAGTGGCTAGGCTTATTAAAATATGTTTAGTATATATTTTTTAGTATAATTCGACTGTCCATAGCATAGGGTTGGAGACATTTTGCCAAGTAAGACTTTGTTGACGCTGGAACAACATTCCTGTCCAAAAACGTAATACTAATACTAACCCTATCCCTACCCCTAAACCTAACCCTACCATAACTTATCCCTAAAATCAAAGGGAAATGATCCCTTGATTGATTATCCTGTTCACCTGTTGCCCAATTACTTAACTCTTTTCTACCTCTGTGTATTTGTGCTGTGTTCCAGGCAGGTTTTTGAGCCCATAAGTTACGACTTCAAACCACGACTCATGACTTTGTAGCATTCCTGGCAAAGTCACGCCAAACTGCCTGAGTGCAAGGAATTCTGGTAGCTAGATGTAAACAAAGCATCGCAGACCGTACAGGGCTTATGCTCATTTACACTAATTTTTTTTATCGCTAAAGGCAAGAGAGGTTGTTATACCTTTTATTTTACGTTATTTGTAAAATAGCATGTATGACTTCCATAAACACCGCATCCGTAGGGGCTGCCATTGTTGTTTCGCAGGCTATGTGACATTAGAGCTTGTAACTGGGAGTACATCGATCTAATACGAGTTCATGGGTGGAAGTCACGGGTCGGACTGCCGTTCCAGTGCACTTTCATGGGTAGAAGGTTGGAAAAACACGGATTACGGGTGGCCTGGACAGGACATTAAGTCCTGTCTTCTTTCAGTTCTTTGTTTGGTGTTGTCCATGTTTAATAGTTGTTGTTATGTTTCCCTGAGTGTTCTTGTAAGATTGTTAGATTAAAGACTATTTCCAAGTACTCTCCTTCGTTGTGCACTTTCTTTGCAACAGCCACCTATGACAGAACGGGCAGTGTGTTCTTCCTCTTTTTGTCCACTTCTCCCGATACCCACTGCAACAACCACCACCCCGCTTCCCGGACCGCTCGCTCTGTCTTTTCCTACACCAGCTTGAGCGAGCGATCTAAGGCATGACTTCCAGTAGACGGTCCTTAGGAAGATGTAAACAAAACAGTGGGTGCTGATGAACAATAATCCCGCCATGAATAATGTGCCAGCGAGCCCAACTGAGCCATACCCCGCCCCGGAGCCTGAGGATAGCAAGGCGTCTGTCCAGGTCGGCAATAACACCAGTCCCAGAGGGAGTTCCGGTGGAATTTGAGGGCATGGATGGAAGCAGTGCCCACTAGGGGTTGCACAGACTAGTCAACTAATCGACTAGTCGACTTTAATGCTCTGCCATGATGCTTTAAGCTTGACAACTAGTCGCTGGCCTATAGAGTGTGTGACCCAGTTTCCTAGTGTGTTTGATTATCCAGGTCACCTGTTGCCCAATTAATTAGCTCTTTTTTTCCTAAGTGTATTTAAGTTCTGTCTTCTTTCAGTTCTTTGTTCGGTGTCATCCATGTTTAATGGTTGTTGTTCTGTTTTCCTGTGCTCTTGTAAGATTGTTGGATTAACCAAGTATTCTCCTTCGTCGTGCGGTTCCTTGCAACAGCCACCCATGACAGTGGGTAGCATCTTTTTGCATTATATAAGGCTTGCTGATTTCTGTTTAAACAATTAAAATAATTAAAAATAATGCACAATGTACAGAATTTGTTGTGAGTTCCCTACTTTACTTCAAAATGTTTACAACTTGTTCCTAGTGCATCTGTACTCATTTTTTTCTGTTTCGGGGACATTACAGGCTCAGGATGTTTCTGGTCATTTTGTTCTGATTAAGACCATATCTTCAAAAGGAAGCTTACTTAATTTATTATTCACTTCCTTTCAAAGATTCACTGATTGCAGTGAGACCACATGAGAGCTGGAATGATTGACTGTGTGTGTCCAATCATCATGCTTTATACCAATTACAACTACCTTTCAATTACAATTACTTGTACAACCCACTTGTCTGGGTTTGCAAGTATATAGACGGGCCCAGAAAACCTCCTCTCACTCTGCCTGCAGACCTCATTAAGATAAGACACAGCTCCATCATTGCTCATTACACTAAGGTTAAGCTATACATTTCCTGCCCTTGGAGACTGACACAACTGCTAGCCAGTCATTATTGTTTATTGTATGTTTGCAGTTCCTACATGCTGAATTAAATGCATTTTTCTTGTTTCCTTGTAAACCTCCAAAAGTAACTTTGCAATTACATATCAACTAACTCTCATTAATTTGCATCTAATGTATGTTATGTTACATATGTTAGCAGATATTAAGCAGATAGTTTACTAATACTCTGGTAGAAGACATGTTGTTGCAAAGTTACATTTCTGTGGAAAAAAGATTGGAAATTATTAAAAAAATTCTTTGTTATTTAATCATTTGTATCAGATGATTCATATTCTTTTATCAAGGCCATTGTTTTTATTGTATAATCAGAATTTGTTCAAAACTAGGAGATGGGTTTGTGAAAAAATTTTTATTTGCATGTTGAGGTGTTTGTTTTAATCTTTCTTAGATATTGCAACGAGCACCTGCCCTGCCCCCCGCATGTCTATTGGTCAGCATGGTCTCCATGGGAACGCTGCACCGTTCCATGTGGTGGTGGAATCCAGTCGCGACGACGAACGTGCGAGAATGGAAACGAGTGCCCTGGATGCAGCATTGTATGTCACATTTATATTACTACTTAGCTTGTATATGAGACCTTGAATTGATCACCTCAGGAAATTGAAAGTGTGTGTTCAGTGTTTATAAAAAGGTTTCATTGAAACAAACTACTAAGAGCAGAAAGATGAATGGACTACCCTAAGGTGCGCAGAATATCTTAATCATTTGTATCATATATTAAAATTGCATGGTTTGTGTTGGCAAAAGGTGTCTAAAACAGTGCACAAGTTGCATCTATTGCACGCTTTTTCCTATGGAGGACTACATCTACATCAACACTACTATTCAGAAGTTTGGGGTAAACTCTTTTGAGAGGAAATAAATAGTTTATTCAGCAAGGATGCATTAAATTCCTCATAATTTCTTATAGTGTTACATAAAAATATTTAAAATAAATACTGTTCTTTCTATTCAACAAAAAATCCTAATAAAAATTGATCATGGTTTTCACAACCATTTTAAGCAGAACAACTGTTCCCTTTCGAGAGGTTCCTCGTATTGCGTATGGGAAAAACTCCTTTTCTCAAGAATATGAAGCAAAACTTTGGCGACCACCTGAGCGACCGAGCGACTGCACGCCTGATGTTTCCCCGTGTGCCTCGCCCTCGCCAGTCACCATCACCCAGGAAGAGCAGTGCCCCTCCTTCGCAGCGGCCTGTTCAGTTTCCTTCAGTGGACCGTCGCCAGAGGAGGAGGAAGACAGCCGCGTCCGGCAGCGAGTGGTCAGAATCTGTCTCGGAGCCCCCCGCTTCGACGCAGACCGCCACGAGCTCCAAGACCAGCATTGACGCGGAGCTTATCCACGTGCTCACGAAGGCCGTGAGAGACCTCGGGCTCGAGTGGTCCCAGCCCGAAGAGCCAGTGCGCAGCAGACTGGATGAGTGGTTCCTCGAAAGCCGGCGCTTCTCTTCTCCTCAGAAGCCCGCTCCTTTCTTTCCCGAAGTACATGATGAACTAACGAAGTCATGGAAGTCGCCCTACTCTGCTCGCGCTAAGTCCTCTTTTTCCCAAGTGCTCTCAACCGTCGATGGCGCAAAGGAAAAAGGATACAAGCCTCTTCCCAACCTTGAAGAGACTGTCGCCGCGCACCTCTGCCCGCCCTCCTCCAGAGGATGGCAGGCCAGGGCGCAGCACCCCTCCAAGCCCTGCCGCACCACTTCAGTTCTCGCCGGCCGAGCATTCGCCTCTGCCTGCCAGGCTGCCTCGGCTCTTCACACAATGGCTGTCCTTCAGGTGTTCCAGGCCAGACTTCTCCGCTCCTTGGATGAGTCTGTCCCCGACTCCGAAACTTTGAAGGACCTTCTACTAAGGCCACCGCACAAGCCATTGGGAAGAATATGGCGAACCTGACGGTCTTAGAGCGGCACCTTTGGCTGAACTTGACCAAAATGAAGGATGCGGACAAAGCCTCCTTTCTGGACGCCCCCATCTCTGCCACGGGTCTCTTCGGTCCATCGGTGGTCGGATTTGCGGAACGCTTTACCGAAGCACTCTCAGGCCATGAGACACTTTTTACCCAAGTGCTCCAGCTCTTCAGTCCGTCAAGATAGGGCTCCGCCCTCTCAGCTCGCTAGCCTCCGAAGCCGCCCTAGCTACACAGAGAAAGAAAATATGGCCAGGTCCCACCTCGGCCTGACCCCCATCTCTCCCTCCTGGTCTCCGAGTTCCCTGCACCCAGGTGACTGCCGACTTCACCTTCGCAGCCAACGAGCCCGTTGTCAAACGCGCTCACCTGCACACAAACGCCGTTTTCACGGCGACCCAAATAAGTCCCCCTGTAGTAAATGTGCCCACTTCTCAGTATGCACTCCTACACTCATATACCCCTCTCACTCATGCTAGAGATGTTCCGGCGCCCTCTGCACAGTGCACGCTGCCACACACAAGCACTACCCCCCCTGTGTCACAAACACAAAAAGCCGCGCTGCTGAGTTCCCTCTAGTAGGCAACCCTTATCCGCGCCAGCTGCAACCACAATCGTTTCGGGCTCAGGCCTGGCAGGCCATCCCCGGCATATCAGGTTGGGTTGTGAACATAATAAAACGGGGTTACTCGCTACAGTTCGCTCACAGGCCCCCGCGTTTTCGCGCTGTTGTCGAGACCTCGGTGAGAAGCAGCGTCAGTCACGTGCTTCTCACCGAGATTTCGAAACTGTTAAAGAAGGGAGCGGTGGAACCCGTTTGCCCGTCTCAAAGCGAGTCGGGCTTTTACAGCCGATACTTCCTAGTTCCGAAGAGGGACGGAGAGCTCAGGCCCATCCTAGATCTAAGACATTTGAACAAAGCTCTGATGTCTCGCTCTTTCAAAATGCTGACGGTGAAACAGATACTCAGGCACATTCGCCCCGAGGACTGGTTTTTCACAATAGATCTGAAAGACTCATACTTTCACGTTCAGATAGCCCCCCACCACAAGCCATTCTTGAGATTCGCCTTCGAGGGGCGGGCTTATCAGTACACAGTCCTGCCATTCGGGTTGTCCCTGGCACCCCGCACATTTACGCAGTGCATGGACGCGGCATTAGCCCCGCTCAGGCTGAAAGTGATGCGTGTACTCAACTACCTCGACGACTGGCTTGTGATAGCCCAGTCCCGAGCACAACTATTAACACACAGATCCTGGCTCCTCAACCACTTAGACTGTTTGGGTCTCAGGATCAATATCGCCAAAAGCTTGCTGTCACCCACCCAAAAAATATCTTTTCTGGGCACAGTTATAGACTCGAAACTCATGAGAGCGCGGCTTACGTCACAGCGCGCGCTGTCTGCTCAGAACACGCGGCTTCATTCAAAGCCGGGACTAGCGTTCCCCTGAAACGTTTTCAGAGGATGCTTGGCCTTATGGCCTCGGCATTGTCAGTACTCAGTCTGGGGCTGTTACACACCAGCGTTGGCTATACGCCCGAGTTCCGCCTCATGCATGGAAATGGGGCCGACTTCCCATCAAAGTATCAGAGCTCTGGCTCCTTGGAAGGAGACGGCGTGGTATCGGAGGGGTGTGCCTATGGGCGCGTTCACGAAGTTGAAAGTAGTCTCAACAGATGCCTCCACTCGAGGGTGGGGCGCCCTATACGAGGGCAAGCCGATCTCTGTCCAAGGCCTGTGGACGGAGATCGGGAACAGTCCAATAAACTGTCTAGAGATGAAAGTGGTCGCCCTATCGCTGAGAGCTTTCCTTCCACACATTAAGAATCACCACGTCTTGGTCCGTACAGACAACATATCAGTGGTAGTGTATATAAATCGCCAGGGCGGCCTGAGATCAGACTCGTTTTACCGCATGGTGAAACACCTCCTTTTATGGGGAGAGCACAACCTGGGCGGCTCACGTGCCTGTTACTCTGAATCTGGGTCCGGATATGTTATCCAGAGTACCCATTCCCCCAGGGGAATGGTCTCTTCACCCACAGACGATTCAATTAATTTGGAACACCTTCGGCAGAGCAGAAGTAGATCTCTTTGCCTCAGAAGACAATACTCACTGCCCGATATTTTTCTCCAAACGCAGGGACGCCCTGGCCCATGTTTGGCCCAGACTCCCTCTATATGCTTTCCCCCCGATCGTGATGCTGCCACAGGCCATCAAAAAGATCAGGGAGACAGCATCCACAGTGCTTTTAATAGCCTCGTTCTGGAGGAACCACACATGGTTCCCAGGCGGCTCTATTCTCTGAAGTGGTCGATGTTTTCAAACTGGTGTGCTGCACGACACATCGACGCACACTCATGCGAAGTGGCAGAAGTGCTTGCTTTTCTCCAAGAGCTATTTGACGCAGGTCGTTCCCCCTCCACGCTCAAAGTTTACGTCGCCGCCATAGCAGCTAACCACGCTCAGATCGCGGGACATTCACTAGGGAAAAGTGAGCTCATTATACGTTTCCTTAAAGGGGCCAGGAGATTAAAACCACCTCGCCGTGGTTTTAGAAGCCATGAAGGGTCCCCCCTTCGAGCCTCTTCAGACCACGAGCTTAAAGCTCTTATCACTCAAAACCGCGTTTCTGCTGGCTTTGGCCTCAGTTAAGCGAGTGAGTGACTTACACGCACTCTCAGTGAGTACGTCCTGTCTCAACAACTCCAAGGTTTTTCTCAAACCGAGACATGGTTATATACCCAAAGTGCTATCAACCCCTTTCAGAGCACAGGTTATTACACTGCTTCCATTACCCGCGTCTCAGGGAGAACAGGACGCGAACGTACTCTGCCCTGTCAGAGCATTGGCATTGTATCTAGAGCGCTCCGCCCCCTTCAGGCAGTCGGACCAGCTCTTCGTTTGCTTCGGCGACCGCACTAAAGGTTGTGCTGTCACGAAGCAAAGACTCTCACACTGGATAGTGGATGCGATTTCGCTAGCATACAGGTCTAAGAACCTAACATGCCCTATAGGCGTTAAGGCACACTCTACAATAGGCATGGCCTCATCTTGGGCTTGGTCACGTGGCATTTCCATAGAAGATATCTGTCTGGCGGGCTGGGTTTCTCCGTCCACTTTTATCAGATTCTACAGTTTGGAGGTCCCAGCTTTACAAGCAGGCCTTCTCTCGGTCTAAGGCTCTATCTAGACCCTGACGTCATGATCGCCTTTGGCCTATACACAAATAGTCCCTAAGCACCATTCACTCTACCATAGATCCGATTATGTCCAATCAAGTGTTCAAATGAACCAACTCTGTCCTATCAAGTGTTCAAATGAACAGACTCTCCGGTTCTTTCATTCCCCTTATGAAGCCTGCCTATGTCGGTCTCTCTAGAGGCTGGTTGACACATTCTAAAGGGAATACCTGCAGTTGCCACGGCCCGGCCAATCAGAGCGCTCCTCGCGGCTATTATCGTGCAGCTGCACTGCGCTTTACATGGATACCTTTATTAATAAAGTTTTGCTTCATATTCTCGAGAAAAGGAGTTTTTCCCATATGCAATACTCGTTCCCTCTCTAAGGGAACCGAGGTTACGAAAGTAACCGAGTACGTTTTCAACATTGATAATAATAAGAAATGTATTTAAGCACCAAATCAGCATATTAGAATGATTTCTGAAGGATCATATGACACTAGACTGTAATGACATAATGAGTAATGATGCTGAAAATCTGCTTTGTCATCAGAGGAATAAATTATATTTTATTTTATTTAAAATGTCAAATAAATGCAGCCTTGATAGGGTTGCCGCCTTCAGTGTGGCAAAATAAGGGACACCCATTTATGACACTCGACACCAGGTTCATCCAAAGTTACTGGTCAGACCTTTAATACCTATTTTCTATTCAACCTTATATCTGGAGATGCTCTTGCGTTCCAAGTTCCAACCGTGGACACGACGCGAGCTCTAGTTTACAGCGCATGTTCTCGAGACTCTGCCGCTATTGCAACAAAGCTGATAAAACGCAATCAAGTGCAAATGAGCTTCTGTACTACTTATTGTGAAATTGATTGCTTTATATTTGCTATTAGTATTATCCACACTTAAATCCTTGTGTGTTTATTGAACTATGTGTGGACCTATGTCAAATACGGAACAAATCCCGTCCCGTATTGATACGGGATGCATCATTTTGCCTGTAAATACGGGACACAAATATCCTACCATTCCCAAACCTTTGAACATTACACGCAATATCAATTAAGAGCATCAACAATCCTTAAATGCATATCCTCCTTTGGAAAGCTGGGAGGAGCTCGGTGCGTGCGTGCCTTTTCCAGGCATGAGCAAGCTGTGATATTCTTACTCTACTTTTAAACCAGTCACCCACTCGCTGCTAGTTTAGAATAAGTCCAGCTCACATGACCATGGTTCACTTTTCATGCCATTCGTAGAAGTGGTTTGAATGATTTAAAGAATCTGGGACAGCTCTGAATAGTTCATTTGCTATTTAAACTGTTTTACAAGGAATAGTAACATCTGTCCTGTTTTAGAAACCAAGGCTGTCAACCTTTTCGATCTTTGCCACTTGATCAATGGCACTAGACACAACGGCTTAAGAGAAAGTTCAGATGTTCCTGTGAGTCTTAATGGTAAAGCTCTGCCATATCGTGTGCATGTTTAGCGTCAAGGTCAGCTGCCTCAGATCCATCACCATGTAGGCGACTCCAAAAACACCAACACACCAAAGCATCCTAGGAATGCCACAGAGGCTGCGAGGGCAGCAACATCATGTCGATGTATGTAATTATGCATGTGTGTGGGTACCAGGGTGGTGCGTTGCCTGATTTGGATTTTCATGCTATTTTTGTGCCCTGTGAACACAAAGTTACATATCTGGTGAGCTGCTGATCTACTTTAAGAGGTAATACTTAGAACAGATGCTTTAATAAGCAAGCCTCATATTATTTTCTTTTACTGATGATTGTCAGGCTTTTGGCATGGGCCATACTTGCAAACAGCTGTCATCGTTTTATGAAAAATTTCCCTTTGAAATACTAGTTGGTTTGTTTTGTCAGACACAATAAAAACATGATGTGTCATTCATCTGGTAATTTTACACGGAGATCGTTTGTCACAGTTGTTGTAACCTCTCTGTAATGATAGTGATAAAGCTTGCAAGAATGTAGCCAGATGTCAGAGTAGACAGAAAATTAATAATGAGTACCTGGAAACCCTTAATTGGCTGTCTGTTTGTGAGAGCCTTCATATGTTCAGTGTAATGATTCTCTGATGATAAGACTCAGATATTACCATCACTTTGTCTTGGGGCAAGTGTATTTTCAGAATCAACACAGTTGAAATCTGTGACAGGCTTCAATCTGTGAAGTACAGTGTTCGGTGTTGGAATTTAAGTTGGGACCTTGTTTCTCTTTTTCTTGGTGTTAATTAGGAAAGTTTTGTGTAATGGCAAAAATATGAAGTTGTCTTATACCAAAAATAATAGCCAACACATTTCAACTGTATATAATACTGCATTTTTCTTCTATTTACTTTGAATCCACCAGTTCAAGAGTGTTGCAACTGATTACAGATATAGATTTATATGTATACTTATGTTATATTAATTATATTATATTATCAATTATTATTTTATATTATAATATTATGTTATGTTATATTATTAGTTTATAGTATTATATCATTTATTCTTTTTTATACAGTATATTGAGTCCCCAAATATACAATATTTGAAGGCCCCATATACCCTGCCCTATAGGATAAGACATTTTCTACAATATTTCTCCTGCAATTGACAAAAAAAGCTTGTTTTCAAAGTTTTTTTTCTATTATTTAACAGAAACTGGGAATGTCAATATATATAAGAAGCGTATACTGAAAATCGAATAGTTACTGAGAGGGAAATAAAACATTTAAAAATTAATTATTTTTAAAGGTGCAGTGTGTAATATTTATGAGGATCTATTGACAGAAATGCAATATAATATACATAACTGTTTTCAGTGGTGTATAAAGACCTTACATAATGAACCGTTATGTTTTTATTACCTTAGAATGAGCCAATTCTATCAACATACACTGCGGGTCCCCTTACAGTGAAGTCACCATTTTGTGTCGCCGTGTTTCTACAGTAGCCCTAAATGGACAAACTGCTCTACAGAGCGCTAGCTACTATTGGCTGTCTAGGATGACGACATCTTTGTCCTGTGTCGGCCCCCTGTAGCTTCACTATGTGCTTCAAAAGGGAGGGGTGCAGTGAGCGGTTGCAATTCGCAACCTCACCACTAGATGCCGCTAAAATTTAGACAGTGCACCTTTAAATTAACTTCTTGATTTTATGTTTTTAGAACTTTAAATGTATTATATTGATATGAATTGTTAATTTTAAGCCATTCTGTGGCATGTGTGACATGACTACGTTTACTTCAACTACGGTACCACACGCAAAGGCCTATTTTTGGAAGGTTTGTCCAAATAGCATGGTCATTTGCTCAGTTATTCTGATTAAGTCACCCAAAATGCACTCACAAAGTAAACACACTGTTTGAATGATGACACAAGCAAATTATTATCTTTTATTTCTTAAATCAAGGCCTTGTATACCTTGTGTGTGAGCGTTCAGTTCAGGGCCTCTGAAGTTTTATCTGTTACGACGCCATTTGGATGGTCCTCAGAGAGTTCTTGAGTTTATTAATTTCTTTCGACTATATTTCAAACTTCTACATAAAACCATCCACAACCTATAAAATCTCTGCATCACATTTCTCTACGGTGACTTTGCAGCGTGGGTATTAATTGAACTGACGCTTTGGTCGTAGAGAGACAAGTTTTCTCCAGGGAATTTGAAAATTCCCAAATGACAGCATTTTTCATTACGCCCGCTGACTGAGTGTATCATGCTCCGTAGTCTTGCCTGACTGATTGTGTGCTTTTCTGTACTGATAATTGAGACTATTTGTCTTGGTTGTCCATTGTGGAACGGCCAGCAGACGTGTCTCAGGTGAACTGCTAATGAATGCAATCAGAGACACCTGCGTAATGGATTGAAGTTTGTTGTTTTCTGTAAAACATACTAGAGGCTGCTATCTCTGTGGAGTCGGGGGCATATAGTGTCAAAGATGTGAGCCGTAGAATGGCCAATTATGCTTCAACACACACTTACTTGCTGATACGCTGTATTTTTTGTGTGGACACAAAGGATTGAGGATTGTGTGTGTGTGTGCAAAGTGGATGTAATGATGTTAGAAAGCTCCAGAGAGCGCGGGTGGGATTACTCATTAGTCAGCAGATGCCTGGAGACTGAACGGGGACTGGCAGAGCTTCGTACAGGACATCCCCTAATCCCTGCCTCTGTTACCCACAATGCATTAGTGACGGACGAGAACTGTATGTAATACAGTAATTCTGAGGATGAAAAATATACTTGGGGAGTGCAAAGTCTGAAAAAGATGGAGTGAGTTGGGGATAATGAATAGATTGTTGGCGGGAAAAACAAGAATGGAACAATAGAGAATTAGGGAAAGGAAGAGCCTGATAAAGTGAGATGGATGGAGAATTATAAAAATGGAAAACGTGAGCAGGATGAGTAATGATAGAGCGGAAAAAAGGGGTGAGAAAGAGAGCAAACGATCAGAGATGCTGTATTATACACACATAACATCATTATCGATGAGAAAACATGATTGATTTCGCTCGGTTTAGGTCGTGTCAAATTTTCGCATTTCAGACATCACGGGAGGCCCGGTACACAAGTATCAGACTGCGTACATCGCCACATCAGTAAGTGTTAAATCACCATTATGATGTTCTGCCCATATGTAGGCATTCACCCAGCTGGTGAGAACATCTACCTCATTGAATCCAATGTAGCATCAGCGCTGCAGGCCGATGTGTTTGAGTGCGTTCTGCTGCATTATCACTTTCACTTAATACCCTAGAAAAGAGATTTTTGCAGTCATGCTTTGTAGCGAATGGAAGTTTGTAACTTCTCTGATGGCTGAGAATATAAGGTGTTTTAATGGAAACCAGAAAGACTACAAACATTTATTATTATTTTTTATTTGGTTGTTGAGGGGAAGGTGTGATATTACTTTTCTAAGTGACCAGACTTTTCTGATCAGACCATTTCCTCTCCTGTAATAATGAATTATCCTCTGTAATCCACATTATCCAAAATTATACACTATATAAATATAAAATACTATTGTATTGTATGTAAATCTATATATTACAAACATGAGGAAAGGTATAGCATTACTAATAGATATATAGATAGATAGATAGATAGATAGATAGACAGACAGACAGATAGATAGATAGATAGATAGATAGATAGATAGATAGATAGATAGATAGATAGATAGATAGATAGATAGATAGATAGATAGATATATATATATATATATATATATATATATATATAGTATATAGATAGATAGATAGATAGATAGATAGATAGATAGATAGATAGATATCCAAATCCTTGTCCTTGTCCTTGTGGGGACATTTTTGGTCCCCATGAGGAAAACATCTTATAAATCACACTAAGTGATGTTTTTGAAAATGTAAAAATGCAGAATGTCTCCTGTGATGGGTAGGTTTAGGGGCAGGGGCAGTGTAGGGGATAGACAATACGGTTTGTAACAGTATAAAATGCATTACGCCTATGGAATGGACCCCATAAAACATGAAAACCCAACGTGTGTGTGTGTGTGTGTGTGTGTGTGTGTGTGTGTGTGTGTGTGTGTGTGTGTGTGTGTGTGTGTGTGTGTGTGTGTGTGTGTGTGTGTGTGTGTGTGTGTGTGTGTGTGTGTGTGTGTGTGTGTGTGTGTGTGTGTGTGTGTGTGTGTGGGGACTGGTAATCCCCTGGATGGGGACAAAATGTCCCCACAAAGATGGCAATATTCAAAATCCTTGTCCTTGTGGGGACATTTTTGGTCCCCATGAGGAAATCAGGTTATAAATCACACTAAGTGATGTTTTTTGAAAATGTAAAAATGCAGCATGTCTCCTGTGATGGGTAGGTTTAGGGGCAGTGTAGGGGGATAGAAAATACGGTTTGTACAGTATAAAATGCATAAAACATGAAAACCCAACATTGGATTGTTGAAGTGACTTGAACCACCAAGCAGCACCCTAGCTACCACCCAAATTAACCCAGCAACCACTTAGTAACATGCCACATTTTTTCATCATATTTACCTCTCACAATGATAAAAAACTGAAACAAAAAAAAGAGATCCTATAATATTTTAATGGCATGTTTACATAACTATATATATGTATCACAGCTTGTAGTTGTAGTTTGTTCATTTTGTGGAGGCACCCAGACGTGGATAATGGAACCTTGTAATTATTGAGTACCTAGTTTTGCTTTTGTGTTCTCTGAGTGCAGTCTACCGTTAACATTTCGCTATGCGCAGTCACACAAATACAACACTAACACCCAACCCTCTTTTGTCTCTGAGAAAACATACTGCAAAAATCTCTGCATGGTAGAACCTTTCTAGCTGACGTGCAGATGCTCACTGGGGTAAAAAGCGTTGAGTAAGCTGATTTGATTTCATAATATTTACCATCATTAAATATTAACAAAGAAAGTGTGGAAACAAAAGCAGGTGGTCAGAGTGTGCTATAAACAATGCCTAAACTTTCCATGTCTTTAACCTTGTCTACCTGCTCTTCATCCTTGGGAGAACGGAGGTGAAAAGAGATGAGTGGAGGGAGGGGAGGTGAGCTAGACAGCCGTCTGAGCGCTTCACTTCAGCTCTGCCTCCGTCTGACAGATTGACGGATGAACAAAAAGGACTTTTATCTTATTTTGCCAAGGTCTGGCAGTCATTCAAGGTCTATTAAGCATAAATAAATGCAGTGAGAATGGACACAGCTCCCCACTCCACCAAATGAACACATATGATTTACAGGAAATCTATAGCTCCTTGTTTCAGGCCGATTTATTAAGGTGTCAGGACATGAATCTGACTGCCTCAAGTGCTAGACATTGGTATCAGAAGACGTTCTACATTATCATAAATCGAAGGATTGAAAGCTCATAACTGCTGGTACAGATCAAGGATACAGGCAGTGTAGATGTCATATCAATTATAGAAATGCAATAAAGCAATCAGGAATTTAAGAGGTTAGATTTGTCCCCGCCGATCTAGGACGAGACGGTACGGTAGAACAGACAGCACTGCCGAAACTCATTTTAACACTCCCATGCTAGTGACAATTTTTGTCTTTTTGTCAGTCCTTCGAGGTTCCATTCAAATCGAAGTGTCATTTTAGCTTGTGTAGGATGTACTTCCTTATTTATTCCCTCATATTTCAGAGTCTTTTTCTCCTTGTGGGCCATAAATTAAACTTGATCAATGACCTTTTTCTGCCTGACTTGTTTGCGACTTGCCATGTTCAGCAAAGAGCTCAATGGAAATATTTCATAGGCGCCTGAGAAATGGCAACAAACCACCAAAGTGACATTCTCAATTTATAATTATGTATTTTATATAAAGTAAAACATATTTACAGTATATATATATATGTAAAATATTTTAATATATTAAATTGAAATGTATTTTATTCCTTATCCTAACTCTTTATATAAGTATTTAATGTATAACATATATTTTATACTGTATAAATACATAAAATATGAAATACTGTTGTTTTTAAATACAATTATAAAAATATATTTTGTTGTTTTGTACAGGAATTCCAGTCCTGTAATACACTCCCTTGCCCGGATCTAAAGAAGACCACTCCCTGGACACCATGGACGCCAGTGAATATCTCAGACAACGGCGGTCACTACGAGCAGCGGTTCAGGTACACCTGTAAGGCGAGAGTGCCGGAGCCCAACCTGCTGGAAGTAGGGAGACAGCGGATTGAGATGAGGTACTGCTCCAGCGACGGATCCACGGGATGCTCCACGGATGGTGAGATCTCATTCTGTCTCTCTTCCCTGCGATCCTTCATTTGTCACTCAGCCTTTTCCTTTTCTCTGCTCTCATCTTGCTTTTTCTCCCTGTGTCTTTGATGAAGTGAGCCCACAGTGACTTTGAGGCAAGACACTTGATCTATTTGTCCATCAGTGGAAAGACAACATGATGTGCTCTAGTGCTTCTCTCTTTCTTTCATTCTTTCTCTCTTTATCTATGTGGGCTCACTACATTGGTTTTTGGAGTGCTCTTGGCTGCAGTCTGCCTCCGAAAGACATGGGGAACATGATAATTAAGTCAAATCAGAGAATAGTGGTTGGGGCCTTCCTATCTTACAAAGTGCAACACATACACTTCATTTTATTTATTTATTTACCTCCCTACTCGTGTGCAGCTGCATTGGGTTGCACATCTGTGAACTAGTTGTGGTTTGTAAACAAGCTGTTAACCTACGAGTTATGAGAGTCAAAGTGGTACACTTTGAGTATATATAAAGGTATATATAATGGATATGCAGTGAAACCCTGTAACAGTAAATGTTGTTTATAGACACTCATATTCTACAGTAAAGCTCTGATCTTCAACAGACATTTACTAAGAGATGCCACACACAAAGCTAATGACCAGAGCTCTCTTTTTTGGTATTTTCCATCGTACTAATTTCCATTTCATTTTACGAGCGAGTGAGCTAAAATGACAACAGAAAAAAACATTCAGAGCCATATAAACAACAGCACCGCAACATTTCATTTGCCAATTTGTGAAAGTCTGTTGTTGCTCTTAAATGCAAAAATGAAAATAAGATAAGTCTTTACATACGCACACACAATTCTTTACATACGCACACACATACGTATACAAACGCATAGGTATGTTTAGACTGAAAAAAAGTTTTGTCACTTCAACTTGTACTTTGTGTAGTAACCTAGTAATCTAAAATAAATGATTTTGCTGATATTCAATAAATAATTAAAGATTACTGATTATAACTGATTTCAACCAACCTGAAAAAACAAGGTTTTAACTGTCAGTTGATATAACTTGATTTTCCTTCACCTTGATTTAAATACATAGCCTGGATGCCAGCCGAATTTAGCCCAGCCCACAACATTTTTGCTCGGGCAATTCGGTCTGGACTCGATCCATAGAGGAGTGATCATTTATCATTTACACTCATCTTTTCTTCAAACGTTACTTAATCTAGCGTGCGTGCAGACAGGGTTGCCAAGTTTTTTGCAATGTCGCACAATTGCTACTCAAAACTATAGCCCAAAACAATCCTAATATTAAAAGTGGGGTAGATATATAGATATACAGATAGATAAATTCTGGTTCTCCGGAAAAAAATAGCGTTTGGGGGGTAAAATGTGTTATTTTGGTAAGGTTTCCTGTTAATATTTGCATTCATGGGTCTATATATCACATAATTGGGGTCGTTTCAACCTGCGGACATGGAAAACATCCCGCAGGAAAAACACGGACTTGACAACACAGTGCAGTTGAGTTCTGTTGACATTTGACAACTAATGTTATGCGTCGCTCCGTTGCTCTGATTGGTTGTAGGTCTATTCAAATAAGTACTTTCCTGGTTCGGTTGAAACACGCCCCATAATCACAGCCCAGTGGAGCGTACCAGACTCAATTCCCTTACTTAATTTTAGACATTTTTACATACAACTTAATTTAGTTCATTCAAATAAATCAGTTTAGTTGGATCAACACAATTTTTAAGTAAAATGAATTTACTCTGATATGTTCAACTGAACTTATAATATTTTAAATAATTGACTAAGGCTTAATTTTCAGACAAATAGCATCATTATGCACAATGTATACGATGACCAACTAAGCAAAGACAGGTGTCAAGACTGTTAGTGCTACTCTTCAGCACAATGGTAACCACAACATTCAATAAACTCCTCTAAATGTCCAACATAACTGAACATTAAACATTAACATAAACTAACAACATTTTTCCCTTTACTGAAAAACACATAAAATAAAACTTAATTCCTAAATTTACTTTCCTAATGCAGTCCCTTGCAAAGCATGCAAACTACAGATCCGCTGCCCAGTTAGTTATGTCAACGAAAATAATTTATGTAGATTTAACAAAAATATATTGATGACATTTACTTCAGCTTATTTTAAATAATTAAATTGAGCAAGAGGCAAACAATATCAGTTTTTTACAGTGTATATTTGTTTTATAATGTCAATTGTGATTTTCACATAATGTAATTTTGTAATTTGAATACTAACCTCAAATCACAATTTCTCATTGAAGCAAAATTTCGCAGATCAGCAAACCTTTTCTTCTTCTTTGTCCTCCCTGTAGCTGACACAAGTTCCCACAACCACTGCCCTTTATAGGTCTGGTGCAGTCGTACTGTGCATATGTCAAATGTGTCCATCCTGAGCTTTTTTTAATGGAAATTGAATATTAGGTCAACGTAACTCAAATTACGATTTGTTTTATTATATATAAACGTGATTGAATTAGGTTACAGCTAAAAAAATTCGATTTGAGGTACAATCAGGAAATACCTCCTTAAAGCAACAACTGCACATGTTCACTTTTTACAGTGTAGGGCTCTAGCATCGTTTACAGACTCTCATATGATTCATCAGTGCTGCATCAGTGTTATACATAAATATTAAGTGCCCCAGCATAGACATGATTAATTTCTGCAATTCAACCATTATTTAGCTTGAAGCACCCAGCTTTACCGCTGCATGGCCTGTCATGACAGATGTTTCTTCTAAGGGCTTTTGGACAGTTGTTAACTTACTGCATATCGTACAGAGGAGGCCTAGTCCCATAATCACCTCCACACTAAAGATGTGTGTTGATGTCAGTGAAGCCACAAGGGAAGATGAGTTCTGAAATGAATGGGCTGCCACTTGGCCAAGATTTAGCCTCACGTCTCGGCTAGCCCATATCGATTTGAATCTGTAAGCCATGCCTGTGAGAAGAGAGTGTCATAAAGCACAGCGTCTCATTGCATAGAGTTCATGTAGAAAAATCTAAAGTGGTGGAATGACTGTATGTGGTTACATCAAGGGTTGTAAACTCATTCACTAATTTCACATATACGCATAATTTCATAATTTCAAATAATTTCATCATTCATGATTTGTCAATAACTTTTGATTTAAAATATATTCTAAATGTACGGTGGAAAAAAAGTAGGAACAACTAAAACCATACATTTGCAAAAATCACATATACTCTATCTTATAAACATGTTAAGATTAGGGCTGTAGGGCAAATGCATTACATGATGTGCCAGTATTTTTTCGCAAATTAATCGCACATTAAATTTGGTTGTTTATTGCAGCTGATGGTGCTATTCAGCCCTACTTAAGATGACATTTATACATAGGTTTCATCTTAAATATGTTTCAATATACCTTAAAGCAGGGGTCTTCAAAGCCTAAGACAACGGGCCTCCCTTTTGACACAACTTACCCAATGGCGCCCCTCCCCTCCTCCCCTTTTGGGTTTGGCGGGCTTGCCAAACAACAGAGAATTCACATCTATGGCAATTTTATCTTATTATTATCTTATTATTTTTTGTATCGTTTAAATAAAAACATTTTAATATAGAAAAATAACATAGCCTATTATAATCAAACTCAACAATAAACTAATTATTAGAATTATTAGGGGAGTCGTGCCCCACACTTTGAAAACCCCTGCCTTAAAGGGATAGTTCACCTAAAATTAAAATTCTGTCATCATTTACTCAACCTCAGGTTGTTCCAAACCTGTCTATATTTCTTCGTTCTGCTGAACACAAAAGATGATATTTGGAAGAATGTTTGAAACCAAGCAGATCTTGGCAGCCATTGACTAACATAGTATTTTTCCCCCACTATGTTAGTCAATGGCTGCCGAGATCTGCTTGGTTACAAACATTCTTCCAAATATCATCTTTTGTGTTCAGCAGAACGAAGAAATGTAGACAGGTTTGGAACATTTTTGGGTGAACTTAATTTTAGGTGAATTATCCTTTTAAATAAGTTTCAATGATGGATTATTTAGCTATAAAAAATAATAATATAAAGCAGAGAGAGAGAGAGAGAGAGAGAGAGAGAGAGAGAGAGAGAGAGATTAATTTTTAATGCAAATTTAGCAGGTCACCAAGTCACCTTGGCTTTGTCAAGTAGAAATCATGTGTATGTTGATATTTTGTCAAGCCTTTGAGGTCTGAGCCTCTTTCTCAGCTTAATATCAACATTATGAAAGAAATAAGATCAGTAGTATCAGCCCTGGCTGACATTTTCAGATTGGAAATACATTTGATGCCAGTTTTTCTATTAGGCCAATTTAAATCGGCTTTGTGCAGATAAGGTTCCTTGATTTCTCTGCTGTCTTTTTAGAAGCAAATGAAAGAAATTATCAGTGTCCTCAGCAGCTGGTCATTATTTACACACTGATTCAGGAGCTTTGCTTAGTGATCTGCATTCAGTTTACTTAATTATAATGAATAGAATAATCTAAAAATATATTACATTGTCAGATAACAACATCACTTTCATTGACAAACTGTTGGCTGTATTTGTTTAAACCTTGATGGTCATCAGTTAATTTACCAGCATTTTTAAGTTTAAAAAGGTCTGCCTTCTGAAATGATTAAAGGTACAGACAAATTTCCAGCTGTGCCAGACGGTTTACATGGTAATTAATTAATAAATAAATTATCTGAAAAATCTTTTGAAATTAATCTCCTTTAAAATGCCACTGCTACATTGAGACAGAAAATTTCCAAAAATCATGATTTCCAAAAACAATATATTGAGCATCACAATTGTTTTTAACATTGATATTAATATGAAACGTTTCTTGATCGCCAAATCAGCATATTAGAATGATTTCTGAAGGATAAGGTGAAGACATTACATTTTAAAATATATAAAAATACAGTTAAGTTTAAACTGTAACATTTTACAATACTAAATATAGTTCAAATACATTAAAACCCAAACTTTTGAGGGTATCTGTTGTCACATCTTGCACAGTTTTTTGAGCATCCCATCCTATTTTTTAAGGGGTTCTATTATGCCCCTTTTTACAAGATGTAATATAAGTCTCAGGTGTCCCCAGAATGTGTCTATGAAGTCTCAGATCAAAATACCCCACAGATCATTTATTATACCAGGAGTAAATACACATTTTTGAGTGGAAGGAAAAAAATGCTTTTGTGCATGTATCTTTAAATGCAAATGAGCTGCTGCCCCCCATCCTGCTTTCTAGATACTCTGCCAAAAACTGAAATATCTGTTTTGTTTTGATTATCATATAGTTTTAAATCCATATCAGCCTAAACTTCTGATATATGGTTTTCTGAGCGCACAGAAAGCTGGCTTTCTCTTACTCTTTCTCTTTCTCTTTCTCTTTCACGTGTTATTGCGCTTAAACTGTCAAATACACTGAAGGTTATGTCAAAAAAACAAAAAGTTCACATAAACACAGTCGGTTGTGTCTGTGGACATAAACAGCTGTAAACGTAAACGTAGTCCCTCAGCAGTCATGGGTGGGGCACACAGCTTGTTCTGAGATATTGTTTATGATTTATGGGTATTAAAAAAGAGGAGTGGGTGGACTCTTTTTACCATTATAGGATGGTTGTGTACACACACTGCCGATGCACATTTATGTTCAAACCATAAAAAAAACTCTAAGATGCTGTGCCCATAAGACCTCTGGGTTTTTCTCTTTTGAACTTGTGATCCATCTAGCCATTTTGAAACATAAGAACGTGTCTTATGTAAATGCCTAAACCCAATGGGAGTTCTTTAGTAATACAGGACCATTTTTCTTTTAGAAAGTGCAAGTGTAAGTGTTTAACGCTTAACCTTCAGTACAATAAAAATCAATACATGCACCATTATGTCTATTTGTTTGCTAGAGTAATGGCAGTGGCTTGAGTGAAAATGCTGCCGAACAGTCAGTCTACTTATCTTAAAACCTTGAGTTTCTTCTGCAGCATAAGCCAGAGGCCGTAACTGATGATGGCCCAGGTTTGTAATTTGGCTATGAGTGATGCCTTCATTTATCTCTGAAACAATAGCACATCATTTTAGCGTGTGACTTACTATTTTCTCATCTAAATACCGTGATGCAAGGACGGCTCTCTCTCTCCATCTCTGTCTATCAGTCTTTTTTCTTTCTTTTCTCTGAGAACCGCCTGATATCTCCAAGGCTATTTGCTTGTCGGTTCCCCACAGATCTGTCATCAGTTAGAATCCCACTCAGTGTAAGACTCTGCAGACCTTAGGATCTCAGCTTTCTCTTTCCTGCAATACGCACACGTGTCCTTGGATACAAAATAGAAAATCTCACTGTCTGTGATTCTGGTCTCAACCCTTTACAGTGAGGCCCAAGAGTCACAAAATCTGATGTTCAAAATTAAATATAAAACTGAATGTAAACTGATCGTTTTGGAACTAAAAACGTGGGGGATTTTTTAATCATGCTGGAGATCATTAGGTTTTACACACAATTGACCAGTTTTTGCATCTCAAGTTATTAAAGCAAAACAGGCATGAGCCAAAGACCTTATTTTTCAGAAATTATGTCATTTATCCAATTCTATATAATAATTACAAATAATATATTTTGTCATTGATAATGATTATATTTAATTCAAATGAAATATTATCATTTGAATGAAATATATATGAATATAATCATATATATATATATATATATATATATATATATATATATATATATATATATATATATATATATATATATATATAATATATATTAAAAATTATTACATTTGATTTAATGGTTACAAATAATATAATGTATACTTAAAAAAATATATATAAAATTGTATTTAACAATTAAAAATCTAATATAATTTTTGCCTTACCTATGGAATTGTTTATGATTTACAAATTAATATAAATATAAAATATAAATTCAGGAATAAATTATATTTGTAGAATATTTTAACTTTTTTTAAAAAGTAATACTGCCAAATATAATTACAGTTTAAGACAACAGTTTTTTATCAAATAAATCCTGCATTAAAAAGATCTATACCAACCTCACACTTTTCCAGGTTTTGAGCTTCCCGCCTATTTTTTATACAAACATTTTTAACAGTTGTCTCAGACTTTTAGACACCACTATTTATGAGCACCCCACACTGTTAGTTGACCATTTGTTTCATAGTTACCTCTTGAGACGCTAGATCGCTGTATGTCAAGGTAATTATATGTATTTGCATAGGCGTTAACCACCCACTATGCAGACCCATCAGGGAGTCGATTCTAATTGCCCACCCCCTAACTTTTAATAAGCGCTGGTGACCGCTAGACAGTTTACGACAGCTCTGGGGAATAGCGTAAAAGCCACACTCTTAATCCACTAGAGCTATTCATTTTCTTGATTGTGCAGGATATAATGCCACCCATCTCGCTCAGCAGATGAACCACTGATCTTATTGTCTAACACATCACAGAATCTGGGTCGGGAAAGTTCAGAGCTTTTTGCTTAAGCGCTGTCTTTTCAAAGTGTTTAATCGCAATTGGTCTTCATTCCTTTGCATCTTAACAACCAGCGAGCATAACAAAGTCAAAATCCAATTCCACAATATGACTTTATACTTTGGTAAAAATCAATGGAGTCCGTCATTTCTTGGTTAAAGTCATTGAACGCAGCACGGTTTGTTTACCTGTGGGTCTAGCATGCACTGACACCTGTGTTCCCCTGCCATTAGCCATCAGAGCCAGGCGCCCCGCTTTGAGGTGTGAGTAGATTATGAAGTAGTCTATTACCTTTGAGAGGGCTGTGTGCTCTGGTGCTGGAGAGATTATAGGTCGACCCATGTAGCGCTGCTACTGCCTGCTCAGAATGGATAAATGGCTGTGGCTCAGAGGGACTGTCACAGTTGAATCTCCCTCAAGGTCAGAGGTACAAACACAGAGGTCACAGTGCAGACAGATACTCTGCTGCAAAAACACTCTGTATGATAAGATAGATCTTCTTTAACACAAATGCATAATAATCTAATAGTTGTGAATGGCTTCAATAACTATGAAAGAGATAATTATTTTGCTTTCTGGGCTAGTCTTTTGAAAATACAATTTAGGTGGTATGAATTCAAACATTTTACATTTGTTGAAATAATAAAAATTCTGAAATAGAAAATCCTGTCAGGGTTTAAGAGCATCGAATTCTAAAGACTCTGTAGTACATCTGTGCTGTATGTCTAATGAGGTTAATGCGAACTGGCCCTGTTTGTTGTGTGTGTTTATTTTTATGTTTTAGGAGATTTGCTGCGTTCTGGACGTATCACTGGATTGACAGTAAATGGAGGTTGGTCCGTCTGGGGCCCTTGGAGCCAGTGTAGTCGGGACTGCAGCTCAGGTGTCCGAAACCGCAAACGCACCTGCTCCAGCCCCAAACCCAAATATGGAGGAATCACCTGCCTCGGGCCTGCCCAGGAGTTTCAGGAGTGCAATACTACACCATGTCCAGGTTTGTTTCCCTGAGTCTTTATATATGCACCTTTTCCAACTTTTTCCATTCATATTTTTGTGATTTACACAGCTGCTCCAGGCAATGGAGTTGTCACTGTCACAGTTTCACTGTCTGAAATTAAATGATATTTATAAATGTCATATATTTGAATTGATAACTATAAATAACAAAAAAAACTACCTTTCAAATGTTTTGGGTCAGTAAGTTTTTTGTTTTGTTTTGTGAAAGTCCCTTATGTTCACCAAAAATACAGTAAAACAGTAATATTGTGAAATATAATTTTTAAAAAAAATCAATTTTAATATATTTTAACCCTTAAACGCATACCCGGGTATTTAGAGATCATTCATTATCCTTCTCCTCATTCAGTTTTTTTAAAGTTAGACATCAACCTTCTTAGTATTCCTCGGTCAATTCATTATCAACAATATAACAAGGAAAAATATATAATTATAAAAGATTGGCTGTTTTCCCATTATTTTCTTGTAAAAATTGTATAGGGTCGCTAACGACACGAGGTGTGTAACAGTGTCTTTTTAATTATTTATTATTATTATTTATTTTTTGCACAACAATAATTGAATCTTTGATGACTGAATAAGTGCAATTCAACTTTATTCCACAAGATGGCAATGTCTGATACACAATGATGAAGTGACGTTTCACTCATAGTTGCCGCAGGCAGAAAACAAAAGAATAGAAAGTATCATCAGCAAAACTTGAAATGGCTCAGGGATTTAATGCAGAGCAAGTACTGAATGCAATCAGATATTAGTGTCACTGTCGCTTGATGGTGGATCTGGTGAAGAAGCTGGCAGAGATCAAGATATTGATGTTGAAGATGTTGAAAATGATAGTTTTGAGAATATGTTTGAGATGGCGAATATGAGCCAGATGCTGAAGGCACTGGGAAATGAGCTCTGACGAGGACAGTGATGATGGTATAAAACATCTGCTCAAACTGAACCCTTCCAAGCTACAAAAGATAACAATATATGCTTTATTTTATTCTTCTGTAACTGTTAAACTAATATCAGGAGAGTTTTATATTATTGCGACAGGTAGAGATCCATCCGTGTTAGATACAGATGCTTAGTATTGTTGTGGAAACCTGTGATAAATTTTTTCAGAACAGCATTTAATTTAAATAGAAATCTTTTGTAACATTACGAAAGTTCACTTTTGTTCAATTTGCTTGCTGAATAAAAGTATTAATTAATTATTTATTTATTTTATTTCTTTAAATCTTATTGACCCCAAAACTTTGAATGGTGATGTAATGTTAGCTTTTTTCCAGTTGTGTGAAATTAAACAATCTCAGAACTATACATTTTATTCATTGTGTATGTGAAAATGTTTAATCAAAACCAGCTTGTGATTAATTCATTTTCTTTAGATGTTAAATAAGTTCTCACACTAGAATTAGGACAGAATTGTTTTGTTTGTTTGTGTACCGGTTATATGGAAGGGTAGTCAGTTCGGCTTAGTAGAAAATCTTCTGAAAGAGGTTAACAATATCATCTGGCTGAGCACCAGCACCTATTTTTTGGAAAAGGAACACAGACGGAAAGAGCTACATTCATATTCTACGTTTATTTTGAAAAAACTCCAACAACACAAATATAATAAAGACGTATCCATTCTCTCTCCAAATGTAGCAGGCACTTTAAAATAAAAGGTTCTTTATTGGCATATGTGGTTCTATTAAGAACCTTTAACATCCATGCAATTTTTCCATTGCACAAACATTTTAAAAGTTTAGATTTTTAAAATCTTCACACTAAATAAAAAAGTTATTTTAAGAAAGTACCCCCACTACGCTACGAAAACTCTTTTTGGGACATTTATTTTTAATAATGTACAAACAATCATGCAAACATCCCCCTTCAGTCTGTTTCTGGTGTGCAGGGAATAAAGAAGAATTTCAGACATCTAACAATAAAGGAAAGCAATAACCCACTTTCTCGTGCAGTGTTTGCTCGCGTGGAGGACAATCTCTGTTTTAAGGTGCGAAGACCCCAATTTGCCGGCGGAAATGGAGAGAAATCTCTGTGGCATCGTTGTGTGTAATCACATTTCAGGCTAATTACACCGGCAGCGACGGGAAGGCAGGATTCAGTCATTAAAAGGCTTGTGACAATGGTGTACACCCTCTCTAAAGTTGAAGGAGGGGAAAAGCTCTCTAATTAAATGAGTGCTCATCGTTATGTGTGATGGAAATATGCTGTCTAAATGGAAATGTGCTTCTTGGGTATTTTATGATACCTAACGGTGAGCAAGACACAATCAGGAAATGCAGGATTTGTTTTGCGATCCTAATGAATCAATAACCTGTTTTTGGAGATGAATGTCACCCCGAACCATCAAGGCAGGGCTTACTGTAGTTTATAGAGTCTTGCAGTCTCTCTTCATGATATGCTGGAAAACTAATTGCTCCCCTGTCTTAATTTTACAGCAGCTGTTTTCTAACAGGAAATCGCATATTTCCTGTAAAGTGACAGTAGCAAGACCAGCGGGACTGCTTCATTAACAAAGACCTCCAGAGGTTTTAAGACCTGATTAGCCTTATTGATGTTTTTCTCTACAGGAGTAATTGCCAACATATCAGGAATGGCTGCTAAAATTTCATAAAATTGGCAGATAACAAATTGTACAGCAAGCTATCTGAGCGCACTGTTGATCAGTAACTGTGCTCTGCACTTCACTAAGTTAATTCAGTCCTTGTCTACTTTCAATGAAACGTCTTAGTAGAACTTAGATTCAATAGCTCCTTTGTACAGGCGACGACAGAATAATACAGATGACTTTCATCAAGCGTATCCCAGCAGGACGTTTGGAAAAGAACACATCAAATTGCTCTACACCTCCATAAGCGTCTTTGAACCGGAGCTTGCCTGTGACCAGTATTCTCACTGTGTGTCTTTTATTGGTTCCTCCTGCCGAGCTAAATCTTTACACGTTCAAAGTCAGACCTTTGAAATGCATTATTTTGTTTTGAGAGAAGCAGAGAGAGGTCTCGTGGTTGCTGTTGTTGTGGCTCTGAAACGAATGAATCTTTTCTTGTCGCAGGCCACAAAGGTGAAATGAGATGATCAGTCACACGGTGGCCGACATGAGCTGATTTATCATTTTTCGCGACAGAGAAGAAATAACAGATGGTAACATGCAATGTTTGGTTTACTTATACTTTTTTAAAAAGTTAGCTTTTCAATTTTTTCACCACAAATGTGAAAGTCATAAAACCTTCACTAGCAACTATCCTGAGACATCAAAAGGCAACAGACAAGAAAAAGTATGTTTGACCTTTTAATTCATAATAACAATATTATAGCAATATCAAACCTGGACCCATTCGATTACACTACCAAAAAGGGAGAGTTCACCCAAAAATGAAAATTCATAATTTGCTTTACCTTCATGTCATTCCAAACCCATAAGACTCTGGTTAATGTTCAAACACAAATAAACTCTTTCCCCACAAGCTTTTACAAAAAATGTTGCCAGCCAGCACCAGCATTTTTGATCATTTTCACAAAATTTTCATGAATATTTTGTTGTATGAATATTTGAATATGCAACTCAAGAGTAGTAGAGCCTCTGCTTAAAAAAAAAAAAAGGGAAAAAAGCTGAGAAAATCACATTTTTGTACATCCAGATTGAATTCAGAACGATGATCAAAACACAGATGGAGTATATCGATTCCATCAACACCCACAAAGCTTGCACAGTCCTATATCTCGTCGTGAGTCTACATTTCATTAGGTAACATTAGGCAGTTTTGATTTATATGCTGTTTAATGTTGATGATCACATTATTTTGCATATGAATCTGCTTACATACTGCATGCTATCACTTTGTTTCTGTTTCTTTTTATCCTGTGTTTTGATCAGGAAATTCTGTAGTCTTTCAGAAGATGTCATAGTGCCCCTTATCGTATAACAGTGAAAACACAGAAAGCTGGAAAATTCTGTCAATGGCGGGGAAACAGTGAAGATATTTGTAAACCTGAGAGTTTTCTGTCCATTCATTAAAGGTCCAGCTAACCAAACCTTTCAAGATCCTAAAGGGTCTTAAAGGAATCGTAAAATCTACATGAACCGAGCAGTTTAATCAAAGTCTTATGAAGAGACAGGATACAATGATTGACACACATACATATAGAGCACATCACACATTGTAAACAGAAGCTCAAGCATGCATGATTTGCGAGAACCAATGAAGTGATGCACACATGAGCTTGTGTTCATGCGTTTATATGTGAACACAATTCTAAATTGAATCTGTTCATCAAATAAAGTTATTGTCTCTTCACAAGACTTGGATTAAACCGCTTGATTCATATAGATTTATTTTACGATGCCTTTATGACCTTTTAGATTGCCATGACTTTCAATGGAGGGAGAGAAACCTCTTAGGTTTAATTAAAAAAATATCTTAATTTGTGTTTCATAGACTAAAGTCTTATGGGTTAAGAACGACATGAGGGTGAGTAAATGCTGATAGAATTTACATTTTTAGGGTGAACTATCCCTTTAAGACATTTTAAACAAATATTGGATTTGTTGCTTATACTGTACAGTCCCTGACAAAAGTCTTGTCGCTTTTGTTCAAATTGAACTGAATTGCCGCTGAAATATATTTCTTATCAAGATTTTTTTACAAGAAATGGCTCATTTTAATCCCAACAGCTTTTGTAATAATGTTTCAGTGCAAAATGAAACTGTCAAAAAATATTCTAATATTCACAGCTTGGTAAAGCCCATTGAGTCAATTTTTGCAAAGACATAAGTGTTGTCGCCTTGTCATATGAGCTTCACCTGTGACTAATAATGGATCAATTAGATCTCAGGTGTGTATAAAAAGAACCCCAGTACACTAGACCTTCACATCAACTGCAACTAGACCTCTGCAAACATGCCTAAGATTCACCCTGAGACTAAAGTTTTGATTATCAAGAGGCTGAAGACCAGATCCACTGCTGATGTGGCAGACACCTTCAAAGTGTCTCAGCGTCAAGTACAGAGGATAAAAAAAGATTTTAAGAGACTGGAGACGTTTATGACAAACCCAGGTCAGGCAGACCCTGCAAGACAACCGCTCGAGAGGACCATTTGTTGGCTCTAAAATCCAAGGCCAGCCCATTTTCCACTGCAGCAGAGCTCGAGACCTGGTCACCTGAAGTCCCTGTGTCAACCAGAACAGTTTGTCGGATTCTGTCTCGAAATGGCCTCCATGGTCGAATCAGTGCCCAGAAGCCAGCACTAAACAAAAGACAATTGAAAAACCGTGTGGCATTTGCCAAAGCCCACAGCCTGCTAAAGGATGGAAGCTGGAAAAGTGGCAGAAGGATTTTCAGATGAATCTTCTGTTGAATTACACCACAGTCGACGCAAATATTGCAGGAGACCTACTGGAGCCCGCATGGATCCGAGAATCCCCCAGAAAACAGTGAAGTTTGGTGGGGGAAAATCATGGTCTGGGGTTACATCCAGTATGGGGGTGTGCGAGAGATCTGCAGGATGGAAGGCAAAAACAATAGTCTAAAATACCAAGAAATCTTAGCTTCCTCTTATATTCCCAACCATAAAAGAGGGCAAATTCTGCAGCAGGATGGTGCTCCATCGCATTCTTCCATCTCCACATCAAAATTCCTCAAGGCGAAGAAGATCAAGATGCTCCAGGATTGGCCAGCCCAGTCACCAGACATGAACATCACTGAGCATATGTGGGGTAGGATGAAAGAGGAAGCATAGAAGACGAAACCAAAGAATATTGATGAACTCTGGGAGGCATGCAAGACTGCTTTCTTTGCTATTCCTGATGACTTCATCATTCAATTGTATGAGTCCTTGCCAAACCACATGGATGCAGTCCTTCAAGCTCATGGAAGTCATACAAGATATTAAATTTGGATCTCACAGCACCACTACTACTTTATTGTATTTGCAAATTTTTCAATTTCTGTATAGGTGACAAAACCTTTGTCTTGCCAAAATTTGACCTTTCTGTCTTGATTAAATGATAAATCTTTTTTCAGTGAAACTCATTTATTTCAGTGCATTAAACGTCATTTGGGAGGGTTTTAGCTTTTCATATGAGCTATTTCTAACATCAATTGATGAATTAAAAATCAGGTTAATAGCAGGTGTTTCTACAAAATAGATAAGCGACACGACTTTTGTCAGGGACTGTATACCATTTAGCATTCAGTTTTTTTAATAGTAGGCATTATACTGTGAAGTATACAGTAATCAGTAAGCTAATATTCCATACTAAACATAGCTGTTTATGTCAGTGACATTAACTCTCACCCCTCTTCTACAAACCTGTCAGGGCTAATGCTAATTTAAAATGAGACTCAGTATATGCTTGTTTTCCTTTAATTAGCGCTAAGGCAGTCATAGAGTTTTGTGAGTTGTTCTCTGTTCCCCCAGTTGTCGAGGTTGATGACCCTGAGCTTGGCACTCGCTGAAGAGGGGAGGGAGTGAATTGATGGTTCGTTTAGCCTCATTAATTAGAGCAGGGGTCAGTGTGAGAGCGCGAGGGAAAGGCAGGGCTCCGGAGCAGATTGTGTGAACAGCCTCTTTTTTCATCCGATTCTTAGCAGTCTCAGCATCTGGATTTAGCTTGTTTTGACACTAGATGATTTCATTGTAGTGATTGTGTCAGAGATAACTAGGGGATGTCGTTCATTCATATTGTGGTACTAGATTCATAAATGTCCTGGATATTTTCCAATTAAATGGTTTAAAGTCCACTTATAAGCATTGTTTCATGATCAAAAACAGCATAACCCTGCTGAAAAAAAAACAGCCTTTCAACGGGCCGGTGTTCTTTTCATGAGTTTCATATGTAAATGAGCTATGCTATGGTTTGCTAACTACTTCAAATGTGAAATGAGTAAAGCCCCAACAAATTTCTGAATGTTGAAAAGGTTCTGATATCTAAAGCATAATGGTTCATAATAGTTCTGATATTGCAAATGTGATGCTTTCTTGTTTTCGCATATCATTTTCCATTAATGGATGTTATATGAACACACACTTCAATATGAGCTATCATTTTGAACTGTCATTGCACATTTATGTTGCAGTCACACTCAAAATCAGAAAAATATTTTCACTATTTACTGAAAGAAATATCAGACGCTAGTCCCAAAATTATTCATGACACAAGCGCAGAAGGATTTAGCTTGTTTTGACACCGGATGATTTCATTGTAGTGATTGTATTAGAGGTAACAGAGTTAATTTCATTCATTCATTTTGAAGTATTAGATGCATAAATGTCCTGGATCTACACTATATTTCCAAAGGTTTTTGTACGCCTGCCTTTACATACTTTAATGACATCCCATTCTTAATCCGTAGGGTTTAATATGGAGTTGGCCCACCCTTTGCAGCTATAACACCTTCAACTCTTCTGGGAAAGCTTTCCACAAGGTTTAGGAGTGTGTGTATGGGAATTTTTGACCATTCTTCTAGAAACTCATTTGTTAGGTCAGGCATTGATGTTGAACGAGAAGGTCAGGACTCTGTGCAGGCCAGTCAAGTTCCTCCACACCAAACTCGCTCATCCTTCGCTCATCCTCTTCATGGACTTTGCTTTGTGCACTGGTGCGCAGTCATGTTGGAACAGGAAAGGGTCATCCCCAAACTGTTCCCACAAAGTTGGGAGCATGAAATTGTCCAAAATGTCTTGGTATGCTGAAGCATTAAAAGTTCCTTTCACTGGAACTAAGGGGCCAAGCTCAACCCCTGAAAAACAAACCCCCACCATAAACCATGGTGTGCCATGGGCAGTCTCCTAAATTGCAGAATATTGAATGGGTGCTGATATTACATATGTGATGCTCTCTGAATGGCTTGGTTTTTCAGATAATTTTTCGATGTGCTATGGGAGTGTGTACATTTTCAATTGAACTATTTTGTTTTATTATTTCATTTATGTTTTCCATTATATGTCCCATTTACATTTAATGAAACTAAACATGTTTATCTGAACCAGTGTGTAAAAGGGTAGGAAAAAATTTATTTGCCTCAATATGAATCGATATGAACTATTATTACACATTTAAAGTTGCAATCACCCTCAAACTTATTCCAAAAAATATTTACTGAAAGAAATGTCAGACGCTAGTCCCAAAATTATTCATGACACAAGCGCAGTAGTAATTTGAGTGTCCTCTTTTCCTTATCTTTCAGTGGATGGGAGCTGGTCGTGCTGGTCACCTTGGTCTAAATGCTCAGTGACATGCGGAGGAGGCCACTACATGCGCACACGCACCTGTAACAACCCTCCACCTGCCTACGGAGGTGACATCTGCCTGGGTTTGCATACTGAAGAGGCTCTCTGTAACATCCAACCCTGCCCTGGTACACACACTCACTTTATCACGTGCATGAACTCAACCTATGTGAACTCACACACACATTCACACCTTGACGCCAACAGGAAATTACATGACTTTTTTTTCGGATAGGAAGCCTTTGTCTTGTACCTGCTTTCCTTTCTTTGTGTCTCGCGTCTAAAGCGGCCCGTGGGGGAATGAAAGAAGAGGAAATCAAAATGTCACACATCATAGAAAAGCAAATGGTAAAGCCGAGCTTGCGATATGAAGATAATATGCATAAGCTCGCAGCAGGGAGTGCAGTAGAGGAGGGCAAGATAAGGCGATTGATGACAGAGTCAAACCTTGCACATTGATCCACGGAAAGGTGAATGGGGGAAGAGAGCTTGTATTCAAATGTCAGTCCATCCATTAGCCAGAAGTGTAGTGAGGTTACGGAGTGACCTTTATTAGCTGCGTTCAGGTCTATCTGTCACACCATTCATTACACGCTAGCGTGTAGCTGTACAGTGCAGTCTGGAGACAGGGAAACGGGATAAGTGAGGGGAATGCTAATCAGAAGACCCTGTGTGGAAGTTCTCCTAAACTGAATTTCAACCTTTTTATGTTCCGTTGTAGAGTTTGGTTTATTAGTTAATCAGTTCCCTCGTATGATAACCCAAACACAATTTCAAGCCTTTCCTGCTAAAATCTATTGTACCATGCAGGTCTAAGGGGCAAATTTTACAAAAGAGGGTAAATTTGCTTGCTGCCGCAATCTAATGCCAGGTTCAGACTGCACAATATCAGCTCGATTTTGGCACAGTCCGTTTGACGTAGGGTTGTGGTGATTCATAAATGACAATGGGTGTCGGGATGCAAGAATCGATCATTTCTTCTCATTTACTGTGTCATAGTGGACTATAACCGAAGCTGCATCTGTGACTCTTCAGCCCCCGATGACGGGTTCCGTCACATCTATGTTGTTGACCAATAGGTACACAGCTTTCAAACATGGCGAAATTAAAGAGAGATGGTATTGGTGCTGCTAGGTGGAATTATGCAGTTGAGGAAAGGTTTGTGGAGCTAAAACAACAATACTCCTACCTATATGATGTTAGTGAATAGCATGACAGAGTGAAAAAAGATATATGCTGCCGAACGATAGTGGAGACACTTAAGCAACCCGGTGAGTACTGGAATTAGTATTAGGCTAGTAAAACCATTTGTTTGCTAGTTTCACCTTAGTTGATGACATCTAGACGGCTAGCAATGATTGGTTGGGAAGTAACATGTAGTTTCATTTCCACTACACGACAACAATTTAGGAGACAAAATCGCATAATCTGACACATTGACTGTTGTAACATAAAAATATTGTGTACTCTGAACCCGGCATAATAAAAGCACTGATGTGGAAAGTTTTGCAGGTGATCTACTGTAAATAAATTAATTGTCAGGTCAGATGGGGGGGCTAAATAATGCAGCAAATACGACTGATTTGACTACCGCAGTCCTCAGTAAATCACCTTGCATGATTAATTTAAATACTCTCCGCCCATAAATTTGATTCATTTTAAAACTCCTACAAATGCATACACAATAAGGTCAGCCGCAAAACTGTGTCCATGCCTTTTCATAGCTAATTTCACTGTATGCCTTTAGTACAGTCATTCCCAAACTGTGGTCCGCGGACCACTAGTGGTCCATGGAGAGGCAAAATAAAATAAAATAATCTTTTTTTTACCTTCATTTTACCAGGAAATTCCCATAAAAAATAAAAAGTAAAAAGAATATGTAGGCCTATATTGATATAACATTTGTATTAAATTGTCAAGTTATTGTGCGATTACTAAAATAGGCTAGTGGCGCTCGGCCGTGACGTTCAAGTATATAAATCGGTGGATAGCAACAGGTTCTCTGAAGAGAAAAGAGACAAGAGGCAGAAGTTACAAAAAATGAAGATATTGACAGTGATTCGGATGCATTTATGAGCCAGATTCATCATTAAAAAAATGAAGAAAAGGAGGGTGAAGAGAAAATACTGCAAAAGCTATTTAGCTTTAGGTTTCAGTTTCAGCTACACCGTTCCCGAAGACGGCGCTTGAGTAAATAAATAAATAAAATATGTGGCAGCCGTTGTGTGCAGTAAACTGTCTTTTAACAAGCCTGTTGTACTGATGTGATGATTAGTTATAGTTTTAGTGCTAGTAAACCTATTTAGAGGTGCAGATTAATTCAGGTAGGACTGTGGGTAGACATATTTTATTATGTGTGTTATGAGGTGGTCCACAACATTTTTTGATTACAAATAGTGGTCCACACACACAAAAAGTTTGAAAACCCCTGCTTTAGTACATCCTGACAGTAGTTTTTAAATAAGGGTCTATAGGGATGCAAAGCGTAAATCTGGCCCCTGGTTTCTTGGTTTTAAGGTCACATTTACCATTGCTCAGCTATATTTTGTGGCCGAAATCCAGTCAGTCCAATATAAATATGTGCAATTGGGAGTTTTGCATGAGGGCGATAAAATTCCCCAAGGAAATTTTGCTCATGTTCAGGTTGGTCATGCAAATTCGTTTGAAAGTTACTTTTGTGTGATCTGAGCTTCATATATCTCTGTTATTGACAATGGACTTTTTTGCACACAAAATTTCACTATTGGGGCCGCACCTTTAGAGGGATTTTGGGTAATTGCCAGGTTGTGAGACTAGCTGGCCGATCAGCTAGACCAGCTAAAGACCAGCCTGGCCAGTCAGGGAGAGCAGCTAGACCATCTTAAACCAACTTGGGCTGGTTTAAAGGCTCATAAAACCCTATTTTACAGCACCGGTTCTCACCACAGTTTTAAAAAATTCTAAAAAAATAAATACATTTAAAAAAAGTGTTTCATGACCCTAAGATGTTATTTAGCAGGGTTAAAATTGTCATCATTAAAGTCACCTTCCAATTAAAATAAAGCCAATATACTGTCCTGACTTTCTTGATGTACTTTATAATTTGTATTTTGTTTTCTTAATTTTTAATCAGAATCACGTTGCCAACATTTACCTGTAAAACTATAATAAATAAGATGGGCACTTCACATTTCCTCCCCTCTACATAACTTTGCATCTGATTTGGATTTGTTGTCATTATGTACAGAGAGCTGGTCTGATTGGTCCGAATGGTCCCCCTGTGACTCATCGGGGTCTCAAGTTCGCCTGCGGCACTGTGACGTCCTGTTTCCTACCGGCAACCAGTGCTCTGGCAACAGCAGTGAAACACGTGCCTGTCTGCCCATCTCCAACTTCATCCCAGGTGGGCACACAAACAACACACACACGTATATACACACCCAAACACTTGCCATATCGACCCCTGGACAAACAAGGATCTTCCCTTATTGACAAGAAGTAATGCGAGACACACCAAACCATTGATTTCTGCAGTGCAGGGATAATTAGCCTCTCATCCTCTGCCTTGTCTAAGTGGCATGATCGAACAAATGCATTACAGTGATATGTTTCATGTTGCAGTTGCATTTATATGCTCAATACCTGAGATACTTCTGCTGCACCTAACGACTGGTTTTACAAACTCAAACATGAGGTCGCTAATTGAAAGTAGGAAGATCGTATCTTAATAACTGTACTTCCTGCTCTGATGATAAGCGTCTTGAAAATGAGTTAATATGTGATCAACCATTTTGTGGAGATGGAAATAGCTAAACATATGATCGTCAGGGGAGTTATTACAGCGCAGGGAGTGATTTTTTTAAGACTATTCTGTAAATCTTGTGTAAATATTGTCTGCCCTGCAGAGCCCTTATCTTTCACAGAGTAACATTCCATTACAGCTCATTAGAAAAGTTTTATACCTCATTTACTTCCATTACTGATCATAAAAATGCATCGCAGGTGCTTTATTCAGCTCTTAGAATTTTGCGATAATAGTTTGAGTTTGAAATTTGCTTGCTATAATGTTCTGAAACTTCTAAAGATCTCATTTATCAGCCTGACGGATTAATGTCCCTGTTCCTCCCTTGATTTTTTTCCCCCTTTTTCCTCAGAAACGTCTGTTGCACGTTCAAGTCAGGAGGAAAGATGGTGTGGAGGTAAGCACTGTATGCAGACTCATAAGTAGTGTACAAGCAGCCTTCATCAGTCTGCTGGGGTTTGACTGTACATTATCCCATTTAGTAAACGGCTACTTGCCAAATAAATAAATACATGGACATGAAATATTGATTCAAGTTAAAGTTATTGTAATCTTAGCTTAAAGCTTAGCTTAGATCAACTGAAAGCTTCTGCTAATAAAAAGCCATGTTTTTGGTAGATTTCCTTTTCAGCAAGGATGCATTGAATTGATTAAAAGTGATTGTTAAGTGTTACAAAAGTAGTGTACAAGCAGCCTTATGTCAGTCTGCTGGGGTTTGACTGTACATTATCCCATTTAGTACACGCCTACTTCCCAAATAAATAAATAAATACATGGACATGAAATATTGATTCAAGTGAAAGTTATTATTATCTTAGATTAAAGCTTAGCTTAGATCAACTGAAAGCTTCTGCTAATAAAAAGCCATGTTTTTTATAGATTTTTTTCTTTTTCAGCAATGATGCATTAAATTGATCATAAGTGAATGTTAAGACATTTATAATGCTACAAAAGATTGCTATTTCAAATAAATGCTGTTCTTTTGAACTTTCAGTATTTAAAATATATAAATAAATATCAAAAATATTAAACTAAAAAACTTTTCAACATTGATAATAAGAAATGTTTCTTGAGAAATCAGCATATTAGAATGATTTCTGAAGGTTCATCTGACACTGAAGACTGATTATATTTATATTATATTTTTATAATAAATACAGTTTTAAATAATATTTCACAATATTACTGTTTTTACTGTCAAATAAATGCAGCCTTGGTGTGCATAAGAGACTTTCAAAAACATAGTGAACGGTAGTGTATATTAAAATGAAGTCCTCCAAGGTCAATTTTACAACAGAGGCCCTGTTTACACCTGGTATTAAGATGCATTTTGGTCGATCGGATCGCGATCTAAATGTTTTGAGCTTGTCCACTTTCGACCACTTCCAGATGTATTCGAAAACGCATTCAACCGGATATGCTTTCATAGTGAGTTTCGCTCATGAGGTTGAATGTGTTTGAACAGACAGAAAAGACCATATGCTCTCCGCCTACTGACAGACAGGATTTAAACTTTGTCGGCTGAAGACCCAAGTTTGGTTTGAAGACGAAAAATGTACCAAGCACAATGTTCTCTCACCGTTCCTGATTTCTAACACACACACACACCGCTTTCAGATTGGTCTTGTGGCTGTCAGAGCAGAAATAAAAGCTGTAAATTGTGCAAGCTTATTTTGTCGATTACATGGAAAGATCTGAAAAAGCTCACACATTTACCTGCCCATAGACCCTCCCCTCAAAGAAATCAGGACAGAAGTGATCAAAAGTGGACAAACACCAGGTGTAAACGGGAATGTGTCTCCCTCGTCTATTTGTGCCAGAGAAAAGAGTGATCAAAGAGAGACGAAAGTAGCAGTGATGTTTCCATGAACAGCAGTGAAACATACGTTTCAGTGTTTATTACCTGACTGCTCACTGTCACAGCTGACCAATCAGAATCCAGCATTCCAGAAAACAACATAATTCTTGTTGCAATTTATCCAGTGTGCATCAAAACGGATGTTCAACACACTGATTGCAGAGACAATGTGCCCCAATGCTTTTTGGGGAACCATTAAACAAATGCACATTTGGAATGGTTTGTCATTGTACATTTTTTCCATTTATAGCAATTATGCTATAATTAATTGGCTGTTCATGAAGATTCAAGGCAACAGCAATACTGACTGTAAAATACTATAATGTTTAATTGGCTCAGGTAATGGATGATTTATACCCGCTGGCTTTAGGATCAATGCTTGCATCGGATCATTTAGTTGTTTTGCCTCTTTTGCCAGACTTCAATGTGTTCCACATGATCGCCGTGGGTCTGAGCAGCTCCATACTCGGCTGTCTGGTGACCCTACTGGTGTACACTTACTGTCAGAGATACCAGCAGCAGTCCCATGATGCCACGGTCATCCATCCCATATCTGCCGCCCCCCTCAACACCAGCATCACCAACCACATCAACAAACTGGACAAGTACGACTCAGTTGAAGCCATTAAGGTGGGTGATATTCACTCATACTATTCGAAAATGTTGTTTATGTTGTTAAGGCGATGGATCCAGCTCTGTGTGTGAGTGTGTGCGAATCTGTCTTGTGTCTAAATCAGTTCATAAATTCATACACTGCTTTCTCATAAGTAATTTGAAAAGTTTTGATTCAGTTTGTACACTCAGTGTTTGTGTGAGATTGTCTCAAATGAAATCAGAAACCAATATGCAGCTCATGTCAGTACTTTTCTGAGAATGTTATTGTTGTTAGTGGGCTTTAACCCTGTAAAATGTATCTGTTCTTAAATGTAGGGTTTTTTTATTACATAGATCATTATGCAATACACTTTGAGATTTAGTCACATGGATAATTTTTTCATAAGCACAGCAAAAATAAAGCTCGCCATCATTTTTCACATTCAGTCAGAAGGACAGTTAAAGCTTCATTAGACTTGAATGTACAAGACTCACGACTAATTACAGAAAGTGCTCTTCAGTTATTGCTTGTTCAGACACTTTTGTGAAGTTGATATTTCATCATCTGGATGCTGCAATAGAATAGCATCACTTACACAATACCCTGAGCCCAGAAGGTTAATATAGCAAATGAAACTTGCCTTTGTTTTACTGTCCTGAGACTGTAGACAGTCACCAGCTCAGCTTCATCCCTACTGATGACAAGAATGAATGGACCTTCAAGGCTACACAATATTAATGCCATGCACAACTTACTTGTCGTATTGTTTTTCTCTTCTTCTGAATGCTGTCAGTTTGTTACTGTAAGTATGGAATATATCTTCCCATACAGGATCCTTAAAGGCAACATGACATCAAAATTGCTCATATTTACTTTTTTTAATACATGTTCCTGTGCATGATTCATCAATATGTTATTCCAACGACTTATTTATAATATCTCACAATATAATATTAAGTCATCTAGAAAGAAAATAATGTTGACTAATAGCCAAAGATCTGGTTTGTCATTGTTTTAGGCCTCTTCTATAGGAAACGTAAGAAGTTAAAGGGAGAGTTCACCCAAAAATGAAAATGCTGTCACCCTCACACTGTAAATCCGAAAAGTTGGCAAAACTAAAAAAAAATTTTTTTCAATCAAGTTTTTTAAGTTAAGAAATTGAAAGTTTAAGTAAGAGTAACATGTGTTTTTTATTTTGTAATCATACATTTCAATTGCTGTAAACGTAAAATATTTGTGTTAGCTAATTCATAAATTCAACTTAAAAATATAATGTAATGGTTACACAATGCGTTGGTAGCATTAGCATATCATAGCACTTGCTGAATGAGGACAGCAATATAATACATTTAAGAATATATCCGTTCTCAAACTAAACAAATTCTCGGCGGTCCTCAACCAATGAAAGCTGCGATAGAGTCCAGACCTTCTGCCATCAGTCTGAAGCTCTGGCTACACGAGACTACCATGATGGTATCCCTAAAAAAACATCATAACAGAAACTCCTCTAAACTAGCTTAACAACACATTAAACTCTACTAAATCTCCCACCTAGCGTTAATCTTGTGCAAAAAACATAATATAACACTTAATTTAGGCATTTAATGTCCCTTTTAAGTGTCATAGCAAAGCATGCTGGGAAATAGAAATCCCAGCCCAGTTTCGGTTAAATTTAAGTTAGTCTAAATTAAAAGAAACAAGTTCATAAAACTCAAAACAATTATACAAATCTGATGACTTAAAATGTGACAGTTTTGAGAACTCAAAAGAAATATAAAGTTCTGAATATAAAATATAAAAGTTAATGTTTTAACTAATCTGTTTAATTTGAGTTGCTCTACTCAAACCAATTAATTATTTTGAGCGTTAGGGTTTACAGTAAGTCTTTTATTCATCTTCAAAACTAGAATAACGTTTTTTTTCTCTAATTACTTATGTCCATCCTTTGAAAGTCCACACAACCAAAACTTTCACACGTCAACAAGTACAAAAAGTAAAGTCTTCTAAAGAGATAAATTACATAATCATATGGATTACTTTTTGTATAAAAAGTTTTGGTTGTGTGAACTTTCAATGGATCGATAAGAAATGATTTAGACACTTTTTTGAGGGGGTGAGCTATCCCTTTGTGTAATAAAAGGTTCAACACGGTCTCACTCCTATTCATCACATATTGATGCTTGGTCAGAACCGCTCTGCATCACTTATTAACACACAGGGTACCCCCCTTAATGTTTTAATCGCTGAAATTATGATTCCGCCACTCCGTGAACACACACACTCCACTCAGTCATATATCTGATTCAAATGATGCACAAGACTCTTAAGCATGATGTCATCAGTCACAAGACACACGAGAGCTGCCGTAACGTTTCTTCGGGCGGCACATTTTTTAAATGTGATCTTCAGAGGATGGACTCAACGCTGACCGCTTTTGGGGATTTTATTCACACAAATCAATCGTTTGGCCTCGGAACACTTGGAATATTGGACTTTTTTAATAAATTGTGGCTGCAGTCGTATCTGCCTGTTATATCCTTTTTTTATAATACACAAATGGGTAGGTTTAGGGATGGGGTTGGGTTACGTGTTCAAAACGTGTCTGAATAGCGTCAATTAAAAAAAAGAAAAGAAATGTAAATAAAATTCTGCTGGCTGATTAAATTGAGAATCACACTCCATGTCATAATGGCAAAATCATAACCTAATATATAGTTTCAGGATTCATCATGACAATAACCATGCCCAACGCCGTTGTATATGATGCCAAAGGCTTCTAATTGAAATCAATGGAGTACTGTGCGTCGAAAAACGATGCTAAAGGGGTACCCTGTGCATTAAAAAGTGACCCCTGAGGGAACAGACCAAGCGTCAATATGTGAAGAATAGGAGTGAGACCATGTTGAAAGGTTACTGTAGTAATAGCCAATAGCAATACATATACTAATGCCATGATGCTTTTAAGATTTGACATTGACAAGCTTTGACATTAAACATCTACATCCCGGTCAAAAATCCTGCTTAAAAGTATAGTTTTGGTGTGTTAGAAGCTAAATAGACTGCCACAATTGACCATTGGTATGAAACAACATGATGGATAAAATCAACTCCCGCATGGTTAATTACTATGTTTCACATTAAGGAAATAAAAGGCCGTTTCATGTTGACTTTAATGATAGCTTCACAAAAAGACCATAAACGACAGTGCAAGCCTTCTTTCCGTCTCCTGCTGCCCTGAGGATGATTGTGCTCCATTCCTCTTTTCAGCCTGACGTTTCCGTACTCTTGCCTTTGGACGAGCACCACATTTGCCAGCCTTTGTCTTCTAACACTGGTGTAGCGCGAGGCCTGGAGATTTTCTACTAACTCTTGACCGGCATTACCATCCTCTCCTCTGACTCTCAGACCTCTCGCGAATCCCTTCTCCTTCCCCTGACCCTCGTGTACGTGGCAGGTGTGCTCGCCCATTCGTTCTGTCTGCATATGTCACCAACATTTCCCATCATCCCACAAAGCAGATACTCAGGCTTGTGAGAAGGCAGTGTAATTTTGGTGTCGTGATTATGGCTGTCTCTACTACCATTTTGTTGCATGCACCCCCCATCTCTTTTATTCTCTACCTTGTAAATCGGATTAGTCTTTTCTTCTAAATTATTATTTTGCTTGCTTGTTATTGCCACCCCGCTGAGCTCAGTTTTAGCTTACAGCTTTGTAACATTTGCTTTTAATTGTTCTTCTAATTATGTAGGAGACTTTGTCGTTTTACAAAAGACTGAACTGAATAAATACCTTTTCATCATTATCTTGATTTATCTTTTTGCATTTTGTTATTTTGATAAGCATTTATTAAAATAACAACATTGAAACAAACATCTTATTTTTTATATATTTAATATTTATAAACCTTGTTTTTTTTTCATTAAAAAGATGATAAACAATTGATAAACATTTTAAAATATGGTTTAAAATAACCATCTTACTTATTTACTAACCTTTTAATATATAAACCATGTCACCTTAAGTCATTTTTCAAAGACAATTTTTTTTATTTTAATAAGAATTTTATAATAAAAATAAAAAATAACGTCAGACATTTTTAATTGCTTTTCTAATAAGAACTATTTTATTAAAAACTGGCTTCTTCTGCAGAGCTACAATGAAACCATGTTGAGCATTTGGGTGGCAGAAACAGCAAAAATTCATTTCTGGTTTTGAATAAAAAGCCATTTCCATGTTGTCTTGATGCTGTGACGTTTTGACTGCTCTTTTTTTATTTTTCTGTGAATGATACTAACTTCCTTGGCCGATATTTTAAATTAGTTATAGTCAGCTAAGTGGATCAGTCTTTTGTTAAACCCTCTTCATGGTTTGACCATCATTCAGTCTCAAAGCAAGATTTTTGTTGAATTTTTCAAGTGATTTGTGATTTGATTTCTTCTTTGCCTTGATCCACAACCTAATACAGTCCGACTTTCCATCCATGATGCAAAAAAACAAATTAATAAATTTCTATTCTGTGATGTGTTTCTAAAACCATGCACCTTTCTCTCTCATCCGCAGGCTTTCAATAAGAATAACTTGATCCTGGAGGAAAGAAATAAGTATTTCAACCCTCAGCTAGCAGGAAAAACATATACCAACGCATACTTCACTGACGTCAACACATATGACGACTTTTAAAAATGGATCTGTGATTCCAGTCATCTTCACCACATCAACTTCAGCACCTAGTGATTTTATTTTTCTTTGTGGGTTGCTTGCCCGGATGAATAAAAAGACATTTTAAGTGGGACCATTTTATCATCGAATGCCAATAAAGCTGTACAGAACCATTTTCAGAGTTAACAAGGACATCATGCTCTCCAATTGTGTGGACATCACTAAATGAAATTGAACAATGATGAACAAATAAAGCAGGCGATTTGATTCAACCGTGACGCCGATAAACTCTCGCTGTAGAAATGGCACATGGACGATTTGCATGATTCTTCATCTAATGTGTTTTTCTTTATTGTTGCTTTTTGCATGGTTGGTCGCATTCCAGTGTTTTGTGGGCGGGGCCTGTGTCCTAAATGGGTGGTGCCTTCTCGGACTGCTTTGTCTCCTGTGCCGAATCAGAAGCCCCTGTGCCTCACTGAGGACCTACAGTGGTCTCCAGTGCACCTGCCTGCCCTCAAATAGGGTTTGCAACACACCATCCATTTGTAAATACCAAGGTCTCTGAAAAATGTGTTCATGTATCTCTCAGTATAGGGGCACTTCTTAGTCGAGCGCTTAGCAGTGGTGGGAATCTCTGTGTTTTTGTTGTACAATACACTTTTCATGACGCGTATGTCAGTGTAGCTTTTATAGACGAGTCTATTCCAGAAGAAAAAAAAATATTTCAAAGTAACCCTGTTCAGTCGCCAAAACAAGACATTAATTGTCATATTAACATTTGTCTTTATGTGGTGTAAGGTCTGCAAAAAAGAGAGAATGTGAAACATTACAGGACCTTTTATGTAAAACATTGAACATTTGAATATTATCAACATGTTTCTATTTGTTTAGATGTTTAGTAGTTTGAAATTTTATGAGGAAAGAGTATTATCTAGGCTATAAAAAAAAACAACAACTGCTTTTTCAGCTTTATTTTCTTTAATTTTAAGACAGTTCAATGACTTTACGTATAACTTAACCATCCATCCATCATGGAGATGTGTTTGGGAATACACTTTTTCAATTTCTACTAATTCTTTTCTACTTGTAAAACTTGGTTTGCTTGTTTTATGTGCATAAATTAAAATTGCTTCATATACGTCACTGTGTTCGATCAATGAAATGTGACATCCTGAGTTGTTGCTTGAATTAACATATTTAGTCTAGCTTTATTGGAAATCCCTGTCTGTGGCTACACCATAGACTGTATAAAAATATGGACGTAGTGTCCGTGATGTCACCCATGGGATTCTGCAGAGCAGTTTTGAAGCGTAATGTAGAGTCGAGCTGGCCGTTGCCATCTTAGCAGCGCGTCATCAACCGTCACTCCCGGATAACAGAAAATGGGATGTGGGCAGAGCTGAGGTGATGCGATGACTAACAAACAACAGATAAATGGCTCCCCACCTGCCACTCAAAGTGGCCACGCCCTTAATTATGCAGAACTTTAAGGCTTTATATGATGTAAACAAATGTGCTATAAAAAAATTCACCCCCCTCACAGTCATCATGAAGGGCAAAACTAGCCGTTTAGACCAAAACTAGAATTTGTACCAGGCTGTAAACATGTTTTATTCTGTTGTAAAGTTGGGCATTTTAACACGGCCCAATGTGATTCTGCTCCCTTCTGGAGCCTGTCCCTAGTGGCCAGACGATGAACTGCAGTTTAATCCACTTCCGTATTGGCTTCAAGAGAGATCGCGGGAGGTTGCCGCTTAGGCTACACTCATGTAAAATAATATTCACAATCAAATAGATTTCGCGACATTAAGTGAAATGTCCAACTAGTGGCGCTAAAAACACGTTCTATTTTCTCCGAAACAGCTGAACGTGATTGTGGTAACTTAGCGTGATTGTGGTAACTTATCACTGCAGTTCGGAAATAGTGAGCAAAAACAAATATGAGATTAAAAATAATAATAACAATAAATACGTGTTTGCTAAAGTAATCATGCCGTTTTAGCTTCCTATGAGCTCCTTTGTGGGGTGTCGTATCTCGTGTTTCATGGACTCCTCAGCTCTTGTTACTCATGGCAACTCCAACGCTGATACCAGGTGAGATACCGAGTAGCTAACTCTGTCAGACAGGTCATATATGCATTATTAGATGCGTCAAAAAGTAGGCTATTTTACAAATAATACATTTTGGTAAAAGTATTTGAGATCATAGCGCAAGAAACCGCTTGAAAATACATCTTTATTATTCGATAGCCTGGACTCTGAAAAAGAAACAAATTGTTCCGCTTAAAGGGATAGTTCACCCAAAAATTTAAATCACCCCATAATTTACTCAAGCTCAAGACATCCTAGGTGTGTGACATTATTCTTTCTTACGAATACAATTGAGTTCCAAGCATTATGGCAGTGAAATTTGAATAAAGGTGTATCCATCATCCATTATTCGTAATCCACATATGGCTCTGCGGGGTTAAAGGAACACTCCACTTTTTTTGAAAATAGGCTCATTTTCCAAGTCACTTAGAGTTAAACAGTTGAGTTTTACCGTTTTTGAATCCATTCAGCCGATCTGGCGATCAGCCGATCACTGAATCGGATTAGACCATTAGCATTGCACTCAAAAATGATGACCAAAGACTTTCAATATTTTTCCCATTTAAAACTTGACACTTCTATAGTGACATTGTGTAGTAAGACCAACGGAAAATGAAAAGTTGTGATTTTTTTAGGCCGATATGTGTAGGAACTATTCTCTCATTCCTGCGTAATAATCAGGGAACTTTTGATATTACACAGCGCCTGCAAGTAGTCCTCAGATCGGTAACTTCCAATGTGACCGGCACTAAGTTTGTGTAGTTGCAGATAATGCAGACAGAGTTGCAGCCGGCAAATTAGGTAGTGGATTTATCTGTGCGATTAGCCATGGTTCTGTGTGTTGTAAAGGGCTGTGATAGTAAGTCAAAGGTGTATTCTACCATCATGTTTCACAGAATACCAACGAAAAACAAGGAACGAAAGAATCAATGGTTAGCTGCTCTGAACATAGATATCAAAACATCGCTAACTTAGATTCAATCAAGAAATTGCGTTTTTGCTTGAAAAGCAAAAGCATTTTGGACCAGATGACTATTTGGAAAACATGGACAGTGTTACCTGTACCACGGTACAGTGTCTAAAAGATATGGCCAGACAGGACGAAGTGTATTATCACCCATGGTTGTAAGTATAACATTATTATTTTTAGTTAGTTTGAACGTTCAGATTGAAAAAGCACTGCTATTGTCTTTAGCTAACAGTTACCTGTGAATGCAATCACTGAGAGTCAGTGTGGGGGTAAATTTGCTCAACCATTTGGTTTATAGTATATAAGCGTTAGTAGTTCTGTTGTAGAGTTCTGGTGAGGAAGTGTAACGTTATAAGTTACTTTGATTAAAATAAACTTGTGGAATTGTCGTTATTGTTTATCTAACCTACAGTTTCTATGGTACAAAATACTAGTGATGTTACGTTCTGTGCTGAGGCTTCGGAGCGTGTGCAGGGTTTTTCCTGCATTTAAAATTATTAAATTCTGTGCAAGCAGGCTATCACGTTGGCTATGCTGACGGAATTTTCAGGCGCTGTGTAATATCACTGCGCCGCTGCACTGGACGGCCGCAAAGTTCCCTGATCATTATCCAGGAATGAGAAAATAGTTCCTACTCATATCGGTCTAAAAAAATCACAACTTTTCATTTTCCGTTGGTCTTACTACACGATGTCACTATAGAAGAGTCAAGTTTTAAATGGGAAAAATATTGAAAGTCTTTGGTCATCATTTTTGAATGCAATGCTAATGGTCTAATCCGATTCAGTGATGTATGCTAAGCTATGCTAAAGTGCTACCGCCAGATACAAAGATCGGCTGAATGGATTCAAAAACGGTAAAACTCAACTGTTTAACTCTAAGGGACTTGGAAAATGAGCCTATTTTCAAAAAAGTGGAGAGTTCCTTTAATAAAGGCCTTCTGAAGTGTAACGATGAATTTTTGTAAGAAAAATATCCATATTTAACACAAAGTAAAATGCCTAGCTTCGGGTGGGCTGCCTGCGTGTTGATGACATTGGACTTTTTGAACTGCAAGAAGCTATTTACTTGGTAAATCCCACACTTTGCGTGAAACTGTTCTTACGCACTCACTACGCACCGTTGATAAATGAGGGCCCAGGACATTATGTAATATATCTCCGAATGTATTCGTCTGAAAGAAGAAAGTCTACCTAGGATGGCTTGAGGGTGAGTAAATCATGGGGTCATTTTCATTTTTCGGTGAACTATCCCTTTAAGAATAGGCAAAACATTTTAAAGAAACAAGTTTTCTGAACAGTAATTTTAGAGAAGGAATGCAAGAACAAAAATGTTAAACTTCTGAAACTGCTGGGTATCAGAGTGAATAAAGAAGAAATTCCAGTTTTTAAGCCTACTTTAAGACCATAATTTGTGCAAAAAGGAATAAAAGCTGATAACGTTATATTTCCACTAGTGTTCATTTTAGCTGGAAATGGCAGCACATGTTTTTGGAGTTTTGCAAAAACGTAGGTAGATGTACGTTTTCCATTGAGTCTATGCTGCATTAATTGGGTAATAATAATAATAATAATGTTTTATTTATTTAGTGCCTTTCAAGAACCCATGGATGCTTTACATGAAGTTGATAGATAACATAAACACATACAAGTATACAGTCAGTATACAACATATAATGGGTTGTTGGAACCGACAAAGGTAGTTAATATACAAGAGAAATTACAGAAGCAATCATAGAGCTAAAACAAATTGAGACCAATGATCAATTAAAAAAGCATTATGTGAATAAGTTAGTTTTGAGAGATATTTGAAAGGTCTGGAGTGAAGAGACAACACAAAGATTTTATGGTAGTTTGTTCCAGAGCTTGGACACCACATTAAAGGGATAGTTCACCCAAAAATGAAAATTTGATTTTTATCTGATTACCCACAGGGCATCCAAGATATAGGTGTGTGATATATCTTTATGCCATATTGTGTACAGACCTCACTTACCGGAAGTGATCGCTCGCTGAAGGCTGTTAAACCCTAAGGCTGTTAAATCCACCCAATTGCTTCAACCATTCTTCCAGTATTCTTAAAAAAAAATACTGTTTTGTTTCTCGCATCAATGTGTCGTCACAAGCCGCAGGGTTTAATATGGATTTGTATGTGCATGTTTTTTTTTTTACTCTTTGTTCTTATACTCTCATGTGTTCAGTGGCGCAAAAAGTGGGTATGCGCTATATGCGGCGCATAGGGGCGCAGCACCTTGAGGGCGCCAAAGCGATGGTATAATTTTTTTTCTTTTTAATTCTCTAAATGTAGATGCTGTTGTGCGTTTCTAAATAATTTCTGTATTTCCTCAATATTATATAACATTTTAGAGGACTAACAGGCTAGAGTAGGCGCCCTCATAAGATTCCATAAAATAATTTGGGATAATAATGGAATATCGCGAGTGGGCGTGGCACCCCGTGAGCGCGCTGAGCGAGCAGGAGCACAGTTGTCATAGTACTATACGCAAAGTTTTTGAAAGATGGATAAAGCAAAAGCTGTCGGGGCTAAAAATAGAAAAGAAAGAGGGAAAAGGAGATGGCATGTCAGGGATGCGACAGCAGCTTAACAAGTGGATAGTGAAAGGCAACAGGTAGGATTTAAAGTGGCGTCTGTGCTTGGAGGCTTGCACATATTCATGTTAACAGACCAGCTAGCGTTTGCTAACACTAGGAATGTAGCAGCCAAATGGGGATTAAATAAAGGCTAGTTTATATGCAAAGAGGTTGCTGAGCTGAAAACTGGAAAATATAAGGTAGCAGGCCATGTACAATAAATTACATAAATTTGGAAAACAACTAATGCAAAATAATAACTGGTAAATATAAGGAAGCATGCACAATAAATGACTAGAAGCTGGAAAACATAACTTATGCAATATGTCTGGTTTACCATTGAATCATTAATAGATTTTGTTTTACTATTAGCTGCTGTTCATGTTAGCTGTGCTGTCAGACATGTAGGCTTTAGTTACATCTACATCTGTTGGGTGACATGGAAGCTGTAATTACAGGGTCACATCTCTTTCTCTCTTTTTAAATGTCTGTTCTATATATATATATATATATATATATATATATGTATTTATGTCTGTGTGTGTATGTGTGTACTTTTAAAATCCAAAATGTGAATGTAATTTCAACAGCAGCACAACCTTACTGGATAATAGTTGTCTTATTTGATGCAATCGCTAGGCTGATTTAAGAATTGAATTTAGGCTGCTATATTTAACAGTGAGTTCATTTCATTCAGGTGTGAGGATGGTGGATCAGGAAAGACAGGGAAGGAAACAGGTAGGTCTAACATTAGATGGAAGTGTAGGGGGACCACTGGATACCAACAGATTAATTTCTTAATATTAAATAATATTAATATTATTTCAGTATATATGCACATACTGTATGGTTGGCCTACAGTGGCTGATATATGTTAAAATAAACCTTTATTATTTACATCACATTCATAATGATGTCCGGGGTTTTTTTTGGGCATGTGCTCTGCATGTGTTACATACATTATATGACTGACAGACTGCAACGGTTGGTGTTAAAAATCTTTTGTGTTCTGCTAAAAGAAATAGTCACCTCTATCTTGGATGCCCTGGGGGTAAGCAGATAAATATAAAATGTTCATTTTTGGGTGAACTTTCCTTTTAACGCCACAGTAGCCAACTTTTAAAAAAAACTTTCTCAGTTACCTTCTTTAACCTGTGTGAGATGGTAATTGTGTATCAGATCTACTTGTAAATGCTTGTGTGTGAACTAGAGGTGTTAAAATCACAGCTTATAACAGTTTACTTTGTCTCATTATCATTGGTTGCACAGTGCACTAGTACGCAGGCTTTCAGAGTTAATATGTACTAGGCTATTCATTTGTTAAAAACAGCATGCCTGAATTGCTTCGTTGAAGACTTTTCTAGTCTGTAAACATGGTCTGCAATGATTAATGTGGCATATAGTTCTCTCTCTGACCCAGCTCTCACCTCATATTGACATGCTTGATGTAGAGCCACCTGGTTCAACAAACAACAACCAACACGCAAGCACATAAGTCTAACTCAAAGAGATGAGCAATCTTGGTCCTGTAGAGTTTATCTCCATTTTTTACTAATCAAACACACCTGAACAAGCTAATCAAGGGCTTCAGGATTACTAGAAAGCTACAGGCAGGTGAGGTTTTATCAGAATTGGAGCTCCAGGACCGAAGTTGCCCATCCCTGATCTACATTGACAACAAACATCCAGAGTTGGGAAGGTTACTTTTAAAATGTATTTCACTTCAGATTACGAAACACATGCTTTAAAAAGTAACGTAATGTATTTCGTTAGACTACACAAGCTTTGTAACTTAATCTAAATACTTCAGAATACTTTGAAATATGAATAAGATATGTCACACAAAGGACTACCAAACAGGACTTGGAATTCCTCTGCATATTATTTTAAACAACATCAGTTTTCCACAATATTTCTTGAAGCAAAAAATGCAGACAATCTTAGAAAAAAAAAAACTGACGCTCAAGAAGGCAACACGATGCATCGAAGGCAACACAATCTGGGGTGTGTAAACTTTTTGAATTGGATAAACAGGATAAACTGTACTTATTGTCGTCTGGGAAACATGTAGTTATTATCTTCTGAATGGCAGTACTAAATGAGAAAATATGGTCTTTAAACAAAAATAAGAAAAATGTACACCTCATAATATTTTTTCATATTAAACTGTTATTCCCTTAAAGGAACACTCCACCGTTTTTAGAAATAGGGCTTATTCAACTTCTTTCCTACATTTAGATATGTGGGCAAATGCATTTTTGTCTCAGAGCATGAATTGTTTTAGTTTAGCTAGCTTAGCTTAGCATAATGTATGGAATCCTATGTTGCCAGCTAGCATGTCCCCAATAAAAGTGATCCAAAAACCCCCACCTAATTACTTCTTGTGGCCTGCGTATTCACAACGAGTACAAATAGCGATGCAGATTAAGACTAGGCGATTTACTAGACAGATATTGACTTGGGACTATATTATGGTGAAGCACAGGCGAAGCACGGCTACTTGGGTACAGAGATATCACACAACACATGAAATCCCACAACCGACGTGAATAGGGGATTTCATGTGTTGTGTATCTAAATGTTGGAAAGAAGTTGAATAAGCCCTATTTCTAAAAATGGTGGAGTGATCCTTTAACTAAGACGAGTTGATACATACCTCTCTCGTCTCAGTCTCTCGCCCACTAAGCCCAGTTCATTCATTCAGTACCAAACAGAGATCAAGTTAGAAGCGACCAAACACCTCCAAGTTTTCCCTATTTAAATACAGTTACACTTATAGTTCAACGACCAAGTATGGTGACACAAAATAAAAAAGGTTAAAAAGGATAGCTATAATGTATGGCGGAATAGCACTTTTGAGAGTACTTCCACTCGGCGCAGTAAAAAGTCATGCCTGAAAAATCCTCTTCACGTTGGTTCTATTGACGGAAAGGTTTTAGGCATGACTTTTTACTGTGCAGAGTCGAAGTACTCTCAAAAGTGCTATTCTGCCATACATTATAGTTATTATCCTTTTTAACCCGCTTAGAAAAGCGCCACGTTTTATTTTGTGTCACCATGCTTGGTCGTTCAACTATTCGTGTAACTGTATTTAAATAGGGAAAACGTGGAGGTGTTTGGTCGCTTCTAACTTGATCTCTGTTTGGTACCGAATGAATGAACTGGGCTTAGCCCACTAAAGTGTCACCGTGCGTCAGTGCGATTAAGTGCACGCACTGAGACGAGAGAGGTATGTATCAACTCGTCTTAGTTAAGGGAATAACATAGTTTAATATGAAAAAAACGGTGGAGTATCCCTTTAATGCACTGTGTTTCATGGACACCTTTGTCCACTGCTGGTCATATAATTAGAATATTATCACAAAGTTGATTTATTTCACTTATTCCATTCAAAAAGTGAAATTTGTGTATTGTATTCATTCATTACACACAGACTGATGTATTTCAAATGTTTATTTCTTTTAATTTTATTGATTATAACTGACAACTAAGGAAAATCCCAATTTCAGTATCTCAGAAAATTAGAAAATCTCATAATTCTGACTTTATTTCTCGCAATTGCATTTGTATCTCACAATTCTGACCTTTTTTTCTCGCAATTGCGTGTTATAAAGATATAATCTCGCAGTTGTAATAAAAACAGTCAGAATTGTGAGATAAAAAGTTGCAATTAGCTAAACAAATTACTTGACATGAAACATGAAAACAGTAGTAGATCATCCAGGTAACAACAGACAGTTAAGATTTAAGGGTATGTCATTTGTTTTTACATGGCAATTTGTGTAAATTTGCCATTTTGTCTTGTGGAGTTATGTAAACATCTATGTGAAATAGCTTATTCGGGACAGTACTAAATAAAAGTAACATCCAATGATCCCAGATCTTTATTATTTTGTTAAAATAATTAAAATTTAGCATATTCTGCAAGGGGTATGAAACTTATGAGCAGAACTGTAGCTTAGGATACTTTTACAGACTGTCAGAATCTAAGAATCACCCATTTCTGTGTACATTAATTGCTCATTACAGTTTACATTAATGTTTAATGAAATAAATGACATTAAAATTTAAAGTAATCTATTTGATACCCCCAATTTAAAATGTAACTGTATTGAAATACAATTAGCCTACTCAAATTTTGTATTTTAAATTCGTAACCAAGTTACTTGTATTTTGTGATTTGTCAACTCATACTCTGAGTTTGTTCAACTAGATTGATGCAACAGGCCTCTGGAAACAATCAGACTTATCAACAAATGAACCTCAAACATGACATTAGAAGCAGGAAATACAACAAAATTCCTGACAAGACATGGGAAACACGTAGAACAGATGTCTTTTATATGTCTTATAAGTGGCATAGGGTTTCCTACACTTACAGTTTGTTTACTTGTATGTTATGTGACCATCGTAATCAGAAAACTGTGAACACACTAATGTCTTCTTAAATTGTTTGAAATATTAATTCAAAAACTGGCCCTACTTTATATTAGGTGGCCTTAACTACTATGTACTTACATAAAAAAATAAGTACAATGTACTTACTGTGTTCATATTGTGTTGCAAAACACCTTTGCTGATATTGAGGTGGGATACGGGTAGGGTTAGGGACAGGTGTGGTGGTATGGGTAAGTTTAAGGGTAGGGTTCCTGATCATGATTGGATTACTGAAAGCGTGTTATACATAACTTGTTCATTAAGAAAAACATTACAGAGCTGCAGGTTAGAGTTGAGATTCATTCTGAAATGCTATCAAAAAAGATAGTTGAATGTTTAAAAGACAATTTTAACATTTAACTTATTACAGCACAAGCAGTGAAAACCTGATTTGAATGCATTGAGTGGCTGTGGAAATCAATGCTCAGTGAAAAGCACCGTAGCCTGTAGGGGAATCATTACATTCAGATATGGACACTGCCTCAATCAATGCCTGCTTTACCAGCGCTCTCAGCAGTGTTGCCAAGTCTGCGTTTTTCCTGCGGAATTGGGCTACTTTTACGCTAGTCTCACATTGCCAGATCTTCAGACTGACGCTATCGCAGCTTTAATTGGTCGAGGACCGTCCAAGAGGACGTTTCACTGACATGCAAAGCAACCAATCACAGTTTGTTTTGTTCCGCATCAGGTTACGGGCATTTATAAATTATTAATTCAAGAACATTTTGCAAGTTTACTGTAACAATGGAGCCTTGAACCTCACATACTTTTGAAAATCCCCTGTTTAGTTGATCCTGGTAAGCGCTCATTGTTACAGTTATAAAACACGGCAGCTTTCTTCTTCAAACGATGGAGCTTGGCGTCACGGCATTTGTTTATAGGCGGACCGTTAAAAGAAGCAGCACACTCGTCTCACGGACATCCTTTAGAATTCAACCAATCAGATGACGACTTTGAAACTCCTGAAGCCTTTCCTATTTTGTGTGCCATATGCATCTGACATTCAGCCAACGAGGCTGAGACTACTTTTACACTTTGCCACAGGTAGTTCCCTTTCAGTCGGTCAGTTCCGACAAATTGGGATCTGCCTTCAGAGACCAATCTGCATCGAGTGTTTCTAAACAAGCCAACTGGCATTGGCATGCGGTTCACTCTCCGCCCGCAACGCGGGTATAAATACGGAAGTGAAACACACCATACCCGCTTTCTACTTCGGAGCCAAACATTGAATATTCAGTGTTCCTGTGAAGAGTGTGACTACGAGTCTACAAAACAAGAGGAGCTCTTTCAAGCTGGAGTTACGACACAGTGCAGCGGCGGTCGCGAGTTTGTAAGGAAGACAGCTGTTCTGACAGCTCGCTGAGCGCTGTGTGCTCGCAGTGGGCTTGCAGCCTTTAAACCACTGTGAGCATCGGCCATCTCCCCTGTGTGCCTCGGCACGTAAAGAGCGTTTCCTTCTCTTAAAAGAGCTACATGGTTTGACCCTGCGTCTTTTTCAAGATGTCATTCAAACCGTGTGTTTCTGGATGCAGCCGGTTTCTGTCCCCAGCTGGCACGGCGCTGTCTCACGTGTTTGGGCGTTCAGCACGCTGAGGCGGCGTTCGTGAATGACTCATGTTCCCACTGCGGGAACATGACCATCGCAGTTTTACGATCTAGGCTCGACTTCCTCAAAAGGGGAGCGGCCCCCTTGCGCATCCCCCGATCTAGCGGATGCAAAGCAGAGGGCTGCTACTTTGGCTGATGCTTTTGGTGGAGACCTGAGGGTTGCAGTGAGGACACCCCCGACGGGACCCCAAGCCCTCGGGATCCTCCCCCCTCCGCTGCGCCGGTTGAGCTGCTGAGAGAGCGGCCCGGTCCTTCCCACGGGGGGCCGGTCGTTACTTTCGTGGCTCCGGTTGAGGATATGATGTCAGTTGCTGCATCGGGGGACGAGCTAATGGACTCCGGAGATGAGGACTCGGCTGCGTTGGCGCCTTCGGGTGTGGTAGCGTTGCCCGAGCCTGATCCGGAGCTCACGGCTATGCTTTCCCAGGGTGCCGTGAGTGTCCGGCTGGACGACTGGTACTTCGGGACGTCCCGTGCTGGTTTTCAGCGCCCTGGCCCGGTACCTTTCTTTCCGGAAGTGCATCAGGAGCTCACGAAATTGTGGATGGCGCCCTTCAGTGCCAGACATCGAGGAAGTGGCTCCTCCGTCCTCACCACCCTTGACAGCGGCGCGGCTAAGGGTTACGTGGAGATCCCACCAGTCGAACGGTCGGCTGCGATGCAACTGTGTCCAAAGACCAGTACCGACTGGCGTGGAAATCCGCGTCTCCCCTCTTGGGCGTGTAAGTTCTCGTCCACTCTGTTGGGCAAGTCTTACACCGCCTGTGGAGAATCCGCGTCTGCTTTGCATGCCATGGCGTTGCTGCAGGTCCACCAGGCCAAGGCACTCAAGGACATGCACGAGGGTGGACCTGACCCAGCAGTTCTACAAGAACTGTGTAAGGCGACGGACCTCGCCCTCCGGGCGACGAAAGTCACCGCACACTCTCTGGGTTGGGCAATGTCCACTATGGTGGTCCAGGAACGCCACCTTTGGCTGAACCTGGCGGATATTCGTGAGACCAACAAGGTGCGGTTCCTCAACGCCCCTGTCTGCCAGGCCGGCCTTTTCGGCGACGCCATCGAGAGCTTCGCCCAGCAGTTCTCGGTGGCCCAGAAGCAGACGGGGGAGAATACACCCGAAACCACCCTGCCGCTGGCTCTCCGGAGTCCAGCGGTACCCACATTCTCAATAAAAGAGCAGTTTCCTCCCTCCCTGGGCTCCAAGAGGGCCAGGTTGGCAGTGTGCGACGCCCCAGGGCCTTGCCACTCCTTTCCTCCCCTCTTTTCGCCAGGGGGCAGTACCGTGGGCACAGAGGACCCCAACAGGCCTTCTTACCCACGGTCTGCCCCACCCTGGAATATTCGGTCAACACTCAGGACCGCCCACGGGCCTTCCGAGTCGGGGCTGAATATTCCACCTCTCTGCTTCCGGGCAGTGGGTAGCAGAGTGGGCACTGGGGACGCCACCAGGCCTTCCCACCCACCCTCTGTCCGAATCAGGAGTGCTCAGGCAACACTCCGGGCCGCCCGCGGGCCTGCCAAGTCAGGCCGGAGTACCCCCGCCTCTCTGCCCCACCCTGGGTACGTCTGTGGTGCCGTTGGTCCCGCTTGTACGGTCCCTGGGGGCCTGCCTAGGTTTCCCCTAGTTCGTCTCGCTGGCTCATCCGTACCATCAGACTCGGCTACGCGATTCAATTCGCTCGCCGGCCTCCCAAGTTCAGGGGCATCCTCTTCACCTCCGTGCGGAGCAGTGACGCCCATGTCTTGCAGTCAGAGATCGATGTCCTGTTGGCGAAGGACGCGGTTGAGCCGGTTCCTCCAGCCAATATGAAGTCAGGGTTTTACAGCCCTTACTTCATTGTCCCCAAGAGAGGCGGTGGGTTAAGACCAGTCTTGGACCTGCGTGTTCTTAATCGGGCCCTACACAAGCTCCCATTCAGGATGTTGATGCAAAAACGCATCTTCGAGTGCATCCGTCCCCAAGATTGGTTCGCAGTGATCGACCTGAAGGACGCGTACATTCATGTTTCCATTCTCCCGAGACACAGACTGTTCCTACGCTTTGCGTTCAAGGGGAGGGCATATCAGTACAAGGTCCTGCCCTTCGGGCTGTCCCTGTCGCCCCGCGTCTTCACAAAGGTCGCGAAGGCAGCCGTTGTTCCGCTCCGAGAACGCGGTGTTCGGATCCTTACCTACCTCGACGACTGGCTGATACTGGCCCAGTCTCGGGAGCAGTTGTGCGAACACAGGACATGGTGCTCCGTCACCTCAGCCTGTTGGGCATTCGGGTCAACCGAGAGAAGAGCAAACTCTGTCCCACACAGAGGATCTCTTATCTCGGTATGGAGCTGGATTCGGTCAACCGGGCTGCGCGCCTCACAGAAGAGCGAGTCCAGGCTGTGCTGAACTGCTTGAATACGTTCAAGGGCAGGATGGCGGTCCCACTGAAATTTTTTCAGAGGCTCCTGGGGCATATGGCATCTGCAGCCGCGGTAATGCCGCTCGGATTGCTACATATGAGACCGATTCAGCACTGGCTTCATGGCCGAGTCCCGAGATGGGTGTAGCAGAGCAGCAGGTACCGGGTCCCATTCACCCCATACTGCCGCCAAACCTTCAGCCCGTGGTTGGACCCTTCGTTTCTACGGGCGGGAGTACCCTTAGAACAGGTGTCCAGGCATGCTGTGGTCTTCACGGATGCCTCGTCCACGGGTTGGGTGCCCACGTACAACGGCCACGCAGTTTCGGGTCTCTGGACGGGGCCCCAACTGCGTTGGCATATCAATTGCCTAGAGTTACTGGTGGTACGTCTGGCCCTGGCCCGGTTCAAGAAACCACTTCGGTGCAAGCACGTACTGGTTCGTTTGGACAGCACTGCGGCCGTTGCGTACATCAACCGTCAGGGTGGTCTACGCTCCCGTTGCATGCTCTGGCTCGCCCCCATATCTCCTCCTGTGGAGTCAGAAGTTTGTGAGGTCACTTCATGCCATTCACATCCCAGGTGCGCTGAACCAGACAGCCGATGAGCTCTCTCGTCAGTCGATACCTCCGGGCGAATGGCGACTCCACCCCCGGAGCGTCCAGCTGATATGGGACCACTTCGGGGTGGCACATGTAGACCTGTTCTCCTCCCCGGACTCGACCCATTGCCAGTGGTACTACTCCCTGAACGGAGGTACCTTAGGCATAGATGCACTGGCGCACAGCTGGCCCCGGGACCTATGCAAGTATGCATTTCCCCCAGTGAGCCTTCTCGCACAGACACTGTGCAAGGTCAGGGAGGACGAGGAGCAGGTCTTGTTAGTTGCGCCCTACTGGCCCAACCAGACCTGGTTCCCAGAACTCTCACTCCTCGCGACAGCCCCTCCTTGGCCGATTCCCCTGAGGAGGGACCTTCTTTCTCAGGGGCGGGGCACTCTATGGCACCCGCGTCTAGACCTCTGGAAACTCCATGTCTGGTCCCTGGACGGGACGCGGAGGTTCTAGGTGGCCTATACCTAGGTGGCCATTGCTTCAGCTAGAGCCCCCTCTATGAGGCGCCTCTACTCTCTGAAGTGGAACCTGTTCGTCGAGAGTGTTCTTCCCGCCGGGAAGACCCCAGAAGGTGTTCGATTAACGTTGTGCTTTCATTCCTGCAGGATGGGTTGGATCGAATGCTGTCTCCATCCACCCTCAAAGTATACATTGCAGCAATAGCGGTGTATCACGATGCAGTAGATGGTAAATCCTTAGGTAGGCACGACTTAATCGTCAGGTTCCTCAGAGGTGTGAGGAGACTAAATCCTCCTCGTCCTACCTCGATACCCTCTTGGGACTTAGCCCTGGTGCTCAGAGCACTTCAGGGTCCTCCATTTGAACCTTTGCAGTCCGCTGAGGTGAAAATTCTGTCCATGAAGACAGTTCTCCTGATTGTATTGGCTTCACTGGATAGTGGATGCTATCGTCTTGGCCTACCAGTCCCTGTTTGGCGTGCGTGCCTTGCCTGTTGAGCACACAGGAGTGTTGCCTCCTCCTGGGCGCTGGCTCAAGCGCCTGCTGACAGATATATGTAGAGCTGTGGGCTGGGCTGGGCGGCTAAGCTAGATTCTATAGCCTCTGTGTAGAGCCGGTATCTTCCGTGTAATGCCACGTGTGAGTGTCGGCCATACGCCCTTGAAGGAGGAGCAGGAGGGAACGGAGACGACGTGCTGTCGCCCAGGTGCTGTGCTTCCGAAGCGGAAGCCTGGTTGGCTTCCAGCTCCAGGAAAAAAACTTAGAAGCGTTCAAGCAGTTGGCTTGTTTAGAAACACTCGAAGCAGATTTGTCTCTGAAGGCAGATCCCAATTCGTCGGTCAGTTCCGACGTACATCTCCGTTCCCTCCTTCAGGGAACGAGGGTTACATACGTAACAAGATGTTTTTCTAGTCAGCGGGTTGAAGCAATTGGGTGGATTTTGTTGTGCAGATCTGGCAACTCTGGCTCTCAGCCTGAGTTAGGCTTATTAATGCTAATATCACCTTACAAATACAAATTGCTAAATAAAATGGATATATAACTCATAAAACCTGTCTCATATATAAACCTGGTTGTGCATTATTTGTCTTTTCTGTTGATTATCCTTCAACAATTGTAACATTAACTGCTCTATAAAGGGTGAGTTTGGGGAAACAAAGAAATTACATTACTGGTATTTTGGAAGGTTATGTCTTTGTTGTTCTTCCTTGCAAAATTTATGATGATTTTCTGTTCCTCTTTTTTTTTCTTCTTTTTTCTTTTTATTTCTGCCCCATTAGAATATGGGTTTGTGTGTGTGTCTGTGTATAAATCCATTTATTAATAAAAAACAAAAACAGCATTTTCACATGCACAAAATAATCATCAATCACCAGTGTAAATAATGCAGTAAACTGTAAAACAGTGAAAACAAGAGTTCACATTATTTATGTATGCTGCAATGCATGGTGGGAAAGCATAGTATTCACCATGTGTTGGTATATTTAATACTCCGTCTGTCTGTCTGTCTGTCTGCCTGATCTAGCTATTAAAGATTCCTTTGATCAATAATAAGTCATATACATTTTAATAGGGGAAAAAAGTGCATGAACATTTTCATAATGTGAGATGTTTCATTTATTAACCAAACTGATTTAGTTCCATAAATGATAACAGAATTTTATTTTCTGGGTGAACCGATGCTTTAAAGATTTGCTAAATTTCTTTTAATCAGTCTCATGATTTATTTGGATTAATGATAGAAAAGCATATCTGCTTAATATAGGTTCATTTATATTTTAATGTAATGTTAATGTTTTAATCATGTTAACTTATCTAAACATTGATGAAATATTTTTCATCTTTCTTTTTATTATTCCACAATTAATTCCGCTATCATCTAATAGAAATCATCCCTGGCTTTCTCTTGCAGTTCCTTCAGCTCATTTCTCTCAGATGCACTGATGCGGTGTTATAAAACACTTTCTCCGAAGCACCGTTTGTCTTCAAATATTTACCAGGTAAGTTATCATTCTGACTCTAGTAAGATCTCAATGAAAAAAGCTTCTGAATGAAAGACAAGATAAAGGCCGGAGTTTTTAACCTTCTCGAGATGTTTGATCGCACATCACTTTTGAAAAATTGGTGAGCCACATGGAAATCATATCAAAGAAAAAAATCACAGTATAACAAATGGGCTTAGGACTGCACAAAAACTTTCACGGCAGCTTATTGTGCTCTCATTCTTTCACTCAAAGCCTATAGCTTAGATTTCTGTCTCTTTATGTGGTATGATAAAGCATTGGAACAAGAACTCGCTGTGATTTCTGTAGCAAACAGTGTAGAACTGCTGCCGAGTTTCTTCAGTACTCCTGTTTACATAGTCTTCCCTGTTCTTCAAAAACCTACATAGATTTAATTCATTTAGCTTTTTCATTTATTCGCCTTGCTTTAATTAGAGGTCATGACCTCCATTATAACAGCTGCTGTGGGGAACAAAAATGACAATAGTTAATTTACTCATTCCCTTTGCAAAGTGTACACATGTACTTGTGTGCATAATAGAAGTTATGTAATTTATGTGACAGCCAAATAATTATTGCTTTCCATCCACCTCACCCCTTCCAATGTCTTGGGAGATAATTTTTTTCACACAAATATTTAACATTGTTGTGTGCAAAGTTAAAGGAACACTCAACTTTTTAAAAAAATAATCCCATTTTCCAAGTCCCCTAGAGTAAAATAGTTGAGTTTTACCGTTTTGAATCCATTCAGCCAATCTTTGTATCTGGCGGTAGCACTTTTAGCATCTCATTCAAAAAATGACCAAAGACACTTTTAATATTTTTCCTATTTAAAACTTGACTCTTCTAGAGTTACATCATGTGCTAAGACCAACTGAAAATGAAAAGTTGCAATTTTCTACACCTATATGGCTAGGAACTACTTTCTCATTGCTGCGTAATAGTCGCGGATCTCTCGTCAGTTAATGTCAGTTTTGTCTATCTGAATGCTCTTGTGGATTGTGTGTGTGTGTGTGTGTGTGTGTGTGGCAATATAAACAAATGTCTAATGTTTTGATCACTGAATGGATCATTTTGCATGGGATGGCTCAAGTGATGAAAGAGTGTTTATAAGATGTGAAGAGTTTGACAGTTTCACTGAGAATCAACTCATCAGTTTTGATCAACAAGCCATGTGCATTTAGTAATTGTGCAAATAGACAATTGTACTAACGCTTTTGCACATGTGACAAAACAAATGCAATTTGCTTAAATCAATAAGAAATTCTAATCTGGTGTGAACTAGAAACTAATTGTTCAGAGATCTGAACTTATTGTTTTGAGAGAAAAAAAGGTCTAAAGTCAATAGCGCTTAGGGTTGTAGAAAATGATGTAGGTTGTGTGTTGAAAATGATGTTAAGTTACTCTGTCCATTTGCTCGGCGGCTGCTATGACACTTGTTACACACTGCAGTGAGAGAAAAGCAATTCTGTTAAATAAAACTGGAAACCGAGGGTAACGATATGACACAATTGACAGGCGACTCCCTCAGATATCCCGGTTCATTGGTTAAAATAGCAGTTTTCGCACAATTTACAAATAGTTGGACACATTTGGGATATTGTAAGTGAACAAAATATATAACACTGGCCTGGTTGTTTTTGGATAATTTGTACTGTAAAAAATCCTACAGTGCACCTTTAAGAGAATAGGGGTAACCCTTCTGGACTGGATCGGACCTGTGCACCTGTGCCATGCGCTTCAGATCATGCACTTAGATCATTAAAATAGATCCCATTAAGTTTCAAAATAACTTCCGTTCATCTTCGGGAACACAAATGAAGATACTTGTAATGAAATATGGTAAACAGAATCTCAACCATGTTGTTTGACAAATGAGAACAAACATCATTAGTGGAAGTTCAAACGTGCTGGTGTAACAGCAACTACTTGCTTGAGAACCAATGAGGTTCATTTGAGGTTCAAATATTTGAGTGCTCTATGTATGTTTGTTGATCAATGTTATTGTGAATAAAAGCCTGAATTAAATCTGTTCATTTTATAGATTATGTCTCTTCAGTAGACTTGAAACTGTTCGATTCAAATGGGTTTGGAACGACATGAGGGCGAGTAAATGGTGACAAGATTTTCGTTTTTAGGTGAACTATTCCTTTAAGCTATCGTTCACTGCAGTGCTTCGCTTTTCCTTTAATTCAGCAAGGGTTCTTCCCTGAAGTGGTGTCAATGCCAGGCTGTTGATGATTGCTGTCAAAGAGGAATAATTCACTTGCTGTACTGAATACTCTAGCAATTTACAGTCCATAGCCTGTGTGCAGGGCTCATGGGAAATGGATGTTAGCTCCCCCTGCAAAAGCGCCTTATATCAGTGAGATTAGCCATCTTGACTCTGACACTCCATCTCTCATGCCTTTCATGACCTTCTGATCCTCTCCAAGAAGGTTTCTACTGTAGTTCAGCAACCACGTTTGCTACATTTGTCTTCACTACCCTTTGCTACTTTCCTTTAACTCTGTGTAGTTCCAGGTCAGCAAATTGTCCATCAGCCAATCCATCTGGAAGCTGATTTCTCTGCGTTTGGTCACTTTTTTTTATTGTAGCAATTATCGCTGCTTCATTGATGATAATGACTTTGGTCCTTAAAAACCTCACTGTCCTTACCAAAAAAAAAGCATTGTTAGTATTAATTAGCAAGAAAATGTAGTATTTTATTGTTAGTTTCTTTTTGTTGCTGTCCCTTGTTTTCTGTTTTCAGAATTCGTTGTTATTTTAGACATACTTTAATATGTTTTCTCACATTTGCAACAACACTGTCATAATGTGATGTGCTTCCAAGTGAAACTGAATATTCAGCAGGAAAAAATCATAATTTTGTTGACAGATTATTGAAACATAAGTTTGAAAAAGTTTTGGAGATAAGAGCTGTATACTTGAATGATTAGAAAATAACTGGGGAGTTTCCGAGATGTTCGCGAAGTGAGCTCACTTGCCTTGACTTAATAACATGCACTGATGATTCATGCAAAATAAGAGCAGAATCATTTATCAAAAAGGCTAATAGAGTTCATTTTGATTTTCATGTTGCCTTTAATATCTTTTCTGCCCCTCTATCATATAGCACACAGTCAGCCTTGACCAGTGTTGAGGTGAGGCCATGAAAATGATTTTTTCCCACAGTTCTTAGCAATGTGTGAGGTTGCTGATGCCACCACTATTGTTGTCACCTGCTGGGAAGCACAAAGCAATTTCTCGGAAACACAGAGACCGTGTGAAGTGCGTGGTGTGAGGCTTAGTGTGTTTGTGCAATGGGATTTGTCAAATAGAATTCTCAACACAAGGAGATAAAGGAGAGATTTCAGCTGCAGTGTACGGTTCCCTCGCTGCCGATTTCACTTTAAATATTCTTGACACAATAAGCAGCGCTGTCAGTCAGCAGGGCTGCTGCTAAGATAGAAAAATGGACAGAACCGTATGGAGTTTATATTATGATGTTACAGAAAGATTTGCAGTGAAAAGACTTTTATGTTTTGATGACGACTGTAATGTTTCCAGTTTTGTTTTAAGATACAGAACTGTCTGAGACCTCATTCTTGGATTTGATATTTAAAATAATGAGTGATTTAGGATTTTAAGATTTAAAACAAAGGCATGTTATAAATATATATAATATTTATGGTTCTGCAGTATTTCCAGGTAAATTACACTTGTGACTCTTTGTACAGATGTTCTTGCTTCTATTAAAGCTAAATATGCTCTTTGGATCATCTATCATCATGCTGGAGTTTCTCCATTACAAATTATGTAATTTATCACTTAACCAAGGAATCTTAAGATTGTCTAGAAGATTTTTGTTTTGTAATTCAATGCATTTTCCATTGGAAGTTATTAATCCAAGAAATCTTGAAACATTTTTCCAATTTAATGCCCAATGCATATTTTCTTCCCACTAAAAAAGTAAGTAATTTATTATTTATTCAAGATTGTTTATAATATTTTGTTATTTATCATTTATCCAAGACATTTAAGATTAGTTAAAAAAAAATTAAGAAGAAATTGGTAATGGAGAATTCCACAAGTTTGGAAAAAAAGATTTATTTGGATAAATGACAAATAATGATTTGTAATGGGGAAATTTGAGAAAATTAGGATTCTTTGGATGGATAAATAAATACCATATACTTTGTTATTTAACACCGATAATACATTTGTAATGCAAAATCAATGCATTCAATTACAACAAATGTATTTAGGGGAAAAAACAATTTTAAGATTTTTTTGGGATCAGAGAAATCCATTCAATTAAAAAAAATAACTTTCACTAGCGGTCTCATATTTTTGAAACCCATATTATGTCTTCATATGGATTTCAAATGCATCTGCAGATTGGGAATGAGTCATTCTCATAGAGTAAAACAGTCATTGCTTAGATGCGTGAGGTGAATACTAAAATAGATGAAGGTGTCTCTGAGCCAGAGATAGACAGATGATGTTAGTCCCCACAGTCCTCCTCATCAGACATCTGGACCCACAGGTGGCTAAACAAGCCTGGGATTCAGCTGCAGGAAGCCTTGGTCCAAATCCCTGAAGCTTCCTTCCACCTCCAACCCAACCTATGTGCCAATCCCATTTAAAGCACTGACATTTTTGATTACCAGCTGCAGTGTCCATTTCCCCCTCATCAATTTGGCTTTTAAAAAGGTGAATCAGAACAGTTGTGTTCAGCCTCTGCTGATACTTTGGCAGGCTGCAGCAGCGTCTATGAGCTCATTGAGGGCTCAGCCATTTCCCTTTTCTGGAATGTTATCAATAGATGTTTTATGAGATGGTATTTTCTTTCAGTTGCTGTTGAGAGTAATCTATGTCAGTGCTTAAAGAGACAGTTGCCTGGAAATAAACTTACTCTTCTTCATGTCATTCCGAACCTGTATGCCTACCTTTCTTCTGTGGAATACAAAAGTCAATTGTTTGGAGTATATCCTTGATAATCTTTTCAATATAATGAAAATATGAATGAAAGTGGGGCTGTCAAGCTCCACAATGACTAAAAATCATAAAAGTGTCCCATATGACTCTGCACTTTGCATCTTTTCAGTGAATCAGTTTACCTAGTTTACCTAGTGATATGTTTCAGATTTGACAGAATAGTTGCTTTAAAGGTCTGCTTAATTTTCTTTAGATAAATTGCTTGTGACGAATCGTCAAAATATGAATTTGGATCCCAATATGAACCTTAAAACAACAGGCTTACAGAAGGTGAGCCTTCAGTACTACATGTTGTTGTCGTAAATCAGGGAAAAAGACCACCTATGTCTCAGTTTTAGTGTCATTTCTCAAAGGGAAAATTTCAAAACAAAACTAACGAGTAATCCATCATGCCCCTGGGTTTCAGACGTTGGGTTTGTAAGTGTGTCACCTCTGATGTTGATCTTGAGGCACACCGCTTTCATCACCAGTCTTACATCTTGCTTAACACATATCTTGCATTAAATGTTTATGTTTTGTTCTGTTCATGAACTAGATTCCTTTTGGGGGAACTTCTAAGCTGCGTTGGTTGCTGACGCTATAGGGATGCGCTCTCGCAGAACCTGGTGTCTGAGGCACGTGTACAACCACGGCATACAATGGCTGACACAGTGCGATGATATAAGAAGGGCGCATGAGAACATGCCATCAGCTTAATTGTCTTCCGGAAGCTGCTTTTTTGAGTGCTGTGTAAAGAAAGGATAAAGCAAAAGAAATGCCGAACAGAGTCAAGTCAAGTCAACTTCATTTCTATAGCGCTTTTACAATGAAGATTGTTTCAAAGCAGCTTTACAGTGTTAAACAGGAAAATATTGCAACAAAATTTGATTCGGCTATACGTTTACTTTGGAGAAAATGATGTCATCAGCTCAATTTATCATATAGTGATAATGTGGGCAGATCAGAGATATAGTTAATTTAGTTTAGTAATTCATTTTATTTGGATATTTAGTTGAAAATTTAGATCAAAATTGTAGTGTCCCCAACTGAGCAAACCAAGCCAGAGGTGACAGTGGCAAGAAACCAAAACTCCATCAGGGCATAATGGAGAAAAATAAACCTTGGGAGAAACCAGGCTCAGTCGGGGTGCCAGTTCTCCTCTGGCCAATTAACTAACAGTGTATGATTATTATTCCTGTAACCTTACAGGTCAGAAATCATAATAGATCGGAATATTCGAAAGTTCGAGGCATCACGCCAAATACGGGTTTATTTAGGATGATGTGTCGGGTAAACAATTAAATAGGAATATTCGAAGGATTGGAGTCATCACGCCGGAGATGCATTTATCGAGAGACTAATTGACACAGTCTCTGCAGACACCTTAGGGATGCATTGGTCATGTTTGGGCGCAGGTCCACCAAACAGACAAGTCAAGCACTCAGTGTTCCTCCCATGTTAGTCACGATAGTCACAAGTTGCATGTTATTTGTCTGGGATTGTGGAGCCGTGGGTGTGCGAAGAAAGAGGAGAATGGTTGAGCAGGGCTGAGACCCAAGCTCTCACCCCCTTTTTTCATTCCCTTCAGCTCCTCCTAGATCGTCTATCCCCTTTACATGAATGAGTTCTTGGGGAGAAGACCAAAAGGCGGGTATGGCTAAAGCTAGCTCTCCTTCTGAGGAACCGGGGGTGAAACAAATCAAGTCACATACATATCTGGGTGCTGAAAAAAGAAGAGAGTGATTGAGGAGGGACATGGTAAAAGTTTGCCCCTGTTTAATTCTTTTCCTTTTTTTTCTTACATTCTTCTAGCCCCCCCCCGTTTGGGGGGAATTTAAAGTTGGGTTGTGATCCTGGTTCTTGTGGCTATTAGTAGAACTGGGGTGGTCTAAACTGAGGTTGGGCCCTCAGAGTGAGCTATAATGTTTACACAAGCCTGTTGGTATGACGTCCTCATAGCGTCCCTATAGTTGTCAGCTGATACAGTGTAGAAGTCTGGAGTAACGTGTGTAACCCCAGTTCCCTGAGAAAGTGAATGAGACACTGTGTCATGCAGCCATTCGGGGATGCCTGTGCTCTTTTCTTCAGACAATACAAATCTGATGATGTGTTTTCAGGCGCCCTTCTTATAAGCTGGAGCATCATCACACTGCGACGGCCATTGTATGCTGTCTTTGTACACATGCATCAGACACCGGGCTCCATGAGGCCAGGTCCCTATAGCATCAGCAGATTACGCAACGTCTCGTTGCAGAGACTTAACCCCTAGTGTTCAAACGCACAGTTTGACAAATATAAATAGTAAAATCGTGAACCTGACTCTCCATTTTCTTCCACTCCAGATTCAGGTTATATATTTTTTTTTCTTATGAATATTTTAATTCGATTTCGGTGTAAAGCACTTTGAGTTGCCATTGTGTATATGAAATGTGCTATATAAATAAACTTGTCTTGCCTTGCCTAGATGTTTTCCTGAACAACCTGCTGTGATGGTTGTTAGACATAATACACACATTTTCTTGCAATTTCATTGATTTAATAAATACACTTCAGTCACAACCTCTTTATTTAATCTTTAGCAGCATTGAACTGTTGCTCTTTGTGAAATTTAGTTAAAATGAACATTGGAACATCCTTATTGATCGTAGATTATATGTCATTTTGATTTAGTTGTTAAAAATGTACATTCATTTCAGTGTTTTCTAATTGTTGGATGCCACAGACACCTACGTAAATATAATGATCCCCTTGCAACAAGACCCACTTACTAAAATATGAAAGCATAAATATATTCTCATCTCATCAAATTAAATACTGTGTATATGTATGATAAATATGTAAATATTTTAAATATGTAAATATGCAAAACACTTATTTGAATATTAATGTTATAAAAAATGTAGCCAAATAATAATAAAAATGTGATTTAATCTCAAGATTTTCATCTAGTTTTTAGAAAGCATACATGAAACCATAATAACAAAGGCATTGCTTTTCAACATTTATTAATAAAATTCTTATTTTACATTTGTTTCCCTAAAGCTTTCCGCAGACCCTTTATCAGTTTGAAAACCCTTCTGTACCTTACTTAATAATATATGTGAAAATTTTAACAATATTTATGTTTCTTAGGCATCCTCTACTCCACAATTCACACAAAATAATTTTCATATGATGTAGACAAATATTTAATCTTATTTTATCTCTTCCTTCAGGTAATCATTAGGTGCATCTCAGATGTCTGGAACAACAAATGTTCTGCTACTAAATCTGCAAAAGCTTGTTTAGCACTTGATAACATTAATCAATCTATACATTTCTACATCTAAAATAGTCTCATATCCAATTTTAATGTTGTTCAAAACCAGCTATACGGTCTAGTCATAGACTATGTTGGGATTTTTTTTTTTCACTGTAAATTCATATGGAACTATACTATCCATTCCATCATCTCAGAATGCAATGACAAGACTCACCTTACATGAGCAACATCTCCAGAGGGAATAAACATATCTGTGCTATACGAAACACAGTAACCCTCCCCAATCAGAAGATTGCACAAGTCAGAGAAAAATCCACCACATCTTAGGTCCTGTTGTGAGGCTGTTCTCTATATCTGATGATGCCATTTATTTTCACCTTAATTCATGGAAATTATTGCCTCAGTAGATGTGCTGAAAGTTACCTGTCAAGTGAGATAAATATTGCATGGTCCAGGCATGCCGTGCAAAACAAGGTGGTGTTCAACAAAAATCGAGATGGGCCAGGCTATGTGGTTCTTTTGTCTGTTCCAGATGTGACCTAATTTAAAATCCCCATATTAATCCTGTAGGATCTGCAGACAAAACAAGGCTTGGTATTGAATTTTGCCAGTGAAGAGTGTAAACTTAGGATGCTTGTTACATTGATTGCCACGCAAATGAAACTGGATTCATTCCAGTTGTCAAGTGCTAACTTATTTATACATTTTACTTTTATTAATTAAAAGTACAAATATATAATTAAAATATTTACTAACCCGATTCCAAAAAAGTTGGGAATAAAAACAGAATGCAATGATGTAGAAGTTTCAAATTTCAATATTTTATTCAGAATACAACATAGATGACATATCAAATGTTTAAACTGAGAAAATGTAAAATTTTTTCCCCTTTTTCTTTTTATAACAGTCTGCAAACATCTGGGGACTGAGGAGACAAGTTGCTCAAGTTTAGGAATAGGAACGTTGTCCCATTCTTGTCTAATACAGGCTCAACTGCCTGTATTTGCTCAACTGTCTTAGGTCGTCTTTGTCGCATCTTCCTCTTTATGATGCGGAAAATGTTTTCTATGGGTGCAAGATCTGGCCTACAGGCTGGCCATTTCAGTACCCGGATCCTTCTTCTACACAGCCATGATGTTGTTGTTGATGCAGTATGTGGTCTGGCATTGTCATGTTGGAAAATGCAAGGTCTTCCCTGAAAGAGACGACGTCTGGATGGGTGCAAATGTTGAACTTTCTAGAACTTGGATATACCTGTCAGCATTGCAGGTGCCTTTCCAAATGTGTAAGCTGCCCATGCAACATGCACTCATGCAACCCCATAGCATCAGAGATGCAGGCTTCTGAACTGAGTGCTCATCATAACAACTTATGTTGTCCTTGTCCTCTTTAGTCCGGATGACGGCGTCCCAGTTTTTCAAAAAGAACTTCAAACTTCAAAAGTTTTCCACTTTGCCACAGTCCATTTTAAATGAGCCTTGGCCCAGAGAAAACGCCTGCGCTTCTGGATCATGTTTAAATATGGCTTCATTTTTGACCCATAGAGTTTAAGCCAGCAACGTCGAATGGCACGGTGGATTGTGTTCACCAACAATGTTTTCTGGAAATATTCCTGAGCCCATGTTGTGATTTCCATTACAGTAGCATTCCTGTATGTGATGCAGTGTCGTCTAAGGCCCCTGAAGATCACGAGCATCCAGTCTGGTTTTCCGGCAGCAAAGCCGCTTTCGTTTGTTACGCACAGAGTTTGTTCCAGATTCTCTGAATCTCTGGATAATATTATGCACTGTAGATGATGATAACTTCAAACTCTTTGCAGTTTTTCTCTGAGAAACTCCTTTGATATTGCTCCACTGTTTTTCGCCTCAGCATTGGGGGAATTGGTGATCCTCTGCCCATCTTGACTTCTGAGAGACACTGCCACCCCGAGAGGCTCTTTTTATACCCAATCATGTTGCCAATTGACCTAATAAGTTGCAAATTGGTCCTCCAGCTGTTCCTCAATGTACATTTAACTTTTCCGGCCTCTTATTGCTACCTGTCCCAACTTTTTGGGAATGTGTAGCTTTCATAAAATCCAAAATGAGCCAATATTTGGCATGGCATTTCAAAATGTCTCACTTTCAACATTTGATCTATATTCTATTGTGAATAAAATATAAGTTTATGAGATTTCTAAATTATTGCATTCCTTTTTTATTCACAATTTGTACAGTGTCCCAACTTTTTTGGAATATATTAATATTATTTATTATATAAATTATTTGTCAGCCTTAGAGATTACATTTAATTTGATGTAATATCATGCAGGTATTTCTTTACGGAATAAGCAATTAGTTTAGTTATATTTGTTGAAATTAGACCTGCTATGAATGGTACCTTAGTGAATACAGCATAATTAGTGGTTGCATAGACTCACGTCTAAATTGTGAGATGTGGGTGTCTAACCGTGAATAAAACTGAAAGTGGAGCCAGGTGGAATATCACTGATGACAAGGTAGTGGCTGGTGTTGGAGTGCACCACTCACATTACCCTCCATGTGAGAAATGGATCATGTCATCAGCAGGGCTCATATCTACTGCTTTTACCATCTATACACCTTTTGGTGGTCTAAACACCTTTACAGATTAATTCAATGTGTATTCGTTTCCATGAAAACACGGAATTTCTGCTGTAAATGCTGACTTATACAAGTGTTTGTCCCAATGCAAAATGTGTTTGTAAATGATTGATGGCTGCAAGAATTTGGGCTTTACATTTTAAATGGTTATTAAATACTGAAAAGCATGCATGTTCTTCAAAATTTAAGAAGGGTTTTAGATATTAATTTATGACGTTTCAAACGAGCTCTGTGCCATCTTCCCCTAAATACATAATACAGTTTAATCAGTGACTGTACTGATAGTCTGCACTATGGCATTTCAGGGATTGGTGCTCAAAAGCAAATTGAGAACTTTAAACATGAAAGAGATGAAGAGTGAAAGAAGTGATCAAGCATCTGGCTCATCCCTCAAGAATAACGGCTCTAAAAAAAAAAAACCCCATTGTTGCATATGGTATGACTAAACGCTGTTAAATTAATGCACACTTTAATTACATCTGACACGCTGCAAGACAACGTCGATTTTTCTCTGTCTGCCAAACGGCAAACTCATCTACATATCATTTTTTTTGTACCATATGCAGTCTGGTTTAGTGTATAAAAGAACTAGAGAATTGATAATCAAGGCTTTTATTCACACTACATGTTTAGCACCTGTATTAAAAGGTTACAGAATTCACTAACAATGAAGATTTTAGGATTTTGAGTTGTAAGCAACACAGCAGCAGTGTTTTATTCCTCAGTGATTTGAGTATTTTAAATAGGGATGCACTGATAGGATTTTTGGGGGGCTGATACCGATTTGAACAAACAATTATTGGCCGCTACCAATATTTGTTTCTAGCATTCTTATTTGAACTTTTGTCATTAAAATAGATACTGTTTTGATCATGTTTAAAAAAAACAAAAAAACAAGTTTAAGTTAAACTATTGCTGCATCATCAAATAATTTCTAATGAACATGGATTGGATTCATTTAATATTCAACAGGCAAACATAAATAGAAAGATACAACAGAACAAGATACATATAAACCGTGCTTTAGGTTTAATGGTTTTTAGGTACAGAAATAAAGTTAACAAATGTAAAATAACACTGCATATTCTTAACTGTATGAATTAAATACTTATGATATTATCAGAACCGTTGAAGAACAGCTATGACACTCCCATAGACTTCCATAGGAACTGAGGAATGTGGAAGTAAAGCGTGTCAAGGAGCCACCAAAAGTTCCAAACAACCAATAGTTCCAGCATTGAACCCCATTCATTTCAGTGTATCTCAAGCACACTCGCTGGCAAATTGATGAAATTACTGCATATTTTTAGATTTTATGGCATTAGTTGACCTCTCAGGAATATTGATAGAAGAGGTATTTTATGAAGCGTGTTAATGTTTATTGTTCTAAAAATTGATATTTAGACTCTAACTGCAGTTAGATAACGTGAGCAGCACTGCAACAGCTACTTTAACCAGATGCTATCTGTTATATTTTAACAGTCATATTTCTCTCTGAAATCTCTGTCGAACGTGTTTCTATGAGGGAAATGAGTTGAATTAAATTGGTTGCCCTGTTTTTTTTTGTTTTTTTTTAACAAGATTTAAAACTAATGTATTGGGTTAAATTCAGTATATGGTATATGCTTCATTATATGCTTGTGTATGCTTATGTGAGTATCATAAAATTTAATAAAATTATAAAAAAGGACATTAACAACATTTAAAATGAGAAAATAAATTACCACTATAACCAGTAGATGGCAGAAGAGGAACCCTTATTGGCTCATTAGCCATTTTTCTCTTCTTTTGAATTAATTTTTTATAGATTATCAAATCACTATTATAACATTAAAATATCTATTTTTGTTACTTTATTTACTGAGGTGTTACATATAGGCTAATTATAGGGAACATCACAAAGTCTAATGAAAAACAAAAATATGACCTGACTAAACTTCACAATAAATCTTTATTTAAATCGAGTCTGTGCTTTTGTAAACGTAAACTTGCACTAAAATTAATTCAGCTTTTTGAGACTGTATAAAACTTTTTTTTTATCGATACTGCGAGGATTCTCATTCTCGTAAATTAAACATATGATTGGTCATTATTTTCAACAGAAATGCCTGTGATTGGCTACAACACTCAACGCTGTAAAATCATGCACTCACATGACCCAAATAAAATAACCAGATAACTCAAGAAAAACAGTAACGTTGTCTCTTTTTTTTAACGGACCCCAGAATAAAATGCTACTGTAAAGCCTAGTCGAAATCGATGCACATATTGTGTTAATATTTTATATATATACTCTCTCTTTTTCTAAGCCTCAGGCAGAAGGAAATGCAAATTCACACGTGTACAGTAGAGGGCGCAACTCAAACTCTTCGGCTGTGCTGGATTGCAGAAGAATAGGATGCAGGAGAAGAAAGTTTAATTTACACCAATAAAAACAACAACAAAAAATAGAATAATTTTTGCTTATGGTTTAACTGAATAAAGGAGTGCAGCAATTACACTGGTCAATAAAGTTATATTAAATGGATAAATATATGTGTTTTATTTAACATATTTAATTATTAGCGGTTTTCATAATATTCTGATTTTTCATTTCACTGATTTTGTTCATTTTGAGGAATACTGAATATTTTTTGGGGGCAAGTAACATTAATAAAAGCTCATGCTGCATGCTCACATTTAATCTAGAACTACAATAACCATCCTGCTCACACCCAGCACACACAACGCCTCTGCATAATGTTGCCTTCACGTGCTATCAAAATTATTGTAAATACTAGTTTCCTACTCAAAAAAAAAATGGACATGAAAGCCCTCTCAAATCAAAATTTGAAAGTGATGAGCTTGTAATCACGATTTCAGAAGTGGGAAGTACGAAACATCCGATAGCACATGAAGGAGGCATTACTCCTGATTTTTCTCAACATGGGGACAAGAGCTGTCAGTCAATAGAAAACAAAGAAACTTGCGTTTCTTATTTGAAAAAGTAACTGATATTTTGTTGTGAATTTAAAAGTAATGAGTTACTTTACTAGTTACTTAAAAAAAGTAATCTGATTGCGTAACTCAAGTTACTTGAAATGCATAACCGCCAACACTGGTCATGAAAATGCTCACAAAGTGACTGGAGAGGAGCATTTTGTGGCGGCAAAGGCTGAAAAACAGTGTCATGCGTGCTTCCGTGTGTGTGAGGTAAATGAAACCGCCTGTCATTTATTCACACAGTCCGTGTTTTCCCAACTGCGGAAATCATAGCGGCCCTGTACATATTAATCCATATAAAAGTTACAACATTTATTTAGTCAATAGCAGTGAATAATAAAAAAAAAAGGTTATTTGATTAACATTAGAATGCAGACAGCAGCACAGCAGAAATATTAGATTATGGATTAATCTTAGATTGTGCAACAGACTGTCACGGTTCTTTTTGTGTTTGGACTTTCAGTTTGTATTGATTTGTTCCTTTGTTTCTATGGTTACACTGGTTAGTTAGTTCAGTTTAGCTGTTTATTCAATCACTTTGTTATTTACCTCATTTGCTCTGTGTATTCAAGTCTTACGTTCTCCTTCAGTGTTTGTCCGTCTTTGTTAATGTTAACATGTGTTCGATGCATATTCTGTGATAGTTTCCTAAGTTTTGTTATTAAAGCTCCTGCTTTCTGTTCTTTATCGTTCTTGTTTGTTCTTTGTGACTCAGACATACAGCTCAGTGCCTTCACGCAGTTAATAAACCATCGGTTTGTTAAATCGTCCTTTTTTTAATGCTATAGACGGTTTCAGTGGCAACAACATAAACAAACGACCTTTGTGGCCCAAACTTAACTTCTGGTTTTTATTCTTTTTTTGAAAATGACTGATGGCAAGATAAGACCCTATTCCTCGTTTGGGATTGCGCAGAGCCTCTGAAGCCCATCAAAGCTCATTGAAACTGCATCGATTTGGACCTTCAACCATTGGTTGCAATTGAAAACCATTATGTGAAGAAAAACTCTGATGTTTTCTTCAAAAAACGTAATTTCTTTTCGACTGAAGCAAGAAAGACATGTACATCTTGGATGAGATGGGGGTGGGTAAAATATCAGGAAATTTTCATTTTGAACTAATCCTTTAATGACCTCCATGCACAACGACATGCTTACGTATGTAGCATGAAATTACTAAATTTTTAAATTTTTCTGACTGGTTTCTTTACTTTGGACACGCATACAATTTTCAATATTGTTTATATTCTAAGAGCATCAATTGATTACTCATATCATTTGTAAAAAGCATAATCTAGAGGCGGAACACTCTCTACATTTGAATGACCTGAGCCAGGATATATTGATCATGTGTGGGAATGACTTTGACACTTCTGTAATACTAAGCGTTCCCTGAAATGTTCTATCTCTTAAAATCAATTTTCATTTTCCACTTTATCCCCCGACCAATAATAAAATTAATCTAAACCTGAGTGTAATACAAAAACTGATATTTCCCTAGATAAATGTTTTCTCTTTAACCTTCCAATTAAATCCATGAGTGTATTAAATGAGCTTTAGGACAAGTTATTGATTGCTCACACTCTTCAAAGAATCACTACATGAAACTTACTAAGAGTTAAGAAAGAAAACAGCAAGACACTGAATCAGCTGAATGTTACCCAGAATGCCCCTCAAAGAACATGCAAATGAAGGTCACTGTGAAGTGTTGCGAGGCAAGCTTGGTTGTTAATATTCTCAGCTATGGCACCTTGTGCATAGATAAACCCCTGATGATCCATCAGACATCCACTTTGACGAATGACTTCACTCTGCATTCATTAGAGGAGATGGAGATCATAAGACGCAAAACCATAGGAACCCAAAAAACCTGCAATATCGTTCAGGACACACGTAGCCCCATTAACCTCCTCGGCAGGTATTTATCTTTATTATGATCAAGCGAATTATAATTTATCAACATGGCCCTGATGCCGGTAAACACAGCGTTTAACCGATTACAGAACTTTACAGGATTACAAAAGATAAAATCAAATATTGTTTTAAGTACACAAATACTTTTGTCGGGACAACAAGATTGATGGTTTGAAAAATAAGTTCTGCCCTCTGTCTGGGTAATCTATAGTTTTATGTATGAATGATGACAGTAATAATGAAACAAATCTCCCCTTAATGTCAGTATAAACTTTTCATTGTTAAATATTGCAGAAATTGTGATTGCTGGTTCAAGGTTTCTATCTCTGTGCTTTTAATGTTCCTGGAAAGCTTTGTTTAATGTGGATTTGATAGCATTTAGTCTTCAAAAAGCTGATGTCAGACTTATTGTATACCACTGAATAAAACATATGATTTAAATTATAAATATAGTTATAATTTCGATGTAATCTCAAAGATCCAAGTCAAAGGTAACACAAAAGTAGAATTTGAAAAGACAGTTTATAGTAACCATGATGGCCAAGCTCCTCCTACGCTATAGTGTTCTGGAACTGAATTGTGGGTTCCGTCGCGTCGCTTCACTCGCGTTGCAAGCGGCAGAAGTTGAAGATTTCTCAACTTTTCAAGCGCCAACGGAGGCTATCATCCAATCAGATCGCCCTATGCAAATACCCTAGAGCAGGCGCTAGCCAATTGCGTTCATGCAATCCTAGAGCAGACGCGTGATTGGCTGTTGTCACTATAACGGCCAAGCTTCAGCCACGCCATCCGTCAAGCGTTAACGCCGAAGCTCCGTGTGAATGCAGCGTAACAGTGTTAAAAGAAAAGGTTCTATATAAAACCTTAACGTGTTCTATCATGCACTTAATATACTGTAGAACCATTTAGGGGTCCCATTCATGGGATAATTTTTTCTTGTTATATTATTGAAATAAAAGGCCATCTAATCGTTCTTAAAGAGAGTAAATGTTAATTTGTATCAGGAAACAATATTTTAGATTAAATTTCTGTCTGGCTCTAGAACACATCATAGCACTGAGTCTGCACTTCTCAAATTGTCAAATGATTTACTTCTTGCTTTGGTTTCCAATAAACCTGACATTTTAATGTTACTTGATCTTAGTTCTGCATTCGACTCAGTTGATCAGGCTTTCCTTTTTAAACATCTAAGGGATGAAGTCGGCATTAAGGGCACTGCCTTAGTTTGAGTCACATCTTACCTCTCAAATAAATCTGTGGTGGTGATTGGATATTTATCCAAACCTCAGGGTTCTCTGTTGGGACCTCTTTTATTTTGTTTATACATCCCCCCCTTTGGGTTCTATAATGAGGAAATGATATTTCGTATCGTTATGCTGATGATTCTCAGATTTACATTCCTCTTAGCTCTGATTACTCTTATTCTGCCCTTTTAAATGCTTTGAAGACATTAAATGCTGAACTTTAGGAAACTTTCTTCTTTTCTTCAAACTGAGATTTGCTGTCTTTTTCACTAGTAATTTAGATATTCTGTCATCAAACGTTCCATCCTTTTGCTAAAAACATATCTAAATACAGATCTAAATTTTGAAAAACAGATAAGCGCTGTGGTGAAGAGCTGCTTTTTTTTTGTAAGGCCAATAGCCAAATAAAACCTTTGCTCTCATTTAAGGATCCTCTGATAAACTTTTCCTGCATCTCGCGTAAAGATGTGATGACTAACATACAAAGCTCATGTAAAGAACTTGGTTATAATTTAACCTGAAGTTAGTCTTAATTTTGTCCATTGGGAATTGATTGGATGGATGGGTTGTTTGCTATTGGTGGATCTCATGTGACTGACAGGTTGTCCTGCCCTCGTGCCAGTAAACACGACATCTGAGAAGAAATGTTGCTGCAAGAGGGAAGGGAAGTTATTTTGACTAAAGATTGTGAGGACCCCACTAAACTGCAATATTCCATAAAAAAAAATAAGAATAGTCCATTTTCATTGCATGGTGGCTTTAATGTTTGAACTGTTGTCACTATGAACTGTTATTGTCTGAAAAATAACTTTGTACGGAAATAAAATCTTTAAAATATATTTTATATATATCACAGAAGAAAGAGACAAATGTTTGAAAGGAAAAGTGAGGAAGATTTTCTTTTCTTTTTTTTGCTGAACTATGCTTTTAACATCCAATCCAACTATTTCCCCCTTTTTTACAGTCACACACTTCTCTTTTTCACTCATGTCTTTCAACTCTTTGCACACCAAAAAAATCTCTTCTGGGTTCTCTGGATCTATGGACCAGAGAGTATATCTGACACCTTTCAGAGAAAATTGAGATGCATTCTCAGCAGTAGACTTCTCTCCTCTGAGCGAGTGCATGTAGCTGACTCAACCGTTACTCCATGTGAAGATTTACAATGGACTTTTTATACACATATATGCAGCTAGCAGAAATCTGCTTACAGGACCACATGGTTCAGTTCAGTGTGAAAGTAGAGAGAGCAGGTGGTAGAAAGCCAAATCCGATTGACATTTTCTCTGATGAGTGGACAGCATAATGAAAGCCCACCTAAAGCCTCACGTCAAGTACCACCAGGACCAATACTCCTCAGTCATTCTTCATTAGGTTGACTTGCTTTCGTTTTGGTCATGTGGCGGTGAGGAGCCAAAGAAATGTCTGTGGAAAAGAAATGAACTGAGATGTGATTTGTTTGCCTCCTCAGTCTGGTAATGTTTAGGCCCTTTCCTTCATCTGAAATACTCCTTCTTTCTCTCTCTTTGTGTTCATTTATTCTGGCCAGCGTCCAGGATGGTAATAGACTAGGGAGTTGTTTCATTGACCGCGCTAGGAAAAACATGTAAAGAATGTTTGAATTCTCTCTGAAACGCAGCAGATCTGGTTGGCTGTAGGCCAAGAGCACTACGTCCAGATAATTAGTTTTTAAAGAGCATCATCTTTATTTATGCACGGACTTGAATTAATGCACCTTCTGTGTGTGTGTGTTTAGGTGGATGTTTCATTATTTTTAGCTCCTGTGTTTATATCGATTCGTCCTCATTTTCCTCATCCTGTCATTTGAAGTTTTGACAGCACTGAAGGTGTCTAGGTCTTATACTTTACGTCAGGGGGAGATACATCTCGTATATAATAAAATGCCATCCAAATGAAAACAGATTGTGAGGCCAACCATGCAGCACCTTGGGCCTCCATTACTGGGTTGGCTTGCTGAGCGCAGAAGACGGATGAGACTATTCATTTTCAGTGCCGTACGGCCTCACTGCATAAGTGGAGCATGCCGCAAATGCATGATGTTGAACACATCCTCAACATCAGCTAGTTTTAGTGAAATTGAGTTTTGTAATGAGTGTTAAAAAGAAATGATGGCCCGAATAGGAAGATGTGTTGTTGTTTTTGGCTGGAATGCTGACATGTGGGGCTGGTTTTAAGGTTTAAAAGAACATAGCCTACTTGTGGCATAAATGGGGACAAAGTTAATTTTTGCATTATAAAATATTTAAGCTATTATAAAGCTCAAATTGCACTATTAAACTTAGCTGAATTATATCCCTGCATATGAACTAAATGTTTACTCCTACACAGAGTAACTGTTGATATAAAACAGCAGATTGATTCACATCAATTAGCTCATGATGTATACCAGTGATATTCAAATGGCGGACTGCACTCCAGTTCTGGACCACAGCTTGGTTCCATCAAAGGTTCACAAGGGCCACAAACGCTCTGGGTTGTTCACTGTAATGATCTTTCTGCACTACATCCTCTATCTAGAGCCAAACACACTTCATTCAAGTAATTTCGCTCCGTGCGCATTGCTTTTCTCCCGCTGAAAGATGACATTCTTCTTTTAGACACAACACAATCTGAGTTATATTAATAAATATCCTGATGTTTCCAAGCTTTACAATGGCAGTGAACAGGGCACACAAGTTTGAAGCTCAAAAAGGGCATCCATCCATCATAAACTTGCTCCACACGGCCTCAGGGGGTTAATAAAGGCCTTCTGAAGTGAATCGATGGGTTTTTGTAAGAAAAATATCCATATTTAAAACTTTATAAAGTAAAACATCTAGCTCCCGCCTTCCGTATTCAACTTATGATAAAAGCTCAACTGATGCAACTTTTGTCTTTTCATTTTTTGAGCTAATCCTTTAAGAGGTAAACCCTACACCCCCAGAACGTATAACTGTTCCAAAAAATATTGTTTGGAATTCCACTGGGAAAGAAATAGACGCCGAACCTGTAGGAAATTTAATTGGATACTCCAGATTTTTACATGATGTTGATATTTACACTCGTTTGTCGCTTACATTAAGAGGTATAAGTTTGTGTGAAGAAATCACAACATATAACTGATCTAAATGGCTCGTTACAAAAAAATAGACATTCAAAAGTAGAGGTGCACCGATCCGATATTAGGATTGGATATCGGCCGAGATACTGACAAAATAACTGAATCAGGGATCGGAAAAATTAACAGATCCACAGGCCGATCCAGGTGTTTTTTTTGTTCTTTCATCACAGCAGAACCTACGTCATTCGTCAGCTTCACGTGTGTGGCATAGAAGCAACACGGAGCGAGCCAGAGAGTCGGCTGAGTGGAGATATTTCACGCTTGCCACACCAACTAGTTCGTTGGCTGTTTGCAATGTCTGCAAAGTAAATGTTTCGAGGGGAGGTGGTAATATTGCAAAGTACAAATAAAAAATGTATTAGAATTGTTAGTTCTTTTAGTATTTTCTTTTTAATTGCCCATTGTTCATTTTAGAAACTGTAAGATTTTTAGTCTCTTCAAAACATTTATTGGTCAAAAATACAGTAAAAACGATAATACTGAAAATTGACTACTTATTAAAAAAAATTGTTTTCTATTTTAATATATTTCAAAATTATCTAAAGCAGAATATTCAGCATCATTACTCCAGTCTTCGGTGTCACGTGATCCTTCAGAAATCATGTCAAACATGCTGATTTTATGCTCAAAAAAAACTTTTATCATTATTATCAATGTAGAAATGAAATGCAAGAAAGGCATTTTTTTATTTTTTTTATCATTTGAAACATTTAAAGCTTTTACTGTCACTTTTGATCAATTTAATGCATTGTTGCCAAATAAAAGTCTTAATTTCTTTCTTTTTTAAGAAAAGAAAAGAAAAAACCATAGTGGCTTCAGCATTAACCAGCATGAACTTTAAGTGTCCACGTTTGAAAATTTGACTGCACAGCTTAAATCTTTGTTTAGTTTATTACTTTTTTGTACCCAGGAATCTCGCTGTTTCATTGCAAAATAATATACATTGTCATTTTGGCTTCAAAGGTTATTTCTTCATTTAAGTGAAACATGTTCATTTCAGCTAATTTCATGTGTTTTGTGTGCTGTCCGCTGTATTGCATCGACCATTTTATGAATGAGAAACTGTCTGATTAAATTTCCCATTCTTGCTTAAAGAAAGATTTATTCCTCTGATGGTGGTTTTGAATAAAGTTGTGCTGTTTCTTTTCTCCAAAAATGAATATAGGCCAACTGTACATTTCAAAGAACTCCTACATTTGATGTTTTTTTTTTTTTTAATTAAGAGTCTCAAAATTATAATAACTTCAGGTGATGTCAAGCCTGGTTTCTATTTCTGTGCCTATTTTGGATTACATCTCACATGGATTGCAAGTGAATAAGTCAGAGCTAATGAGTGCAGTGGTGTTTTTAACTTAATGATGTAAAGCTCCGAGAATTCAATGCTGTGAACTCCAAGCAAAACCAGATACCACAGCCAGATTTAACATATTTAGAGCCAAGGAAATACTGTATAATTCCAGTTTTCATGAAGAGTCCTCATTATCTAACTAGCTGTGTTGTTTGCTCTTGGACTATCCTTCTGACAGACATTAGAAGGAATGTTTACTTGAATTTTGTTGCAGTATTTATTACAGCGATAAATGCTTTTGTCATTGTGAAATACATGATCACCACCCAGTCACCAGAGAGTTATTCTACGCACTTAACCAGGTTTGAAACATAATTTACTCTTTTTGTCCCTTAGTGGCAATAAAACCTTAATTTTATGCATCATAATTTGACCTGCTGTGATTAACAGTCCTGATCGAAATGGGCCATCCATAAAGCGCGAGACGGGGAACATCAGATGCATGATTCGATCAGGTCTTCTAAAATTGACTTCATAGAAACTTAATTTATAGCCTTGAAGTGTTGATTTCACATTTGTAGAATAATGCAAGCAGTTGCATAACTCAAATATGGTAACGTTACTTTTAAACTTATTCTTATGTTGATTCTTTGTTAAAGCATGTATGTGCAGGTGTGTATTGGCAGTGTAACAGTATTCCTATATGTACTGAAAATGATATGGTATGGGTCTCTCGGTTCGGTACGCATGTGGACTGAAATAATTCAGTGTTGTTTTAACCCCCTAGGATGAGACAATATTGTCTATATTGATTTATACCAAAACCACTTGAAGGCAACCCTGCAAGGTTAGCAAAAAAACAACATAATGCCTGCTAATGCTGTGATACACGCAAGGAAGGACAACAGAGGCCTTTTTTATTTTATTTTTTATGGATGCCAATGAAGGAGAGGCTTCATTATGCTGAATAGACTGCTTTTGTGGGAAAACGGCTTATTATTTAATGAATTGACAGCCCATCTGCTAATCTTCAACGATTGCTCTTTAACATTCCTTTTGGATTGATCTATTTTTAGAGTTTATTCTGAAAAAAAAATGCTGTTTTATAAGAGAAGTCACGGACAACTGCCTGACACGTATGATGATTTGTTTGCGGATACCATAGAAATAAATGAGACATGCCGTAAATCAGTGATTTGACTGTAGCACAAATCTGAACGAAATTCAATGATGTCAAGGCTGTTATGTGAATCTTATAAAGGCAAATGTGATCCGTTATGTTAGCCGTTATGCTTTCTCCAATGGTAGAGCCACTGGCTCTTATATATGACCATCTCTGTTTATACCATGGTCTGTCTGAATACTCAATTCTGATTGGCTGGAATGTTTGCATTAAGTGTTTGCATTAAAATGCATTAAAAATTAACAGAGATCGTGCTGCCCAAACACTGAAACATTCAGGAGCACAGAAACATATCATGCCACCCTGCAACTTTTAGCTTCACTACCGAATTGCTACATTATATTTCATAGCGATAAGGGGATTGCGTTGCTGTTTTTGAAGGAATTAAACTCACAGCTTCATTTTTAGTAAAGAGTAATTCACATACGCACCTCTCTCTCTCTATCTCTGATTTAAGATTTAAAACTTTAACTTTAAAGCATGCAGAATGCTAGATCTAATGAGCCGGAACTGACCAAATTTCCAACTGACAAATATTGTGCTTCAAACATTAATAACAACTTTGTCTTTTCCACTGTCGGGCCAGTTCAAGCCAGGGCTAACAGCGTGCCAGGAGGGACCAATAGCCTCGGACTTCGAGTCCAAAATCAAGCTGTGTTTCCACTGTCGGGCCAGAGCCACTGTCATTTCACCAGCATGGTTAAGCTAGCAGACTGAAAACTAACTAGACCATCAAACTATCATTTCACATAAAAAGAGAACATACTTATTCAGTCGTGCCTGCTTCCATTTATTTGTGATAACAGCAATGCACAAAAGAACTCCATTAAGTCCAAAGGCTTACACATTTAGAAAAATACTATTAAAATATAATATTTTACGTCTCATTTCTTTAGAATGAGCATTTTTATAAATGTTCCACGAAATTATGTAATCTGATGAGGTTCGAGCGATCTCCTCAATCTCACTATACAGTTATCCCTTCAGTCAGATCACAATTGCATGACAGGACAGAATTGCTCACAGACAGAAACAGAAGTTATGAGTTAACTGAAGTATATGTAATTTATGACATATGGGGATGCAGAAATCCGGTGTCTGTCAACAAAGACACATGGAAGAGACAGATGAAACATGAAAGTTAAAAACTATAACTTTAATTATAGAATCTGTAATTATAGAATCACCCTAGCCTGGATGCCAGCCGAATTTAGGCCCGCCCACAACATTTTTTGCTCGGGCAATTCGGTCTGGAACAGAAACTGTTCGGACCAATGAAATTGTCAGGGCGGGCTTTAGACGATGATGGACAGATGATCAACAGTAATGTAATCATCCACGTCATCAAAGGCGCTTTGGGTTGAATTTGCTATTATCCTAAACAGAGAACTTGTTCGTATATGCATTCACCTTCACTATTTCTCTCAGAAACGATGATCGTGTTGGTAAGTACCTTAAATTCTTTTATTACAATACTGGCATAGATCCTTTACACTCATCTTTTTCTTGTAACGTTATTTAATCCAGCGCGCGTGCAGACAGGGTTGTCAAGTTTTTTTGCAATGTTGCTTACAATTGCTACTCAAAACTATAGCCCAAAACAATAACTTTCCGGGGGGTTCTCCGGAAAAAAATGGCGTTTGGTTGGCATATGTTATTTTGGCAAGGTTGCCTGCTAAAATTTGCATTCCTGGGTTTATATAATCACATAATTGGGGTCGCTTCAACCCGCGGACATGGAGAAAAACACGGACTTGGCAACACAGTGCAGTTGAGTTCTGTTGACATTTGACAACTAACGTTACGCGTCGCTCCGTTGCTCTGATTGGTTGTGGGTCTATCCAATTGAGGTCTTTCCTGGCTCGGTTGAAACACACCCCATAATCAAAGCTCAATGGAGCGGTACCAGACTCATATTCTGACTAGAATTGAGTATGGCCAGGCCAGGCTAGAATCACCCATGCAGTCGCATTGAAACAATATTGTATAACAGGGAATCTTCTCAGAACTTTGGCAAATGTTCTGACAAGGTTGTCAGGTCATGAACAAACATTTTTCCAGTAACAATTAATAAAATGTTTTTTCAAAGGTATATGGTCTTTAATAATGTAAACCTCAGCAAAAAAAACATAATAATAATATACATTGTTCAAGTAACATGTACTAAAACATTTTAGTTGGATATTTGTCTAACATTTTACTAGAAGACATTCAAAAAAGTTAAGAAAAAACTAAGAAAATTCAGAAATTGTTTTAACAACTTAATGGGAACGTTAGCAAAAGTTTATTTTTTATTTTTATATGACTTGACAACTAACTACCCAACACTAGAAATGACCCTTTCACATTTATACAACCTCTTTAAAGTTCTTAGATGTATGTCTACGGACGGTTAAGTTTCACATGCAACTCATGCAAGCGAAAGGATATTTCAAGGTCCCTTCAGAAAAGTCCTTGACTCAATCAAGTTTATGCAAAAGTGTGAGCTATAATTACCATCCACATGCAGATTCTAAATCGAATCATGTTTGTTGTCAAGCTCTTAATAAGATCCCAATTAAAAATTCCTCTATAGCATAATCACAGCAGTGGGCCGGTCCGCGCAGGTTTAAATTAGGTTTTCTTTTTTAGATGTATTTAATTGTAGGGCTTTCAAGTACAAAAAGATGCACATAATAATGAATGGATAGCATGCACACGCACACATTTCACTGAATTAGTGAGGACACCTTTATAGGAAGCAATATTTTTGAATGCAGGTAAGATATGGTGCTAATTCTAAATCTAACCATCACACAAACATACACTATATTGCCAAAAGTTTTGGGGCCTGCCTTTACATAATCTTTAATGACATCCCATTCTTAATTCGTAGGGTTTAATATGGAGTTGGCCCACCCTTTGCAGCTATAACAGCTTTAGTCTTCTGGGAAGGGTTTGCACAAGGTTAAGGACTGTGTTAATGAGAATTTTTTTACCATTATTCTAGAAGCGCATTTGTGAGGTCAGGCACTGATGTTGGATGAGAAGGCCTGCATCCTGTTGTAACAAGAAGGGGCCTTCCCCAAACTGTTCCCACTAAGTTGGGAGCATGACATTGTCCAAAATGTCTTGATATGCTGAAGCATTAAGAGTTCCTTTTACTGGAACTAAGGGGGTCAGCCCAACCCCTGAAAAACAACCCCACACCATAATCCCACCTCCGCCAAACTTTACACTTGGCACAATGCACTCAGGCAAGTACCATTCTCCTGGCAACCAGCAAACCCAGACTCCAGAGTCCATTGGATTGCTAGACAGAGAAGCGTGATTCATCACTCTAGAGAACATGTCTCCACTGCTCTAGAGTCCAGTGGCAGTGGGCTATGCAGTGGTGTAAAGTATGCCGCCACTGGACTAATTGGTGAGGTAAGCTTGGCTGCAGCTGCTTGGCCATGGAAACCCATTCCATGAAGCTCTTTATGCACTGTTCTTGAGCTAATCAGTTTGGAGGTCTGTAGCTATTGAGTGCAGAAAGTTGGTGACTTCTGTGCACTGTGCGCTTGTATCATAGGTACACTTCAGCTGTGAGACACAGAATCTAAAACAAAAATCCAGAAAATCACATTGTATGATTTTTAAATAATTAATTAGCATTTTATTGCATGACATAAGTATTTGATCACCTACCAACCAGTAAGAATTCCAGCTCTCACAGACCTGTTAGTTTTTCTTTAGGAACCTCTCCTGTTCTCTACTCATTACCTGTATTAACTGCACCTGTTTGAACTTGTTACCTTTATAAAAGACACCTGTCCACACAGACACTCAATCAAACAAACAGACTCCAACCTCTCCACAATGGCCAAGACCAGAGAGCTGTGTAAGGACATCAGGGATAAAATTGTAGACCTGCAAAAGGCTGGGGTGGGCTACAGAACAATAGGCAAGCAGCTTGGTGAGAAGGCAACAACTGTTGGCTCAATTATTAGAAAATGGAAGAAGTTCAAGATGGCGATCATTCTCCCTCGGTCTGGGGCACCATGCAAGATCTCACCTCGTGGGGCATCATTGATCAAGAAGAAGGTGAGGGATCAGCCCAGAACTACATGGCAGGACCTGGTCAATGACCTGAAGAGAGCTGGGACCACAGTCTCAAAGAAAACCATTAGTAACACACACGCAAGGTCCCCCTGCTCAAGCCAGCGCATGTCCAGGCCCGTCTGAAGTTTGCCATTGACCATCTGGATGATCCAGAGGAGGAATGGGAGAAGGTCATGTGGTCTGATGAGACAAAAATAGAGAGCTTTTTGGTCTAAACTCCACTCACTGTGTTTGGAAGAAGAAGAAGAAGAATGAGTACAATCCCAAGAACACCATCCCAGCTGTGAAGCGTGGCGGTGGAAACATCATTCTTTCGGAATTCTTTTCTGCAAAGTGGACAGGACAAGTGCACCGTATTGAGGGGAGGATGGATGGGGCCCATGTATCGTGATATCTTGGCCATCAACCTCCTTCCCTCAGTAAGAGCATTGAAGATGGGTCATGGCTGGGTCTTCCAGCATGACAACGACTCGAAACACACAGCCAGGGCAACTAAGTAATTGGCTCCGTAAGAAGCATCTCAAGGTCCTGGAGTGGCCTAGCCAGTCTCCAGACCTGAACCCAATAGAACATTTTTGGAGGGAGCAGAAAGTCCGTATTGCCCAGCGACATCCCCAAAACCTGAAAGATCTGGAGAAGGTCTGTATGGAGGCAAGAACTACAAGAAACGTATGATCTCTGTAATTGCAAACAAATGTTTCTGTACCAAATATTAAGTTCTGCTTTTCTGATGTATCATACTTATGTCATGCAATAAAATGCTAATTAATTACTTAAAAATCATACAATGTGGTTTTCTGGATTTTTGTTTCAGATTCTGTCACTCAAAGTTGAAGTGTACCTATAATACAAATTACAGACTTCTACATGCTTTGTAAGTGGGCAAGTGTATCAAATACTTCTCCCAAACTGTATTGCACAGGTGGCAACTTATCACGGTACCACACTTGAATTCACTGAGCTCCTGAGAGCGACCCATTCTTTCACAAATGTTTGCAGAAGCAGTCTGCATGCCTAGGTGCTTGATTTTATACACCTGTGGCCATGGAAGTGATTGGAACACCTGAATTCAATGATGTGGAAAGGTGTCCCAATACTTTTGGCAGTATAGTGTATGTATACATGATTTGGCTGTTTAATGAGCTTTTTAAAACAGGATGACCATGTTCACAAGTCATGTTTCACTAAATGAGTGAGGACATTTTTTTTAAAAATTGACAGTAAGTATGTATAGACTTTCTTACACAAAACATAAACATATTTACACCATTGTAATGGTACTTGTACCTTGGTTTTTAAGCCATGGTTCAGCAGGGGTAAAACAAACCATGTTTATTATTAAATGGTGGCTTACTTAACAAACAATGTCTGTCTTTAAATAAAAAAGTCTATGGTACTGTTGTAATTGGGGGGAAGACATTTAAAGTGTTCCCTGCTACATTTTTGGATGCTAAATATGTTAGCAAAATATTTTAGAATATGGTTATAACCCTCACGTTCTAATCCGCTTCGTCTATTTGACGTGCATGTTCATTGAAATCTGCTAAGTTAAACATAGACTCACTTGCTGTCAGGATAATCCTTTGTGCAAAATTAAAATATGTGAATTTATAATATTAACAGGTAAGTAGATGTAAGTAGTGCACTGAGGAAAACGTCTCAAACGCATCAAACACACATCTGACAGTAGTGCAAGCCACATAGGTTCAGGATTCAGTTAAAAGCGCTTAACTCTTTCCCGCCAGCATTTTTTTAAGTTGCCAGCCACCACCAGCATTTTTTATAATTTTCACAAAAGTTTCATGGCCTCCAGAATATTTTATTGTATAAATATCTGAATATGCAATATATCCAAAGAAAGAACAGACCATCTACTTTTAAACAAAAACAAAACATTTTATTCTAGCTTCATGCATTCCTTTTTTTATCAACACCTGACTGTGGGCAAGTTTCATGAAAAAGCTACATTTTGAGCAAAAAAGTGTTTTGTAAAAAGACATTCAGATCCGATTCAATGATGATAGACACACAGATGGATTAGATTGAGTCCAGCAACATAAAGTTTGCACATTCCTATAGCTCGTCCTGTTATGACATTTCATGCAGTAACATTATGCAGTTTTGGTTTATATGCTATTTACTGATGATGATAGCGTTATTTTACATGTGCATCTGCTTACATATGATATTGATTGTTTCTGATTCTTCGCCTGTGTTTTGATCAGGAGATTATTTACTCTTTCAGAAGATGTCATAGCGCCCCCTACCATATAACGGTGAATACACGGAAAGCCGGAAATGTCTGTCAATGGTGGGGAAAGAGTTAATATAAATCACGTCTCATGTTTAAGACAATTTGGATTGTGCACTTATCCAGCAGCAGTTCACTCTGTGTCTTTGTTAACATCAAAGTATGGGTTAATGCACAGCTAGCTTATGCTATGGTCATTTGATATCATTACCTGCGTTTTTTACTGTTGGACAAAAGTGACCACGCAATTACGTGCCAGGGCCAGTCGCATTTCCACTGTCACTTCCGGGGCTTGATCATGCTTCATCAGGGCTTCCTCAAGGCCAACCAAATATCTTGTTCCAAAGCGGGCCAACAGGAGCTTGAGTGCTCATGAACAGAGGTGGTGTATGAGAGTCAACTCCACTGCTCATTTCCCTTGTTTTAGTTTTTGGCTAAAAAGTTTAAATTGTCAATTCTGTTACCGTCAAACTCTGTTACCAAGGTAGAGTAACAATGTTGCCTAAATTGTCTGTAACAGAGTTGACAAACAATACTATAAAGATACTACAAACAAAAAAAAGAAATTTATATAAATATTTTTTTTAATTAAAAGTAAAAAAAAAAAAAGGAACAGGCAAGCACTTAATTATGTTTTCAATAAGATACTGGAAATAATTCATGTTAGTAAACAGTTTTTTTTCCTTAACCTTTTCAAATGCAAAATGTATCTCCGATTATAGAATCACACCTAAAACAATAAAAAAATGGGAAAATAACTGTTAATGTTTTAAAATGTATCAGTTATGAAACAAAATCAATTCTGGTTATAAAGCAGTTCTACAGAAGACAATAGTGTCATTATTCAGCTCAATTTAGTTCAGTGTTGTTCCAATTCAGCTCAATAACTGTGTCAATGTTGCAAAGATCATTAATTATGGAGCAAGTTCAATTCAGCTAAAAGCAGCTCTACAAAAGGCAATAGTTTCACTGTTTAGTTCAAATCAATTCAGTGTTAATTCAATTCAGCAAAAGTGTCAATGTTACACATTTAGTGTCATTTATCCAGTTCAATTTTTGTTTACATCCAATAGTGTCTCTGTACATCTAACACTGAATATTAATTGTCTTTTAAACCCCCATGAAATGAGGAAAGAATATCTTTGTAATGAGGTTTTTATCCATCTTTTTTATCTATTGAAAACATAATCATTGTGAATAAAAATCTAAAGCAAACATGTCAGCCTGTTCCTTGGCCGTTCTCTTTAAGAGTGTCAGTGAGATTGAAGACGGGCATTTTGCACATCTGATGTGCTCTAACCCCTGCCTGGTGATTTATTGAAATATGCGGCTAATGTTCATTTATAGGGCAACCCAAAGGTCATGTTCATAAATCTGCCTCCTGATTAGCTACTTACTTTCAATTAACAAACTTTAAGCACTTAAAAGTATGCCCCAATGAGAATGTTATGTTCTCTGCACTACATTAAGTATGTTGTTTTTATGACGTGTGTTCATCTTATTATATTTTCTGGTGTTGATCAGAAAGTAGCATTTTACATTTATTCATTTAGCAGATTGTTTTAACATCATAAGAAAATTGTCATAAGCGTAAACAATATAGTACACAATGCCAAGATTAGTCAAAATTAGACATATCAGCTTCCTAGAACAGAATTGAAATTAAGAAAAGGAGAATAATAAAAAAATAACAGACTAGTAGTCATGCATTTAAGCCATTAGTTTACTAATCATACATATATGCTTTAATTTAATTACCGGGAATGTTCGTTGGTCTAATTTAAGCAAACTGATGATACTGCATTTTGATCCACTTTGAAGGGCAGGCCTACCATTAAAATTTTTCAAGAGTTGATTTGCCCAGTCTTTTTTGTGTTGTTTTTGTTTTGTTTTTACTGTTTAACATTGGGTAATAGGCAGCGCTTATCACTGACATTTCTTACTAGGCCATGATCCAATCACAGTGGAGGAGGGGCTTCTTAGCAAAACCTGCTTTATACTGACCCTCGTTTATAAAGCAGTCTGGTGAGAAATTACTTGTGCACACATGAAAGCATTGAAGTTGATCTGGGGGAATATTCCCTTCGAAAACAAAACTCAGCCACTGTGTCTTCAGCGGTTCGGATTTAGGAACATGGCCGCTGTGTTGATTATTACACCCAAGAACAGAACACCACAATCGCTTAGACTGGCGGACTATGATGACAGCTCGCTCGGGGCGGGTCTGAGTTGAAACGCTTCTGTCAATTACCAATCGTGGGAGGGGCGTCCGACCGTGTGATGTCACACGTCAGACGGCTCGATTTAAGACGGGGAAACATAGGATATAAAAAGAAAACACTGGATGGATTTTTATCATTATAGGATGGTTGTGTGCAGGCACTGCCAACACACATTTCTGTACAAAAAAGTGCATGTACATATGACCGCTTTAACATAGGAGAAACAATGGAAAAGTAGCTATCGCATTGGAATGGAAAAATGCATTCTGTGTGAACGGACCCTTAGTCAGGCAAAATGTAGGCTTTTTTGTACAGAAATGTATGTTGGCAGTAAACATAAATTTAGTGCAACATTATAATATGACTGTTATTTCTCATTTTGCTCACTGTTTATAAATGTTTTATGAATCAGGATAATATTACATCCTCTTTTTTTAATAAAGTTAAGGATTAACTGTTGCACTTTTAAATATATGTAACCTTAGAAATAAAATTAATTAGGTGGTTAGAATATGTATTGCAGATAATATTCAAGTCTTACAGTTGTATCAAGATTTCTGACAATGCTGAGTAATTCTGAGCTTATGATTATATTAAGGAACACTTTGGAGTGATTTTAAGGAAAGACTTAATGAACAGTTAAATTGAATATATTGGGTACAGATTTCTGTTCCACATTGTAGCCCAAATTTAGTTGGTTGTTATCGTATTAGTATTTGGACAGCATTTGTGGAAGTATGGATAGAGTAACAGATGAAAACAAGGATATTTTGAATTATTGATTGTTTTTTTTATTTATTTAAAAGCCTGCTCATTAACAGTCAAAATCATATGGCTAAATATTTAACACTTTTTTTTAAAATAGTAAAGTAAATAATTTATGATCTAGCATGTATGGCAATGATTTAAAATTAGCGTGTAATCCTATTGTTAAAATGATGAAACATGCTGTTTTTATTTTAGTCCTGTTGATCACAAGACAGTGGAGCAGATGTTGCTCTCAATTCCAGATGATAAACCCTGTGGAGTTGATCATTTAGATGGTAAATTGCTAAAAATGGGAGCTTTCTCAACCGATCTGTCATATTTTAGATGTTTGCTTAGTGGTATATATCCAAATCTTTTGAAAGAATCTACAATTATATCACTACTTAAAAAGTTCTAACTGTGACAATTATTGTTGTGACACTCTTATTTTGAGTAAGCTTTTGCAGAAGATTATTTTTAAGCAAATATTACATTATTTTAGTATAAATGGATTGCTTGCTAATGCAGAGCTTGCTTATAGACCAGAACACTCTACTTGTACTGCTCTTATACACATGACAGATGAATGGTTAGCAGATGATAGGAAATTGGTGGGTGCTGTTCTCTTAGATTTTACTGCAGCTTTTGATGTTATTGATCATGATATTCTTGCTGCCAAACTGAAATGTTATGGTTTTTCACTCACGGCCTTTGACTGGATCAGAAGTTATCGTTCTAGAAATCAGAGAGTATTTTATTATAGATCTTTTTCTGAGGCCAGAATACTTACTGGTGTTCCACAAGGAAGTTGTTTAGGTGCACTTGTATTTTATTTTTAATTTTATAAAATGAAACCAAGTCATATTAATATTTAAATCTAATGAGTTGCACAGCTTTCTGTGTGGGTTAGGTGTCAGGTTAGTACATAATATCACTAACACTGGGAGTCTGTATGTTCTCACTTATAGTGCAACAAACCTGTGTGTGTACCGTTTTGACTTGCTTTCTGAGGACTTAATTGTCTTCATAATACCTACGTTATGAGCTAACCCCATAAGTCAAATGGCTAAATAAACACACATTGTTTTATTAAAAATGTAAAGTTGCGTTTGAGAGTTGAGTTTAGGGGCTAGGGGACAGAAAATATCAGCTCAGTATAAAAAAATGATGTCTATGGAAAGTCTTCATAATGATAGATGTGCCAACATGTGTTTGAGCAGCCACATTTGTGTAGACTTCCCAACACTGTTGATTGTTTTTTTGTTTGTTTTTTTTCACATTTTCTCTGAAATGTGTCACCTTAGCCAAATTTTTTTTTACATTAATGAGCTATAGTGTTCTGCACCCACTAGTAAAAATGTATATCTGGTGTCTGAATATTTTTTGGTTTGACTGTATGTATTTTTAACTGTGTTGTTCTATAAAACCATACGATTATATGATTACCATTGCCCTTTTTTTGTGACTAACCGACTAATAAAATCTTGGTCGATTAAGCCTCTTCTCGTCAACTAATGTTTAGTCGTTTTTAAAGTTTTTACTGTTGGGGGCAGCCCTAAAAAAATACAAATAAAAACTTTAAGAATGAACTAAATTATAAATTTTTGATTTTTAAAAGATGTGCACTCTTTTCTTCAGTTTAGTGATTCATGGACTTCATGGACTGGAAATAAATAAAATACTTTTCAGAAAGAACTTGTTACATTTATTAAAAGTGACAGTAAAAGTGTTTCTATTTCAAATAAATTCTATTGTTTTGAACTTTCTATTCATCACAGCCAGCACCAAACATTGAATGATTTCTGAAGGATCATGTGACACTGAACACTAGAGTAATAATACTGAAAATTCAACAAGAATACATTACATTTTAAAACATTAAAATAGAAAATAGTATTTTAAAATTATTATAATATTTCACAGTATTACTGTTTTTACTGTAGTTTTGATTTGACACAGCTTTGGTGAGCTTAAGAGGCTTCAGAAAAATGAATTGGAAAAAAATAGAAGCTGCTGAAAAAGTTAGTTTCACTAATGTGATGAATGATTGATTGATTTGTACAGATAAGACATACGTCCTGATTGAAATTAACAGTAGTAAGCAATGCAACAGTTATAATGTAGCTTATCTTCCATTGTGTATTCATAGTCTGCTGTTATCTCTGATTTCCTCGAATGGATAAAGCGTTTCATCCCCTACAAAACAAAAATACTATGCTTTAGTACAATTACCAGATGATTTATTAAACTGCTGTTGTCCACTTTGCGTGTAGATAACAATCATTAATCCAATTAGTGATGAGCCACTAGAGCCTGGACGACTCTGGAGAACAGGTTTCGTCATTAAAATGATTAAGCCCACATATAAGTGTCTCTTACACACATTTAACAGTGATGATTAAGGGAGTAGATAAGATGAATCTTGTTTCAGAGAGTTTTTAGGTGCTTGGTTAGACGTTTAAAAATATTGATGCTCGTTACGGATAGTTATAGCTGTTACAAACTGAGAGTACATAAGTGCCTCTCGAGCTATTTCTGTTTCTCCTAAGCACTTAAAGAACAAAACTCAGCTGAAATAGCTGTTAACAGACCATTTTCCTGCTGTAAGTGCAAACTTTTTTTGAGAACAAAAGCAAGGTGAAGTCTTTTTCCTAGTATACATCTTTACAATCTCTACATCAAAGGTAAGGTCAAACTGGACATCCGGTAAACGGGACCAGACACAGAATTCACTGTAAAAAAACAAAACAATTACTGGTGTCTGTTTTACAAGAAAATTAGGTCCCACTTTATATTAAGTGTCTTTATCTATGTACTAACATATTAATGAATTAATCATTTAATACAATGCACTTATTGTGCACATTTTACATTGTACTTACATTGTAATTACTTGCATGTAATTACAGCTGTAATTAATTTATGTAACTATCTGTAATTACACTGTTGAACCTTACCTTATACCGTAACCCACCCTTAAACCTAACCATACCATTAAACCTGTCACTAACATAGTATCCATATCCCACCTCAATAGCAGCAAAAGTGTTTTGCAATCCAACATGAAAACAATAAGACTGCATACAAGTGACCAAATTATATTTAACCCTTGCATCCTTCAACAGGGAAAACCATCAACAATCAAAAATGCATGGGTATATGGTGTCATGGCGTTGCAATCAAAAAATGTGGTTATAATGGAAGTCAATGGGGCAAAAACAGCCACGAGGGATAAATGAGGGAGAAAAAAATCAAATCTGATGCTGCGTAAAAACTAACAATGCATCAAAGCCAATGTTGTTTCTAATCTTTGACATGTCCACGACTGTGATTAGAGAGGGAAAAAAAATCCAGGCCACAATTACATCATATATTGAAAAATCTGTCATTTTGTGTGTTAATTTCCCCCAAATCAGTGACAGCATTTATGAAATTGGCAATTAAAGGGTTAAAATCCTGACTTTTTTTTTAAACATTTGGTAGTTTTGAAAAGGACTTTAATTGATTAATTGATTTATGCAAAAAAAAAAATTATCTGATACATTTTTACAGCAGTTTAAGTTAGTGGCTGTTTTCAGCCACGAGGGTAACGGAAGGGTCGTGAATTTGCCCACAGTTTATCGTTGAGTTTGTGAAAATTTTCACAGCATTTTCCCAAAATATGTCTAAAAATAAGATTTGTCACCAAAAATCATTCCGTTTGCTAAAACACTTAGAAAGTTATGGCCAAATTAAGACTAAAAAATACCCCCTAGTGGCTGAAAACATCCCGAGGGACACATAAGGGATTTTACTTAAAAATTTCACATTTTGTTCAATGTTTTAGGCTACTTGTTGTTTCTTAAAGGGGTGATGAATTGAGAATCCAACTTTCCCTTGAGCCTTTGATATATCAAAGTTCATCATGATATAAGAATATTCTGTTTCAGAGTTTCAGAGCTGAAAACGTCCTTGTTAGTCAAAGAAAAGCTTTTATAGACACCAGGCCCAGAAAACAAGAGCTGGAATCTAATGACGTATGGGAAAACGAAACGCAACTCAACTGATGAATATGTATGCGTGCTTCTGAAGCCCCGCCCACAGAGTCGAGACGCCACAGGTTTACAGAGAGCAGTGATCATGGCGAGCAAAGTAATATATTGCTCTGTGCCAGGTTGTGGAAGAACGCAGTCGCTGCATAAGCTTCCTTCGGATGCTACTATTAGGAATGAGTGGTTGAACTTTATTTTGAATGAAGTTCCAGCTGACGTGGGGGAAGACGTGTGTTCGCTTCATTTCACTGCAGAATTATTTGTAAACAAGTCTCAGGTGCTGGATTTGCAAACACAGTGTTGTGCCTTCTACATTGGATTCGACAGGAATGGTACAACAAACTTATGTGAGTAAAACGTCTTTTTTATATGTAATGGTCGGCAGGCCTATGAATCTCAAATAGTGAAATAATATTCCTTTGTTGAATTGTTGAATGAATTGTTTTTAGTGTACTTTTCAAACAAACACTAAAATGTCAGAAACTGTCAGTAGCAGTGTTCAGCCTTATATGTTCAAACCGAGGTCGGACAATGATGGAGAGACTCAAGACGAATGTGACATGTAGAATGCAACAGGATGTTTCTGAATGGTTAATTGATGATTTGGAGTTAACAATCTTCAAGTCATTGTTTAGCATTTTCCGTCATAATCTGTAAATCGCTGTACAGGTGTTCACACTGTAGACACACATCTGTGTTCAAACACCTTATAAAAGTGAATTTAGCAAATACATTATGCTCATAATTTTAAACATTTTAGGGAACCATGGATTTTCCTACTATATTAAATTTGTATAATATTGCTTTACATAATAAGTTTCCCTGTTTGTTTCTTGTGTATGGACTTGCTTCAAAAGTTTCTGTCAACATATCTTTTTCTGCCCTAAGGCCTCAAGTCCAGTTGAGGTCAAGGTGGTCCATAGCCCAGGGAAAGCGGGTCACAGAGAGTAATTAAAGTACCCTGTAATCTGTAATGGCCTTACCGACTGATGGTGTTTGTGGCATTTCTGCTATCCAGACTAATTTCTTTCCTAGTCATTTTTTTTTTGTCTGTCAAATTGGGTCAGAGACATGAATGTGTGAGGTGAGGTTAATGTTCTGACCTCTAAATGGCATCTAAAAGGATTTATTGGGCTGACAGGTTTCTTAGCACCTGCAAAAAGGACAAGAACGGCTGGGCAAAGATGGAACATTATATAATTTCCTAGCAGAGAGAGTGCAACATTAAAGGGGTTCATATCATGAGAACTTATATTTTATACAAAATTAAACTTATTTTATTTCAGCTAGTTGCCAAGGCATTTGCAATTTCTAAATCTAATGCAATTTAAAAATGAATAAAAACTGTAGGCATATTTTTTAAAAACACAACAATTTATAAAACTTCAGCTAAAATGAAAATGCAAAATATAAAAATAAAAACTTTCAAAATACTAATAAAACCTATAATAGCATTTGATCCACATTGAAACATTTGATCCACATTGAAATGGTTTATTTAAATTTAAGGAACAAATGATTTAATAAATAAATATGTTTTATGTAATTAATGTACTTCCGATTATTCTCTAGAATATCTCCCTAAAATGTCAATGCCTTTACCGTCTTTACATATCAATAATCACCAGAAATGCATCATGTTAAGTACCACTTTTTGGCTAAATGGTAATTGATGCTATTTTTCTTGTCTAGACTGGTCTTATAGATAACATTATGGAAGGAATATTTTTATTGAGCAAAAAATAGAAGTCGTCCACAGTGCCCTTTTCTTTTCCGAGCCGGCAATAAATGGTTTTGCAATGTTATCAATATTTCATTGTGGAAGTTACAAATCTTCTCAGACACAATGCTTCGCTGATCTGTTCTCTCACGCTCTCTCTTCCTCCATTCTTTATTTTTCTTGCTGTAAATACAACAAGGACTGTACAAGTCTCTGAGTCCCAGGCCTTAATTAAAGCTGTTTGTTTTGTTTTCATCACATTCCATCATTATGCAGTGAGCAGAAATAGGCGCAGAAAGGGAAAAAAGAGATTCCTGTATGCATTATGGTGGTTCATGCCATGCTGGATTTCAAGTATAATTGGCTCACTTATCAATCTATGATAATCAATCATATAAGAAAACCCATTGTTTCATATCAGTTTTTATAAGGTTGAAAAAGACCATCTGCTTCAAATTGCTCCCTTTGTTTAACCATAATTTGTCTCTCTGAATGATTTTTGAGAAGTTCAATGTTCTAGAGCTAACAGTGTTTAATTGTTTTCATTTGAGTGAGATTGAAGTAATTGTGTCTTGAAATGATCCATAATGAGATGTTTTTCTTTTCGTTTTATATATCAGTGGAGAAATGTGACCTATCTAGATACAAAGGGAATGACTGATTCAGCATAGATTTCATTATCAAAGTTCCTCAACTTCCATGTCTTTGAAATAGAAACAAATATTAAGTAAAAAAGGGCGGACACCAGGCATGTGCCTCATACAGAAATGAATTGAGAATTACTTTTTGAGGTAGCAAACAGGATTAAGGAGTGTAATTGGAATAAAATTAAAAGTAAATATTTATTTTTTATTTCAATATATTTAATGAATTAACATGTATTAAAGGTCCAATGATGTGGATTTTTTATTATTATTATTTTATAATGTTTCCTGAGGTGTACTTGTATTGTGAGTATGATTTTACATCATAAAATGTCATAAATTAGAAATAAAAGGCATTTTTCTATCCTGATTTTAGCCCTCTGGCTTGAATGCTCTGTTTGAAGGGGTGTGTCTGCTGTAAGACTTTAGTGTAAACGCCCAATATTGTGATTGGCTGACATCTTTGCATTTAAAATGCGTATTACATGTGGGACCCCTCTTGAATACTTATACATTTCTTTCACCTCAACTAACAGCAAACACAATATCGATATGGATACAGTAAGAGCTTCGTTGTGCAGCATAACAGCATCATTCATTATAATGGCAGTTGGGGCAAGTGCGCAGAGTTACTCTTGACATGTGATTGACAGCTCCGAACATTATAAAGAAAGTTCTTTGATCGCTCTCTAGTTTAATCACAATTTAAATAACAGATTTGTTTCATGGTACTAAGAGAAACAATGTGAAGTTGATCGTTTAGTCACTGGCTTGATTCACTGATGCATAAACGATTTAGAAAGAAAGTTTGTGTGAACTTGAATAATTAGCTACGCATCAGAAATCACTGATCACAGATCAGGCATTAATTAACACTGTTACTACCGTTTGTAGACAGTGCTGTCGAATCCATATTGTTAAAGTCTATTTGTAAAGCCTGTGTTGACAATGTAAAAAATAAACTGAATCCATGCTCTCCAAATTCTCTGGACGGGCAAAGCAGAAAAAGGGGAGGTAACCTTTCCTCGTATGATGACATATAGGGAATATTCTTGATTGGCCCATCTGAGCTTTCATTTTCTCAAAGGCAGAGCAGGATCTCCATTTCTAGCCACTGGGGGACCATAGACAGGTTAGGGTAACTCATTTTAACGTTAAAATACTTAATTAAGTGAAACTTTCATGGGACCTTTAAATCTATAACTTGTATTAAAGATGACATAATATGCCCTTTTGACATAATATGCCCCCAAGGTTTTCATGATTGAATGTTCAAAAACACATTATTTTTCATTTTCACATATTTTATATTGTTGCAGCACCTCTTTTCCCAGTCTGTCAGCAACACTGTTTAGTTTCGGGCTTTAGGAAGCCCCTCCAGCCAAAAAGCAAATGTGCTCTGATTGGTTGGCTGGACTAGTGTGTTGTGATTGGCCAACCACTTTAAGTGTTTTTCGGAAATGTCTTGCCCAGTAGTATGAGTTTCAGCATACTAACGCAACTCAACCCGTTCTCATCTGGTTTATTTGGCATGCCTTGCATTGGGATTATTTAAATGAGGATGCAAAGTGCACATTCCTGGGACCCACTTTTATATTAGGTGGCCTTAATTACTATGTACTAACATTTTAAATAATCATTTGATACAATGCAGATATTATTACATACATGTTTCTACATTGTACTTTAAAAAATTTAAAATTAACCTGCATGTAATTATATCTGTAATTCATTTCTGTAGTTACATTTATAATTACAGGTCCTTCTCAAAAAAATTAGCATATTGTGATTAAAAGTTCATTATTTTCCATAATGTAATGATAAAATTAAACTTTCATATATTTTAGATTCATTGCACACCAACTGAAATATTTCAGGTCTTTTATTGTTTTAATACTGATGATTTTGGCATACAGCTCATGAAAACCCAAAATTCCTATCTCAAAAAATTAGCATATCACTAAAAGGTTCTCTAAAGGAGCTATTAACCTAATCATCTGAATCAACTAATTAACTCTAAACACCTGCAAAAGATTCCTGAGGCTTTTAAAAACTCCCAGCCTGGTTCATTACTCAAAACCGCAATCATGGGTGAGACTGCCGACCTGACTGCTGTCCAGAAGGCCATCATTGACACCCTCAAGCGAGAGGGTAAGACAAAGAAAGAAATTTCTGAACGAATAGGCTGTTTCAGAGTGCTGTATCAAGGCACCTCAGTGGGAAGTCTGTGGGAAGGAAAAAGTGTGGCAAAAACGCTGCACAACAAGAAGAGGTGACCGGACCCTGAGGAAGATTGTGGAGAAGGGCCGATTCCAGATCTTGAGGGACCTGCGGAAGCAGTGGACTGAGTCTGGAGTAGTAACATCCAGAGCCACCGTGCACAGGCGTGTGTGCAGGAAATGGGCTACAGGTGCCGCATTCCCCAGGTCAAGCCACTTTTGAACCAGAAACAGCGGCAGAAGCACCTGACCTGGGCTACAGAGAAGCAGCACTGGACAGTCGCTCAAATTTTGCATGTCATTTGAAATCAAGGTGCCAGACTCTGGAGGAAGACTGGGGAGAAGGAAATGCCTGAAGTCCAGTGTCAAGTACCCACAGTCAGTGATGGTCTGGGGTGCCATGTCAGCTGCTGGTGTTGGTCCACTGTGTTTTATCAAGGGCAGGGTCAATGCAGCTAGCTATCAGGAGATTTTGAGCACTTCATGCTTCCATCTGCTGAAAAGCTTTATGGAGATGAAGATTTCGTTTTTCAGCACGACCTGGCACCTGCTCACAGTGCCAAAATCACTGGAAAATGGTTTACTGACCATGGTATTACTGTGCTCAATTGGCCTGCCAACTCTCCTGACCTGAACCCCATAGAGAATCTGTGGGATATTGTGAAGAGAAAGTTGAGAGACGCAAGACCCAACACTCTGGATGAGCTTAAGGCCGCTATCTAAGCATCCTGGGCCTCCATAACACCTCAGCAGTGCCACAGGCTGATTGCCTCCATGCCACGCCGCATTGAAGCAGTCATTTCTGCAAAAAGGATTCCCGACCAAGTATTGAGTGCATAACTGAACATAATTATTTGAAGGTTGACTTTTTTTGTATTAAAAACACTTTTCTTTTATTGGTCGGATTAAATATGCTAATTTGTTTTAGATATTTGGGTTTTCATGAGCTGTATGCCAAAATCATCAGTATTAAAACATTAAAAGACCTGAAATATTTCAGTTGGTGTGCAATGAATCTAAAATATGAAATATGAAAGTTGAATTTTATCATTACATCATGGAAAATAATGAACTTTTATCACAATATGCTAATTCTTTGAGAAGGACCTATACACTGATGACACTTCCCTTACACCTAACCCTACCCTTAAACTCCCATACCCATACCGCCACACCTGTCCCTAACTTTACCCGTATCCCACCTCAATATCAGCAAAAGTGTTTTTCAATATGAACACAATAAGTACATTGTACTTATTTTTTTTGATGTAAGTACATAGTAGTTAAGGCCACCTAATATAAAGTGGGACCCATTCCTGAAAGAAAACGCAACCCTAAAATCAAGGCGTTTCAAAGAGTTTTGAGTGCTTTGTGTTCAGTTAACTTTTTACTTTGTAACTTTGCAGACTTTTTTCATGCTCAAACAGCATGTCATAATAAAGAAAGTTGGAAATGTTAAAAACCATTATAGGTCCTCTTTAAAACATTATGATCATAGTGGAAGAAAAATGTTAAGCAGCTTGCATGATGGAAAATAAAACAAAGTTCTAGCAATTCTTCCTCCAACTCAACTTCTTTTGAAATGTGGCCAATTCGATTGAAATTAATCTCAAAAGATGGATTTTTTTTTCTGAATTTTGCAGACCACTGTTAAACACCATCCAAGGTAAAAATGATCAATGCTCAAACTATCTAAGTATTTAAGAGCATGAAGTGATGGAAAGTCGACATATGACCCAACAGGTCACAGCTCACCCACTCTACAGCCTCCCTCTGATAAAATAAATTCAGCTCTTATCAGTACTAAGAGACAAATTCTTCTCAAACATCTGTCTGCATAATGAGGTGTTTGAGACGGTTTCATCATGGCCCAGTTTCTGTCTGGCCTGCCCGCTTAATGACTTGCAGAAACATGAAGAGGGAAAAAAAAAAGAAAGGACCATGGAAATGAATAGAAGTGGAACCTCTCAGACTCCTCCAGGCTTGCATTTGAAATGTGTGAATAATTTCTGGGGGGAAATCAGAAATAAGAGAATTGGTTGGAACTGCACTTTAATTTAATGTCTCCTTTCACCCCTAAAAAATATCTACTCTCCAGTACTAGCAGTTAATGTATAGTGAAGATCATTCTATATGGGTAAAGAAAATAATTATTTGTATTATTGTTAATGTCTGGTCCATTTATGGTAGGCATAATTAGGCTTTCCACATAATGATTCTTGGTAAAATCTAATTTCAGTGAGCATAACTGAAAATATACAGTCACAAACACCACAGAATATGCTCTTTTAATTAACTCCTACTACTACTAATAATAATAATTGTATATACACACACACACACACACACACAGTCAGAATAATTGGCCTTGGTAAATATGAACAAAGAAGTCTGTAAAATAAATCTGCATTGTTAATCCTTTTGATCACAATTTAAATAAGTAAAAGAATTGAAAATGTGGGGAAAATCTCTTTATGAATAAATATTTTTCTCCAAAACACATTGGTCACAATTATTGGCACACATTTATTAAATACTTTTTGCAACCTCCTTTAGCCAAGATTACAGCTCTGAGTCTTCTTCTCTAATGCCTGATGAGTTTGGAGAACACCTGACTAGAGATCAGAGACCATTACTCTAGAATCCCTCCAGATTCATCAGATTCCCAGATCCATGTTGGTGCTTCTTCTCTTCAGTTCACCCCACTCATTTCCTATAGGGTTCAGATCAGGGAACTGGGACGGCCATGGCAGAAGCTTAATTTTGTTCTCAGTGACACATTTGTGTGTTTATTTTGATGTTTGTTTTGGATCATTGTCCTGATGGAAGATCCGATCTCAGCCCATTATAAGATTTCTTGCAGAGGCCATCAAGTTTAGAATTTTTTTAAACTGTTTGTATTTGATATAATCTATGATGCCATGTATCTGAACAAGAAGGTCAGATACAAAAAAAAAAAAACAGGTCAAAAACATTAAAGATCCATGAGTATATTTAACCATGGGTATGGGGTTCTTTTCTATCCCTGCTTGCACCAAACACATCTGGTGGGTTTGCTGCTAAAAAGCTCTTTTTTTTTTGTTTCATGATGAAACTTTCATCTGACCACAGAATCTGGACCCTTTTGAAGTTCCAGTCGTGTTTGACAACTGAATATGCTGGAGTTTGTCTTTGGATGAGTGACCCAAAGGGCCAGATTTACTAAACGGCAAAATAGCATGAAAGTGCAATTCCAAAAAACCGCAGATGGGAATAAGTTCTGCGCTTGATCTACTGACGACACGCAAATTAAAGAACATAGACACAGTCAGATCTCTTTTTTTTATAATACCAATGCAGTCTACCAAGAGCAGCACAAATTAGCAACTGGGTTTAAGACCTGCTTTTTTTTGGTCAGTAAATAATGGCGCAAAACACCAGTAAACTGACTATCGCAAACCTTAGTAAATCACCTTGCATGATTCATTTAAATACTCTCATCCCATAAATATTGCAACTAAAAGGAAAACTCCTACAAATGCATATGCTGTAAGGTCAGCCACAAAAATAACTCCGTTAACACCTTTTCAGCTCTAATTTTTCACTGCGTGTCTTAAGTAAATCAAAAGAGGGTTTGCATTTGCACAAGCTGTTAGTAAATCTGTCCCCGAGACTCAACTAATCTCTGCAATTCTCCATCTGTGATCCTTAGAGAGTCTTCTCAAACTCTCCTCCTCACCATGCATTAGGACGATATAGACACGCGTTCCTCTCCCAGGCAGATTCGTAACATCTTAATTGATTGGAACTTCTCAATTATTTCCCTGATGGTGGAAATGGGGATTTTCAATGCTTTAGCTATTTTCTTACAGCCACTTTCTATTTTGTGAAGCTCAACAATGTTTTGCTGCACATAAGAACTATATTCTTTGGTCTTACTCATTGTGATGAATTATCAATAGAATTTGGCCTTTATGTTCCCTCATATCTATACTCCTGTGAAACAAAAAGTCATAGCACGGCAATTTCATGCTCCTAGTCACCCTGGTGTGCTAAAAAAAATTAAATATGAATGCAAATATACTTCCGAGATATTCTAGGGGTGCCATTAATTGTGTCCAATGTGTTTGGGAGAAAAACATTTATTTTATAATGTGATTTTAGGAAATAATTATTCAATTCTTTACTTCAGTGAAAGGTTAGATTTTTGTGAATTGTTTATCAAAAGGATAAACAATGCAGATTTATTTTTACAGACATATTTGGTCATATTTACTAGGGGTGAACAATTCTGGTCATGTATGTTTATATACACACTTTTTTATTATTAATTTAATTTCCTTTTATAAATATAAAGTAGTAGTCTTTTTACTAGTAAAAGATAAAATTGTATTGCATTGTAAATAATAACTTCAATCATTCCATGTACAGTTTAACTTTAGTTAAATAAAGGCCCTTTACTGCAGCTTTGACCTTGAAGACCCCCTCATGCTGTGCTGTAAGAAGCTTGAAGTTCATCTTAAGTAGCACTATTAGATGAGTTGTCTGTCTAATCCTCCTCAGTCCACAAAGAATGCTCTTCACAATATGCTGGAAACACCATAATAATTAGATCTTCCTATAGAGCAGCCACATATATGTGATTAAGGCATAGGAACTTTATTGCAATACCTTATTGCTAGTGACGGGTATAATTAAATCATGTCAAACATATCCTGAACATGTCCCTTAACCATGTCAGAAAATTACATCTAAAGTCAAACTTATAAGATCAGAAATGTCAGCTCTTTAAAGGAATTAGTTTTCTATAGAAAAACTTAACTTACACTATAATATGGTTTATAAACTTCCAGGGACCCTCTAATGACATTTTAGGGATGTCCTATATGGTCACAAAGATGTTCCTTGAAATCAACCAATATTTACATTGTTTTCTCAACTGAATTTAATAATCTTTCTTGCATAGATGCTTTAAAAATACAATACACAGATTTGTGAGTCACAGATACTGAGAAATATGGATCTACATAAAAAGCAAATGCTAGACCAACATTTCACCAAATGCTGTCCAAAAACAGCTGCTTGAACAAACTTTGTATTGAATAATGTTGCATTTTTTAGAGTGCGCAACATAAATTCATTTTTGATTTTTGCTGACTTTAACGGGGTACTTCAGCACTGGGAAGATGAATGTGTATTTAAAGTGGGTCATTATATAGTAGAAATGTGCATTTTATTCAAATTTTGTGCCTTCTAGACTGAGAAAGGCCAGAAAATGTATTTTTGGCTCATGTGGATGAAAGACAACAACTCCCAGAATGCACTTGCTACGCTGCCCTTCGAGGCCACTCCCAAAGCCAATGCTACTGGTTTACTGGTACACTTGCCCACCGCCCCTACCGTTGTTTTCATTTTCATAGTAATACAATCATTTAGTGTCACAGCACAAACGCAGCACGAGTGAGATTTTATTTATCACGAAAGTGAAGAGCTGAGGTAAGCGCGGGCACGGCATACATTCACGGTGCGTGTTCAGTCTGGTGCATTTTCAGATCATGCCTATGGAAGTATAACTTATAGGAATTCATTTGAAAAGTTGAAACACTCACTTTGCTCCGCACCGCTTCGTTTACATGAATGCCCCCCGAGTGCTGTGAGTGCGATCCCACCCCCCATGGGCGGGTTGAAAACATGCAGAACTGTAGTCTCTGGCCAAAAAATCCTCAGATGATGCAAAATGATGGTATTTGCATCATCTGAGGATTTTTTCCAGAAATAAAATACATAAATCTCGTCTCAGGTGGATATGAGGGGGCACGATCATTCAAATATACTACCAGATTTACTGATACAAAGCTTAATGCCTATCGCTGAAGTAATCCTTTAAATATTAGTTGTGTGGTGATACTAAAAGCGCATCTTGTTGATCTAAATCTTTGCAGAGTTATTTTATATTAAAAAGTCACAAAAATACTATAGAATAAAATAAAGTTGTTTTGCTAGATGATAAAATTGATTTAAAAAGACTAAAATAATTATTGGTTGAATGTAGCATTCTGCATTCAGTCAAACAAATAGAAAATTGTAATTTAAAAAACCTCATTGGCTAAACCAATTGTTACTGAAATTCATTAATAAGGCACTATACTATTATACACTCTTAAAAATAAAGGTTCTTTATTGCATTGATGGTTCCATGAAGAGTCTTTAGCAGTCACAAAGCCTTTCCAATTCACAAAAAGGTTATTTCTAGTTTAGATTATTAAAATATCCACACTCCACACTAAGAAAATTATTCTTCTCTGAAAGGTTCTTTGGGGAACCAAAAATTCTTCTATGGCACCTCTGCGAAAACCACCTTTTTAGAAACGTTATTTTTATAAGTGTACTGACCTTGAAAGTTTGCAGTTTATACAGTGTGTGTAGCAGGTAGTACTAAAGGAACAACACACAAATGAGCACTGAGTGGATATGTTTTTTTTTCAGCAAATCAGTGAAATGGAAACTCAATATAAAGTAAGTCATATGAAGAACGTATGAAGATAGAGACCACTATGCAAGGCTACATGTTTCATTTTTTGTTACAATGATTGCATTAACCTGCAGAAAGAGGGAGTCGGTGAGGTGTAAATTTTACCTCTTATGTAGGTCAGCCCGTCCGCTGAGGGAAAGTGAATTTACCTGTTTTCCGACCCTGTGAAAAACATTAGTATGTCGATCAACACGAGCCACAAAAAATATATTCTATAGTTATCCCTCTTATTATAAAGATTGCTTACAGTTCATGCCTCTTTTGCATTGACAAGTCCAGCAGTGCTTGTGCGCGATTAAAAAAAAAAAATCCTTCTCATTCTCAGGGCCGGCTTTCTCCATTTCACTGTCCTCTGATGATTTCATTTGACCTCATCTGCTGAGATGGCAATGTCCTTGCATGAGGGAATGATTGGTCAATCCATCTTATTTTGACTGAATGGTGACCAATGAATGATGGCAGAGCTGATATTATTCCAAAATGAGGAAGCAGGGCTCCTCGGAACGTCAGCAATTACAGTGTTATCATCACCTGCCCAGACGGTATAAGGACTTATGGCCTTAATCGCAACCGATGCTATGAGTGAGTCTAACCAGGGGCTATTTTCCACACTTCTTCACCAAACGCTTTATAGCCAGATTGAACAATGAAGCGCTTAAGCCCAGGTCTAATGACCACATCACACATGGAGAGAAGGAAAGTTTAATATCTCCATTTCTTTTCTTTTCATGTCACATTTTATAAAGCTGTTCAATTTAAGAATACGGCTGGGGTGTTTTGTCCCACCCGACAGTGACTCTTCAAACACTAAAATTGAATGAGAAGATAAATATATTATGACATATATATCAAATAATGTGTAAAGCAGTCTTCTTCTTCTTTTTTTCACAGTAACACTGGGAATTTCTCTGCAGACAGCATCTCGTTTGCCTTTATTAAAGGGATAGTCAATGTGAGTATTCATCGCTGTTGGGCAGAAATATCTCCATATTTCGTCATCTAATATTCTTTTCAAAATAATTTCTATTGGTCACCTTTTACATCTGTCTGTGGGTTTTTCAAATATTTAACACATAAAGTATTAAAAAGCTTGTGACTAAACTTCGTAACTCCATTGGATCCTCAAACTCACAGAAAAACATCATAACTCCACCTTGCTTCAATCTTGAATGATGTGCTTCATGCAGTCTAGACCGTCTCTGTTTCTTTGCAATGCAAATTTTTTTAAAAACCAAAAACTAGTACTTTGAAGAAGTACATTGTTTTCTTTACTCAAGAAACACTATGTATAAAGGCTAATGTATGTAGGCTATTTGAGGAGTGGAGTGGTCTTAGTCTAGCATTTGTTGTCGATTCATGGCTAATACTGTCTGAAAGTCTTTGGACAAATGAAAGAAACAACTGAGCATCATATAGCTACAGTAAACTTTATACTCTGTAAGTAATAACTCAGAGGTCTAGTTTCAAGTTTAACTCTTTTGAAGTGATGGTTCTTTATATAATAGTATCTAGTGTACATGATAAATCCTTTGACATTTGTATTTGCTGCTGCATACAGGCTACCAGGGCACCACACATACTTTATCAAAGAATTTGCTGATTTTTGGGGGTCTGAATGAGTACTGGTGGCAGATCAAGTCTTAATTGTTGGTGATTTTAATAACCATGTAGATAATGATCAATCTTCGTCTTCCAATCTTCCTCTTTGTAAAGAAATGGTATCTCTGAGGACTTCCAGTCAAGATTTAAACCATATCACGGTATTGAAACTGCTCTTATGTTAATGTTTTGCTCTTATCCGATCATGGATGTATCTATAGCTGCACAATTAATCGAAATCAACTGCAATTGCTATTTAGCTTATGTGCGATTATGAAAGCGTAACAGCTGCGGCCCAGCACGTTAGTGAAGAGTGGCTCTGTGATCAGTAATAAACACTGCTCTGCAAGCACTGCAAGTTTTTTTAATGATATTCTGCTAAAACGAACGAAATTACTTGAAAAAAGATTTGTTAATTTTTCTGAATGAGATTCAAAGAGTCCTTAAAATGATCCCAACTTCCCACTACAATGCGTTGCTCAACATACGTCACTTACTCCGTTGCTCTGATTGGTTGTAGGTCTATCCAATTGAGGTCTTTCCTGGTTTGGTTGAAACGCCCCAATAATCACAGCCCAATAGAGCAGTTTCAGACTCATATTCTGACTAGAATTGATGACCTTCTGAATGAGGGGAGTCCAATGCCCTAAGACGGTGATTCCCAACCTTGACTAGGCTAGAACCAGTGATGCTAGACCCTATTAGAGAAACCCCCATAAGGGGAAGGGTTGCCCCTAGATGAAACTAGTAAACAGCTTGCAAAGTGTTAGCTGTGCTTGAGTCTCTGAAGTCTACCTGAGCCAGAACAGAGTGTGGGGGACTGTATACCAGTAATGGGGATAACCCCTGCAGTCTGGGATCACCTCGTTGCCTCAAAACAATACGGCAAAACAAAAGGAATCAAATTATGTGCTTTGAATTTTTGAAAACATCAACAGTTGGTCTGGTAATTGCACCAGAAGATCGCCCAGAGACAAAACACTAGCTCTCTGCAAGCAGTCAATAACGCATAATTATTTATTTGGAGCTTCCTGCACTTGTGTGAACTCCAGAAGCATAATGATGTAATGTCCATCTTCTGTACGTTCAGAATATATACCCTGTGTACTAATCTCTAGCCTCTGAGCATTAGACCGAGAGTCAACAACTAATTAAACACATCTCTAAATAGAAACTCCATGGCCTCTCTCCATGGAAGGGGATGTTTTTCCTCTCCTCATATTCATATCATTAAAAACATTAAATGCATAGGGAAGGACGCTGATATTATCAGGCCCAGTCTCTGCAGACTTCACGTCAAATCAGAGGATGTTTGAGGGAGTTGTTTTAGTGCCAGTTCGTAGAGAGATGTGTCTGAATGTGTGTTGGATAAGATGAAAACCTGAGGCTGTTCAAAAACCTGCAAGTAAATGGCGGGGATAAAGCCAACTGGAAAGGCTCTGTGTCATAAATCACTGGCTCGCTGATGGAGTGCCACAGCACAGAGACAGGAGTAATGTGTTCTTTACATGCATGTGCAGCAGAGCCAGTGGATTAGAGTTGAACATAGTGCCGGATACAAATTCAATCCAGGCCACTCTACTGCAGCTACATTTGACAGAATTTACAACCTGCATGTTTTCTAAGCCCACTGATATTTTTATATTAAAATAAAATGGGCTGGACTGGTCTTGATGGAAGTATTATGTAAAATAATATATTTTTTATTTTAGCCCTAAAAAAAATAAATGCAAATATTTATAAATAATTTTTATCACATTTTAAATTACTGTGTTGTTTACTGGGATGCAATAGTGTAAATTATGGTGGTGGAAATTAAAAAGTTTTTTTGAATTAAGTGGCCAACTCCATCTTGATGATAAATACAGGTCCTTCTCAAAAAATTAGCATATTGTGATAAAAGTTCATTATTTTCCATAATGTAATGATAAAAATTTTTAGTTTCATTGCACACCAACTGATATATTTCAGGTCTTTTATTGTTTTAATACTGATGATTTTGGCATACAGCTCATGAAAACCCATGAAAGGAAAAGTGTTTTTAATACAAAAAAAGTCAACCTTCAAATAATTATGTTCAGTTATGCACTCAATACTTGGTCGGGAATCCTTCTGCAGAAATGACTGCTTCAATGTGGTGTGGCATGGAGGCAATCAGCCTGTGGCACTGCTGAGGTGTTATGGAGGCCCAGGATGCTTCGATAGCGGCCTTAAGCTCATCCAGAGTGTTGGGTCTTGTGTCTCTCAACTTTCTCTTCACAATATCCCACAGATTCTCTATGGGGTTCAGGTCAGGAGAGTTGGCAGGCCAATTGAGCACAGTAATACCATGGTCAGTAAACCATTTACCAGTGGTTTTGGCACTGTGAGCAGGTGCCAGGTTGTGCTGAAAAACGAAATCTTCATCTCCAAAAGCTTTTCAGCAGATGGAAGCATGAAGTGCTCCAAAATCTCCTGATAGCTAGCTGCATTGACCCTGCCCTTGATAAAACACAGTGGACCAACACCAGCAGCTGACATGGCACCCCAGACCATCACTGACTGTGGGTACTTGACACTGGACTTCAGGCAGGCATTTCCTTCTCCCCAGTCTTCCTCCAGACTCTGGCACCTTGATTTCCGAATGACATGCAAAAAAATTTGAGCGACAGTCCAGTGCTGCTTCTCTGTAGCCCAGGTCAGGCGCTTCTGCCGCTGTTTCTGGTTCAAAAGTGGCTTGACCTGGGAATCGGCACCTGTAGCCCATTTCCTGCACACGCCTGTGCACGGTGGCTCTGGATGTTTCTACTCCAGACTCAGTCCACTGCTTCCGCAGGTCCCTTTAAGATCTGGAATCGGCCCTTCTCCACAATCTTCCTCAGGGTCCGGTCACCTCTTCTCGTTGTGCAGCATTTTTTGCCACACTTTTTCCTTCCCACAGACTTCCCACTGAGGTGCCTTGATATGTCACCTGGGAACAGCCTATTCGTTCAGAAATGTCTTTCTGTGTCTTACCCTCTCGCTGGAGGGTGTCAATGATGGCCTTCTGGTCAGCAGTCAGGTCAGCAGTCTCACCCATGATTGCGGTTTTGAGTAATGAACCAGGCTGGGAGTTTTTAAAAGCCTCAGGAATCTTTTGCAGGTGTTTAGAGTTAATTAGTTGATTCAGATGATTAGGTTAATAGCTCGTTTAGAGAACCTTTTCATGATATGCTAATTTTTTGAGATAGGAATTTTGGGTTTTCATGAGCTGTATGCCAAAATCATCAGTATTAAAACAATAAAAGACCTGAAATATTTCAGTTGGTGTGCAATGAATCTAAAATATATGAAAGTTTAATTTTTATCATTACATTATGGAAAATAATGAACTTTTATCACAATATGCAAATTTTTTGAGAAAGACCTGTAATTTCATATTGCATGCATCCTAAATAAAGGAAATTAAATATTTTCTCTCTTTTTGCATTGCAATTGATAAAAAAAATACTGCTTGATTGGAAATAATGCAATAAAATATCCTAAGTACACAAATCCTTCACAAAACTTGATTTGTATCAAAGAATCCTAAAAATGAATCACTTTCCACTAAAATGTTTTTAATATTGATAAGATATCAGCAACAACAAAAAAAAAATCAGCATATTAGATTTCTGACGAATCATCTGACACTGAAGACTGGAGTAATGATGCTGAAAATTCAGCTTTGATTTCACAGGAATAAATGACACCTTAAAATATATTTTAATAGAAAACATTTATTTTACATTGTAATATTTAATGTTTAAAAATTGAATACTGTATTTTTATTAAATAAATGCAGTCTTGAGCATGAGAGATTTTCAAAAAAAAATCTTACTGACTCCAAATGGCAGTGTCTATAAACACAATTAATATTGATTTGGTTATGGTATTATGTCGTTCTTTGTTTAGATTGTCTAATAATCCATATTTTTATAATGTATTTCAATTTAAGATTTAAAGGTCTATAAGATGCAATTGTTTGTGTCCTAAAACTTTACATTTGTTTAACTAATAACTACTCTTTCTAACATCAATAAATCCAGCCATTTGTGCATGCTGTTGCCCCAGCTCTGCTTTTACATCAATAAAGGTGTTCTGTTTTTAGGCTTGACTAAAACAATTCACATGGATCAAGGGAAAATTAGGTTACAGCATTAGAAAGATGGAGTGTGCCTCATAAGTGCATTTATTTATGTGACATGACCTACCTACCTTGAGATTGCAAATTAAATTTTAAGTGAGAAGTTGAGAAATGAGAAAAATCTGTTTTCATCAACAGACCTAAATGTCAGATTAAAATAAACATATAACCATTAAAAAGGCATTTGTGTATTCCAAACTCATTTACTTGTTTTTTTAAATGAGTACATACAGATTTCTATCATTTTATATAAAGCTAATTAGAGTTACTAGAGATTAACTTTATGCCTAAAATTGTCATTTTCAACCTGTTATCACAAAATTACAGATTTCCCAATAATAATTTGAATAGTCACAGTGTACAATAACGATATTCTCTCTGGTTTCCTTCACACACCAGTAAAAGCAATGGCTTAAACCTGCAAAAGGTTTGCATAAGGGTTTAGCTCTCAAGAATATTTCTGTTTTGAGTTTGTGCCATAAAAAACATGTTAAATGGATCGTGGGAAGGTCTGATGGCTCTCTCCTCAGTGAAAACTATGATTTTACACAAGACAAATGATAAGAGCATTAACCCAAACCCCCTCAAAAACATTCTGTCCTCTTGGTTTCTTTATATGAGGCTTACAACCACCATTTCAGGGTCATTACCACTGCACTCATTAAATGGAAAATCAATTAGCTTTGTACTGAAGGCCTTTTAGTAATTATGAGGACTAATTGACTCCCCTATCGCCCTTTTTACACTGCAATACCTGAGATGAATGTGTTGTACATTTCATCTATTGAGATATAAAAAATATTAAAAATGCTCTAGATTTTGTTTGCTTTCAAGCTATTTGCCTTTGATGAGAAACTTTAACCAGTTGATTAGAATTTTTTCTTTTTTTCTGTTTGTGTTTTCTGGTCTTAATCTGCTGGAAAATGTCACTTTGACATAGTAAACTGCTTGTTTCTTATGGTATGGAGTCAACTATCCATGGATATCAACAGTCAAAGCTAAAGCCATTCATTTTAAAGCTTATTTGGCAAAAAAAAAAATCCTTTTTCAGTGTTTTGTCTTGTTTTCTAGTCAATTTAATAAAAAAAAAAAATCCTTAAAGGGTTAGTTCAGCCAAAAATTTAAATTAGCCCATGATTTACTCACCCTTAAGTCATCCTAGATGTATATGACAATCTTTTTTCAGACGAATAAAATCTGAGTTATATTAAAAATGTCCTGGCTCTTCTAAGCGTTATAATGGCAGTGATTGTGGCTCTGTTTTTGAAATCCATAAAAGTGCATCTGTCCGTCATATAACTGCTCTACACGACTCCGGGGGTTAATAAAGGCCTTCTGAAGCTAATCGATGCATTTGTGTAAGAAAAATATCCATATTTAAAACGGTATAAAGTAAATTATCTAACTTTCTGCTGATCGTCTTTCGTATTGAACTTATGGAAAAAGTGTAGCACTTCCCACAGTTCTAAATGCTTACGCTATGTCTGACGAGTGTAACTGGTGTGCAGTGTCGTCAGACATAGCGTAAGCATTTTGAACTGCGAGAGGCACTGCACTTGTACACGCTACACCGCCCTATAATGGTAAAAATCCACCCACTCTCCACTTTTTGAATCCCCATAAATCATAAGCAATGTCTCTGTAATCGCAAATCTGTTTTGCATAATGAATACAAGTTTTTACTAGAATACAATAATAGAGCTCTGTAACTGGAATTCTTACTAGTAAGAATTATTATTAAATTATCTTTTAATAATATTTGTTACTAGTAAGAACTAAATTAAAGTGCTCTTTAATGCAATTTCAGAGCTCTTTAATTGAATTAGAGAGTTCTTTACTCATAATTGTTATTAGTAATAATTTAATTATAGAGCTCTCTAATTGTAATTGTTACTAGTAAGAATTGAACTGAGAGCATAGACTGTACAGTTGAGAGTGATATGGCTTTAAAACGCGAGCGTGTCCTTGATAGAGATGATAATCGAAGCCAAACAGATGCATCATGTTTCAGTTTTTTATTCACGTGTTCACTGCTCTGCCCTTTGAGGTGGGGAGCAGCAGCTCATTTGCGTTTAAAGGAGACACATTTTTCTCAAACCCAACATTTTTCAAATTGCTGTTGGGAATTTTGATCTAAAACTTCACAGACACACTCTGGGACACCTGAGACTTGTATTACATCTTATAAAAAGGTGCATAATTTTTTTACCATTTACTTGTTTGAAGAATAAACCTCACTAGATTGTATTAGATTTACAGTGGAGCACAAAATTATTTAGTCAGCCACCAATTGTGCAAGTTCTCCCACTTAAAAAGATGAGAGATTCCTGTAATTTTCATCATAGGTGCACTTCAACTACACATTGTCTGATTTTTTTAGAAGAATTAATTTGCAAAGATGGTGGAAAATAAGTATTTGGTCAATAACAAAAGTTAATCTCAATACTTTATATACCCTTTGTTGGCAATGACAGACATCAAATATTTTCTTTAAGTCTCCACAAGGTTTTTACACACTGTTGCTGGTAGTTTGGCCCATTCCTCCATGCAGATCTCCTCTAGAGCAGTGATGTTTTGGGGCTGTCGCTGGGCAACACGATTTTCAACTCCCTCCAATTATTTTCTATGGGGTTGAGATCTGGAGACTGGCTAGGCCACTCCAGGACCTTGAAATGCGTCTTACACAGCCACTCCTTCGTTGCCCAGGCGGTGTGTTTGGGACCATTGTCATGCGGAAAGACCCAGCCACATTTCATCTTCAATGCCCTTGCTTGATGGAAGGAGGTCACCCCATGCTTCACAGTAGGTATGGTGCTCTTTGGATGCAACTCAGCATTCTTTCTACTCCAAACACGACAAGTTGAGTTTTTACCAAATATTTTGGTTTCATCTGACCATATGACATTCTCCCAATCCTCTTCTGGATCATCCAAATGCTCTCTAGCAACAGGATTTGAGTCCCTGGCGGCGTGTGTTCTGGGATTTTTACTCACCGTTCTTGTGATCATTTTGACCCCACGGGGTGAGATCTTGCGTGGAGCCCCAGATCGAGGGAGATTATCAGTGGTCTTGTATGTCTTTCATTTTCTAATAATTGCTCCCACAGTTGATTTCTTCACACCAAGCTGCTTACCTATTGCAGATTCAGTCTTCCCAGCCTGGTGCAGGTCTACAATTCTTTGGTCTTGGCCATAGTGAAGTTTGGAGTCTGACTGTTTGAGGTTGTGGACAGGTGTCTTTTATACTGATAATGAGTTCAAACAGGTGCCATTAATACAGGTAACAAGTGGAGGACAGAGGAGCCTCTTAAAGAAGTTGTTACAGGTTTGTGAGAGCCAGAAGTCTTTTTTGTAGGTGACTAAATACTTTTTTTCCACCATAATTTGCTAATAAATTCTTTATAAATCAGACAATGTTATTTTTCTGTATTTTTTTCTCATTCTGTCTCTCATGGTTGAAGTGTAGCTATTATGAAAATTCCAGGAATCTCTCATCTTTTTAAGTGGGAGAACTTGCACAATTTCTGGCTGACAAAATACTTTTTTGCCCCATTGTATGCTTAAAATAATGCATTAAAATATTTTGTAATAAATATTTGATATAATCTTAAAAATAATTAAAACTAAATTCATATTTTATGTAATCAAAACGATTTTACTAGAAAAAAACAGTGATTAAAATAAATGTTTGCTGTCTAGGATGATTGGATTAATAACTGGGAAGTAACAGGTAAGCTGCAGCCCTTTTCTTTGTACAATTGGAGGCTATTCTTAGTGAAGTATTTTACCTTTGACCTCTTTTATACAAATTAGCACATTAATTGTTATAACTATTAGGTAGCCTACAACTGAGAAATCTCTACTGAAATGAGTTTTGTATAGGTCTATAGAGATCATCAAAATCCTCTTAAACTCTTGGCAGACTTGATGTCATTACCCTTCCCTTTACAGTGGTGATAAAATGTCAAACCTAACCATATAATTTCCCAGAAACGGTCAACTATCATGGACATGGACATACTATGATAGAAACTGTGGTGGGCTGAAGAAAAGGTTCCTCTAATGATAATCATTACCTCTAGCACACATCTTTCTGCTTCATTTAAGACATTCTTAACAGTGAGATCTATCATATCCACCAGCACGCTGCAAGTTTGTGGCCTTTGTGATTTATTCAGATTACCATTTCACTTCTATGCATCCCAGTCATAAAGGCACCTTGAACCGTTTTAATTAAGAGCATCTAATTTAGAAGTAAACCCATCATTAAAGCAGCACATTCATTATAGGATTCATTTATGTGCCTTTGCAGCGCTGTCCTGAGAGCTATTCCCCAGTACAGACGCAAATAATACTTGTAAACAAGCAGAAAGGCTCATGGGATAGAATAGAAGAAAATTAAAATAAGACAAAATAAGAATCTGATGATTCAATATCCCATCGCTCTTTTGGCTTTGTCAGTTTTTTAACGGGGTCAGCTAAATCAGACTTCACAGAGGATTAGATTGTTTTTAATTTTTTGTAAACAGAAAACACCCAAGAATGCAGTTTACAAAGAGTTTATGTCCATCAGCTACCTAGTATTAAAGGAATAATTCACACAAAAATGAAAATTCTGTTATAATTTACTCCTCATGTCGTTCTAAACCTGCATGACTTTCTTCTGTGGAACACAAAAGAACATATTTTGAAGAATGTTTAACAAATTTGTTTCTATACAGTGAAAGTCAACACTGGCCACATTGATCAAAGATGGCTAAATATAAAAAATAAATCTGCATTGTGTATCCTTTTGATATTTCAGTAAACAATTGACAAAATTTTAATCTTTATTGAAATAAAAGAATGTGAAAGTGGGGGGGAATCACAAAAAGTGGCCAAAAACTCTCAAAGGATCATAGATGGAGAATTGCAGAGATTAGTTGAGTCTTGGGGTCAAAAAAAAACAAAAAAACAGCACCTACATCAACACATGTTGTTTGGGAGGGTTTTAAGAAAATCCTTCTCGATCATCCAAAAACAAACTCCAGCATATTCAGTTGTCAGGCATGACTGGAACTTCTTGGAACCGGATCTGGGACCATGATCAGACCAGACGGATTCATGGTCAGATGAAACTAAAAAATTGCTTTTTTGGCAATAAACCTACCAGATGAGTTTAGTGCAAACAGGGGTAAAGTTCCCCATGCCCATAGTTAAAAATACAGCTGGATCTTTAATGTTGTGGGCCTTTTTTTTGCTAGAGTTCCTGGACATCTTGTTCAGATACATGGCATCATGGATTTTATCAAATAACAACAGGTTTTTAATCTAAACCTGACAGCCTCTGCAAGAAATCTTATAATAGTCTGTGGTTGGATCTTCCATCAGGACAATGATCCAAAACAAACATCAAAATTAACACAAATGTGTCACTGAGAAAAAAATGAAGCTTCTGCCATGGCCGTCCAAGTTCCCTGACCTGAACCCTATAGGAAATGAGTGGGGTGAACTGAAGAGAAAAAAGCACCAACATGGATCTGGGAATCTGGAGGGATTCTGTATGGAGGAATGGTCTCTGATCTCTAGTCAGGTGTTCTCCAAACTCATCAGGCATTAGAGAAGAAGACTCAGAGCTGTTAATCTTGGCTAAAGGAGGATGCAAAAAGTATTTAATAAATGTGTGCCAATAACTGTGGCCAATGTGTTTTGGAGAAAAACATTTATTTCATAAAGAGATTTCCCCATGTTTTCAATTACTTTACTTCAGTGAAAGGTTAGATTGTGAATTGTTTTGAATAAAAGATAAAAAGGATTAACAAAGCAGATTTGTTTTTACAGGCTTCTTTGTTCAAATTCTGACAGGTTTTTCCTTTTATAAACATGATTACCATACTTTTGTTTGCATTTTTCTGTGTAGAAACATCATTCACTGCTTCTATGCATCATTGTTCCCATAAAATTCCAAGTGCTTGTTTAAAATTTTAAGTGCCACACTTATAAATTCATGACCGTCCCAAATCACTGCGCCATCATTACTCATCGCTGTTCAGTCTGAAAGCTTGCAAACCCTCTTCCCGCTCTGAGACAACATTTATAATCCATAGGATTCCTAAACTCAAAACTGATCCTAAAGGGGTTGTGTTCATAACTTCATAACCTCATGAGGTGATGGATTCTGTAATTATTCTTCCATGATTACACTGCCTCATTAGCCTGCTGACCCTCCGGAGTGTTGACGTGAATCATCGCCTTCAAGAGTCCTCATTCACAATCAGTGTTTACCAGACGTTAGCAACACAGTCAGAAAACTCTTAAGTCTGTTCTTTATGCAATAACACTTGAGACAAAAGTGGTCTGAGACGCATGTAAAAAAAGGTCATAAAGATGATTAATGCCACCTAGGGAATACAGAAGGAAAACTGAAATGGAACTGATGTTTAGCCATAGAACGATTTAAAAAAGAATGTTACGATTTTTGCTGTTGTACCGAGTTCGCAAGTTCGTGTGGAAATTGTTGATGCTCATACGGTTGTGGCTCACATTGTGTGAGAGGAACAAGCACCTCCTGATCATTTTTATAATATATGCATCCTGATTTTGACAAGTGTATAGGTGGCTCGGGCTCCCTATTGCCAAATCATACAAAAACAACGTCACATAGGCTAGATCTATGAATATTTTTATTATTGCTCAGTGGCTGCAACTCTACAGTGTTGCGCATACACTGACAAACACACACACACAAACACAAACAGACACATGCTCTCTAGTTGTTTTGTTTTGAACGGAATGGCTGTGTTGTTCTTTGCTTTTAATGGAGACTCTTTTCCATCTGAAGCTTTCCCAGCAACATTGAAAGCTCCAGTCTCTGTTTAGCGTTAAATCTCATGAGATTTCCGCCGGCTCACCGTGCAGTACGGTCATGCCGTGTACCAGCTGCTTCGACGCGATTATCAGGTTAACCTACTCGTTACATGTGCAATGGCTCACGACCTCCCCAATGAGTATGACCACCTTAAGAGATAATCTACTGTCAGTAAGTCATTGTCACAAAAAATAAAAGCCTGATTATTTGAAATGAATTTGCAACGATGATGGGCAATTGATAAGTGAGAAACAAGATGTCACCAGTTGCGTTTGAAACAAAAACAGAGGCCTGTGGTGATAACACAGCATTGATTTATCCTTCAAAAATTGATTGGATCATATAAGAAGTTGGCTGTTTCTAAGGGTACGTTAACACGACAAGTATGTACTAAAAACAAGTTGTTTTTTTCTAATATAATCGACCATGTTGTCAAAACATTCCCCGTTTATACAGATCTGCCAAAACATTTTAAAAAGCTGTATTATGCTGCCCGGCCAGCAGTCACTTTGTTAAAGAAAAATTATGTCTTTAAACTGAAAACGTAATACACATGCGCTCGAATCAATAACAATACCGTTTTCAACTTGCAGTTTTCAGAAGTTTGCATTTTCAGGCCCCCAAAACGCCATTGTCATGTAAATAAACAGCCAAAAACACAGTTTTCAGTTTTTACAAAAGGAAAATATGAATGGAAAATAAAAAAATAAATGTGCAGGGATATATTATATATCTTTTATTTAAAAACACTGCAACATTCTGCAAAAAAAGAAAGAAAAGAATGGTCCATTTTGATTTCATGGTGACATTAAATACCCAAATACGCCATCACCTTTTTTTGTATGCATTTTATTTGTGTCTACTTAAATACAGATATTGTGATAATGTACAGATAGACAATTAATTAACATTTTTAATAGTTTTCTTAACCTGATAGATTCAACAAAATATTAGGGTGCAACATTAGATTCAGAGACTCTGTAGACTGGTATAATTGCTGTGGATGCCTGAGATGAATTTAAATCCTAAATGGCAAAATTTTTGTTGGGAAGAAAATTGATGATGCTATACTTTCTAATCTTACAAAAAAAAAACTGTTGGAATTGGGAAAAATGAAAATGCTGCAGGTGATCCTGGATTTGGCAGCTTCTGACAGTTTTTCCATCCAGTCTGTCATGTTTTGGTTTCTCGTGTCTAGCATCCTCCTGCCTTCTGATTCTGATGCATTATGCATATTTTACCTGAGCTGTATCTAAACCCAACACAAACGGTCCTCAAAGAATGAAACGGTCCTCTTTAATAATTGCAAAAAAGGCACAGTTAAAAACGTTTTGACCAAACATATCTGATCTAAGCGCGTTTCACCATTGCCTCAGATTATTCTATAAAAGCTTTTAAGAAGCCTTGAGACTTAAGGCAGTTGAAAAGCAGTTTGTTAATAAGTTCAGCTATCACTCAATGGCACCTGTTGTGCAGATTTGAACTGAAACGGCCAAAAAGTAGCTTGCACATCTATCTGTCAATAAGATTTTATTTGTTTGTGTATAGGGTGAATTCTTTCTTAGCTCCATATATCTTGTAGATATCGCTTCTCCTCACGAAGTTCTGCTACTATCTTCATAGCATCCAGTTTATCGAGTTGAAGTTCATTTCCTATGATCTCCAGTAGTGTGTCATTCACATCTTTTGCCATGTTCTTTGCATCCCTGTAAAAACGTGAGATATTGTTTCATTCCTGGTGAACAGAATGTGGCAGTGCACAATAATAAATAGTGAACAATGGTATTTTGTACCCACCCACAGACATAAAAACAGCCTTTGTCTTTAAGAAGGATGCTGGCAACATTTTTAGCATGAAGAAGCAAGTTATGTTGGACATATGTTGATCTGTTAACGGTTCCCCCTGCATCGGGATCATCTCTGGAGAAGCACACGATCAGATGGCTCAGGGTTCCATTATGCGCAAATCTCTCCAACTCCTCTCTGAAAAAAAAGCAGTAATGTGCTTATTACCAGTCAGTGGTTGTTTTTGCGGTGGTTAAAATAAACTTATGCATTAAAACATACAAATGCTACAAATGGCAAATTAGAGTCTCTCAGAATTTGCTGTGGTTAAGTAACAACAATGGAGCTCGTTAGGGTGTTGCATTTGAAACTCAAATTTTCATCTTCTTCATCCATCTGGCAAGAAAGTTTTTAAAAACCTCAAGGCTGCTGTTGTAAATCATTTTTGTAACTGCTTTTATTTCAGCTCTGAATAAATGTTTCGGTGCCCTTTCAACAAAAATGAGAGCTGGAAAAAATGTGAAGTTAAAGGACAGGGTCAAGCTCAAGGCTTCTTTTCCAATTGATTGCTCTGCTTGTCTGTTACCTCGAATGTTCACTTGCCAAAGCCAGGCACTTCGATTTTTTTCCACTGTCTTAAAGGAACAGTTTGTCTAAAAAAAATAGTATCATTATTTACTCACTCTTCCCAAAAGGAGAAATTTTGTACTGGTCACACTTTTCCATTCAATTACAATAAATGGAGACTGCAGCCTTTAAGCTTCAAAAATTACTGAAAAGTACCATAAAAGTATCAGAAATGTGGACTTGTTAAAGTTGTCATGAACTGGATTTTTTTATACTGTTGTCTGAGGTCAACTTATGACGAGGGTTTTACATTCAAAAACATCATAATGAATAAGTAATAGGCTATTTTCTACACTGGTTTTGAGCTTCTCTCCTGGAACGCTCGGTTTTTATGGGAGTGCCGCACTGAAGACTGGATAAGATTTGCTTATTTAATTAGCTTCAGCTCCCCTGTCAGTGCATGTGGGAATTGTTTTGAAAGCGTGTGGGAAGACGGAATGATTCGCCCACGGGGCTCGCAAAATATCTTTATTAAACAAACACAATGATTTGTCTCTCATCCACCTGCGATTGATTGGAATGTTATTTTTTTATTACTTGGCCCACCTGATCAGTGGATTTAACAGCGAATCTGTACACACACACACATACTGTGATTGTATTTGTATCCTTTCTGTGATTGTATCTTTCCTTCAAATATCAAGTCAAGAGAGTGAACAATGCACATTAAGAAAGGAATGTTATTTCACTATTTCAGATAGCCCGTCGGCAGGCCAGGCTTGCGTTTTGGTAGCCTGTCTGGAAAACACATAGCCCCGGGACGTTGGGCTTTTTTCGAGCCCTGGCCCATACATGTTCGAGTCTGATCCCGTATCGCAATGAACCAGCAATACCACAAATAAAGGGTTCTTCAGCCTTTGACAGCATGTTAAGGTATGTTCAGTTAGACACTGAAAATAAAGTTCATCCACGCATTCATAATATTGGAATCCGAATTAAGCTTATGCAGTAAGTTTATTGCTTAGTAGTTCAATCCGGTTTATCTCTATATAGGCCTATGTCATGTCAGGCATGAATTGGTGGGTGGGGCTACAGAATCTTCTGTTGAGGCTGTTTCACCACACGATGACGTCAAGGTGTGGCATATTCTGAGATTGATCGTTTGTTGGGCCTGGTGAATATAAAAGCTTTTCTTTGACTAACAAGGAAGATTTCCGCTCTGAAACTTACAGGACATTATATTACCATGACCTTTAATATATCAAGGGAAAGTTGATTTCTCAATTCAGGACCCCTTTAATTAAAAAGACTTGGTAGTGCATAAGTCATAACCACTGTGACCAGATCATCGAGTCAGTAGCTGGGTTTCCATCCAAACATGAAGCAAATATTTTCTCTTTTTTTTAACAAATGCGAATTAGGTGCATTTCCATCAAGTTGTTCAAGCGGATGACGGTGGTATTGGTAACCTAGTAACCACATTTTTGAGTTAACTATAGCAAAAAATTGTAAAACGGCAATTTTTCAGGTGTCTATCTATACATTTCCACCAAAGCTACAAAGAACAGGAAGATGATTGAGTGAAATTTAAACAGATGAATGATGGATGAAGCGAGCTTTGCACACATCTGAAAATAGCTGTTTAAATGGATCACAAAAACCTGAGTATTGGCACGTACTTTGAATAAGATCACCACTTGAGCAGAGTTTCCAATTATCTGAATGCAAAGTACTTCGCAGTGACCTTAGAAAGGTAATAGCACACCTCTGCTACACTCACACACACACACGTACAATGATAATTTCAATGTATTTTAATTTGTAATTTATTCCTGTGATGACAGCTGAATTTTCAGCATCATTAACTCCAGTCTTCAGTGTCATAGGATTCTTTGAAGAATAGAAAGTTCAAAGAAACATTTTTTTATAGACAAAAACTTTGTATATATTTATATATATTCTGTAAGAAAGCCGCTTCATACAGCATACTTTAAGATTACTGCAGGGGCCCGTTTCAATAAGGCGGTTCGACCAACTCTGAGTTTAAACTTGAACTCAGAGTTTCCCATCTCAGGGTAAGTCAACTCAGAGTTTTGGGTTTCAGAACAGCTCTGAGTAGACTGACTCTCCACGACTATGAAAATCCATGATCAATGGAGCTTCGAAATTATGATTAACCATGGCAACAACACCCGACAAAAAGACGTTTGCATACTTCTGGGTTAATATGTAAGTTTAATTGGTAACACTTTAGAATAATGGTCATTAGTTAACTACATTAGCTAACATGAACTGCACTTACAAAGCGTTTATTTATCTTTGTTAATGTTAATTTCAAAATTTACTAATACGTTTCATTCTTAATTTGTTTAATTTTCATTTTCATGGTACCCCCACAATCAAAAAAAGATTGTGGAGGCAGCTAAAAATGAAGTATAAAAACATAATTCAATCAGGTAAAGCTTTAAGCATAAAAGGTTCATGGTTGTAGGTTTTTCATTCAGTGTCTATTTCAATGTGCAGCAGCTTTTCCCACATAGTCTAATGCTTTTTCACAAAATTAAATGTTCTCTGATTCCACCTGTTACATTTATTAAGTAAGGTAATGAAATTAACATTTGACTTCTACTCAGGCCAACAGCAAGAAGGCAGAGGCTCACAAAACACCAGCACCACCGACAGCATATATCTTGGATTAGCCATCCATCTGACAGCCTTTAATTCCAAACAGTAATCTGTTTCCGGAAAGTGTGACGATGGGAATATACGTGTCATCAATGCATCCAACCACTGGAAATCCTAAAGGAAATTCTAACTACTTCAAGAAGTGTATCAAGTGAACATCAGGATCCTGTATAAAAGGACATGCCATTTTTGTCCTTTTGATGCTGTCCTCATGATGAAATACGAGCAATGAATGAATTTATCTGCACTGCAAAGAATCCTTTTCTTACTTTGTATTTTTGTCTTCTTTTTTTCCAGTCAAAATATCTAAAGAATCTAAAATCAAGATGCAGTTTCTACATAAGAAAAATTACATAAGGTATTTAGTCTTGTCTCCTGTGGAAACAATTTTTTTTTTCTTATTTTGAAAATTATCTGTGGGGCAAGAAAAATATTGTTGTTTCTGTTTGCTTAAGGATTGTTTTTCTTACCCCGCATGCAGATCATTTTAGTTGTTTTAAGTAAAATGTGCTTACTTTAGATTCAGATGTAATTCATATTTTCTAGATATTTGTACTTAAAATAAGACAAATACTCAGTAAGAAAAAAAATGTTGTGCAGCGTGAATGAACAAATTAAGTATTTAAACAAAGCTGATGCTTTAAAAAGGGGGAGGAGAGCGAAATAAACTCTGGGTTTACCAAAGAAAACCTGCTCTAGACCAGGTTAGGTTCACAGAGTAAGTTACCTCTCTTTCAGAAACCGGCTTGACTTTTCTCGGGTTTGACATACCTCGCATTCTGAAACCGAAAGCCCAGGGTGCGTGTCAATCAGCTCCCTGGTTCAGTAGTCAGGGCACTGATCAGGACACAAGTCAATGGGCTGACTCCCTGATCACTACTGAACTATGGAGCTGATTGAGACGCACCCAGTTTCCCTCATTTCAGGGTTAACAGAGTTCTCACTTAACCTCCTTTCTGAAACGGGCCCCAGGTTAACTTAGCAAAGCCAAGCCAATTATTAAACTACTTGTCATTAACATTTATTGTACAATCTTCATGGTTTCGTTTTTTGAAGGATTTTGAGTACATTTGCTTACGGGGTCCATCTAGGAGCCACATCCATCATCTAACCTGGTCACAGATATCATGTTTTTTTTGTTTTTTTTAACAGACTTGAGTGATCTTTATCATTTTTCTAGAATCGAAACCACCCACTACCATGTAATCCAAATCCATAAAAACAAAGACTCGTTGGTGACGGATGGGCTTAGAAAAGTATTCTTTGTTTCAACAATGACTGAAGCTGCTTTCACCCTTTTAACACTCATATAAGTATCATGTTTGATTAGAATTGATTGCAGATGCCTTGTTTTCTTTAGCAGGCTGCCTGATGGCTAGCCGGTTTGCTTTTTGTATTTCATTGAGTGTTGAGTTTTGCAAGCCAGATTCAGTCACTTTCTCATCTCAAATGCCACCGGCACTTTCTACTTTGCTCATTAAAGCATAGCAGACAATGAGGGTGTTACACTGAACAACACAAAACTCATTTCATTGATTAGCTTAATCAATGCAGGGGGGAAAATGATAAATGAAATTAGTGTGCGGTATCATTCATTCAAACGTGAATAAGAAATGTTAATAAACAGTCCTTTGATGTTCAGGACCAGTGAAGGCGAAGATTGATTGAAATGGCGTGTCAGGACCTTGACTTTGAATCTTGTTTTTATTAGCTCTTGTGTCAAGTAGAGCCAAACACGGATACAACGTTGTGTGCCGCCCTCGGTTACAACACACACTTAATACTCAGCAATCCAGGCACCAATGTCATTACTCAGGACCTTGTGCGTGAATTATGACTGTGTGCCTATGGGACAGCCAGACCCCAATCATCTTATATAATGTCTCGTATCATATGGCCCATACTCTCAGAGGGAGCACTTTAATTCCATTGCTTTCCCAATCATTACTCTCAAGGACAGTGCAACAGGAGCCTCTGGCTGATAGAAACCAAGAGAAGACTAGATGCCAAGAGCCTGTGTAAAGCTGGTAGGACGAGTGAATAATACTCTCAGGTTAAGGAGATAACATACGATCAGGTTGCAAAGGGGAAAGGGAGGGGGATTTTCGGTTAAAAATATCTAAACATACTTAAAGCAAAATAACTTTACAAATAAGGCTTTTTAGAGAATATCTTAAAAGTAAATGTATTTTTCTTAGCCTTTTTGTTTATTTTTTAGCATATATCTAAAAGAAGATTTGAGTAAAATCAATGAAATATTTTTGTTCAATAATATTTTTTCTTTTCTTTTTTGCTGTTTTGAGATAATTTTATGATTTATAATTCATATTTATGCAATAATTATGACCCATTTTTTCCCATTGAATATATTTAAAAAAAATTATATTTATATATATTTATATTTATTTATTTTTATTAAAGCTGTATTTCATTTTAGAGCATTTTAACATTGAGCATTTTTATCACGCAATAGCACATTTTTACCACTATAGTGGATCTTGCGTTTTATAAAAATAAAAAAAAACCTTGCTTCATCAGAATGGTCCGAAACTTGGTGACTTTATTGGTAATTGGTATATGAACACCCAAAAAAATTGGGGACAGGATTTGAAAAGTCTAAGTGTTCGTAAAAAAAAAAAAGTCACACTCAAGACCTTCGGGTCAAAAATGACCCCCATAGGAAATGAATAGGAAATTGTTTTTTTTGTGCATACAATCTACAAATCAGCCAGGATGCAGAAAAAAAGGACTCAACAGTGAAGGGGTTAATCTCTAAAACATCAAGAGTGCAAAACAGACAAAAAAACTCACACAACTGTTTAACTCTAAGGGACTTGGAAAATGAGCCTATTTTTTTAAAAAGTGGAGTGTTCCTTTAAGGCTTTTTACATTTTTATTCTGGAAAATAAGACAGACAACAGATTAATTCAGTTTCCAGTGTTTCGTTGCAAATACGCTCACCTGAAAAGAAAGTCTTTGTCTTTGTGGCGGCATCCAAAAAAGAGCCACGTCTCTCCGAAAGTTGCTTCCTGGTTCGTCTCATGTTCTTTCTCTCTGTCAGGTCAAAACAGTATTGCAAAATTTAATATAATGTCTCTATGAAATTAAGTGTTATAACTAACATTGAACACAATGCATGGATCTCATATTTTGACACAAACCTGACCCAGTATAAAGTCATGTATTAAGCCTAATAGACCTGCCACAAGCCATTGTGTTTATAATAATAATAATAATAAAACTACTGTATTGACAATAATAAGAGGACAACACTCTCTGCTATAAACGCATCTAACTTTGTTCTTTTTAACTGAAAAATCACTTTTTAAACTTTAAGCAATGTATTTATTAAGTAAAATAATGGTAAAATATACTGGCAGCAGAGTCGCCAGCAATATACTGTAATTATATTGTATGAATGCTGTGAAATTGCTTTACAGTGCATTTCCGTAAAAAATGAAATTGTTTTTGTAAAATTTGAACCGCAATTCTATGGTACTGATAATGTGAAATTACTTAAAGCCATTTACGGTAAAAAATACATGCATTAACCTACGTTTCTGTGATTTTAATTTTAATTTACAATACACTAAAAATTGTGAGGTAAAAATCTACCCAATTTGGGTCATTTTGGCAACACTCTCTAGGTCTAGGTCAAAAAGGGAACCCCAAAAAAGGTTGGAAATTAAAATCACACAGGAAATTACTACAATAAAAACAGTAATAGGCTAATAAAAGGTGAACATTTATTTATAAGCAAGAAAAGCCAAAAATGGGCAAAAATATATTAAAAGCAATGTGAATTTGTAAGAAAAAGTGCAGAAAAGAATTCAAACTCTGCTGTATAGCTTATGCAGTTATACAAAATTGCGTTTTAAAATTGTAATAATCAATAATGTTTCAGACAAAATTTGACCAGTTATTTAGTTTTTTCTTCCGCCAATGAGCACTAGATGGCCAAAACCATCAGGCTGAGTGCCACCAAGAAATACAGTCTGAAAGCCTTAATAAACACTGACATTTGGGAATAAATTATGTATTACAGTGAACCGACAGGATGTTTAATGTGTTTATAAATCACTCACTTCACTCTTAAACACTATTAAAGCTTGTTCAGTTCCAGCTCAGTCACTGTTTGAGTGATTTGGATGTGAGAGAAAGAAATCTCCGCTTTTAAAATAACGTGCTCCTCGCTGCAGTCAGTTTCAAAGTTCTCTCTTAAGAGGTTTGAATAAGTGCCACAAACAAGTTACTTTCAGGCGCTGTTTCAATTCCAAAAATATTTTTATTTGTACATTTTCAGCAGCCATTACTCCAGTCTTCGGTGTCACATGATCCTTCAGAAATCATTCTAATATTTGGAATTTTTTTTATTATTATCAGTGTTGAAAACAGTTGTGCTGCCTAATATTTTTCAAGTTTCTTTGATGAATAGACAGTTTAAAAGTGACAGTAAAGACATTTAGAATGTTACAGAAGATTTCTAATTCAAATAAATGGTGTTCTTATGAACTCCCATGTCATCTCATGGCAACCCTATCATGCCAATATATATAAAACAACTTAATAATGGCAAAGACCAACATTTATTCAAATTAATTTTAAAAAATTGACATATTTATTATTCATAGACAGTCAGTATATTTTGGAAATTAAAAAGGGTAAGGAAATGCTGCTGATAATCTCAAAATGGTAAAATATAAATCGATTCATTTAAATGACTGTTCGCTAATTGCAAATGAAAATCTTCTTTGTTTAATATATATAATCCAATTCATAACTTCACGATGAAACCATAAAGTGCCATGTGACATTTAAATACTCTTTTAACTGCTGTTACCTTAAAATCAATCTTTGTAGAGAGAGGACCTTGATATTTATCTAGATGGGTTCTTTAAGAGCAAGTCCACCAAAAGATCTGGCTGTGTTCCCAGAATTCCCTACACTAAGGTGACATACAGGTAACCAGGCACTATCTGTACACTGCACCTGCTAAAGGTTGACAGACTTCTCCAAAGAGATAAAAGAGAAGGTGTTGCACAAACACAATCTAAACAGTCTTCGGGCTCTGGAAAAAAACAGCACACTGACTACTTCACTGCATCTTTTCTCCAACATGATAATAGAGGAAGAGATCTGTTAGAGACGCATTACACAGGCCAGGAGCAAACTCCACTGTGTCTACGCCTTTAGCCATCTCAGCCAACCTAAATGAAGCATTCAGAAATGGAACACATGGAAACTTCCAGAGGCATTGAAAAAGTGGAATGTTGAAACCCCCGAAGGACTTTCAGGGTGAGATGCCCTCCATCATGCTGATATCACTCGAAACACTGCAGTGAGCAGAGTTTCAGACACTAAGCTCTCCCCATCTGCTGAACGTACAGTTTAATTGCGATTAGAATACTAATGAGCCATAGTGTGGACGAGATGACCACAGGAAAACAGAACAGAGCTTCTCTTCAAACATCTACAATCTGCTATTTTTTATTTCATGTCCTTGCTTCAGTGACCCATCACATGAAATTAACAACTGGCAAGCAAAGCAAAACACGCACTTTTGAGTTGTGCCGTCAGACAGTTGTTATTGTGATGCATTTACATTTAATTAAGTGGTATATAGAGGCAAAAGAATACTAATGGTTTGTTTTCTGACTGATGATGTAATAAAACATGCTTTTTTTACACTCCAGGTATATGGATGTTTTATAAGTTGTGTGCCATTAATAAACAAAATGATGCCTGTAATTTAGTTGCACATAAATCATGTCAGTTGTACTTGGCAGTCATCTTGGTAGGCAAGTACTCAAGTACTTCTACTTGAATGCATAAAAGACCAAAATATACCTCACAAATTTCTCACAAATGTGAATTTATGCCTTACAATTGCGAAACTTGCACATTTATACCTCACAATTATGACTTTATACTTCACAACTGCAACTATTACGGAGAATTGCGACTTTTATATCTCACAATGCGATTATTTCTCAAAATCGTGATTTTATACCTCACAATTGCAATTACGTCTATCACGATTCCTCGATTAAATTCGAGTACGCAGATTTTAAAAAATCCTCGATTGCAATTTACCTATGTCGATTAACCGTAAAAATACAGACCGTAGCGCATTCCACGGGTGAGAATCCATAAACCGCATTTAGACCTTTTTCTAGAGCTGCGTGATATATTAATAAAACCATTTAAAAATCATACTATAGCATAGTGCTTTTGGGAATTCACAAAGGTTGTGATTCAATTTAATTAATTAATTAAATAAATAAATAAATTGTGTGTGTGTGTGTGTGTATGCACTTTATTTATTTGCATGCAGCTTACATGCGTCTCAGAGTGGCTCCATTAACACAAACTGTTATCATTTACATGTGTGGAGCGCGTCTCAAAATCCATCTCTGCATATGCTGACAGCTTGGTTGGCTTATGATAACGTTCATCTGGGACCAATGTGCGCCATTTCAATAGATTTATAAGGTAAATAATTTATAAACCTATGCCAACAGCAGAATACATTAATGTTTCTACGTCAATATGGCATTTGTTAAAAATATATATTAAAGTGAATTGTTTATATTATTCATATTACAGTGTTGTTCAATAAAAGCATATGATGACTTGCTTTTGATACTTTATTTGAACCAATTATTATTGCCTCATTGTTATTATTTTAAGTAAATTTAAAGGCTATTATTTGCTTAGGTCTATTTATTACCAAACAAAATAACGATTACTCGATTAATTGTTAAAATAATCGACAGATTACTCGATTACCGAAATAATCATTAGTGACAGCTCTAATTTCTACCTCACATTTGCGACTTTCCCATAATTGTAACTTTGTACTTCACAGTTGTGACTATTCCTCAAAATCATTACTTTACACTTCAGTCATGATTATTTCTCACAATTGCGACTTTATACCTCACTGTTGTAGCTTTTCCACAAAATCATGTGGCTTCCACAAAAAAAAATCAGCAACAAAATATGAAAAAATATATATATTCACAAACAAATTCTACAGCAAACAAAATACCAAAAAGGCAACAGGCTCTGTTAACTGACCCTTGAATCCCTACAGTTGCCAACAGAGCATTAATGATTTCTTCCATTCATTTAGCTATGAGTGGTTTGTCTGCACCCCCTCGTACTGCCTCTGAAATAAAAGCTCTATTTCACAGATTTCCTAAAATACTTTTTCAGTGTTACACAAACAATTACAGCCACTAATTAAAGGGTAAATGAAACAGACAATACATGGGCAATGTTTTTCATTGAGATTGATCACTTTATGCATTGTTTTGATTTGAAATTTAAATAAACGTAACCAAACACAGCCTGTCACATCCATTTATCTGCTGTCCCACTCTGCAAGAAATTATATTTTGTGAGGGTTAAAGTTTTGGATGCTTCTTTTGGTCACGCCCACCTGCTCAATGCTTGGCTAAACTGAGTTTGGCATTTGAACAAACAGAGGGTCCACAGCAGAGCCATTAGCATCTGGGAGTTCAATATCCAATCTGGAAATGGGCTTCAATAAACTAGCTTTAGTGGGGCTTTATGCTGCCCCAGAGGGGCCGGTACCAATATGAAAAACCTGGATTCCATTTTGTAACACCATGCAGACCAGCTCCCATCCTGAATACAAATCAACTATACTGCGACACCGAGGACGACGTATCCACATCCCTAAAAAAAATTAAACCCTGCAGTTGGGTAGAATGGGAGCTAACACAATAGCTGGTACCTTTTCATATGTACAATGAAAGTGAGTCAGTGGCCTGCTCTGAACAATCACCTTTATAAATCATACAATCTAATCCTCCTCCTCACTTTCCTCTGAGAATATGTGCTGCATTGTGAAGGCAAGGGACATGTGTGATATCAGTACGAACAAAGAAATGGATGTGCAAAAACATCTTATGCCCCTTTATAACATTTAACCACAGTTTGAGTTTTTATCCTTGATAGGGTGTTTGGGGTGATTGCCAGGACGGTGGAATGTTGTCCTGGTAATTCACCCCAAACAATCACTAAGGTGTTCCGAGTTATATTTATTTAGTGCTTTGCTATTCTGGATGGTTGCCAGAGTGTTGCTAACCAATTGCTACAGTGTTCTGTGAACATTTAGTGCATTTCTATGCAGTTGCTACAGTGTTCTGGATGGTTGCTAGAGTGTTGCTAACCAATTGCTACTGTGCTGAGGACATTTAGTGCATTGCTATGCAGTTGCTACAGTGTTTTGGTTGGTTGCTAGAGTGTTGCTAACCAATTGCTACACTCTTCTGTGGATATTTGGTGTGTTGCTATGCAGTTGCTACAGTGTTCTGGATGGTTGCTAGAGTGTTGCTAACCAATTGCTACAGTGTTCTGTGAACATTTAGTGCATTTCTATGCAGTTGCTACAGTGTTCTGGATGGTTGCTAGAGTGTTGCTAACCAATTGATACTGTGCTGAGGACATTTAGTGCATTGCTATGCAGTTGCTACAGTGTTCTGGTTGGTTGCTAGATTGTTGCTAACCAATAGCAACACACCAAATATCCACAGAAGAGTGTAGCAATGCAGTTGCTACAGTGTTCTGGTTGGTTGCTAGAGTGTTGCTAACCAATAGCAACACTCAAATATCCTGTGGATATTTACAGAAGAGTGTAGCAATGCAGTTGCTACAGTGTTCTGGTTGGTTGCTAGAGTGTTGCTAACCAATTGCTACACTTTTCTGTGGACATTTAGTATGTTGCTATGCAGTTGCTACAGTGTTCTGGATGGTTGCCAGAGTGTTGCTAACCAATTGCAACACACAAATATCCACAGAAGAGTGTAGCAATGCAGTTGCTACAGTGTTCTGGTTGGTTGCTAGAGTGTTGCTAACCAATTGCTACACTTTTCTGTGGACATTTAGTATGTTGCTATGCAGTTGCTACAGTGTTCTGGTTGGTTGCTAGAGTGTTGCTAACCAATTGCTACAGTTTTCTGAAGACATTAAGTTTGTTGCTATGCAGTTGCTACAGTGATCTAAGTTTTTGCCAATGTTGCTAACCAATTGCTACACTCTTCTGTCGACATTTTATGTGTTGCTATGCAGTTGGTACAGTGATCTGGATGGTTGCTAGAGTGTTCCTAACTAATTGCTACACTGTTCTGTGGACATTTAGTGCATTGCTATGCAGTTGCTAAAGTGTTCTGAGGAATTGAATGTGTTGCTATGCAGTTGCTACGGTGTTCTGGATGGTTGCCAGAGTGTTGCTAACCAATTGCTACAGTGTTTTGGGGAAATTTAGTGTGTTGCTATGCAGTTGCTACAGTGTTCTGGATGGTTGGTTGCCAGGCATTGCTAACCAGTTGCTAAAGTGTTCAAGCTTCTTTAAATTTTATGAAGTTGCTAATGTTCTGGCTAATTGCGCCACCAACAATAATTATCTATCGTAAGTCTTCACAATAAAAAAAGTGTTTTTAAAAAATCATGTCCTTTTAAGGAGAAGTATTTAAGATTGTTTTATATTAAGATATATTATAACTCTTTATTGCTCATGGGTTTATTACCCCTGTGAATGGAGAGCCTTTGAAGTTGTCTCCCATCTTTTTTTTTACTGTGTTCTTATTGTAAAAATGCATTTTTTTATATTGCAAGGTGAATCACAACACTACAAATTTTTAATCGAAGCAAAAAAGTGATTCGACAAAGGGAGGGAGGGTGAGGGAAAGAACTACAATCCCATGAAGCATCACAAACCAGCATAATCAAATTAAAAACGATGGAGGAAAATAAAACTATCCATTTATGAACGTTGATTATATGTATAAAAACTATATTTTATGATAATTATGCATATCTAAACACACAAGTTGGTATTTGGAGAGCGTAGAGAGATCGACTCGATTACGTCATTCACAGTGCTTTGGAGGTGGATGGAGCTAAAGAGCTATTTTGGAGAGTGTTCCTTTTTTCAACTATGATTGGTGTCATTTTCTGTACAGCATCATAGGTTATGTAGTTTTTCACTAGAAATTCCACTATTAAACATAATTACTTTAAAAATAAGATGAAATAATGTGGACTGACAGCTTCAGCAGAAGAAAATAACATGGATTTACAGCCTTGTAGGTCTCTCTTTAAAGGTTTATAAAGGTTTTCTCCCTTGTGGAGAAAATTAATGGAGTTTTTACTCCCAAAGCCCAACTGTTACACTCTATAGACCAGTGGATCTCAAACTTTTTTGGTCACGGCCCCCTTTAAACCTTTAAAAAAAGAGAAAAAAAACTGCCACCCCAACCCCATCTCACCTCTGACAAACAAAAATGTATAAAAATGTAAAGATATTTTTTTATTATTGAAAAAGACCAGCAATGGTTTTTCATTTGAAATGCTGTTAAAACACTGAAACAAATATAGAAAAAGGCAATTTACAAAATATCCTATGTATAATTCACAGGACTGCGCTAAGAATCTCTCACCAAATTCTCACTTCTCTTTCCAGGTTTGTTTTCACACGGAAGCTTTAAAATGTAATTGTCTCCCCTTTCAGTTCTAATCCCGATTAGAATGGAATGTTTCTAAAGCAGGTAAATACGATATTATGCTATCTGTCAAAATGACTGAAATCACTCTATGTTAACATTATTGAACATTTTTGATTAAGGCAATATATACTACAATATTTAAAACATCTGAAAATATTGCTTTGAAAATCAAGTTTTTGAGGTTATTCATGGTCTGTTGTAGCAATTTGATAATGCTTTTACACTTTTTAATTTTCTTTTAAAGTTTGATGGCTGAAAGGTGAGAAGAACAATGTCACTTCATTGTACCCTTTTTAAAAATGCTTATTGTGTTCACAGAACAAACATTTCACAGATTTTTGCTCCCATAAAATGCGGAAAATTCATAGGACGTAGGAAAAGGTGGATAGGGCAAGATCTGCTGAATGGGGAGGGGAGGTACTTTTGGATTTAAGAACCGAAAAGCAAAAAAAATTAAAAATAATAAATAGTCTTCATTTTTATAGAATACCGTTGTCGAAAACACCCATTGAAGCTAAACGCAGACATTTATGGTTGCAAGCCATTAAACAGACAGAATGAAACATGCAATGATTAATCTACTATTAAAACATGAATTTGCTCTAAACAATAGGTCTATATAATATTCACATATGCAGTTGTACTAGCCCTACAATTACAGCATGAAATAATATTTAAACCTATTACATAGGTAACATTTAAACCGAAAACAAATCTCATAAATCTGACTTTATAACTCCCAAATGCAAGTTAATAAATCACAATTCTGGGGAATTATGTTTTTTCTTCTCAGAATTGTGAGATATAAACTCTAAAACTACTCTGAGCCAGAGGGTGTTTATCAGTGTGGGACCATGACTGATGCGTTACATGCCTAGACTGTATAAAACAATGGACGTAGTGTCCGTGACGTCACTCATAGGTTTCTGAAGAGCATTTTTGAAGCCCAAAGTGGGTGAAGACGGCCATTTTGCCAGTGCCTCACTGCGCGTCACTCCCGAATAACAGAAAATGGGCAAAGAGGCAGGATGTGAGTGGACTAAAAGAGAGCAGACAAACGGCTAGTAGCGACAGCAGCGGCAATCCACCTGTCACACTAGGTGCTATGCCCTTCTTTAAGGCTTAATATCATTTAAACGGATGAGTTACCCCCCCTCACAGTTGTCATGAAGGGCAAAACCAAAACCACTTTTTGTACCTGCATGGCTGTAAACATATTTTTTTCTGCAGTAAAATTTTTTTAACATTGGGGGTTTAGGGATTGACTATGGGCCTGTCTCTAGTGGCCAGGCGATGAATTGCAGTTTAAGTCACTTTCATGTTGGATTCAAGAGAGACCAGAAGGTTCCCACTTTGTTACATGGGAAAAGACATTCAGCTTCGGTTATAGAAGTACAAGGCAAAATATGTTGCGTTAAGACCAAGGATTAAACAGCATTGCGATGCAACGAACTACAACGGATGCTACAATACCATACAACATCCTTATACACCCATTCAACCTTAAACAGCCTTAAACAGCAGTGGGACATCATGTTAAAAAAAATGCAACCTTGGATGGGTTTATTCTAGTCAACTGCTTACTCATGATGCATAGCAACACAGCTAAAAGTATTCCTAATGTGTTGGACCTTTTATTGAACGTAGCCTACTTTTACCTGTTGAGACATGCCTTCATAAGCGCTGTCGGAGCTGTGTTTGTGATGTTTGAGTTGGGGGAGGTGTGACGTGTGAAAAGGGCTTGAAAATATGCTTTATTTTTGTTTTGAAGGCAGTCTTATAGTTTTGTTCAATTAATTCTGTAGATGTCAAATCCTTTCCTCCTAAAGCTCACTGGCAGCCTGCAAACAGATGAATTGGCTTTGACCTTTTGTGAGATTCTTACCCATTCTCCCACTTTCTCCACAGCACAATACATTTCCGGCTGTCTGCCTGCTGCCATTGATTTACAGATGAGGAAAATCGAAGCATCCCATGCTGTTTGCTCCTAAAGAGGAAACGCTGAGCTTTGTGACACAAACAATGTCCTGCTGACAGAATGGTGATCGTTATCTTTAATTGAAAGCTGGCATCAAGTGTAGCTGTATTTAGGAGAATCTCAAGTTAAAAAACACATGGAAACAAAGTTCGACAGCACACATTGATGGTAAACCTGCATATTTCTAGGTGTAATGCAAGACTAATCGATATCATATTCTTGCACAATTGCAAATTCTTGTGTCGAAGGAAATGCTTTTGTGCTTGAGAATAGAAATGTGTAAATTACTGCCATATCATTATCTCTCAACTGAGCAGGCGACTTATGTAATAACTGTTATAGAACTAAACGTTTTCATTTTGTTAACAGACAGTTCAGTGATCAGTGATTTTAGTTTGACACACTGATACCTGAACTGGAGGGAATATTCTTCCCTAATATGTAGATTAAAATGAATGAAGATGAATACAGATTGCAATACATATGTTGTGATTCATGGTTCCAATGTATCACAAAATCTAAATTAGCTTTAAATTTGCTGTATAGTTTCGTCCAATAGACACACAGTACACTGTAAACCCTAACGCTCAAAATAATTAATTGGTTTGAGTAGAGCCAACTCAAATTAATTCAAACAAATGTAGAACTTTATTTTTCTTTTGAGTTCTCAAAACTGACATTTTAAGTAATCTGAATTGTTTCATTGTTTTGAGTTTTATGAAGTTTTCTTAAAGTTTAATTTAGACTAACTTAAATTTAACCGAAGCAGGGCTGGGACTTCTATTTCCCATTATGCTTTGCCATGACATTCAAAAGGGACAAATGCCAAAATTAAGTGTTATATCATATTATGTTTTTCACATTAAGTAGCAGATTTAGTAGCGTTTAATTTTTTGTTTTGATAGTTTAGAAGAGTTTCTGTTATGTTACCATGGTGAAGAGTGGAGCATGAGTTTAGTTGGAGAACAGATATATGTTAAATGTATTCTATTGCAAGGTGGTATTTTTTGAATTACCTAGTTAAAGCTAGTCAAGTTTCCACTACTAAAAATGTAAGATTACATGATATTTTTAAGTTAAATGAATGAATTAGCTTACTCAAATATTTAAAGTTTAGAACATTTCAAATGTTTGATTACAAAATAAAAATCTGCAAGTTCGGCTTACTTAAACTTTACATTTCTTAACTTTAAAAATGAGGCAACTAAATTTTTTTCGGGTTTACAGTGTATTAATAAAAGAAATGCTATTTTTATTATTACTATACAGAAAATACTACTACAACTATTAATAACATTAATAATAATAATGTATGTATTAGAGAGAATACCCTTACTACAACCACTAATACTATTATTATTATTATTATTATTATCCACTAAATGCACAAAAATATTAAAAGAATATTATAAAAATATATACATTTTAAAAAACTAATCTGTTATTGATCCATGGCTTGGGGCCAAACCAAACACGCTCTGCTGCATGACTGCCTCGACCTTGACGTTTTGGAAGGTGATGTGGACAACTTTTGTCATTCATCATTAATGTCTCATCCCACTCTCACCGTCCCCCAGACATGTCTGAAACATTCATCAACCACGTTCGCCTCGGACACTAGCCCCTGTGATTACCTGTGACCCTTGTGTCATTTACAAACTATTCGTGTACACACACAGCAGGCATCACATCACCGACTGGCCCTGCACCAGGGCAGACGGCTTCATTCATATGTAGTCCTGGCGTGTCACTCTCCATGGGCCCATGGCACAGAGTATAAATCACACACGCTGAGATTACAGGGTGCCACAAGACACCTTTACAGCCAAATCCTGAATTTATGCCCTTCTTTATTGTAACACCAGGGTCTTCAGAAACACTATTAGGCATCACAGATAATGTGGCAGGAAGCAGGTCAATAGCACATTTACACTTTCTCTTCCTCCTTCAATCTTTTTAGATTTATCATCACCCTAGAGGTGTTTTTAATGTTACTTTTACACATGAGAATCAATACTACGGAACTTCCTTCCTCTTTTAAAACCTGAAGATGTGTGATAAAAAGGTTGTTTTTTTATCACACTGAAAAACACTTACTGCTCTGTGAAGCATGGAGTGCTTCCTCAAATAAAAGACTTTGATTTTTGTACTGACAGCTATGTTTGTGTCTTTACAATGTGTATTTCATTATATATGTTATTAATTAATTGATTATGTTAAGACCTAATGTAATAAAAACTCAGTCTGTTCACTATTTTAATACATTATAAAATATAAATTCTCAACATTACTCCAGCCACATGATCCTTCAGAAAGCATTGTAATATGCGGATTTGGTGCTTAATTAACATTTCTTATTATTAGTAATGTTGAAAACAGTTGTGTTGAGTAATATTTTATCTTTATAAATAGAAAGTTCAAAATAGGATAATTTATTGATGTGGATAAAGCGAATAAAAAATGTTGGTAGTTGGAAAAAGCTCACCAAAGTGAACTTTACAGAAATTACTATTGGTCCATAATGATTATGTAATCTGAGGCTCCATGACGTGTAAAATCGCCTCTGGTTCATTTCTTCTGTTCAGTCCGTCAAGGTCAGACATGAATTAAAACAAGAACTTACTGCAGAGCTGCTTTACACTTGAAACAGAAGTTGTAATTCTATTTGAAAGTGACATTGATACTGTTTTTTAATGTTTAATACTGTAAAACATCTTGCTTTAAAAGTAAACTATTGTATAAAGTGCTATATTAATAAACTTGACAGTAGGGATTCCTGATCAATCGGTTGGCAATCACATCAATCGGTAGTCACAAAATTTGGCTAAATCTCATGAACCGATCCCAATTTGATGATGTAAAACATGCTATGACGTCAAACTTTAGCAATGCAGTCAGGTCATGTTCTAAAGAAATATCGTGTGAAGGAACATTGACTAAAAAATGTAATACAATGAACCTGATTCGCTGCCTCTGTCACCTCTTTCTTCTTTCGGTGTCTGAGACACACACACACACACACACACACACACACACACACACACACAGCAGTCTGTCCTTCTTCAGTTCAAGTCATATATTTGTGAAAAATGTGTTTGCCATAATTTTTCAGAACAAATATCTTTATCATAGTATCCTTTTAAAGCTTAACCCTTTTACACGCAAGTTTAAAATATTCTAGATGACTCCCAGTGTGAGTTTAAGGCAACCATTATTTTAGAATGTATCTCCTTATTATTATTATAAATCTTTATAATGATCATGTCAGCTGATCTAAAACGCATGATGGGCGACGCCCACAATTCAAATTCACAATTCAAAGAGAATCGGATCTTTCGGAGTTACAACATGTCAATTCATCCACTTCTCCTAAAATACATCAAAGTAAGTGGCTGGTAAAGTGGGAGAAGAATAGAGTATGTTTTATAGTTACGCAATACCTACACAATGTGTATTTGATATGAATAAAACGTCATCAATTTATATAGTCTGTTTGACACGCTGGGCTTTCTTCTCACACCGGTGTGATCGTACACGTCAAAGGGTTAAGGGGATTTCCAATGACTGCCGTCATTGCTATTCAGTACCATTGAGCTCTATGAAGTGAAACATCAGCTTCAGCGTTACCCAGGTGACGCATCATTTGAGGTTTGTAAAGTGGCGCTTAAAGTGAATCAGGGTTTTTCAAAGCCTATTAAAATATTCATTGCAAAATGAATATTTGTTGTGCTTATATATTTAATTCTCAGCTGAAACAATTACAACATTAATGTAAATAATATATAACCAAGGCAACATATGTGGTATTACTTTATCGAAAAAAAAAAAGTTAACAGTAACAATCAACAGAAAGATTAAATGCTCGGGATCGGCCAATCATAATAACACGAAATCGGTAGTGGCTGCAAAAATCCTGATCGCAGCATCCCTACTTGACAGGACTGCCGAATTACAGAGATCGTGGAAAACATATCCACATTGCTATGATCAAATGCTTTCTTAACTGCTGTTTATTTTTTAATTGAGAGGACAGCCAGTCTAAAATCTCCCAGCAGCTTTCGGATGCTCACTAGCTTTTTCTGCGTCCTATTTTACGATTTAAATCATTTGCATTTAGTGTGTTTTACTTTTTTTTTTAACAAAGTAGTATGGATTATAATATTGCCATTACATAAACACCAGCTTACTGATATCAGCCCGAATTTTGGAATCAAAAATGTTGTATAGCATTTCACACTGCAATTACTCCTTAAAATTTCATGACAACTAAAATATATCAGAAAATAAAAAAGGGTGGAAAAAAGCTTTGTGATCAACCCTCTGGATGTACCTTTGTTGGAGAAATCCAATGAAGGGGGCCACACCGGTCCCAGGGCCCACCATCATTACAGGAACAGAGGAGTCGGATGGTAAGTGGAAGGTGCTGCTGGGACGAGGTCTGACATGTACCTGGACATGACATTTAGATCCAATCAATTGTAAGTGGTGATGGGATGCCTATACTCTGTAATCCTCCACACATGACATCTATTTAACCAAGTACCATATTTTTTGTAGATAGCATCTAAATCAAAAGCTTTTATATGTTGTTGGTGGTGTTCTACTCTGCTGCAAGGATTAGTACACTTTCTCCAGAGCTTATTTCTGCCCAGCTTTTACCTCAATCAACCCAATTCAGCTCAAATCCTCCCTGGGACTGTGAAAAGCTAATTTGGAGGTGAAGGGGTTTGCTAATGTGTAATGCCTACAGTGCTAACCTTCGGCAGGGCTGATGTGCCTAGACACTCTGAAGCCGGTACCGTCCCAAGGGGCTGCAAGATTGAGGAGACGTGATCAACCAGCCAGCCTGTGCACAACCCCGTCCTTGCTGGATGCTCGGAACATGCAGGGAACTCCACAACATTGAACACGAAATGAACTTTCCCAGGGTGCTGAAGGCTGGAGCTGAGGAACGAGACAAAAATAAGAGACTAAGTGCTAACAATCCAGAACCAACCCTGAACATGAGCAAGACGGTGGACCTCATTATCTCTCTCTTAATGGCCTGCCTGTATCGGGCCCTGGGGACCCCTGCTGACCGGACTTTAATATTTCATAGCCCTAATGTTTCTGTGTATTCTACCAGCATCAGCGTACTGAACATAAAACATTAGTGTAGATGCCCGACCACTTACAAGCCAAAGGAGAAGGGCAGAAAACAAATGAAAGTGGCAGGCGGTTCTGAAAGGCACGTCCTTTGCATCCAATGTTTGACTTTGATCACAACAAATAGAGTATCATCAAGCAAGAGTAAGTGACGCATTGAATTCATGTCTGTCTATAATAAACCACACAACATCAAAGGAGGATGGAGACGGAAATAATGACCTGGATATGCCTCTGCTTTAATTTGAGTGTCCAAATATAAAACACAGGTGTTTCAAACAAGGTCTCTTACCTGGCAACAGAATAGGCTCTGGGTTGAAGCTTTGGCAAATGTTCTGTAATAAAGCAGAGGAGAAATCAGAGGAGATGGCATTGTGACCTTGAGTATATATATATATATATATATATATATATATATATATATATATATATATATATATATATACACACACATATATACATATATATATATATATACAACAGTGTTTCATTTTGTAAGCCTTTCTAGGACAAGCTTTATGTTAAAAGCAAGTTCAGTACATATATATATATATATATATATATATATATATATATATATATATATATAAAACTACTTACAAACCGAAATTTCAGTTAGGCCAATAATAATCTAAAAATATATATATATATATATATATATATATATATATATATATATATATATATATATATATATATATATATATATATATATATATATATATATATATATATATATATATATATATATATATATATATATATATATATATATATACAAATATACACACATGTACATACACACACATATACATACGTGTATATACATATATACGTGTATATACATATATACGTGTATATACATATATACATATATTTTTTTATATACATATATACATATATTTTTTTTTTCGAGTCCCATCAACTGTTTGGTTACCCATAATCTTCCAAATATCTTTTGCGTTCAGCAGAAGAAAGACATTCATGCAGGTTTGGAACAACTTGAGCGTGAGTAAATGACAGTATTTTCATTTTGGGTGAACTATTCCTTCAAAAGCACAGAGGTAGTTGTTTCTCAGCTCAATATAAAGTGTTTAAAATTCCCCTTCATCAGTCAAAAATTGCCCAACCAATTTCTCCAATTCACTGAAATGATGAATCAATTCGAAAATATTAATTACAAGCACACCATATGTGGATGCTGAAGGTCCACAATATTATCAATTAATTACAATCAAACCTTCAATACAGTGAGCAGCTGTTGCAATTACAGCTTCTCTTCAGTGCAAACAAATGCATAAAAAAGGCACATGGTGTTTTGCTGGAAAAACTCTGCTCTTTAATGTTGGAAAAGCCTGAAAGTCAGGAGAGAAACTGTTTGACTGATGACAATTATCTTACTGTCAGAACACAGCAGTGCAGAGTGATTTTGAAAAATAAAATGAATGTGCTGTCAGACTCTGCTGAACCAGCATTTCTGTTGATTTGTGCCATGGAGAATGGCCATGTTAATCCTTAATTTGCCAAAGTCGCAGTAATATTTGCGCAGATTAAAACTTTACATGTACACGCATCCAATGCAACGATCCACTGGCCACATCCGCATAAATCAGCGAGGCTCACTGCATTATGATTATCCTGCAGTTCTCTATATCTAAAGTATGGTATGCATAAATAGTTTCAGCTATACCAGCTGTTTCTCAAAATCAAGGTGACTGCACATTTCTCACCCTGATGGAGAATTTTATTGCATTTCACAGCAGAGGCTTACTTTACGACAAAGAAAATATATCCAAAAACGACATATCCCACCAAATATTGTTCAAAAGATTATATAAGGTTTATTTTTAGAAAATATCATATTTGTATTGACAAAGCCATTTACATGGCACATTGATTTTGTTTACAGTGTGAAAAACCTACCAGACAGCAAATGTTTGTTTTTTCTCGGAAAGGATGCATTAAACTGACCAAAAGTAACAACAAGGTCACTAGAAATGTTGCCATATATATTTCAAAAATAAATGCTGTTCTTTTGAATGTTCTATTGAATCAAATAATCCTGAAAACATTGATCATGTTTCCACAAAAATATTAAGCAGCGCAACTGATAATGAGGTTTCTTGAGCTCCAAATCATCATATTAGAATGATTTCTAAAGGAACATGTGACACTGAAGACTGGAGTAATGGCTGGAATGGCCATCACATGAATAAATAGCATTTTAAAATATATTAAAATAGAGAAAAGTTAATTTAAATTGTAATAGTATTTTGCAATTTTACTGTTTTTACTGTATTTGTATCAAATAAACACAACCTTGGTGAGCATAAGAGACTAACACATAAAAATAAAAAAAACTTGTTACCCCCAAACTTTTGCAGACTTTTCACGTTTCTGTGCCCTGCTGCAGAAATCGCATTTCTTTAATTTGCGAACAATATTAATAAAATACTGCAAACAACTAATAATAATGTATTATGAGATCATGATAATTTATCTTAATTGACTGACAGCCTTAATTTATTTAGTTTATACATCCTAAATGTATCATCATTCTCTTTGTGTGCCCTGATATGCTTTCAGCACAGCTATTGCAAAGTTTAAAATGTTTTTTAGAGGGTATACTTGCAGTTAAAGAACATTATTTTGCCTTTAAAAGGAGAGCAAAAAAAAAACAGAGCTGGACCTCTGATCTGATGTTGTTTTACTGCCACCTGGTGGTACCGGCACTGCAAATACTAGCAAACATCAGGCACATTTACAATGCAAACTGCATATACTGATAGGAAATGTATAAAATGCAGAAAACATCCCCCTTCCAGTAAATTCAAAGCAGATCACACATGTTTACTGACCAAACAGGAGGCTGAGCGGAGGTAGGCAGGATGGGAAGGCCTGAAGGAGATCCAGCACACATATGTTGGAGTCCCTGATGAAGCTGTTGTAGTCTGCTGAGCCTTGTTTGCTACACAGTTCCAGAAGCCTTCTTTTCTCTGAACTGCTCAGAGTGAAGTCCGCCAACGCTCGCACAAACGTCTGAAAGCACAAGAGAACAGCATACAGGGTCTGTCCAGGAACTTCAGACTACAGATCACAGACCATGAAAGCTAAACAAATCCTTCTCACCGGTACATCAAAAGCACAGTTGCATATAAAGTAAGCGCTAGTCCTAAATCAAAGGTTCAAAACTTCAACAGCACAGAAACTATAACATTAAAAACAGTAAATAACACAAAATTACTTTTTTGGGAATGCTCCTTATCTCCAAACACCAGGTGAAAATAAACTGCAAAGAGCTGTTCTGCGGGATGTGAAGTGGAACCTTTGCTGCTGTAAAAGAAAGAAAAACTGGCTATGGATTTATTCAACATTTCAGTTGAAATCATCGGTTGTCCAATCTTAATCTAGTTCTCTGACTTGTGGCCAGAATACATTATTTTATGTCTTTACTAGGAGGAGAATGTTCCTGGTGTCACTGACTGTGTCAACAATGGCTGCAGTACCTTTCTTACTGCTGTTTTTAAGCAAGTTGACCTGAACAGCACAATCCTTTTGCATTTGCAGATCCAGCCTGAGCAGCAACTCTTCAACTTCACTAGCTCTGTTTGGACAGCGAATGTCAAAGGAGTCTCCAGGCTGATAAGCAACATCCTGCTCCTGGAGAGACAACATTTATGTGAACTCTCACACAGAGAACAAGACATATATTTTTGGATGGAGGAAAACATAAACATGACTATTTGACTGATCCGAAAATAGCTTCTAAACTTTTGAGTAGGCATCGCTGAACATACAGTACCATTTTTTTTTTTTTTTTTTAATCTGGTGTCTTATGCTCATCAAGGCTCCATTTATTTGATCAAAAATACAGAAGAATAAAACATTAATATTGTGTAATATTATTACAATATGGTATATAATGGTATATAAAAGATTTCTACTTTAAATAAATGCTGTTCTTCCTAACTTTGTATTCATCAGAGAATCCTGAAAAAATATCACAGGTTCAAAAAAAAAAAAGTTAAGCAGCACAACTGTTTCCAACATTGATAATAAATCAGCATATTAGAAGGATTTCTGAAGGATCACATGACACTGAAGACTGGAGTAATGTTGCTAAAAATTCAGCTTTGGTACCACAGGAATAAATTATATTTTAAAGTATATTAAAATAGAAAATCATTTGTGGCAGGGGGGCGTGGTTTAGCAAGGTCTGCACGGAGAGAGAGGCTGCGTCCGAAAAACCTAGGCAGCTGACTTGTTGCCTCGCTGCCTTATCAGACAATGATTTGTAAGGCAGCGTTTGTGCATGAAGGCACCTCACGAAACTGAATTCGAACAGGCTTCTGAGGCAGTGTAACAGTTTAATGATCTACAGCTAAATAGAGCAAGCTTTAGTGAGAACCAAATAATTATTGATTTACTACATTATTCATTTCTCGTTAGAAATGACATCAGAAGTGGAAAATGTTGGTCAAAAAAGCACACTTACACACAAACTGACCAGTAACCTGAACTTTTGGACACCATCATTTTTTTTTCTAGCTCAACTGTCACCGAATGGAACGCACAGGATTGTGGGATATCAAAGGCAGCGAAGGATACATTTATGCTGCCTTCCAAAATCGATCAGATGAAGGTATTTCAGGAGACAGAAAGTGAAGCTAACATTGGATTTGGACGTGCCTTGATGCCTTCCTACCTTGAAATGAGTCTGATTGCAGTGATTGGTGCAGGGAGACGGTATAAAAAGCCACAAGAAAACGAGGACTGAGAGAGAGACTGACTGGGCACTCGTGCAGACCAGGAGACGGAGAGCTGGAGAAAGATTGCTGTGAATAAGTTATATTGAACTGAGCTATTGAGAGCGCTGTGACCACGACTTTGTTTTGTTTTTTCCACAAGAGTTCTGAATAAAGCACGAGTCCCAGTCATGCCACCCCTGTCTTCCTCATTTTACAGACTTTGTTACACCATTATTTTTCATTGTAATAATTTTTTTTTTTTAATAATATATTTATATATATATATAACACTGTTAAATGATCATCTTTAGCAAATTCCAATAATGAATGTTTTGATGAATAAATTCACTTGTAGCATTTAAAGTGATTGATTTGAGTTTTCTAAGGCAACTTATTTAGGCAATAATGTTTTCTCTACATTTATTTGTTATTGGTCATAACAACTATATACAAATAATTTGTTTAGTATTAAAATAATTATCTGCTAGCCAGAATTTATGTTAGCCATAATTTTGGAGCATCCCTACTTGAAAAAATATATGCTTACCGAAATATCAAGCTCCAGTAAGATGGCAGATTTCACTGCATCATCTTGAGTTAATTGAACTGCTTTTGAAATGGGCACTTCATGATAACCAGATGGGGCCGTCTCCTGTGAATGGAGTATGTTAATTGGTAGATTAAAAGACATAATTAAAAATATATATTTGATCCCATACCATCTATACCAGTAGTTTTCAACCTTTTAGACCCCATTGTCCAACACATTTTTCAGAGCCCCCACCCCGTTAAGAACCACTGATGTCTCGTGTTTCATGATTTGGTATTTACGATTAATCTCTATACTTTATAAATGTTTATTTTCCAGGAAGTCCATACCCCTTCAGTTGATGCCTGTTCCAAAACGACCTCTAGATATGAAGGGGGAAGAGCAGGAACATTAAGAACAGACTCTGACAACGGTGGTAAAGATTTCTTCAGAGATGCAACCAATGTGGTAGAGCGAGTCTCTGCATCACTGCTGTCAGATGTAACGGTTTTCCCATTTTCTGAGTCTATTTCACTCAGCTTTAAAAGATGAAAATCAACTTCTAGATCTGACTTGTTTTTTTCCTGGCTGGATGCATATTTATGATTATTGTCTTGTGTACAGTCACTTCGGGCAGCTTCCTGTTGATTTGAAGCGGACATGTTGGAGAATGTTTTTTTCAGAGCGTCCCAGAGTCCCTCAATCCAAGGATCCACCACTACTTCAAGTCTGAAAAGAAAAGTGTCCCAAAGTTTGACAAGACAATATATCAGGTTTTTTTTATTGTTATTTAACATGCATGCTTACCCTGTGCCGTCATCTGCATGCCCAGTGGCATAGAAATGTTTTCCACCAAGTTGCTGCAGACATCTGTCAATGGTCTTGCCCCCGTTGCAGAAATTTGCATAGTTTGTGTCTCCCAGAGCTGCATATATAACAGCATGAAAAAGTGCTCATGGGAGGAGCTCATGCTTGCATAACAGAAAGATCATCTTACCTAACAGTGCATAACGCAGATGGGAGAGGTGGTCGTGCGGCAGAGATTTATTCTTGATCTTTCTCACAAACTTTTGAGCAGTGTCTGGAGGATCACCATCACCGGTTGTGGAAACCACAAAAACAACTGGGCGGATTTCTCTGTCAACATTGTACTGGGGATGCATGGGAATGCAAAAGTTACATCAGTCAGTTCTGATATGTGACTGTCCAAGATTTGATATCCATGAAAGTAATGACAAAAAAACATACCTTGTCCTGGTTGCTCAGACAGCTGATGTCAGCTGTAAATCCATGTTCAGCTGCTTGTTCGCAGATCTCTTCAGCTATTGACTGAGCCTGACCGCGCTGAGATCCGTACAGTATCAAGAAACGAGCAGCAACTTCACACGGCATATTATCATAGCTGGACAAAGGGAGTTAAAATGTTGGTACAAAAGCTGTCATTGGGCCAGTACACTTTCAAAAGGTATACCTTTGTACCTGGTTTACCACTAATGTGTACATATAAGTACCATTGGAAAAGATACCGTCTCAGGAACAGAGACCGAAGCATTAAAAAATAGAATTGTATATTATGTAACATAATTTAAAAAACAAAATATGATATATTATGTATACATTTATAAATTATTATTAATTTTTTTTAATAAAATATGTATAATTATTTAATAAACAATGATTTAAAACAGTTGGGTAAATAAAATAGGTTAAATTCATTTTATCAGTCTGGATTCCTCAAACCTGGTTTCAAACCAGGGATTTGTAATAATCATTTATATAAGCATGTATATTTAATTAACATATTTCTTTCTTTTAACTGTAATGTGAATTTGTATTTTGCTTAATTCTAAAATGAGATTTTTTAACAATGTGTTTACATGGATTGTGATCATGATTTACGAGAGAGCAATCTTATCTTAATATCACATTCATAATACAAGCATTATATACTATAATGGAGTGGGCTACATATATAGTCATGTGAAAAAGAACACCCTTTTGAATTCTATGGTTTTAAGTATCAGGTCATCTGGTCATTAGCAGGGGCTTGTACCATGATGGTAGTTTAACAAACTCAGGGTTACAGGATTAGTTTCGAGCTGACAAAACAAAGCCAATCTATTCAGGCTTGGTTGGTCCCATGATGCTGATCATCAGCTTTCTCTCAACTCAGGCTTTGATCCTGAGTTTATGAGTTTAGCTGTGACATCAGTAGTGAACAGCCAATCACATGCTCTGGGTCAGTGATTCACTTCTCGTGAGAGAAGCAGCGAGATTCACTTCGCACTTCGGCAGAATATTACACGATTTAAAAATATTAAGAATTTAAACAAATTTACACAGCAAGATGAAAAGAGCTGTCTATAAAAGAGGATAACTTAAAGAAAAATCGTATATGTCAATGAAAGTAAAAGTTATACATTTAGTTTAGTGATATATAGAGAGAATTGAACATTTAAGCTCGCATGCAATCATTTTTATAGCTTTATTTATTGATTTTAAAGCTTATTTGCATGACCTTTATATAGGCTATTTATAAATTTTAGCATAGTGCATATTAATGATTGATTAACTAAAATGATACATGTGTAACTGATTAAGGGTATAATAATTACATAAATTATATCTAAATCATTAAAAATTATTATTATTATAAAAAGACTAAAGCCAGACGCTTTAGTCTTTAAAAAAACATTTAATTTGGAGTAGAAAAAGGGGAGTGACTTTATTGCATCAGAGTGTGTCACTTTGCTCACAGCTGATTGGTCCAATTTCAGAACTTTTATCCATGACATAACCTGCCCTGGAGCAGGTTAGCTGTGGAATGTAAGTTACTATGGAGATGAACACTGCTAAAAGCCAAACCACTTTAATGGTACCTAAAACCCAAGACTGGCACAAACTAAGCTTAAACATATCTGGCTAGCCATGGTAAACCGGCTTCATGGTATAGGCCACTGAGGGCTGTTTCATAAAAGACACTAAGAAAAGTGGGGATTAAACTCCAAAACCAGACTTGAATGAACCTAACAAATAAGTTGGGGCTAAAGCAGCTTCATAAAACGTCATTGAAGTTCACGCAATCCTGCTAATATGATCCAGGTTTATCTTGTCAAGATAATTGCGTGTGCACGCTTTTCTTAAGCAGCCCTAGAGGTCAATCATGGATCAAATCGATCCACCACAAAAAACAGCTGTTATTCTGTGCTGTTTTATGCGTTTGAGACATGGTGTTTTCCTCAGTGCAAAACTTACATTTCACAGGTATATTCTCCATCTGTATATGTTAGAAACTTGTGCAAATATGTCCAACTTCACATTGAACGAGCACTACTGCACGCATGCGCGCCAATTAGGCGTGCAATAATTCTGACTAAAATAAAATAAAAAATGTGGGGGGGGTATAGTATAAGAATATAGTTTTTAATATAGTATAACATTATAATTTTTATAACACCAGAAATATCTTTTAAGTATAATTGTTTATCTTTAGGATGTTGGATAAGTTGCAGTGAACTTATAGCTCATTACACTCATATATAGGCCTACTTGTAAAATAAGTAATTCAGGGAAGAATTTTTTAAGAAACCAAATATAAGATACAAAATATAGTTCTGGGTATAGGATCTATGCTACTAAATAAATACTGAGAATTACAACTTTTAAAGCAATAGCACATTTTTGGATTTGCTGGCGTCTTAAATGATTTAGTTTCTAAAGTAGCCTCAGCTTAGTCTGACAGTAAGCCTGCCCCAGACCAGGTTAGTTTCCCAGCATAAGTTGCCAGAGTAACTGAGTTTGAACTACTTTAAGTTTGCTTTATGAAACAGAATCCACAGACAATAAGTCTGACTAACCAAAATAAGCCTGGCATGTATTCTAATCTTGTTTTATGGAACAGCCCTCTGAGGTCCATTTTTCGTATGTCGCTAACTCAGTTAGCTGGATTTGATTGTTGACGATTTGACATGATCTTGGATTGTTTGGTTCTTCTACGCTCATCCAGGACTTGCTGTCAGAGCAACAGGTCCCTAAACTTAAACCTTCTCGAGGGCAGGTTTATTTCATGTAAACAGGATTAGATTTTATCTTGAGGTGATACTTAAAATCTGCCCCAGCCACTGCTACTTTATTACAAGAGTTCATAACTGAACCAGGGGCAATACAAATTTTAAATAATAATAATATAAAAATATATTAGAAAATAATATTATAATGCTGTGTAAAAAGTGTATAATACTATAGACACAGACACTTGATTGAGAGATTTATTTGTGATGGAATAATTACTTTATAATTTTATTGGCGTCTTACACACATGCTGTAACGTTACTCTGAGCCGTGCATTAATTTGAGTGATGACAGATATTGATCCGATCACGATTAAAAAATCTGAGATCTGTCAAATCATGTATTAAGCGAGGTACGAAGAACGGACCCCTGTGGCCTGTTGCACAAAGCTGGTTTCAGTTGCTACCCAGGTAAGTTTGAGATTAGTTTGAGCAAACTCTGGTTTTTCGGGCTCAAGAAGGTGGATTGGTTTTTAGCAGTGTTAATCACCATGGTAACTTACACTACACAGCTAACCTGCTCTGGAGCAGGTTTTATTCTGGGTTAGATATCACAAACTCAAACTGGACCAATCAGCTGCAAGTAAAACTCACACCACCTGTATCTCTCAAATTAAAGTAGTTTATAGTGAAAAAACTTTAGAGACAAAATTGCTCATCTTTTGGTGCAAATAATTTATTATATTTATAATATATGAATTATAATTATATTATATTGACAAGTAGCCAAATAATAATATAAATATAAAACATGCATTCATATATCTTTCAAACAACGTGTATTTATTTGAGCTCTTTGTGAACCTATAATTATTAGGCATATTTCTTTGATTAACATCATGCATTGATATAGTCAGATATTCTTTCAGCTGCCTTCTTAAATTGACGCTGCAGCATAAGTGTTTATTCCTGCTTTAAACACATTTAATTTCATGATAATCTTCAGAACGATCTCTCAATCTTCAGAAGAGAAGTGAATCGAACAGACACTGTGATTGGCTGTTTGCACGCTCACGCTTTCAGGTGCACGCGCTTCAGTGTTAATTGCAAACTCTGGATTAAACCTGAGTTGACAGAGAAAGTTTATACCAAGCTTTGAGAAACAATTGAACTTGATCTAAACCAGGTTGGATTTATCTGGATTTGTCAACTCTAAACCTACTCTGAAACTCAGAGTTTGTTCAGCTAGCTTTGTGCAACAGGCCTCAGGTCTTAAAATCATGTAAATACAACCTCAGATGAACAACAACACATGAAGTATTACACCATTTCATTACTTATTTAACAAAAATAAAGCCAAAATAGAGAAGCCATGTGTGACAAACTGCTTGCAGAACCACTTTTAGCAGCAATAACGTTTTATGTATGACTTTACCCATCTCACACATCGTTTTGGAGGAATTTTGGCCCACTCTTCTTTAAAAAGTTGCAAATAGTTTATAATGGTTTGCATGCATTTGATTATGCACAGCTGAAAAAGCTCAACTCTTTTCTTATTCAGCCATTCTGTTGTAGATTTTCTGGTGTGTTTCTGTTGCATGATCCAATTTAGACCAAGCTTTAACTGTCAGACAGATGGCCTCACATTTGACTCTAGAATACTTTGGTATACAAAGAAGTTCATGGTCGACTCAAAGACTCCATGATGCCCAGGTCCTGTGGCTGCAAAACAAGCCCAAATCATCATCCCCTTCACCAGCGTGCTTGACCGTTGGTATGAGGTGTTTGTGCTGTGTTTGTGAGTTATGTTTGTGCAACCTACGCCGTATTGCCATGTTCATTTTAGAGAAAAGAAGCTTTCTCTTGGCAACCCTTCTCAACAAGCCATACTTTTTCAGTCTTTTTCTAATTGTACTGTCATTATCTTTAATATTTCACATGTTAACTAAGGCCTGTAGAGTCTGAGGTGTAGTTCTTGGGTGATTTCTCTGAGCATTGCACGGTTTGATCTTGGGGTGAATTTGCTGGGATGTCTACTCCTGGGAAGATTGGCAACGGTCTTGGATGTTTTCTCCTTGAGTAATATTTCTCACTGTAGAATGATGGACTTCAAATGGTTTGGAAATGGCCGTATAACCCTTCCCAGATTGATGGCAGCAACAATTGCTTCTCTAAGATCATTACTGATGTCTTCCTCCTTGTTAACAGACACTTGAATGCTCCAGACCAGCAAACATAAACTTCTGCTTCTAGAGAAGTGATCACACTTGCTGATGATCAATTAACCAAAAGCATTTGATTAGCAACGCCTGACTGCTACTTACCCTCTTAATTCCAGTGTTAACAGTAACTGTGTACTTTGTTTGTCACCCATGGATTCTCCATTTTGGCCAAGTTTTTGTTAACTAAACAATGACACTGTAATATGTCATGTATTGTTGTTGTTCATCTGAAGTTGTATTTACCTAATTTTATATTCTGCCACGGACTAGCTGATTTTTAAAACCATATAATTCAAGGGTGCCCTTTCATTTTCAAATGACTGAATAATAATATATTTATTTAAATATGATCTAAATTATGATGTTTATGGAGCGAAAACATAATCTGTCGTATGTGTAAACTGGAATTTAACAGCTCCGATCATGTGACTATTTACATAAGCCATGTAAACATACCAAAGAAATCAAAACAGTCAACACTTTCATTTATAGTTTAAATTGTGTTAAATACATCAAACAACTCTATTTAGACTATCCAAACTTTAAAACAAATGTCGCTCGCAAATGTAAAATGTGAGCGGTGGGATTAAATTTATTAAGTTATTAAAATGTACCTTGATTTTATAAATGACCGCTCCAAACACGTCTTCGGCCGAAACACAGACTGATTTCCTCACTAGCATGCTTTTACACGTATGAACTGGTGGAATAGGTAACCGGATATACGTTACTGTGGACTCGCACATGGTCTTCCAGAAATAAACAACTTGTAAATTACAAGATACACTAGTCAATGAAAGACCTCAATATGTTTAGTCAATCTGTATGGAATATAAATCTGTGTCTGAGCTCGCGTTATTTGTTGGAGTTATCGCGATAGTAGGATAAACCATTAATATACTTAAGTTTTAAAATGTGGTGGTTACGTTTCTTTCTTTCGCTTTCCTAAACGATTTTATTATTTAAATTGTTTTATATATTTTATGTAATGAATAATTTTATGACGCTTATCAATTTACCCAAAAATGACTTGGATGTTATGACAAAATCCACTTGGTTTGGCCCGTCCCGCCCCAAGATTCTTCCAGAACTAGCCGACAGATCTGCGCAGCGAGGTGCACGGCTAGAGGTTTAAATTCTCCTATATAAAATCATTTGATAGCTGTGCATTTCACTAGGCTGGAGATTAAACATGTCGGCAATGGGGACCCTTGCCTTTGATGAATATGGAAGGCCTTTCCTCATCATTAAGGACCAGGACAAAAAATCTCGCTTGACTGGCCTGGAAGCGCTGAAGGTACAAAAGCTAACGGGCTAGCGGCTCTCTGAGCTCTTTAACAGTTAATTTAATCATATTTGAAATCCCGAAAACTACAAACTGTTTCATGTTTTAAACGGTCACTTATATCAATGTGCTTTTGTAGTCCGACATAGAAAGAATGACTTCATTTATTGCGTAGTTTATTGTTTAATGCGACAAATAATCATTGCGCCTCATGTCAAGCAGCGGATGGTCCATGTGCTTCCTCTAAGCTGCGTCGATTCATGATGCGCAAACAGCGAGACATAAAACAAGAAAAATAGTTTTTAATCATGATACAGCTATAATTGTCTCGACTTTTTCATGCAAACTACTTATTGTGCTTATTGTCAAGAATCATATCAAGAGTATTGTTGTTTGTGACGCACAGTAACGTTACTGTCTGTCAGAGCAACATGAGATCTGTTTTATCCGTAATGTCTTGAATATATTATATTGTAAAGTTATTCTTGTCCGTTTCAGTCTCACATCATGGCAGCAAAAGCAGTTGCAGGCACACTGAAAACATCACTGGGGCCAAATGGTAAGTCCTCAGTTCTGCATGTAGTCTCGCTAGTCCATTTCTCGCTGTTCTCTTAATGAATACTGTTTACAGGACTTGACAAGATGATGGTGGATAGGGATGGTGAGGTGACCGTGACCAATGATGGTGCAACGATCCTCAGCATGATGGATGTTGACCATCAGATTGCCAAGCTCATGGTTGAACTCTCCAAGTCTCAAGATGATGAAATTGGAGATGGAACCACTGGTGTTGTTGGTGAGTTTGCTTTTTTTTTTGACACCTCCCTTTTCCTGACTAAACAGCTAACTGCACATGGTGTGCAGAATGTGGCTTTTTAATGCTTTGTCATTGATCAAACTCCACACATTCCCCCCTGCATGTTTGTTTATTAAATATTATGGTTTATTTACTTAAATCCTTTCAGGTACCGTTAAATTGTTTCAGGGACAGAAACTACAAAAATGACAAATAAAATTATTTGAATAAAATATATGCCCATATACACTACCCTTCAAAAGTTTAGGGGTCAGTAAAATCTTTCTTTCCTTTCACTCTATCTATCTTTCCATCCATCCATCCATCTATCTATAAAATATAAAACATTAGCTATAATGATGTTTTCTGCATGACAGCCCTCATCTGAGTTATTTTGAGCTACAAATTATTTTAAATCTTGAACAATGTGATACAAAATTCATTGGGTCACAGAATACGTCAGGCATTTTGTATTAAATATTTAGGAAAAGTTGTTTTAGCAGTTTTCTGCCTCTGACTCAATTTTTTCCACGTTCTCTAATCAGCTATTTTATATAGATATGTACTATGTTAAAGTTCATCTCAAACGTGCTATGTTGTAATTAGTTTGAAGCATGTTCACTCAATGTAGCTTTGTGGTCTAATGTGTATGTTTGCCCCTGTAGTCTTGGCAGGAGCTCTTCTAGAACAGGCTGAGCAGCTGTTAGACAGAGGCATTCACCCCATCAGGGTCGCAGATGGTTATGACCAGGCCGCAAAGATTGCTATCGAGGAGCTCGACAAAATTGGTGACAGTTTCCCAGTGGATCCCAACAACACAGAGCCTCTTATTCAGACAGCCATGACCACGCTAGGGTCCAAAGTGTGAGTGTCTCTGTTACTAGTTGTTTGAAATGAACAGTTTATTACTTGGATTATTGTAAGAGATTATAATCAAAATAATCACTCTTTTTTTGCTTTGTAGGATCAACCGGTGTCACAGACAGATGGCAGAGATTGCTGTCAATGCCATCCTGACAGTTGCAGACATGGAAAGGAAGGATGTCGACTTTGAGCTCATTAAAGTGGAAGGGAAAGTCGGTGGTAAACTAGAGGACACTCAGCTCATCAAAGGTGTCGTCGTGGACAAAGAGTTCAGTCACCCTCAGATGCCCAAGGTTTGTGTTTGCTGTTAATATTCATTCCTGGTTGCACTTGCATGATATCATGTGTAAAGTCTTCATTAATAAGCATGTTTTATATATTCCTCCAGGTACTGAAAGACACAAAAATCGCCATCCTCACCTGCCCGTTTGAGCCACCCAAGCCCAAAACCAAGCATAAGCTTGACGTGACCTCAGTGGAGGACTATAAAGCTCTGCAGAAGTATGAGAAGGATAAGTTTGAGGAAATGATTCGACAGGTCTGTATATTGCTTGTTCTGTTTGCATACTTTCCTAAGAGATATTGTTTTAATTCATTATTTTTGTATTATATGTGTAAGAATATTTAATATTGTACATTATTTATTATGTATTTATAGTTTGTATTTTGGTGTATTTTTCTAAAGCTATAAAATAGTAGGGAATTTGTCTGAAAAAATATATTGGTACAGAAAAAAACAGGGAGATTATTTTACATTGACCGATTAAGTGCGTTAAATATATATTATCAGTTTCTTTGTTTTTTAGGTCTTTTGACATTTTATATAATTGTTAAAAATATAAACATTCGCTATAATGATGTTTTCTGCATGACAGCCCTCATCTGAGTTATTTTGAGCTACAAATATTGTGGAATAAAGAGGGCAGATTTATTTAAATGTTTTGCGTCCTCAGTTTGATTTTAATGATAAATGAATATCTCTGATCATAGAAATTAATTTAGTTTTTTTGGGGGGGGGTTCTCCTGTTCCAACACTTAAAGGTCAAGGATACTGGGGCGAATCTTGCCATTTGCCAGTGGGGATTTGACGACGAGGCCAATCACTTACTCCTGCAGAATGAGCTTCCTGCTGTCCGCTGGGTCGGTGGACCTGAGATTGAGGTCTGTAAAAACTACACTGCAATACACTACTGTTTAAAAGTTTGGGGTCAGTATGTTTTTTTGTTTTTGCAGGAAGTCTTTGGCTCACCTGCCTTTTATTTGATCAAAAATACATTCAAAACGGTGATATTGTGAAATATAACAACTTAAAATAACTATTTGAACACTATTTAAATTGTTATTCATTCTTGTGCTTTTTCAGCATCATTACTCCAGTCTTCAGTGTCACATGGATCCTTTAGAAATCATTCTAATATGCTGATTTGGTTCTCAAGTAACATTTCATATGATCAATGGTAAAAACAATTGTGCTGCTTAAAATCAGCATGAGGTTAAAATTGACCCTATTTACTTTAGCACAAATTACTAGTTTTGTTAACTCTTAATCCGTGCAAGTTAATAAAAAAAAATCAAAATCTGAAATTGTACTTCACCACTGGAATGGCCTTCCTTCTCTGATGTCAGTTTGTCAGCTTGGTTAGAACCAGAGGCAATGGCTTTGGGTAGAGCATCCCTTCCAACTGCAGTCTGTTGCGAGCTTTGACATTAAGCTGAACGGACCGCCTACATTTTTTTTTATCCAATCAGTTGCCAGTGGGGAAAAACAGCCACGCCCTCTATTTTTTGATTCAGTATTCTGTTTCACCCTGAAAATGTCTCATTACTGAAGCAGCATTTTTTTAAACAAATCTTTTGTAACATTATAAATGTTTTGAGTCACTTTTGCTAAATAAAAGTACAGTTTTAGCTATGAAAAAGAAAACCTAGCATTCAAAAGCCTGGGGTCAAAAGTTTATCTCACAACATTGTCTTCAGCTTTAGCACTGATGGGTTAATAATGTCTGGAGAGTATAAACAAACTTTGAAATTTTATACAAACATTTCCAGCTCATCGCCATTGCTACTGGAGGACGTATCGTACCCCGATTCAGCGAGCTGACCCCAGAAAAGTTGGGTGCTGCTGGGTTGGTGAAGGAAATCTGCTTTGGGACCACTAAAGACAAAATGCTGGTTATTGAGGAGTGCAAGAACTCCAGAGCTGTGACAATCTTCATCCGTGGAGGGAACAAAATGGTAAGGAGTTTTAAATGCTAAATTGGGATTTTGCCCCCTCAAGATATTCAATTTGTTTTTGTATCATGGTTACGCTTTTGTGATCAACATTGCCTATTCATCTGAATCATTTAGATTATCGAAGAGGCTAAGAGAGCTCTTCATGATGCTCTTTGCGTCATCCGTAACCTTGTAAAGGATAACCGCATCGTGTATGGTGGCGGTGCCTCAGAGATCGCCTGTGCTCTTGCGGTCAACCTGGCAGCTGACAAGGTATTTTTACTGTTATAATTTACTGTTTTACTTTTGTTAAGCATATTTCTAAAACGCTGTACTTCTATTTCAGTGCCCCTCTCTGGAACAGTATGCTATGAGAGCGTTTGCGGACGCTCTGGAGGTCATCCCTATGGCACTTGCTGAGAACAGTGGTTTGAACCCCATTCAGACAATGACTGAGGTCAGAGCCCGGCAAGTCAAGGAAAACAACACTGCACTTGGAATTGACTGCTTACATTTATCAACAAATGGTAAGGACTTCTTTAATATTCATCTTATTTTTAATATTCATCTTAATTATGATTTTTTTAAATACTCAACAGAATAGATACATTTATGACAAAAAAAAGCTAATACATTTTTTTTTATGAATGTTTTTTAAATGTTTTAGAAATGTATTTTAAGCTCACATAAGCTGCATTTAATTGATTAAAAAATAAAGTAGAAGCTGTAATATTATAAAATAATACAATTTTAAAAACAACAGTTTTCTATTTGAATTTATTTTTAAATGGAACTCATTCCTGTGATGGAAAAAGTGAATTTTCAGTCACATGATCCCTCAGAAATCATTCTAATATGCATTATTTTCTGCTCAATAAAAATTTCTTATCAATATTGAAAACAGTTATGCCACTTATTAATTATTGTGAAAATTGTGATACATTTTTCCCAGGATTCATTGATTAGAAAGTTTAAAAGGGCATTATGAATTTAAAAAAAAATTGCTGGTCACTTATCAATTTAATGCTTCTGCTGAATAAAAGTATTAATTACACTATGAAAAATCGTATATATCCCAAACTTTTGAACAGTAGTTTAGTGTTAGTTTATTTTATTATTATATGTAATGGGTTCAGTCTTAGAATGATACGTTAAATATATTTGGCCTTATATTTGACTTAAATCTTGCAGACATGAAGAAACAGCATGTGATCGAGACCCTCATTGGAAAGAAACAACAGATTTCTCTGGCCACTCAAGTAGTCAAGATGATTCTGAAGATTGATGATGTCAGGGGCCCCGGCGAGCCTGAAGAATGAGCGACATGTTGCTGTGTTGAAATGAACGGTCTCAAGCACTTCTAAAGGAATGTGTTGTCAAACCTGTACTGTTATTTATCATTTGATGCAGTTCAATGTAGTACCGAAGTGATCAATAAACTTTTGTTTTCAGATTTGTCTCTTGCTTGTCATTGACATGGAAGAAAAAAAGTGCCATCATTCAAAAATACATGCAGAACTGCAAAAACTGTCAGATTGATTGCCTTTTATCATTACACTTTGTCATTAGAAAATGCTTAACCTTCACTTCAGTCATTTTAACCTGCTGCAGTTTACATGTACTTATTCAACCAGTTGATCATATCTTTCCTGGCTTCCTCTATGTAGGGTTTATCATCAGGGTTGATGTCTTCTCTCTTGCGATGGACAAACCCATGTGTCTGGTTGGGGAAGATTTTCACTTGGAAGTCAGCAGTGCACTTTTCCTTCAGTCGTGTTTCTAGTGTGGTCACCTTGGTTAAAAGTTAGAGAACAATAAACATTAAATTATTATGCACAGCTTATGGCCCTGATTTGAGTTTATTTAATACAATTGAGGTCATGATTACATTTACCCCATTTATTGTTTCTCATTCTTAAGAACTGAAATTAGACCTTAACTGTCCTAATTTTTTTATGCATTTTCCTGTAAATTTCTGTCCAAATATCACTTCCATCACAAAACAGTCACCAAATATGGAACCTTGAGACTCAAGACCTTTCTGACAATGTGTTTTGATAAGATAAAAAAATGTTTATCATAAATTAGTTAAAATCCATTTGGTAATATGAAACATGACACCACCGCTAGGGGAGGAGCCCGCTAGAAGAATTTAGAGTATTGTTTCCTTGGTAACGCAACTTCTGATTTCAAAACGGAGGCTAAGACAACCCCTCAAACTCAATGTTGTGCTCCTCAAACCAATCCTGAACCATTTTTGCTTTGAGGCACAGTGCATTATCCTGCTGAAAGAGGCCACAGCCACCAGGGAATACCTTTTGTGAGCTACAATTGTGAGCTACAGTAGCTCATCTGTTTGATCAGACCACATGGGCCAGCCTTCACTCCCCATGTGCATGATCCTTGGTCATCCATGACCCTGCCGCAGGTTCACCACTGTTCCTTCCTTGGACCACTTTTGATAGATACTGACCACTGCAGACCGGGAACACCCCACAAGTTTTATAGATGCTCAGTCGTCTAGCCATCACAATTTGGCCCTTGTCAAACTCGCTCAAATCCTTACGCTTACCAATTTTTCCTGCTTCAAGGACATCAACTTTGAGGACAAAATGTTCACTTGCTGCCTAATATATCCCACCCACTAACAGGTGCCATGATGAAAAGATAATCAGTGTTACTAACTTAACATGTCTATATATATATATATATATATATATATATATATATATATATATATATATATATATATATATTGAAATGACTTCATCTTACCTGATCAAGTGGAATGACTGCATCATTTTCTGCAAATATGAAGAGGGTTGGACTCTTGAGATCAAACCTGTCTTCCCGCTCTCTAACGATACCTGGGTTAAATTAATGTATGTACAGTAAATTGCTTGGATTGCAGACAGCATATTGACACATATTTTCTGTATCCTTGACTGTTCATAGATGCCACCAATACATTACCATATACCGAGACACCAGCTTTAATTTCTTGATACTGAAGAGCAATGTAGTGTGTCGCAACACCACCCCAACAGAAACCCACAACACCTATATGCTTTGCACCACACTGCTCCTTCAGGTATGTCAATACAACATCCACTTCCCTGGGAAAACAACAAGATTGTTCAGTCTCTCATTTGAAGGCATGGTCAAGTGCATCAGATAAGAACATTTTGTTTATTAAACTTGTACTTGTTTATGTCTGTAGGCTTTTTGTCCTCAAGCCACTGCTGAAATGTTGACCAGTCTTGAGATGGGCTCCATGCCTCTTTTCCGACAAAGAAATCTGGACATATAGCACTGCAAATGCAACATAATCAAGTAAGAACAGGGATATCTGAACAATTTTAATATTTATAACAATATAAATCAGATATTTACATGTATCCATTGGCTGAGAGCATGTCAGCCATGTATCTAGTGTTTGGAAGCTGCCATCCATAAATATCTTGAATTACAATAATGGCCTTCTCTGATGCTTGAGGCTTCACCACATAAGCTTTAATGTGCTCGATTTGAACTTCCTCTCCAAGTCCTCCATATTCAATCGTATCCCCGATATCACATGGACAAGGTTTTGCTTCATTTGCCATCTGTTTATAAAATGAAAGCTGGGAATTAACCTTTTTAATCTCACATTTCCCAGCAATGTATTCCATTCCTCTTTACAAACTGCATGAATTTTCTAAAACTTTTTAAAATGTTTGTGACAGTTTGTGGGTTACTCAATTTCAAACAATAAAGTAACAAGTCTAAAAGGCAATTGCGAGGGGGTTATTGAATAATAAACTTATTCAAAACAATTGTGCACTGACATCGTGTGATCATGATTTGTATGAGATGGAGCAATCTTAATAATAGTGTTAATATGCTAACGTTTGCTGTGTAAACACGAAACTTTTTGACAGTTGACCAACTCCGTGCAAAATAAATCAATAGGCCTACATCTTTTTAGACTCTTCAAAAGTACAAATTGGCCACAAAATGGCACAAATGTTACGTTATTAAATAGGTTAAGCTAAATTTCGACTGGAATGCGCCACAGTCTGACAAAATAAATAAGTGAGTGAATCACGTGATTCATCAATGTAACAATGTGTTCAAAGCAAAATGACTCACGACAAACATTTCAGCTACTGCTACCGACAACACACGCCTCATTCCACATGGTTTGCACTTACCGCACCGCTGAACCTCGAGTTTATTTCGCTGTGAGGAAACGATAAATAGGCCTATACGGTTGAAATCTGGTTCCTTATATCGATGAAAACAGCCTGCAGAATTCAGTGTTTGTCCCTTTTAGAAACGCCCACTGTAAACGCGCTCGCGTCTTTGTTCATCATGAGTTAGCAAAATTATTTCCATTGAAAGTAGGCCAAAATGGATTCATACTAAGTAGATAGATATGCTTTATAGTGTTATATATTATAGCTTATATTCGTTGCATATCGTGCACCGAGGACATAGGCCTATATTTAGCCTAGAGTTCCGTCTGTCGTCATTAGAAAACATGTTCTCTGCGATATCATGTCATAAGTAAACGGTTTTTTTTTTAATGAAACATAGGAATAGGATACGGCCTTCGGTAGCATTGAGAAGAAAAATCGGTCTGTAGTTAATAAATTATATAGGATCAAGATGTGTTTTTTAAGCTTAATAACAGTCAGCTTAAAGGTTTTGGGACATAATGACATAACTTACATACAGTAATTTTAATTACTTAACAAATTTAGACCGTTCTTCCTCTCCTATAGCAAAGAATTTGCCTATTGGAATGTTCCTCGGGGGGTCAATGCACTGTCTGATACATACCATAGCAGACGGTTGGTTATAATTTTCTCTCTGTTAGTATCAACTTTGCAAGTTAAGAAATCTGACAGCTGAGGCTGAGACTGTGGTAATGCCAGATAGGAGAATAAATGCTACAGGGGTCCATCTACTTTTGCAAAGTGGACAGACTAACTAGCCTTTTTATTTTCCAGTTGCTATACACCGTAGTAGAGAGAGCAAATATTACAGATTTTTTAATCTTTACTAATTTAGGCAATATCGGAGTAAAACAAGTGAACTGAAGGTTTTGAAGAAATATGCCCAGGTATTATTGTTACCCCTAGAAAGTAATGAGTATGGGACCGGGGATGAAGGGTTCCATGAGTTCGCTGCTACCGAAATTTTGGTGCAATTAATAATAATCAGAATTCTAAGGAAACTATTATTGCCTGTGTTTGATTGAGTTGTTAAATATAGCCTGTAAGGTTGAAAAGCCTTCTCACATTACTTGAAGAGTGGCAGCCTTTGATGAATCCAGCTTGATCATTATGGATAATTGTGGAAATTAGCCTATTGTATCCAACTGGGATGCAACAGCTTTAGAAATCATTTCAATGTGTTTATTAAATATAGAGGCCGATAGCTAGATGGCAAAGTTTCAGTAATAGTCTTATTAAAGCAGTATTCAAGTGAGGCAATACATTTCCTTTGGCTTTTATTTCTGTAACCACAAAAATAACTAAACAAAAAAACAGTGTATTCCAAATATGTTTTATAAATTCTACCACAGGAAACCCATCTGACCCTGGTCTTTTATTCATTACGATAATGTTAAAGGTGACTTAATAGTCTTTATTCTTTTCTTAAGCCTGGAAGATTTTGTTTATCTAAAAAAATAACTGGATATCTATTAAATCTGGGTTATTTTTTGAGGAATATAAATCGCAATAAAATTATTGAAGTCTGTTTTCCTTCCTTTGTTGACTGTGTAGGCATATACTTCCCAGTGGAATCAATAGACGCAGTTATAATTGATCTTTTTTAATTGATAAGTTGATTTGCTAAAAATTTACCTTATTTGTTATTATATTCAGTATCTAAGCTGTGGTATCACATAATTCAATACATCTGTGGTATGACTTTCATTTCTAAAATATTTGATGTATTATCTCAGTTGCATGCATATCTATAACGTCTCAGTTGTTGGTTTGCCACCAGAGGGCGTACTGTACCCATTTTTTGTGAAGTTTACCATCCTTTCAGATTTGTATGGTAAGGGTAAACGATATGTTAAGGGTAGATCATTTTATAATAATTATATTGTAATATTATATGCAATATAATACGATTATTTATTATAATACAGTATTAACGCTATTAATTAATATTTATATAATTAAATTGTATTTTAAAAACAGTATTAACATTGTTGCTGTTTTATGAATTCGTTTGTGTTTAATAATAATTTGACCCTTTGGATTTTGCAGACAAACAAATAAATGACCTGTGATAAATACAGATATGTAAGCTAACAGCATGTGCCTAAACAGAAGTTAAAATAACGTAACCTGAGAAATATTGAGTAGAGTAAATATATTAATAAATCATCATTAATATTAGTGCGGTGTAACAGCAAAAGCTTTACGCTATATCACTTACGTGTGGATGAAATGCACTGAAAAGGCACCGCTGGGATTCGAACCCAGGATCTCCTGTTTACTAGACAGGCGCTTTAACCAACTAAGCCACGGCGCCACGTGCGCTTGTGGTCAACAACAGGTTTTTTATCCAAAGTTATAAAGTTATAGTCCAGGATTTAGTCAATATTCGGCTTTTTGTGTAACTTAGTTAATTACCGAACAAATCATATTTATCGTGTCTAAAAGAGCCGATGCATACATTTTATCTCACTGATGTGTAATGTTCTAACGTAACCAACGTAAATAAATTGTAAAAGTAGGCAGAAACTTCCATCATCTTCCAGTTAAAGTGTTGAAAGGGTCATACAAAAAAAAAAAAGTTTCAGAAGAACAATTCTTATCTAATATTCGATTAGTGAAGGAAAGATGGGACTCAGTCAAACAAAACAAAAAAAATCCAAATTAACATTCTGGAAAAGTCCCAAAATTATCCCAGAATTCAATTTAATTGAGCTGAAAAAAGTATGTATGGTCGCTTTCCACCTCAAATAGATATATTGTTAGATATAAAGTCACATTTACAAGACATTAAAATGTAATTATGAGATATGAAATTACAATGTGAGATACAATTGTGAGATTAAGTTGCAATTATGAGAAATAGGTGGAAATTATTGCAATGAAGAATGGGCCAAACATAATTCGATATTTTATTATTCTGGCTAAATTAATATTCTGGATTAAAATTATTCTAAGTGTGGAGAATTGGTGTTTATTGATGGAAAGAAGAATATTTACTTTATTTTTTAAGAGTATAAAATACCCCCAAGACCGTGGCATTTCTAGCACCATGCTTTTACTGTTTGATCCACAGAAATGCATTTTTCTCAATATAGCGCACAATTGTGTCAGACATGGCGACACATGAGCTGAAGAACAGGCTTAAGGTCGCAGCACACATGCTGATGGATCCTCTTACAGGGATAAACCCACAGGATAAGATGCTGATATCTAGAGAAAACAGCGTCTAAAATACACGCTAAACCCAAACACATCCCAGAGAGCTGAACAGTTTGAACATTTATTTCTGGAAATTAATTACAAAGTCTTCAAATACCAGTGAACCACCAGATTTTGGTAAACATGTTAGCAATCTGATTATACTCCTTTCAAGAACAAGATACAGGGCTATGGATTATTATTATTATAGTGGAATAATTGTCTGTTATTCTACTGAAAAAAAATAACAAGACACGGTTATAATCTACTGCTGTGTCTGATTATTACAGTTTGACCCTTACAGACCACAGTTTGGCATCTATACGTACATGAAAATAGCATGGATTTTCGATGATAAATGTCACACGGTAGAGACAAAAGGTCAAAATTAGTGTTTGAGAAAGTACAAACCAACCAGGAACTCAGCGGAAACACAGCATCACATGTAGGGTCCATAATAGTAAATGACATATTGCCAAACACCTTCAAGATCTGTTTTAAAGGGATAGTTCACCAAAAAAAAATTTGATTCTGTCATCATTTACTCACATTTGATGTTCCAAACCTGTGGAACACAAAAGATGATGTTTTTTCCCCATTCAATGAAAACCAATGGCGTCCAAAAAACAGGTATTGGGTTCCACTGAATTTCATAGCACAGACAAAAAGATATTTAAACATTTCAGTCATTCAGATTTGGAGTAGTTGATGAATAATCCCTTTTACTGCAACTGATTTTAATACCTAATGGACGCCTAAACTCATTGAGCTGCTGTTAGTGTTTCATTAGACATTAAAAACACAAGATGCATATGTGCTTTAGCCCTTTGCTGGTGAAACAAAATGTGAGACACACACACACACACACACACACACACATAGAAAGTAGTTCCTTACATTATACGGACTGGATCAAGGCAAGGCTTTGCCATTTTAATAAATAAGTTAAAAATAAGCATAAGCACAACTAATAAAGGTTGGAGAAGCGGGAACTACGCGTCCCCTAATCTCTGCTGTCCCCTTTTCTCCCTTTGCAGTCAGCAGTGGAGGACCGGTTATTGTAGAGCAGTAATATATGCCCTTATACGAGTGCAATGCCTGTCAACATCATCGTCAAGATTACAATCATTACAGTCATTTTCGTCAAGATCCACTACAACATCACTAGTATCAGCACAAATGCATTCTCAGATAAGTATGTGTGAAAGAAAAAAATGGACAGGTACGTTTCTTCATGAGTTCCTACTTCATTTAGTTTCCTTTTCACTCCTAGACGCAGCAGACTACTTGTTGTGGAATATGCACACATAAAACATGACTTCCTGTGAACAGAACAAAGGGATATAGAAGAACGTCACAGAGAAGACAATGTGGTGAAACATGAAGAGTATTATGTGCTCTACAGGATGATTACAGTGCAATGAGTCAGACGTATGAGCAAAAAGGTCGTCTGTATCCGTTTTTTATGAGAACGCCAATGCTCAGAACAAATAACAAACCTTCCTTTCTACAATGAAAGCCTAAAAAGGATTTTTTTTCTTCTTAAATAAGCACTGGCCTACAGTTTAAAAGCTTCAACAGTATTAGTATTATTTTTCACACCTGTAAACGTTTGTCTCCTAAACTGTCTAGAAGGTACAAAGACTCAGCTGCAGCGTCTCACATGTTCCAGAACATATTCTGGGAAGTGCAAACTACACACTTGCAGTCCATCCAGTTTGCAAGGCATCCTGGGATACTCGTCCTCTTTCCATTTGTTCTCCTCAGGGTCAAAAGTGAGGATAGAGTCGCTGTAATGACCGTTGTAGCAAAGTCCCCCGAGCACCATGATCTGTTTGTCCAACACCGCCACTCCATGCCCACTGCGTCCTATAGGCATAGAGGCCAAAATAGTCCACTCGTCGGTCTCTGGGTCATATACTTCTGTCGAAGGGCAGCCCTGGGATTCAAAAGAGGCACGGAGTATCACACACACCCCGCCAAAGACGTACAGCTTCCCATTGTGGGAGATCATCTTATGGAAGCAACGAGCGTAGTTCATTTTTGACTTGTTCTCCCAGCAGTTGGTGAGGATGGGCGTGCGCCGCGTGCGAAGTTCAGACGTTCCTTCCCGTCCTGGGTCAAAGACGCACACTTGTTTTGAGGTGGAAGAGGAGGTGATGCCGCCAGTGATATACAGCTTCCCGTTGAGCACAGTGCCTTCGTGGCCGTACTTGTTTACAGGGTAAGGATCTACAAACTCCCACTTGTCCTCAACAATGTCATAACGTTCTGTAGAATAAAACGTCTCATCGCGAGTGCGGCCTGCAACGGCATAAATGTATTTCCCAATGACGCCGACGGCAAACTCCGATCTGGGAACTGACATGTCGGCCATGCGTAGCCAAGAGTTCTGTCTGGGATCGTAGCGGTAGACCTTAGAAGAAGCATGGAACTCTCCATCCGGGCCTAACTCTTCACCACCTAACAGGAAAGCAAAGTTGTTGACAATGGCCAAGCAATCGGGGCGGAGCGGTACCTGGGGGCCTTCTAGTTCCCACCACACTTTGGGCCGGTGCAGGAGGAGGATCTTACTATTGACCATGCTGTGGCCGATCATTCCACGGAATACAGCAGTCTGGGGTCTCACGGATCTGATGCGGTTGGACTTGGTTTCCGCCAGTGGTTGTTCATTCACCTGATGGAAGTAGCTGAGCGCCTGGTCTACTTCTAGTCTCAGTTGGCGGGAATAACGGTAGAACTCTGATGTCTTCACCTATGCAAGGATGAAAGAAACGCATGAGGGTCAATGACAGGAAACTTCCAACATACAAGTTATAGATACACTACAGTTCAAAAGTTTGGGGTCGTAAAGATTTTTAAAATGTTTTGGAAGCTCTTGTTCACTAAAGCTGAATTTAGGCAATCAGAAATACAATAAAAACAGTAATATAGTGAAATGTTAATACAGACTAAAATAACTTTTCTATTTAAATAGAGTTTCAATTGTAGAATTGAATAGAGCATCATTACTCCAGACTTCAGTGTCACATGATCCTTCAGAAATCATTCTAATATGATGATTTGAGTTCAAAAAACATTTCTTATTCTTATTATTAATGTTGCTTGGCTTAAGATTTTTGTGGAAACTGTAATACTTTTATTTCTGGAATCTTTGAGCAATTTTAAGGTACATTTACAACAATGATGTACTGAAATCGGAAAGGTTTTTCCTTTGAATTTTTCACGTACAGCCAACAGCGTTGTCAAAACGATCCATGCATGATTTAATATACTGATACTGTACACATACGCTTACTTTCTCAACTGTTTACGTTCACTTAAGACATAACCTACTATGTGTACTAGAATACTACCTATTTCTTGACATAATTTTGTGTGAATTTGTCAAGCATAAGACGATGTAAAAGAGAGCTCAGATTAGCATTTACACGCTTCCAGGACGTGAACTTCGGATGTTTACACACACAAAAATTTAATGTACACACAGCATCCAAGTAACAAAATTAGTGCGGCCCGTCAATTATCCCAAGCATCGTTCACGTTTATTCATGTTCATGCATTGCTAGAATTCATAAAAATGTTACTGGCCACTTGGTGAGTAACACTGTTTCATGAACTCGCTAACATCGATTGCTACTCACATTTGGCACTTGGCGAGTGTTCATTTTAAGCTTTGGGTACAACTCTCAAGAAAACTTAATGATATTCGATTTTCAAGTGATTTTTCCCTTTTTCTTACTTGTTTATTTTATGTTTAGGGGTTAGTGACAAGAAAGCATTGTTACCTTCTCAAAGATATTGGCAGGAGTCATGAGGCAAAAGCGCAGGTTCTGCACCACCGCGTCTGTATGTCTCCATCGTCTCCGGTCATGTCTCAGCCAAGCCTGCACCGCCTCATACAGCTCAATTTCTGGAAATCGACTCAGCTGGTCACTATCCAGATATGCCATCAACTTCTCCAAGCTCAAATAAGACAGGAAGTCCGGTCGCGCCATTAAGGGCACAAAGTTCTCCAGCAGAAATGCATCAAGCTGCTCCTGAACACCTTCCACACCTACGCTGAAGTCTTCCAGCAGGCGCATGACCTCGGCACAGTTCTCCAAGCAGATCTTGGCCAGCAGGAAGGAGCAGCAGAACTCTACAGCCTCTGTGAGTTGCACGTACATGGCAGCCTGCAAGATCTCTTGCACCGTGAGCATGCTTAACTCCAACGAACCATAATACATGAAGCGAAGGACGTGACCAAACCCGGCTGCCGTCAACCCCTTCATGTGAATCTTATCCTGGTCACGTTCCCGCATATCAGCCGTGAACATGACCCGGAAATAGTCGCTTTGCGTTGCTAACAGAGCCTTGTGCGCCTGGAAGTGGTGCTCCTCAATGAGCAGAGTGACATCGAGCAGAAGTCGCTCCTCATACAAGGCTCGGAAGCCCGACGACACGCTGCCGTCATGCACTTGGGAAAGGTACACCTCCACATCCCCCGCCATTAGGCACCTGCAGAGACACAAACACTCTTATAAATGACGCGTCAAGGCAAGTCGATATGTCCCAATTTAGCTGGTCGTCTGCAAGGTTGGGAAGACCAAAACTGTGATGGAGAGAGATTTACCATTTTCTCTCAAGTATTTAATAACAATAAGACTGATTTGTTTCATCTCAGAGCTCAATAGCAGTCAAAATTATGGGAAAGGCCTGTTAAAAGGGTAGTTCACCCAAAAATAATATTTTGTTATTATTTACTGACCCTGTGGAACACAAAAGAAAATACAATAAAAGTCAGTGGGGTCCAATGTTGTTTTGTTCCCAATTTCATTGAATAGACAAAAACAGAAGAAACAAAATCAAAGAGTTTTAGGGTCAATAACATATATATAAAAATTAATCAATAATTTTATTCAGCAAGCACACATTAAATTGATCAAAATTGACAGTAATGACATTTATAATGTTGACAAAAGATTAGTATTTCAAGTAAATTCTGTTCTTTTGTACTTTCATCAAATAATGCTGAAAAAGACAGTTTCCACACAAAATGGTAAGCAGCACAACTGTTTTTAACATTTATAATAATAAGCAGGGCTTGACACAGCCCGCCAAATGCGGGTAGATTTCATCTGTGGCGGGTAGGCAACCACTCCCACTAGCCACTTTGGTGGGCTGAATATAATTTCAGCCTAAAGCAAAATGAAATGCCAAGACCGTCGTATCACAAAATTACAATTAAATTAATTATTTATCGATTAACTTGCAGTTAGTAAAGGCCGGATAGGCAGAATCGCGGTGAATGACACACAACAGAAGCATTCTCTCTCAGTCGCACGTGCGAACAGTTCTCCTTGCGCCTGAATAGTCAAATCAAATTACAGATGTTAAATAAAAGTATACCGTATACATATTAAATAAACCTACTGTATCTAAAAAAAAAATTATTTACTATTGTTTTTGTAATTTGCTTCTTTGTTCTTTTATATAGCCTAACAAAAATAACTCATATCATATTAAATTCATCATATTAGCCTATGCTCAAATTGCCCACCAGCTGATATACAATGTAGTCTTGATTTGGGTGGTCACTCTGCATTTGAAAGTTTGAAAGGGATCTTCTAAATCAAGTTAAATGACTCAAAATCAATGCCAAATTAAGCATGCCAAAGTCAACTTTAATCATATCAAATCTAATTTCCAAACAGAAAAATTGTGGCCAGTGAAAATGCTGAGTGGCTAGTAACTTTTTACTTTTTCTAAAACATTTATGTGAACTATCCTCTTAAGTCAAGATAAAATTATGCAAATCTTTAATTAAGTGTTTGTTGAACTAAACAGCACTTCCTCAAGTTCTTTATCAGCCAAATCATCTGAACTATTTGTAGTTTAGTGGATAATAGATGGTGAAAAAAACATGCCAGAGTTTAATAAAGCCTCTGGAAGGACTTCAAGAACTTTCACACCTCAGCACTTCAGTTTCTGCTGCTGAAAGCCAAACTCTCTCAAAGCTCCCACACACACTCCCCCTCTACTGCACACATACATACACACAGCACACTCACCTCTGATTGGCCACGGGCATGTCACAGGGGGGTGTCCGAGCCAATCAGAGGACAGTACCTCTGTGTCCGTAGGAAATTAAATTCTGAAGATATTCACCTAAATGACAAATCGAACAAGCCCCAATCATTAAAATTACGTGAAAATTACCAACAGACTGAAATGCTAAAGATGCACCAAAATGGAATGTCCCACTGTGTGCAAACAGGAGACAATTACATGAGACATGAATGGAGGTAGAAGATGATGACAAAATATCCCAGCTTGCACATTGAAACCAGACCATAACTGTGCAAAACAGAAGCCTCTTATATTTAAACAATTATTTTTTATATAAAACTGAGATAAGAAACACTTAAAGACACTGTATACTTAACTGGTTAGGTGGCTTGGAGAAAAGTAGAGGGTGATGACTTTGTGACATTACCTTTTAGAGGCCTCCTGGCCAACGGTCGGCTTCACAGCGCTGAAGGGACGTTCACATTTCCTCTGCTTGTACTTGCCCTGCTCTAAAAAGAGATGACATCCAGATGATGGTAAATAGATGGATTATAAATGAAAGTTGATAATCTATTATTATTATTATTGATTATAAAACGGATAGTTCCGGTCCTTGATTATGATTGGTTGAGCTGCGTTCAAAGTCGTTGTAAATTACTATGCGTGTTGTTGCTTGGAAAGACGATCATTCCGCTTCTGAAGGTCTACAATGTTTGGCGGAGGAATCATGTTTTTTATCAATAGCATTACATTTTTGTGTCTGTGTGTTAATTTTATGAAACCTTGCCAGGTATGTGGACTGTTTTATAAAAGCAAAAAGTGTTTTATAAAACCAATTAGCCCTATAAAGTGATTTACAGTGAATTTAGAGCAGCTCCACATCGTGCCCAATCACTGGTCGCCCCTTAGCTGTTCTAAATTCACTGTAAACCACGACTTCACTGGGTTTATTGCTTTAATTTACCCATTAATGTTAATTAGTAATCACTCATTTTAAAAATGTTCTGCTAAAAAGTTTAAAATAACTTATCAAATTTTACACATTCAGAAGACACAGAGCAACATCTAATAATTATTATTCTAAGGTTGAGTAAGTGTGTGGGCCATATGAAATAAACAGTACTTTTCAGGTAGGTCTAACAGTAGGTTTTTAAGGTACAGAAATAAAGTAATCAAATGTAAAATATGTTCTTTATTGTATAAATTAAATATACATTAATCCTCATTAAAAGTACATGTCTTTTGTTGTCTGATTAACATTAAGACTATTAGGCTGGAATATTAGGCTGCTGTCACTTTAAGAGCTGCACAGATCCAATATACTGGTAAACAAGCATTTAATTTCTCAATGTTCATTTAAGACATAACTGACAATGTTTACAAAGATACCCACTGAGACAGGCATTTGGATATAATTTTGTGTGAATTAAAAGAAGCAAAAGAGAACTCAATTCAGTATTTACACACTGGCATTTCAAAAGATGGTCGTTGAGTAAAATGTCTTAAAAGGGTCATGAACTGAGAAATCAAATTTTCCTGGCGCTTTTGACATATTAGAGGTCATCATACTATAAGAATATCCTGTAAATTTCAGAACTGAAAACCCCAGTTCTAATATAGTCCAAAAACAGCTTTTATTTAAACCAAGCCCAGATAACGACTCATTGTGGAATGTGCCTGGTGAGAGACCGCCTCTGCAGAAGAAAACCAACACCTACTTCATTGTTGCAACTTTGGCCCAACCCACAGTAGTGTTAGTGAGATGACCAAGAGGGAAATGGATCACTGGACTAAAAATAACATTAACTTCCAAAGGATCCTAATGTTAGGAATGAGGTTATTTATTTTCAACAATGTGAATGTCTCAGTTGTGCATTATTATTTGTATGCGGTACATTTCACTGTGGATTCTTTGGTAAATCAGTCGCAATTGCGGCGCAGGCTCTGCAAACAGACTTTTACAAAATGAACTCAACAGTAATGCAACAACAAGCTCACTATAAACCACAACTTCACTGGGTGTATTGCTTTTATTTACCCATTGTTAATTAGTAATTACCCATTTGAAAATGTTTTGCTAACATTTTAACTGTGTTAATTCTAAGCGGCAACCTCCCGCGGTCTCTCTTGAAGCCAATATGGAAGTGACTTAAACTGCAGTTCATCGACTGGCCACTAGGGACAGGCTCCAAAAGGGAGCAGAAACGCATTGAGCCCCATGTTAAAATGCCCAACTTTACAGCAGAATAAAACATGTTTACAGCCTGGTACAAATTCTAGTTTTGATCTAAACGGCTAGTTTTGCCCTTCATGACAACTGTGAGGAGGGTGAATTTTTTTATAACTCATTTGTTTACATTATATAAAGCCTTAAAGTTCTGCATAATTAAGGGCATGGCCACTTTGAGTGGCAGGTAGGTAGCCATTTATCTGCGGTCTGTTAGTAATCGCATCACCTCAGCTCCACCCATGTCCTGCCTCTTTGCCCATTTTCTGTTATCCGGAAGTGACGGTTGATGACGCGCTGCTAAGATGGCAACGGCTAGCTCGACTCTACTTTACGCTTCAAAACTGCTCTGCAGAATCCTATGGGTGACGTCACGGACACTACGTCCATATTTTTATACAGTCTATGGTTAATTTGAATGCCTGATCTGTGACCAGTGATGTCTTATAAGTAATGATTCATGTACAGTCAGATGCTCTTTGTCTATGTGTCAGTAAATCAAACCAGAAACAACTTCACAATCTTATTTACATTGTGTTTGCACTGTTAGTTATGATCAGCTACAATGCTCCTCACTACAACCTTTCATGCCATAGATCTAAATATAATGCTATAATCAACACTTTTCATGATTAGTTAATCTTGAGAGCTGTAATAGTAAACAAATGCTTAAAGTTTTTGAGAGAGTTCCACATTTAATACTTAGCTATTTCATATGCAAATATGTTAGCCAATCACAGCAGTGGGCGTTTACACTGAAGTCTCACAGCAGACACGCCCCTACAAACAGAGTGTTTAAGTCAGGGTAGGAAAAATGTATTTTATTTCTAAATTATGGAAAACATAAAACAATGCAGGTCATGACCCCTTTGAAGGGACTTTGGTAGAATTTAGTTATCCTTGGCATCTTCTTGTACTTGAATATTTACATTTGCAAGGCTTAAAAATACGTACAAAAGATAAACTTTCGTGAAGATGCAGCACTGGCCTGATCGGGACAGTGACAGCCACGTTCACGCTGTCACGGCAGTCCTTATTGTCGAGCCCTTCTGTATTTTGTACAAATTTTATTTTGTTTTAGCAAGTATTTAATTATTTACCAAGAGAAAAACATTAGATTATGCAACAGACATTATACAACTCAGTGCCTTCACACAGTTAATTAATAAACCATCAGTTTGTTTTATCTGCCTTTTTCATGCTATAGCCGATGGCTTTAAACTGCTATATAAAAAATAAAAAAAACGGCCAATAGATCGTTGCATCTCTACTACTACTACTACTAATAATAATAATAATAATAATAATAAAGCTCCGAATCATCATATTAGAATGATTTCTGAAGGATCATGTGACACTGAAGACTGGAGTAATGATGCTGAAAATTCAGCTTTGCCATTACAGGTATATATTACTTTTCTTTCTTTTTTTTATAATATTTCACAATATTACAGCTTTTATTGTATTTTTGATCAACTACAGCCTGGGTGACCACAAGAAACTTCTTGAAAAAGCATACCCATCACGAACTGTTGAACCCCAATGAGACATCTGTGTGTCATACAACAACCAATCCCCTTTCCAGTAACCACCAGGATGCCTCTGGATTTGAATTACATTTCGTTTTTTATTTATTTAACTTACTTTGATTGACTTCTCAGTGTTTATAGAAAATGTGTCCTTCTAGTAAATAATGAATGTTTACAGCCACTGTATCTTAATGACAAATGGGACTGTTTTACCAGTGTTTAACCTTCCATTAGACTGAAATATCCTTTGAATTTCAATGACCTCGTGTTCAAATACCCAGTAAACAAGACACAAAAACAACGCTTGGCGGATTCATAGAGAAGCCTGTATTTTGAATTCTGAATGACGTGTTTGATTTTACAGTTGTTTTGATTATAAAATAAAAAGTACATGAAAGCGACTGGATATAAACACTGACGGCGTCTTGAAACCTAATGAGCTGTCTATCTAGAGACAGTCGCCGAGTCTTAATGTTCGCTCCACGCGCATATGATGCCTAAACATGCTGTCTACCTAGGGAACTCACTGGGTCAATATCTGAGGCACAGCCAGTAATTACCGCTGACACGTCCCAACGAATGTCAGCCCACGACATAATAAACAATTATGGTGTTTTCGGCTACTGTAAGTTAAAACGAGCACGTTATTAAGCAGGACAACGTTGTTTGTGTGAAATGAAACAATCCCAGAAGGGTTTTACCTCGGCGATGCGACTCCACGCAACCCCGCTTCGACCAGGGAGCCCGAGGTCCTTCGGACATGGAGTGCTGGTGTTAGACAAAGACCAGAGAAATTAAACATGAAATCTCATTATCGACGGAAATATGCTGCCCATTGGCGTCTTTAGGTGACAATAAACCAGTGTTATTTAGACTGAATTGCTAAATGTTGCTTGTCTATAGCCTCCACTGCGATCGTAGACGCCATATTATTGTCTGCACTGACGTCATTTCCCGATCATTTGTCGGTCGAACGGAAATATTGGAGTTTGTGTGTCAATATTTTTAGCCAACATGTACAAATGTATTCGTTTACTGTCACAGATATGAAAATTGCCACGAGCACATAAATCATGACAGCCTATATTATGATTGACGTTTCACTTTCCTTATGGATTAAGAGGTAAGGAAGTTTGAGTGTGGGAACCTTCTGTTTTATATTAGCCTATATTATAATGTAATAGCCTATATTTCCTAGGCCGGACATCACTTTTGGCCACTACTGTATATGAATGGTAACGTAAAAACTACAAAACGCCTGACGTCATAAACTGAAGACGGACCCAGGTTTCATCCCATTGAATCCAACGTGTGTTCAAGTTTGTACGTGTTAATTACAGATTAGATAAATTATGTTGTTGAATATGTTGGTATTTTAGGTTTGTTTGTTCTAATTATAATATAGGGTGCCATTTCCGGTCTGTTTTCTCCTTTGGATTTACTGGCCCTTTCTAGAAACTGATTGCATCATCCCATGCCTACGTTTGATAAATGCGTTTATAGTTATTTACCTTGTTTTTTTGTGTTCTGCCTTGTAATAGGGAAATTAGACATTATCTACAAGTCTACATCCAACACTACAATATAATTAAACAGGTTATGATTTGATGGCACACATGTATTTGTAAAAACGGTCAGGCGTTTGCTCGGTCATACTCTCATTCCTTTTCTTTCAAGATGGCGGGCGACGAGTCTGGAACAACGTTGGGTCAGCCTCATCTGTCTAAACAAGACCTCAGTACACTAGTAAGTCTTCATATTTTGATAATTTATGTAATATAAAATGTTCTAGGTGTACTGGCGTCATCGCCATTTCGAGTTAAATGCTCTTGTGCTCTCTGACGAAGGCAGGCGTGCTTGTTAGCTGTGCCGGTGAAAACTCACCACATGATTCATTCTGGGATGGAGAAGGACCCCGTGTAGAAATTATATAAAAATGTCGTGAAACCACACCCGGTTGTCATTACCCAAATATCATTCTGTTTAATATACTTCCATTCATATTCTACTTTGGTCATGTGCTAATCTTACTTACATCTAAGTTAACGTTATTATTCACCGATGCCTCATGTACTCGATAGTTGGTCTCTACTATGACAAGCCTTATTAACGTGTATTTCTTGATATTAACCTAGTAATAATTTTTTATACTGTGACTTATGTATTAATAATTTGCAAATAATACAATAAAGCGAAAAAATAATTATTGCAAGCTACACTCTGAGTCTAAAGCTAGAAATGGCAATTATTTGATTCAATTTAAGCTTGCAACAGCAAATTGCAGTTTCTCTTTTTAGGGGGGAAAACTTTTTTTTTCTCTCTAAGAGAGGCTGTTACAAGTTTTGCAGAAATGTGAATTATTTATTTCTGGCAGTTGTTGCCCATAAATGTATTGATTGATTGGAATGTTTTGATGCACTTGTCATTACTGATTGTTTTTCTGTGTACAAGGTTACACATAAAAACAGCATGCCATATTTCGTTTTATTGATGATTAGTGTTAACCGATCTGTTTTGCTTTATAGGATGTGAGCAAACTGACTCCTCTGTCCCAAGAGATCATCAGCAGACAAGCCACAATAAACATAGGTGAGATTTGTTTTAACTGTTTTCTGCATACAGTGTCACATTTGCTCCAATTTCAGGTTTCATATTAAGGATGAAGTTAAGTCACCTTGAAATCAAAATAGACAGTTCTAATTTTTTATGCAATATTGCATTATTTATTATAAATGTATTTATCTGTGAACGTTTTTTAAATTCATGTGCTCTTGTAAGCTTTAATCAAAATAACTTCCTCTCCCTCTTGCATCGACATGTCTTCTGTGTTTACTGCCATATGGGCGGGACAACCTGTCACTCACATGACATCACAGCAATAACGAACCACAACAATCCAATCAATTCCCAATGGACAAAATAAAGTCCCACTCTACATTTTCTTCCTTGTTTGAGAAGCCGTTTTCACTCTGATATACACAATCAGGCATAACGTGACCGGTGAAGTGAGTAACACTGATTATCTCTTCATCACGGCACCTGTTAGTGGGTGGGATATATTAGGCAGCAAGTGAACATTTTGTCCTCAAAGTTGATGTGTTTGAACCAGGAAAAATGGGCAATTGTAAGGATTTGAGCAAGTTTGACAAGCGCCAAATTGTGATGTCTAGTTGGGTCAGAGCATCTCCAAAGCTGCAGCTCTTGTGGGGTGTTCCTGGTCTGCAGTGGTCAGTATCTATCAAAAGTGGTCCAAGGAAGGAACAGTGGGGAACCGGTGACAGGCTCATTGGCAGCCAAGGCTCATTGATGTTCATGGGGAGCGGAGGCTGGCCCGTGTGGTCCGATCAAACAGACTTTGCTTTAAGAAGTTAATGATGATAGAAAGGTGTCAAAATGCACAGTCTGTTGCGTATGGGACTGCATAGCCGAAGACCAGTCAGGGTGCCCATGCTGAACTCTGTCCACTGCCGAAAGCACCAACAGTAAGCATATGAGCATCAGAATTGGACCACGGAGCAATGGAAGAAGGTGGCCTGGTCTGATGAATCATGTTTTCTTTTACATCACTTAGCACCAAGAGGAACACATGGCACCAGGATGCACTATAGGAAGAAGTGTGATACTTTGAGCAATGTTCTGCTGGGAAACCTTGGGTCCTGCCATCCATGTGGATGTTACTTTGACACGTACCACCTACCAAGCATTGTTGCAGACCATGTACACCTTTTCATGGAAACAGTATTCCCTGGCGGCTGTGGCCTCTTTCAGCAGGATAATGCACCCTGCCACAAAGCAAAAAATGCCTCCAAATTCCTCAGGTCTCAATTCAATTGAGCATCTGTGGTATGTGCTGAACAAAAAGTTCGATCCATGGAGGCCCCACCTCGCAACTTAAAGGATCTGCTGCTGACATCTTGTGCCAGATAGCACAGCACACCTTCAGGGGTCTAGTGGAGTCCATGCCTCCACGGGTCAGGGCAGCAAAAGGGGGACCAACACAATATTAGGTCATAATGTTATGCCTGATCGGTGTTTGTCACAATAGGGAAGAAAAGATGATTGCAACTTTCATCCATGCTGGCTTTAATTATACCTATTTGTTTGTCTTCAGGAACTATTGGTCATGTAGCCCATGGAAAATCTACAGTGGTGAAAGCGATCTCTGGAGTTCACACTGTCAGATTCAAAAATGAGCTGGAGAGAAACATTACAATCAAGTTGGGTTATGCTAATGCAAAGGTAACAACATTGTTTGATAACATCTCTAATTATTGCAAGCTACACTCTGAGTCAAAAGCTAGAAATAGCTATTATTTGATTCAATTTAAGCTTGCAACAACAAATTACAGCTTACGTTTTTAGGGGGGAAATTTTCTCCTCCACGAGAGGCTGTTACAAGTCAATTTTTTGGAACAAATGTGAAGTGTTAATTTCTAAAGGGGTTTGATATTTTTTGTCATGTTTGTTCGCTTGAAGTTGATATCTTTTGCATTGAATTCCTAAACTAGGTGTATAAATTGGATGATCCAAGTTGTCCAAGGCCAGAGTGTTACAGGTCATGTGGCAGCAGCACACCTGATGAGTTCCTCACAGACATTCCTGGCACTAAAGGCAACTTCAAATTAGTTCGGTATGTTGTTTTATATATATACATATAACAGTTGTATTTTTGGCAGTGTTCTGAGCAGCAATTCGGCTTATTAGAACGATTTCTGAGGGATCATGTGACACTGAAGACTGGAGTAATGATGCTGAAAATTCAGGTTTGACCTTACAGGAATAAATTACACCTTAAAATATATTCCAGTAGTAAACAGCTATTTTAATTTGTAGTTATATTGTGCAAATTACAGTTTTTTTACTGTATTTTAGATTAAATAAATGCAGCCTTGGTGAGCATAAGATAATTACCAAACAAATACCAAAAAAAAAACCTTGTTACCATGGTAGTGATAGTGAGGTGTTGTTTGTTTGTGCCTGTGATAATCATGATCTACAAATGTATGATACTTTTGAAGATCAATGGTTAATTTGAATAGGATTAGAGTTCTATCTCAGTCATTCAAAATATAACCTAATTTTTTTTTACAGAAATGACAGATGTTTTTACATCTGCATTCCAGTTAAAACTACTATAAATTTTAATTTCCAAAAGGCAATATAAGCAGTATTATTCTGTATATTATATTATTCAGTCTTTATATTCAGTTTATTTAATTCTTTTTAGACATGTCTCATTTGTGGATTGCCCGGGTCACGACATCTTGATGGCCACCATGTTAAACGGTGCCGCTGTAATGGATGCTGCTCTACTCTTAATTGGTGAGTATTTACCTCTCAACTTTTTTGTCTTGAAGTAATGACCACAACCTTTAATGTGTTGTACGGGGGGCTAAAGACCTTATTTACTCTTTCAGCTGGCAATGAATCCTGCCCTCAGCCACAGACGTCAGAGCATTTGGCAGCCATTGAGATCATGAAGCTCAAGCACATACTGATTCTGCAGAATAAAATCGACTTGGTGAAAGAGAGTCAGGCCAAAGAGCAGTATGAACAGATCCTGGCTTTTGTGCAGGGTGAGTTTTATCTTGATGCTCTTCTGAAATATTTTGCTGGTAGCCAAACAGGAAACCATCAATGCCGTTTTGAAACTTGGAGAGTAAAACTGAAGAAATTGTTGTGCATGTACACTACCATTGAAAAGTTTGGGTCTGTAAGATTTTTTTTTAATGTTTTTGAATGACAGGCACACAGACTGCTTTTATTTGATTAAAAATACAGTAAAACAGTAATATTGTGAAATTGCAATTAAAAATAACTTATGCTTGACTATATTTTTAAATGTAATTTATTACTTTGTTGGCAAAGCTTTGTCAGCGTCATTACTCCAGTGTTCATTTTTGCATGATCCTTCAGAAATCATTCTAATATGATGATTTGGTGTGTAAGAAAATCAAGTTCAAAAGAACAGCTTTCATTTGAAATGAATATCTTATGTAACATTATAAATATTTTACTGTAATAGTTTTCAATAATTTAATGCTTCCTTCCTTGCTGAATAAATGTATCAGTTTAATTGAAAAAAATCTTCCTGACCCCAAACTTATGAAAGATAGTATATGTAGACTTCTATAAACAGAACACTGTCTGCACAAAAATATTTTTTCCAAACCTACAGGTCCTTCTCAAAAAATTAGCATATTGTGATAAAAGTTCATTATTTTCCATAATGTAATGATAAAAATTAAACTTTCATATATTTTAGATTCATTGCACACCAACTGAAATATTTCAGGTCTTTTATTGTTTTAATACTGATGATTTTGACATATAGCTCATGAAAACCCAAAATTCCTATCTCCAAAAATTAGCATATCATGAAAAGGTTCTCTAAACGAGCTATTAACCTAATCATCTGAATCAACTAATTAACTGTAAACACCTGCAAAAGATTCCTGAGGCTTTTAAAAACTCCCAGCCTGGTTCATTACTCAAAACCGCAATCATGGGTAAGACTGCCGACCTGACTGCTGTCCAGAAGGCCATCATTGACACCCTCAAGCGAGAGGGTAAGACACAGAAAGACATTTCTGAACGAATAGGCTGTTCCCAGAGTGCTGTATCAAGGCACCTCAGTGGGAAGTCTGTGGGAAGGAAAAAGTGTGGCAAAAACGCTGCACAAGAAGAGGTGACCGGACCCTGAGGAAGATTGTGGGGAAGGACCGATTCCAGACCTTGGGGGACCTGCGGAGGCAGTGGACTGAGTCTGGAGTAGAAACATCCAGAGCCACCGTGCACAGGAAATCAAGGTGCCAGAGTCTGGAGGAAGACTGGGGAGAAGAAAATGCCTGAAGTCCAGTGCCCACAGTCAGTGATGGTCTGGGGTGCCATGTCAGCTGCTGGTGTTGGTCCACTGTGTTTTATCAAGGGCAGGGTCAATGCAGCTAGCTATCAGGAGATTTTGGAGCACTTCATGCTTCCATCTGCTGAAAAGCTTTTTGGAGATGAAGATTTCGTTTTTCAGCACGACCTGGCACCTGCTCACAGTGCCAAAACCACTGGTAAATGGTTTACTGACCATGGTATTACTGTGCTCAATTGGCCTGCCAACTCTCCTGACCTGGACCCCATAGAGAATCTGTGGGATATTGTGAAGAGAAAGTTGAGAGACGCAAGACCCAACACTCTGGATGAGCTTAAGGCCGCTATCGAAGCATCCTGGGCCTCCATAACACCTCAGCAGTGCCACAGGCTGATTGCCTCCATGCCACGCCGCATTGAAGCAGTCATTTCTGCAGAAGGATTCCCGACCAAGTATTGAGTGCATAACTGAACAAAACAATTTGAAGGTTGACTTTTTTTGTATTAAAAACACTTTTCTTTTATTGGTCGGATGAAATGCAGTTTTTTTTAGAAGTACCTGTAAATAAGAAAACAGAGCAGTAGTATAGTTCTGCTTGTGGAATCGGGATATCTTGTTGATTTAAGGATTTTCATTCCAGATATATTTTCAAAGATTTGATGCCTTAAACTTGACAAATACAATGATTACTTATTCACAAGGTTTAACTAGAAAGGGATAGTTCATCCAAAAAATGTAATTTGTCATTTACTCGCCCTCATATTATTTGAAACTTTTATGACCTTATTTTTTCTGTGGAACACCATTGTTTTGTTTTTAGGGATGTCAGTTGATTTATTGTAATCAATTAATCACACACCTATCTTGAAAATTAAGCATACACCATTTATCGTTTAACATGGTAATTTGTAGGTATGCACCAATATAAATTTTTGCCGAAAAGATAATTCTTTAAATTTGAAAGCCGGTAACCATTATATTGGCTAATAAATCTAAATTCAAATTGATAAACTTTTAAAAGCCTGATTACAAAAACAATTGTGCAATTTCCTCACTACTGAATATTCCACAGTCAACTGTCATTGGTATTATAACGAAGTGGAAGCAATTGGGAACAACAGCAACTCAGCTTTCTGTAGAGTCAATAGCTACAGACCCTCCAAACTTCGTTTGGCCTTCAGATTAGCTCAAGAACAGTGCGCAGAGAGATTCATGGAATGGGTTTGCCTGACTGCGCTGTACCATGTGTAAAGTTTGGTGGAGGGGGGATTATGGTGTGTGGTTGTTTTTCAGTGGTTGGGTTTGGCCCCTTAGTTCCAGTGAAAGGAACTCTTAATGCTTCAGTATACCAAGACATTTTGGACAATTTTATGCTCCCAATTTTGTGGGAACAGTTTGGCGCAAAACATGACTGCGCACCATTGCACAAAGCAAGGTCCATAAAGACATGGATGAGCGAGTTTGGTGTGGAGTCCTGACCTCAACCCAATAGAACACCTTTGGGATGAATTAGAGCGGAGACTGCAAGCCAGGCCTTCTCGTCCAACATTAGTGCCTGACCTCACAAATGCACTTCTAGGAGAATGGTCAAAAATTCCCATAAACACACTCCTAAACCTTGTGGAAAGCCTTCCCAGAAGAGTTGAAGCTGTTATAGCTGCAAAGGGTGGGATAACTCCATATTAAACCAGACGGATTAAGAATGGGATGTCATTAATGTTCATGTGCATGTAAAGGCAGACATCCCAAAACATTTTGTATCTTCCTTTTTAAAGTAATTTCAATCATATCAAGCAATTTAAAACCATCATGGCCGAACAGCGCGCATCTGAAGTGTCTGTACTTCACCGCGATCATCTTTGCCTTGATTTCAATTCGCATCCATCAAAACTTTACTAGCTAGAAGCTGGTTTGATTGTATCCTGCCGAGAAACAGTTTATATCTCTATATCTACGTAGCTTGTGTCCTCTAAATGCCCTGGATGAGTTGTACAGACTGATGTGTAAACTATGGCTTTATAATAGGATGGTTTTAATTTCATTTATTTTTCTACAGGAACAGTAGCAGAGGGAGCTCCAATCATCCCAATCTCAGCCCAGCTCAAGTACAACATTGAGGTTGTCTGCGAGTACATTGTAAATAAGATCCCCGTGCCTGTCCGTGACTTCATCTCTGAGCCTCGCCTTATTGGTAAGTGACTGTTTTCATTTGAATGCAACTAAAGAGGACTCCTTGTGCTCAGTGTCAAAGATGAGTGATTGTGTTTTTCCCACAGTAATCAGGTCATTTGATGTCAATAAGCCTGGCTGTGAAGTAGATGATCTGAAAGGTGGTGTAGCTGGAGGAAGTATCCTCAAAGGAGTCCTGAAGGTAATTTTTGACCTGTTTTGATCCAATTTAAGCAGAGCTTTTTTCCCCCTTTACACAATTCCTGAAACCAGGTCCCTGTGGGTCCTTAAAGTGTAAAATTCAGTGCTAATTTCAATAAAAAATTTCTTAAAACACCTTTTAAATGGTCTAAGTCTTAAAATTGATATAAATCTATATGAATTTCATATATATGAATGTATATCTGAAGGGAACTCACTGTCTTCTGAAAAGTTTAGATGGCATTTTCTTTTCATCTTACCTCCCCAATCAAGTAAAATAGTGTTTGTAAGCACAGTGCAGATTTGTATACAGGAGTTGCCACTATATTTCTGCTGTTTCATAAGCGCCACCTACTGGCAGATAATGTACTTGCATTTCCGTTCAGCTTGTCTTCTGTTTTTGTCTAGACCAATGCGAAAATGTACTTTGCAAAGAAAAATCGAATTATTGGCTTAAATATTTGTATGAACAAAACAAAAATTCGACAGCAAAGACGTAAACTGAACCAATTTCGCTAACATTTGATAAACAGAAAACAGAATAGTGGTTCCCTGAACAAAGAGTTGGTCAATAACAAAAGTAATAGTCAGTATGTGGTGTCCATCTGCTACTACAGTGCTTCTCGTCTTCATGGACTGCACCAGATTTGCCAGATCTTGCTGTGAGATGTGTGAGATTGAAATTCTCAACGTGTGTGTGTAATTTCGACTCCTCCCTTTTCTTAAAAATGTTTTAAAGTTGGGCTGCACAATGCTGGAGAATTTACATTGCGATATTTTGTTTTTCTGATATATAAAAAGATCTACGATCCCTATACTTGACATTGCGATAACGATGCTAAAACAATATACCGTGTAGCCGTAGTTAAAAGGTTGAAATGAGATTTATCATTTTATAATAAATATTTTTGTTTTTGTCAACCTGGGGGGTATTCCAGAAAGCAAGGTAAACCTACTGCCATATATACCTTGAACTCTCGGTTGATTAACCCAAACCTTGCTTACTCGAGGTATGCTGGTTACAAAAATAGTAAGTTCAGACAACTATTAAGTACTGTAAATATTGTACTTACTTATATAGTAAGTATTGTAACCGTGAACACACAAGACATTCTCAACAGAACGACGAATCGATGATTCTCCATGGAAACAGACGCTAAGAAAAAGCGTGACATTCAACTTCCTCCTTCTTTTGTTTAATGGTGATTTACATAACCTATTTGGTGGTTGTGCAATAATTTTTTCAATCTCTTTATTTAATAAGTAATCTTTATTCACTGAGAATAAGGATTATATTGTTTTTTTGATGCTAATTAATTTAATGCTGATCCATGGGAGATGACAATTAAATAAATAATCAACATTTGAATTGAATAAACATTTAAACATCACCTTGTTATAATAGTGCTTTAGAATTAATATATAATATTGTATATTATAGCTGTAACTATATAACACATTTAGTTATATTAATTTAATTATATTAATTATATAATGCGTATCTAAATACATCTTGCCCACTTCACCTCTGCGTCCCACCTGTGGGTTGAATATTGCATACGTCATAATTATATCGAAAAATGCAGCAGAACTGAAGTGGTTAAGCAAACTAACCCTGGAACAGGAGGAGGAGAGTGAGTTGCTATGGCTACTTACATACCCTGAAGGTTACCTCCATTTTTGGAACCGTAAGGTTATCCGCTTGCTTATGTCACACAACCTTCTTTCTGGAATACCCCCCTGTAGTTAACTATAAAGTTGTTTAAAGAGCCTGTTAAACTTTTTTCGAATATTACCTTTCATGCAGTGTGTAATTTTAGCTGTTAATGAATGTTAAAGATTTGCAAAGTTTTAAAAAGTGCATATTGTACAAAAAGTTGTTTCATAAAAGAAAGAATTGATTCTGAACTGGTGAAACGAGTGGTCAACAATTCCAGTTTTACTTCTTGTTTCATACTATGGAACATTGTATCAAATTTGAATAATACCAGTCTATGGTCTTCATTGGCTGCCTGCAAACATCTGCTTTGACCTGCCCTCAAACACTGTAGTTGTAGCTGAGACCTGAAGAGTTTGCTTCGTTTTGTCGACATGTCGTGAAGATGCTATTTTCTGCACTGCAAATGAGGATTCACACTGGAACTGATACAGAAAAATAAATGCCATCATTCCTTTTCATATCACTGCATATACAAGTGCTGAGGAAGCCTCTGGAACTGAAATTCAGATATGGTAATATTTGTTTAGTTTCCCACACAAGCTGTAATCGGTAGAGCAATTACAACAGACTGGGCCATCTGACCAATCAGAGCAGAGTAAGCTCATGGAGAGGGGTTTAGAGACCTAAAGGGTCCTGCACACTGTGCGATTTTTCAAAATCCTTTGCGAATATTGCTTGTCAGAATGTATGAACATGATCCCAGATGTGAGCCATGTCACACTGTAAGATCTAAGGTGTCATAAATGTTAGACTGTACGATATTTGTGGCGCACTAAAACGGACGCACGCAAGAAAATCATGAATGACACGTCTTGAAAAACGAAGATAATTTGATGGTCGTCGTAGGAGAAGTCACACTGCAGGACTGTGCGCCAAATCTTCTGACACTGCCAGAATTTCGTCTGAGGTAAAATTTGATCGCACCGTTCTTTAATCGGTTGCCGGTGAACATGTCAAACTAACGATCAAAGACGTCAGATTTAGCCTAGGATCAGAGGAATCTTTTAGGATTTGCAAAATTTGTTTCAGACGGTCAAATCGTGGCCAAAATTGCACCGTGTGCACGGCTCAATTCTTCAAACAAACTGTTTGCAGACTCTTTAAGAAATGAGGTGATGTGCAATGTATATTATTAGAAATGTAAAGTCTTTTGTTATTTTTACCTTGGATGTATGTAAACCTAACGTAGGACAATAGGGCACTTTAAATCATGTTTTTTAGTCATTTTTCAGTTTAGTGTGTTATCATAGACATTGTCCTACCCTGCTTATGGTATTTTATTTTATTTGTGCATGTCTTAAAAAAGGTCTTAACTTGAGAATTGATTTATATATATATATATATATATATATATATATATATATATATATATATATATATATATATATATATATATATATATATACACTTTTTTTTTTTTTTTACCTGCTAGTACCCTGTGAAGCTCTTTTATTGTCTGCTTTACTGTTGCTATTCCTGTTCCTCTTTTCATGCTGTTCTCCTCTGTGTTTATTTTGGTTCAAGGTTGGACAGGAGATTGAGGTCAGACCAGGTATTGTTTCTAAGGACCATGAAGGGAAACTAATGTGCAAACCTATCTTCTCTAAAATTGTCTCGCTGTTTGCCGAACACAATGACCTCCAGTATGCTGCTCCTGGTGGCCTTATTGGTATGCAGACTTTTGCATTACTAAAATTAATGTAATATTTAATTGTTTGTTGTTTCTTTTGTAGAACTAAAGTGGATTATTAACTATTTGCTATGCACATTCTCTGTGGCAGGTGTTGGCACCAAGATCGACCCTACACTGTGCAGAGCGGACCGTATGGTGGGTCAGGTCCTCGGTGCTGTGGGGGCTCTTCCTGAGATCTTCACAGAGCTTGAGATCTCCTACTTCCTTTTAAGAAGGCTGCTTGGTGTGCGCACTGAGGGTGACAAGAAAGCAGCCAAGGTAAAGCGTTTATAGTACCAAAAATCTATATCATGGTATTTTTCTAAATTATATTGGTTTTTGCGTATATGACGCTATTTTTTTCCCCTATGCATGACCAGGTGTTAACCACATTTTCTACTGATTGAGAGAGGAAATACTACAGTCGATTGACTAGATTGCCCTATTTTACTGTCATGATGAGGAGAAATGCGAAAGAACGTTTAAAAGGTCTAAGGGAATTTTCAATACATTTAAGACAGTCTCTAAACAAATCTCTCACGCAGATTTAACACAGAAAGAATAAAGCAGTTACTTTTTGCCCATTCTTTGAGTTGTCATATATTAACTTACGTCACCATCTTCCATTCTGTGTAGCAAAATAATCTATGGTGTCATTGCGCTCGTCAGAGTTGTGGACTCGAGTCATGAATTTGATGACTTCAGACTCGACTTGACAAAATGTACAAAGACTTGCAACTCGACTTGGACTTTAACATCAATGACTCATGACTTCACTTGGACTTGCACCTTTTGACTCGAGAAGACTTGCTACTTCCCATTAATTTTTTTGGAAAAAAAATTTCACACGTCCGCGCCGCTCTCAGTGTATCTGCATCTGTGGAAAAAAAAATATGTACCACTTGTATGCATGCAGAGAGCATGCGCGCTGCCTGCAAGACATCCAATCACTGCAAGCGCAACAAACAACAACGCGGCAGTTGGCAAAATGATACCAAAGATAGTTTCGTTTGGCTATAAAAAATTACGAGGTAGTCGAGAAAAACGTGTTGCAATTTGCAAAACATGCGGGTCGAAGATTACAGACGGAGCTGCCACAACGTCCAACTTCAATAGGCTACCCGAATTTGCACGAAGAAAGCATTCGTTCAAAACTTACCTAAGCACCTTATCGGATGTACCCTAACTAGCTGCTGCATATTTACTGTATCAAGGTGACAGTAAACGCACGTCTCCCTTGCTGGTTCATGCTAACAAAAATAGGGATTTTGAACCGGGATTATATGACGTACATTAGTGCATAGACGTTGGAACGGGAGTCAGGCAGATTTTTTTTCTTTTCGTTTTTGTTTTCTGTTATATATATATATATACACACACAGAATCTGAATTAAAATGTTTGATTTAAGCCTACATTTCAAAATGTTGTGTCATAAAATTATATCGCGCATACAGCTCAAGCACGATGGACCAAAGAGCGCGCATTTCGACATTTGTAGTAAGAACTTGAAATATAAATTCTCAGAAAATGCATTTAATACCAATATATTGAAACGTCTGTTTACTCCATTAATAAAGGAGTCCAGACATTGGAAAAATATCAGTCCACATGCGTTTTATATTTAATATGAGGGAAATAGACGTGCATGCATGCATGACACAAAAATCTTTAACTTTTAGGTAGCAAAATATTTTGTAGTATTTCTGTCAATTACACTAAGGTTATTAATTTGTCTGCTATATATTTGCTTCTTATTTATTAAATACGGGCAATTGATTGATAAAACATTGATCAAAATTAAGATACAATTTATACAAAACGAATTTATTCAAAACGAAGAGTTTTCTATAAAACAAAACTTAATGAAGTCGTCAAAATCATGTTTTACCAAAAACAGTGCCGTTGCTAGGAGGGCACCAGCGCCTATGCCTCGCGAGTGGATGATAGCCCTGAAGATGCCTATCAAGATATACCTTTAGTGGTAGTATACCTTTAGTTAAGTTATACCTTAAGAGTCTTCGTAGCGTGCTGAGACAATGTTATGGGGAAACGCAGCCCAGGTATAATGCGTTTCATGCGTAATGGAGATTCCAAAGCACCCAATTGTTCTGGCCCATCCAACACTGGAATCCTGGCGCCGTCCCTGGGCCACACCGAGCTGTGCATAACGCCCACAGACGTGAAGTGAACGAGACAGAGGCTGTCCTGTACTGTCTGAAATGGTTAACTCTATACCATGGATGTGCAAAACAGATTTAACTAATCATAAAGTCAATCAGCCTACTAGGCCTACACTTATTTTTTAGTTTTTTTACTGTATTTAAATAATGTCATTGTATAAAAAGAGGTTTAAATAAATACAAATCTTACAGACATAAATGATTTGTTAACATTTTATTTCTGTGGAAAGAGGACTCGAAACTAAAATGGTAGGACTTTGGACTCGACTTGAGACTTGTTAGCTTTGACTTTTGACTCGACTCGGGACTTGCCTCATCTTTGACTCGACTTGACTCGGGACTCGAGGGCAAAGACTTGAGACTTACTTGTGACTTGCATAACAATGACTTTGTCCCACCTCTGGCGCTCGTAATGTATCAGTGTCCTTTGCATACATTTAATTTGAAGAAGACGTGATGAAATATGTGCGTATACATCCTGCTGGTTCATGTTTAGACCACTAGAGTATATGGAATGGGTCCATAAAAAACTTAAACGCACTCGCTCTGGTCTATATATGTGCTATTATTTGAAGGGACAGCTATTTGTGGTGTTGTCCGAAACCATAGTGGACGTTATTGAGTGCACTCATTCAATCTCACATTGCATCACAATAACAAGTGTAAAGTCAATGTACACACAAAGGCTGTCGGAATTCACTCACTCGTTTTCATTCAATCCTTCAATTGAACTATATGGATAACGTAGGGAATAGTGAGTGAGGCTTTAGGGGGCGATTTCGTATTCAGCCATTGGCTGTAATGCAATCTCAGCTGTGCTTTCACAACAGTGAAAAGGGACCCCCCTCAAAGAGTGTCGCGCTGCGCCGCGTTCCAAATGTTATTTATGCGACATACGGGTATTGTGGTTTAGTCAAATTCTAGTCTATTCTGACTACTTGTTTCAGTCACTCACACAGTATTTTTTTTATGTCTGAAATGGTTTAACATTTATTCATTGGATTATGTACTTTTGGATTAACAAATCTGGTGTGGACAAATTGCTTGTCGCTGGAATCTGGGTAGGACACAGTGCTATACTTTTTTTTCCTTTTTTTACCCAGGATATTTTTTATTAAATTTTTAAAAAAAAATGTTGTGATGTTATAAATGTCTTTACTACTACTTTTGATCAAAATTGTATCCTGTCCATTTTAATTCATGTATCTTAGCTGAATAATAGTGTTAATTTCTAATAGATTGAATTCAGGCTTTTATTCACATATAAACATTGATCAGCGAACATAAACACAAGCTCATCCGAACCTGCTTGATGCGCAGGAACAAAACTCATTGATTCGCGCGGAAGCTCAAACGTGCTGCGTAACATGAGAATGAACCTCATTGGGTCTCGCACGTCAAGCGAACATGCTTGAGTCATTTCAGACAATTTGGGCGAAACCACTCGGTTCTTCATATGGATTCATTTTACAATTTCTTTATGAACTTTTTTAAGTGTCAAATTGGTAGTTGCATAGCTGTCAACGGAGAGACAGAAATCTCACAGATTTTATTTAAAATATCTTTGTCTTGTACACTTCTACTTTTTTGAATGCTATTACAGTTTCTGATTTTCTTATTGATTTGGCTTACAGGTTCAGAAACTGTCGAAGAATGAGGTGCTGATGGTAAACATCGGCTCACTGTCAACAGGAGGCCGTGTTAGTGCAGTGAAAGCTGATTTGGCCAAGATTGTGCTCACTAACCCTGTGTGCACCGAGGTGGGGGAGAAGATCGCCTTGAGTCGCAGAGTGGAGAAACATTGGCGGTGAGCAACATTTAATTCAAGACCTGTTGTTTTGTGAAATAATGTTAATCTATGAATCATGCACAATGAGACCAGAAACTTGTTTTGAAGTAAACAAGTAGGGTCAATTTCATGTTGGCAGTGACTTCCAAAGACTTTGTAGATTACATATTTTCCACATTTCATTAATGCAGTTTAACCAGTCATTGACCTCTTTCTCTTCCTCTAGTTTGATCGGATGGGGGCAGATCAGGAGAGGGGTAACCATCACACCCACAGTTGATGACGATTGAGGAGTTGACCCTATTCTGTCAATGGCTCGCACTGTCTCTCTGCCGGACATAATTATTAAACCATTTTCACACACTCTTGTGCACAGGTCAGCGCAAAGTGAAGGGAAGGCTCTTTTTGAGTGGAACGCACTGGCCCTGTATTTTAAGATGTTCACCATCCTCTGTGGAAGGATTGGTGTCATTTATATGAGAATTGCAATGAAAACATGATTCCTTGGCTTGACAAAGAAATTGTCAACATCTTTCAGTGATGACAAATAAAAACCTTTTGGATCAAACCATGTGTGCTCTATTTTCTGAAAATGGACTTTCCTATTAAAACTTAATTCTCAAGAACAATATTTGTAAAGTTAAGATAGTGTTTTATAGCAAAGGGTGGGGAAACGCAAACCAAGCAGTTTTTGGTAACATTGCACCAAAAATATTTTAGTATAGCATGTAAGGTTATTAATAGTGTTTAAAGGCATTTGATAGTGTGCAGTGATGTGTTGTTGTTTTTTGTTTTGTTTTAATTAAAATATTACTGTAAATTAAAAACATAATTAAGGTGATCTAGAAGCATGTCGTAAGAGGTTGTTGAGGCTTTTGAATGAGCAGCAGTTTAGTCTTAACAGTGGTAGCATTAAACCTCATTAATTAATTCTGTACTGGGGTTGGGGACTCGATCTGATCATCTGTAGCCAGCCACATAATGTAACTCAATATAATGAGTAAATGCATAAAAATTAAATTTTTTGAGGTATTCCATTACTAATACTATTTTAAATAAGTATTGGAATGAAATATATTATTTCTAATACTTTATTTTCGTATATTATTGTTTGGTTCGTGGTCTTAATAATTCTTAATATAAACACGTTGGCCTGTAACTAATGTTAGAACAAATGTAGCGTGTTCTAAAAAGAAAACATTAAAAATGTAAAACATGCAGTCAACTCTGTGTGCTACTCCGCGAATATTTTCTACCACAAAAATTGCGTAATAAGCCTTAATGATCATTTAAACAATTTAATAAGCATAAATCCATAACTGGCTAATATCCCGAGCTGGCTCATTCCGCATCATACGACTTTGACGCGACCGCAAAATAAACCCCATCAAAATACCCATTCACAACCGACTTCAAAAGCGCTGCACAAAAAAACAAATCATTCGTATGGTCTTTAGTAAAAGCCGCCTAGTTTTACATTCGCCGAAGCACCGACAAAATACAGTTTATGGGCCTGCCAAAAGAGCCTGACTGCGGCCACTTGTCTGAGACTCCTTCCGCATTTTCCTGCGGCTCCGAGGCAGTGACGTGCGCCTCTGAAGGCGGCGTAAGCGCCGGAGGAGCTGGAGGCTGCAGCGCCTCGGAGCGCATCAGACTCGGCCCCTCCCCTCCGCGCTCTGCGGCGGCCCGCCCTACTCACACAAGAGCCCCGTCTGCGTTCTGCCCGAGTCTGGGGGTGGGAGACGGAAACCCGTACGGCCTTGGAAACGAAACAAAAAAAACAACAGGTAGGCCGTCGCGTTTAACAGAATCTGAAAGATTATATTTGTTAAATTTGCATCTGATGCGATATTTTGGAGTGCAATGTGTATTTATCTCTTTGAGAGATTAACGCCGTGTAATGGCGCGTAGGCCTTTGTTAGCACCGAGCCGCGGCCTTCAGAGGCCTAAAGTAGGCCGCGGAGACGAGACTCTCAAGACCTGCGTGACTAATTCATAAGAAATTACACATTGATTTCATTTGGAGATGTATTTCGCAAAATGTATTTGTGTTGTACATCATGTTAAGTGCCACTGTGCTGGCATTTAAGTATATATTTACAAGAGTTGATTAATTATTTTAATGTATTCAAAATGGCGATGTCGGTTAAAGGGGCGTGCCTGGTGGTTTCTAACAGTGGGCGGGGCACTGCTCAAGGCTCCGAGAGGGAACGCCCCTCCTTACTGTCACATTGTAAACAGATGGGAATAGATGGGTCAACACTAAATTACAGTATCAGATTATGGGATTCATGGGAGCCTATTTGGCTTACTGTTGCTGTACTAAAAGTATATTAAGGTCATTCTTTTTGTGCAGTAAAAATAGACAGGCTTGTGTTTAAAGTAATTCCACATAAGGTAGAGTTTCAGAAATATGCACTGATCAAGACCAGGTATTTATAATTATTACATTTGATTAAAACATAATGGCAAGACAAAGTCCAGTGGGGTTTTTTAAAAGTTTTTATTTTGAATATGATTTATTGATTCTAAATCGTTTAATTTTTTTATATATATATATATATATATATATATATATATATATATATATATATATATATATATATATATATATATATATATATATATATATATATATATATATATATCAGCCACCACATTCTGACATAATATATAATTCCATGCTGATTTTATGCTGTGGAACTCAGACTTTTTTGTTTTTATTGTGTTCTGGTGGTTTTATTTTCTTTTGCGTTTTGCTCCTGTAGGTCTTATATTATGCAGATGACCAGTGGAGACAATGGATGAAGATGTAACGGCTCTCTCTCTCCATTCCCATGAGCCCAAGATCATATTCCATGAGACAGGTAAAACAAACAATGACTATAAAGTCTATCAGATTGTTGTTTTATGAGTATTAAGATATTTATATGCAAATGTGTGGGTTCTTCTACAAGAAGAGTGTGATGGAGAAGGCGAGGTGGTGGTAGAACTGCAGGAGTCGGTTCTCGTGTCTGACGTGGAGGGCGAGAAGATTGCAGTGCACGGCCTCGCCCATGAGGAACTGGTCATCCAGGAAGCCATCGAGGATGTGGTGGCGGAGTATGTGCCATGCTCAGATGAAGACGAAGAGCTGGGCACCATTGCGGTGGAGACCTGTGTGATGTCACCTGATGATGTGGCTCTGGAGGATGAAGGACTGCGAGTTGATGTGGTGACTGACGCTCAGGTACAGGAGGATCCTGACACCTGTGGAGACTACCTCATGATCTCTTGTGAGTGGCTTCAGCCAGTGAGAATAGAACATTTGTTGGAAAGGATTTGTGAATATTAATGATTGATTGTTCAGAAAGTTGCTGTTGCTGGCAAAATCTATTTAGATGGGAAACCATGAGTTTTTGCAATGGGTTCAAGTTGATCATGCGACTTCACTGCTTGGTTTGAAAATGACTATGTGAAAGTTCTATGTTAGCTGGGCTTCAAACATCGCTACACTGTTCATTAGGGGTGTGAATCGTCACTGGTCTCATGATTCAATTCGATAACGATTATCATGTCAATGATTTGATTCGATTCAATGTCACGATGCGATGCATCCTCAATTTTCAATATTACTGCACAGCGTTTAATTTTTGTCAATGAATACAAGCAGTCCGATATATGAACTCCCTTTTTATTTTATCTTCTTCAAGAAAGTACACTTCCTGAATGTTGCAAACATCAAACACAACTTAAGTCTGAACACAGCAGACGACAGGACCATTTAGAACTAACAAACACTAGTAAATTAGCCTTGTCAGAATATGAGTCTGATACATAGACTGTATAAAAATATGGATGTAGTGTCCACGATGTCACCCATAGGATTCTGAAGAGCAGTTTTGAAGCGTAAAGTAGGGACGAGCTGGCCATTGCCATCTTAGCAGCGCGTCACTCCCGGATAACAGAAAATGGGCAAAGAGGCGAGACATAGTCAGAGCTGAGTTGACTCGTTACTAACAGACAGCAGATAAAAAGCTATCCACCTGCCACTCAAAGTGGCCACACCCTTAATTATGCAAAACTTTAACTTTAGGCTTTATATAATGTAAACTAATAAGTCATAAAAAAATTCCCCCCCCTAACAGTTGTCATGAAGGGCAAAATTAGCTGTTTAGACCAAAACTAGAATTTGTACCAGGCTGTAAACATGTTTTTTTCTGCTGTAAAGTTGGCCATTTTAACATGGGGCTCAATGAGATTCTGCTCCCTTCTGGAGCCTGACCCTAGTGGCCAGTCGATGAACTGCAGTTTAAGTCACTTCTGTATTGGCTTCAAGAGAGACCGCAGGAGGATGCTGCTTGGTCTGATACTGCTCCATTGGGCTGTGATTATGGGGCATGTTTCAACCAAAACCAGAAAAGACCTCAATTGGTTAGACCTACAACCAATCAGCGCAACGGAGCGATGCATAGTTGTCAACAACTCAACTGCACGTACGCTGGAAGAAGTAGAAGATGAAGAGTGTAAACAATCTTTCCCAGTGTTGTAAAAAGAATTTAAGGATACACAGAGTACTTACCAACACGATCATCATTTCTGAGAGAAATAGCGAAGGTGAATGCATATACGAACAAGTTCTCCGTTTAGGATTAGAGCGAACTCAACCCAAGCGCTCTTTGGTGACGTGAATGCTTACGTTACTGTTGATCATCTGTCCATCATCGTATAAAGCCCGCCCTGACAATTTCACTGGTCCGAACAGCTCCTGTTCAAGCATAGTTGCTCCACAACAGATCAAGTCCAGACCGAATTTCCCGAACTCAAATGTTGTGGGCGGGGCTAAATTCGGCTGGCATCCAGACTACTAGTAAATACTAAAAGTGCATGAAACTGTTGAGTACTTAAGTTACAATAACACGCACACGCATGCATGCAGCCTCGCGCACACACTAGCATGCTGTAAATGATACAATAGTGGTTGCATTTTTTTATTACTTGCTTTTGTTTCACCTCTCTCCGCCGTTTTACATTAACGTGAGAAGCGTGCGTATGTGATGAATTATGTCAGAGAATCATAAGTAGGTTATAATCGATTATGGTCTATTACTATGCAACAGTTAATTTATACACCCCTACTTTATGATGGACAATGGATTTTTTTTGCTGAAATTTTGCTAATGAAATGATTTTTTTCTGATTATTATATTATTATTATTATTAGCAGAATGTATTGGTACCATATCGGTTATCGGCCATTATTTATTATTTAAATTTAGAAATTGGTTGATATTGGCTGTTTCATGTTTCTTGGTTATTTGTTTGTATTTTTACCGTTAGATCATATTTGCCATCATCTAACTCTTGCTGAAAGTTCATCTTTAAAAGCAATAATAATTAAATAACACTCTTATATGTAATCTTATTTCAAGGTTTTAGTGTTAATTGATTTAGATAATGTAGTATAGATTTTTAATATCAATATTTAAAAATGATTGTAATTATGAAAATAATAAATAATTATCCGCATTGGTGCTTATCTTAGTAGTAGTAGTAAAGTTAATAATTATTAAACACCAGTATATTTAATCATACTGCCGTTGCTGTCATTTTCAGCTTCCACTTTGTGCCGATCACGTGGTAAATGTAACACACAGTTTATTGCTGTATTCTGTTCACCATTTAACAGTACATTATGCAGGATGCAAGAATGTGCATGTTGCATGTTTGTCACCATTTGCTTGTCTTGGTTTTATTTCAGTGGATGAGGCTGGAAAGGTGGTTTCTGATGAGGATGCTAAAGTCACCATTGAGGGCACTTTAGAAGACTCAGAGGATGTGGACAAGGATGATGAGGGTCAAGAAGTCATCAAAGTGTACATTATTAAGGCTCATTCAGGGGAGGAGGACTTGGGTAAGTCAATCAGTCAGAACGTAAACCCTGCCTACTTTTATTTGATTGGCCATCGCAATCATTTTGACATTGACTAGCACTGTTAGACCACTGAGGCAAACCACTACAATGTAACTTTTAAACCTTTTTGTCATCCTAACAACAACATACAGAGCGCTGCGAAATGAAGTGCAGCAGAGCAATGCAAGAATTTCAAATATTGGGGGGGACAATTCAGCCATTTCTAATTATTTTGGGGGACTTGTCCCCCTCAATGTCTATTATGGTTACGGCCCTGTTGTGTGTATATAAATTTGGTGTTTACACATGTATGGATAATTTATAGGAGGCACTGTTGACATAGGAGACACTGAGCTTGATGTTGATGAAACCATGGAGCTGGTGGATCCCTCTGGAATGCCTATAAGAGAGAAGATGGTGTACATGTCAATGGATGAAGCCAATCAAAGCCAGGATGACATCAGTGAGTCCTGTTACTGTCAGTGTGTTATGAAGACAGTTCCTCCAAGTGCCTCTGCTGATACTGTGTGTTCCTTTTCCCAACAGATGTGGCTAAAATCACAGATGAGGTCTACATGGAAGTGGTGGTGGGTGGTGAGGACCCAGGAAATGCTCAGCGGACACTTGAAAACGTATCGCTCAGCAAAGACTTCATGCCTGTGGCCTGGGCAGCTGCTTATAGTTAGTAAAATACATGTTTTTTTGTTGTTGGTCATGTTCATTGTGCAGTGCTTTTCACAACCAATATTGATGGCTATCGATTTACTTAAATCTGTACAATTAATTATAAAGGAAATATGCATTTACGTCACCTAACTCATTTGTACATTTCCTAAAGGACATTTTCTTTCTATGAGATGGAAATGTGCAGTTATTTTTGTGAAATGAATTTAACCAAGTTAACCGATAATCACAATTTAATAATTGAGCCCTTTATAATACACATAGTTGTCTTTAATCTGCAGTACAAATGTGTTTGGGATATGTATGTGTTTTTGTTCTAACTTTAGAAATGATGTGATATGTGTCAGGTGGAGAGGAGAGTGAAAGCTGTGAGAATAGGAATGGAGCAGCCAGTGCTCTGCTGCACGTTGATGAGTCTGACGTGATCGAGAGAATCAGCCGCCAACGGAGCAAGAACAAGAGCAAAAGACGTTCTGAACTCCGTCACGTTCAGACAGGTACATCTATACGGCTCTTTTGTATTTTATTGAATTTAATTATATAATTTGATTAATTACAATTGTTATGTACATTTACATTCAAAAGTTTGGGGTCGGTAAGATTTTTTTATGTTTTTGAAAGACATACATGCATACACACACACACACACAAGGAGGCATTCAATTAATAAAAAATGACAGTAAAGATTTCTTTTTCAAATCAATGCTGTTCTTTTTTAACTTTCTATTCATCAAAGAATCCTGAAGAAACAAAACCGTAGCATGATTTTCACAAAAATATTAAGCAGCACAACTATTTTTAACATTGATAAAAATAAGAAATGTTTCTTGAGCAGCAAATCAGCTTATTAGAATGATTTCTGAAGGATCATGTGACACTGAAGACAAATCAGGAAAAATCAGCTTTGCCATCACAAGAATAAATACATTTTCAAAATATATGAAAGTCTGAAGTTATTTTAAATATTAATAATTAGTGCTGTCAAAACTACAGCTTAGGGCATACAATTAACCACACAAACTTTCTCTTTCGCACTTTTAAACACAATTACACACACAATTATGCCAAAATGTTTTGTCGAGTACTCTCAAAAGAGCTTAAATTAGTTAAAAAACGTCTTAAATTAACTGAGAAAATTAGATGCGTGTCAGATCCATGTCATGTTCAAGTCACAGCAGCCTAATTAAACATTTTTGTGATGTCTGTCATTCAATGTTAACAGAGAAAAGTGTAGCTTTAATAAGGGTTAATCTATATTTAATTTATTATTTATGCAGTTAAGACTGTAAAGTGTTTGATAACTTTATTCAGTTTCTGTATATTGATTATATATGAAGGCCACAGGTAAATATGACATTTATTATAATGGGTTAATGTAAAGATGGTTTTAAGTTCCCTTAAAGGAACACTCCACCGTTTGTAGAAATAGGGCTTATTCAACATCTTTCTTACATTTAGATATGTGGGCAAATGCATTTTTGTCTCAGTGCATGCATTGTTTTAGTTTGGTAGGGTCACCACTAGCTTAGCTTAGCATAATGAATGGAATCCTATGTTGCCAGCTAGCATGTCCCGAGTAAAAGCGATTTAAAAAAACACCTAATTACTTCTTGTGGCCTGCGTACTCACAACAAGTACAAATAGCGATGCAGATTAAGACTAGGCTCTATATCATGGGAAAGCACAGGCGAAGCACTGCTACTTGGGCGCAGAGATATCACTACACATGAAATCCCACAACCGGCATGAATAGGGGATTTCATGTGTTGTGTAATATCTCTGCGGCCAAGTTTTTTTTTTAATCTTGATTAATCAATATTACAACACAATGTTTCACAATATTACTGTTTTTACTGTATTTTGATCAAATAGTGCAACCTTGGTGAGTAAAGGAGACTTCTTTCAAAAGCATTGAAAAATCTTAACGACCCCAAACTTTTAAACAGTAGCGTATATTATATTCATTTTGGTTTCCTTTTTCAACTTCAGCAATCATCATTGGACCTTACGGCCAGCCTCTTACGGTGTACCCTTGTATGCTGTGTGGGAAGAAGTTCAAGTCACGTGGTTTCCTCAAGCGCCACACCAAGAATCACCATCAGGATGTCGTAAACCGAAAGAAATACCAGTGCACGGACTGTGAGTTCACCACTAACAAAAAAGTCAATCTCCACAACCACATGGAGATCCACACCCTCAGCAGCAAAGCACCATTTGAGTGTGAAGTGTGCGGAAAGGAGTTCCACCAGCAGGCGACGCTGTTCTCCCACCGTCTGCAGCACCACCACAGAGAATCCAAGCTTCAGATCTCACCACCCACTAACAAAATGCACAATTGCAAGTTCTGCGAATATGAGACGGCAGAACAAGGACTTCTCAACCGACACCTGCTCGCCGTTCACAGCAAGAATTTCCCTCATATCTGCGTAGAATGTGGGAAGGGCTTCCGGCATCCTTCGGAGCTGAAGAAACACATGAGGACCCACACCGGTGAGAAGCCGTACTCCTGTCTTTACTGCGACTACAAGTCGGCTGACTCGTCTAACTTAAAGACGCACGTGAAGACCAAGCATAGCAAAGAGATGCCCTACAAGTGTGACCGCTGTTTCCAGACTTTCGCCGAACCCGACGAGCTCTTACAACACGGGCTGACGCACGAGGAAGCCAAAACTCACCATTGCACCCACTGTGACCATAAAAGCTCCAATTCTAGTGACCTGAAGCGCCACATCATTTCAGTTCACACCAAAGACTATCCACATAAATGTGAGGTCTGTGGAAAAGGTTTCCACCGGCCGTCCGAGCTCAAGAAGCACTCAGCCGCTCATAAGGCTAAGAAGTTACACCAGTGTAGGCATTGCAATTTCAAAATCGCAGATCCGTTTGTTCTCAGTCGGCATATTTTGTCAGTGCACACCAAGGAGCAGCAAGCTTTTCCTGACAAAAAGAGTCTTAAGAAGACATTTGGACTCGGTGCTCATAGCGGTAAGAAAATTTTGGGAGGCGCGGTTTGTCCAAGGGCCATCGGGAGCGGCGGGTATACCAGTGCCAGTATTGCGACTACAGCACGGGTGACGCGTCTGGCTTCAAAAGGCACGTGATCTCCATCCACACCAAAGACTATCCTCACCGCTGTGACTTCTGCTCAAAAGGTTTCCGCAGACCGTCGGAGAAGAATCAGCACATCATGCGGCATCATAAAGACCTAATGCCTACCATGTGACCTTTGCAACACCAATCAAAAAGCCATCAGGAAAAAGTGTAGCTGTGGTCTTCAGGAAAGCCGGCTTGAGGCTATTTCGGAGAAGGAGAAAAATCCACCTTGTGTGCGGTCACTAATTACACTGCTGTAATGTTTTGAAGACGCATTAATCAACCTTTGTTGACAGTCTAAATCAGACAAACTAACCATTGTTCTGACAAGCTTTAGATGAAATGCAAAAATAGGTAAACTTGCATATTAAATCAAGGGTGGGCGGTTTTATGTTGGAGCGTCTGGTTATAAATTTGAATTATGACTCCTGTATCGCATGTTGAATAGCATTGATGATTGTGGCGTGTATGTGCACATGCGTTTACAAGTGCGGAAGTGCTAATGCTCTGGTTTCTTAGCTTTAGATAAGCAGAATGTCTAATTAAAATGAATTGGAAATACTCATGACCTGGCTGCTAAAAAAAGTTTTAATTTGAGAGAAAATGATAGGATTTGGGGAATGTCTAGAATGTAATGTAGAACATGATTTCTTGCTAATATTCACAAGACAAAATATATTTAAAATAGTTCTCGGATCAAAAGAGATACTGAGATTTGATCAGCGTGTGCAGTCATCAAATCAGGCAGAATGGCGGGTAATCTAAATTTGTTTTAATTTAGACACTAGTATGTTTGTGTATTTCTTGAATGTTGCCGTTTGGCTTCTGGTCTGTTTGTTGTAAAACTCACCCTCAAATTATTATTATTATTAAGACGTTTAGGATAAATTTTATTTTTTACACAGATACTGAAAATGTATAATTTGGAATAAAGAGATTCTAAAAGATGTTATGTTATGTGTATAAGAAATATTTGTAAATACAGAAGTAATAAACAGTATTTTGTGTCCAAAATGTTTGTTTTTTTTTGTTTGTTTTTGTTGTATAATGCAGAATTTAAATGAATCACACCAGCATTTGTCATTTGTAAACCAATTTAATTCAACAGCAGTAAACAAAACCACCATAGAAAAAAATGAAAGCACTGTTCATAAAAAAATGTTTTAAAAATTCAGGTGTGGCTTTAGTGATGACATGTTTTTTCCAACATCAACGCAAAAAAAAAACTTGCATGTCAATAAAGAAACATTTTTCCACTTTGCCATTCTGTCCCCTACTTGAAAAGTCATTTGGATAAGCTCTGGAGTTGCAAATTGATTTGTCATCATGTGAGAACAACATAACTGTGGCACAAAGTGAAAAAGACCAAAACCAAGCAGACGAAGGCCAGTAAATTCTGTTTTTCAGGTGAAATGATCAGACCAGCTGAAGTTGTCTTTGTCCTTATTTGGTTGAGAGATACTTAGGCAACTGAGCATTCTCCTGTAAAACAGCAGTTTACAACTAAAAGTTAGTAAAAAAGATTTTAAAAAATTGAAAATGTATTATAACTGAGAGTGACTTGATCGATTAAAATGTACCATTTGGTGGCAGAATGGCAACGTTTTCCTCAAGGATGCCGGTGTCCAGAGAGAACTGCCTGAATTTCTCCCTCAAATCATCAGTAATTTCTGAGGTACGACCTGTAAACATGACACATTAACAGTCCGTTCAGCAGATATTTTTGTGAAACCATTTAATTTAGCCTATATTGTGTACAAATCGAGCTCTTACTGTAAAGTTTGTTGAGAACATCAGACACATCTCCCTTGGTCTTGATGGTGTGAACGAGCGCGTACTCGTCATATTTGGCGTCAACCACGCGCATGTCATTGTCATTCTCCCAACCTGATAAAATCGAACACATTTAGGCCAAAAGAACAAAGCAAGATGATAGAAAGCAATCTGACCATTAGGTGAAAGCAAAAGCAGGAAGACTTACGCTGGCTGTGGAATACAAAACGTCCTGGAGTCTCGGTTTTCTTGGCGTGGTGCGTCATCCTCCAGCAGGAACCATCACTCCTAAGAAACAAATGAAGCAATGTATAACACTGAGGCTATCAAAACTCTTCTCATTTAACACGAACTTACTGCAAATTATTGTAACTGAGCTCAAGGTCTCCTTCCTCGGTAGGCGCCAGCATGGCAGTTCCCATTTTCATGGCATCCTTGTGACTGACAAACCATTTTGCATTTGTTGCAAAGCCAATGAGATACCACTTTCCTCCCATCTGCAGAGAATGCAACTAGTTTAGTACAACTTAAACGAAGAACTTCCTCAAATTTCATGCACTCTGAGATAGTTTTTTTTTACGGTTAAACGATTGTATATTTGAATTTACCTTTTCCAGGTCGAAGTCAGTCATGGGCATGACTTCGGCGGAGGCGAACACTGCACAGAGCAGAACGCACAGCATCTTCATTGCGACGGTCGTCATGGCTGTAGAAGTGTAGGTTCTCTCTCTGGACGCAGTTCAGAAGGCAAAGTTGGCTGTGTGGAGGAGACGTATGGCAGCCCCTCTTTTATCCTCAGTGAGCCCCCCAAACCCCCCTTCATCCAGTCCCTCCCACCTCAGACACAGAAGGAATGGTATGCTAATTACAGTCCTTACACAACGTGCAACATGCACGTGTGGATTTTTCCAGTTATATGTGTGTGTTCGAGAGCATTCTTTTTATCACCCCCGTGCTGATGCCCCATTTGACTCAAAATACATTCAAACATTTTTTAAAATGTTTTTGAAAGAAACAGGCAGCATTTATTTGATCGAAAATATGAAATAAATGTATAAACAATTATTTTATTTTATTTCAAATCGAATTTATTCCTGTGATGCAAAGCTGAATTACTCCAGTCTTTAGTGTCACCTGATCCTTCAGAAATCAGACTGATCTGCTGCTCAAGAAACATTTATTATTATTCTCAATAATGTTCTTCTGACTTATATTTTTGTGGAAAAGGATTATTTTATGAATAAAAATAAAATAAAAAGAACAGCATTTATTTTAAATATTTTGTAACATTAAAAATGTCTTTACTGACACTTTTGATAATTACTTTAATGAATAAAGACCCATTCATACCAAGGATGATAACTATAAATTTTAATAATCATTCTAATTCTATGAGAATAAGGAAGTTTAAACTAAAGGACATAGGAATGTTATTATCAATGTTGAAAACATGCTGCTTAATATTTTTGTTGAAACTGAAATAATAATCCTTACACATTTTAATTGAATAATTGATTAAAGATTTTTCATTTATTCAATTAAATTGTGTAAGGATTATGCAATTAAATTTGATGGAATTTTACTATTAATTAAATTGCATAAATCCTAAAAAAAAAAAAAAAGTTAAAAAAAAAATTATTTGAATTACAAATGTTTTGTAACATAATACATGTCTATAATATCACCTTTAATCATTGTAATGTATCCTTGCTGAATAAAAGTATGATTTCTTTAAAAAAAAAAAATCTTACTGACCCCAAACTTTTGAACAGTATTGGAAATTATGTCTGAATTAAGACTACATAAAGGTGTTTGCTATAATAATATGCAATGCAAAATATCAAAATGCATTCTATCTAAAATCAGCATTTGCTCTTATGCAGCCTTTGATTTTCATGTGTCAAGTATTATATGACAGGTGCTGCAGAAGCAACTCATTTTGAGTTCAAAAACAAGTTAATTTCTTTCTCATAAGAAAATGATTTCCTTAGGATGCTTTTTAGAAGGTTGTGTAACTCCGAAAAGGGTGGGCAGGCAGAGTCTTGTTTTGAGAGTTACATCACAAGCCACACTGACCTTACTAAGATTCCTTTGTCTTGTTTTATAAGAACTTTTTTTGTTACATCAAGAATGGCTTAAGGAAAATCACCACTTTCTATGCTAATTAACAATGTAATGTGGTTATGGTAATTGTTAATGTGTGTGTGTGTGTGTGTGTGTGTGTGTGTGTGTGTGTGTGTGTGTGTGTGTGTGTGTGTGTGGGTGTATAATTATTCACTTATTATACACTTATTGTTCATGATAAAACTATAACATGTAATTTTTAAAACACACAAAACGTTGAAATTACGAAATGTCTTTATTGTAATTCCCACAGTGCTCACAATCAAATATACTGGCCAGTCAGTCTTAGGTCATATCTGGTGGAGAAGAAATGATAGTGTTGTTAGGCAGAAGTAGAGATTATACAAAATTAGGCAGTTTTTTTGTTGTTGTTGTTGTTTTTGCTTTTTGTTATAAAACCTTGCATAAAAAAAGGTTATGCAAGTTTAGCAACACATGCCTTTAAAACAGAAAACGTGATTTTAACACAAGCCAGAGATGCACAAATGGCTGGATTGGCTCTTTTTTTTTTTTTTTTTGTAGGATGTACAATTTTCTTCAGCCAATCAGTAAATGTTGCCTAACACCAAGCAACGGCACTGAGAAGTTAAGAAATATGATTCATTTAGCGAATCGATTCGTTCAACCGATTCGTTTGAATCAGTTCGCAGAACTTCTAGCGCGGGGTTTTATGTGTTGTACATGTAGAGAAATAAATATTCACTTAAAGAGTTTATCACTCTGTATTCGAATACTTTGTATATTGTGTCCATTTTCTCCATATTGTCGATTATTCTCTTGGCGAATCGGTAGCCTACATTTGAATCATTAAAAAGAACCATAACCTAACATTTCGTTCGCGAATATGACATAAGAAAGAATTTACAATACATCTATATTAGAATGTAATGGAATACTTCACAATATATGCCTACATGCCTTCGCAATATATGAAGAAGAAGAAAAAAATCTTACCCAGGACCTTTTCTGTGGACTCACAGAACCCTGAAAAAGAGTCTCGAGTCAAATAGAGTGTTTATTGTTACTGTTTTATTGTAACAAGTCTTGCCCGTTGTCTCACCGTAGTCGGGATACGGGAAAATGACGTCCAATCCCAAATTGAATGTCTTTGCACGATACTCAAATTTATCCAAGACATTATCAGGCACTTCACTCGACCGTCCTTTCAAAGTAAACGAATATTTTATTGAAACAATGCACTTTTCCACAATAGCTTAGGCTAGTCCACAAATAGCTAAACACACGTGGGATTTTTGGCTATTTAACCCTAATGGAAACATGACAAACAGATGCGCTCATGACAAAGGATGGGTGTGTGAGACGTTTAAAATATACACCAGAACACCTACCATATAGTTTCATTGTAATTTTTCCTGCTCTCTTCAAAACCAACATAGCAAATGAGCGGTAGTCTGTCTCAAGCACCATTATGTCCACATCCTCAGAAGACCTCTTACCTGTTAATGATGAAAATACAGTGGCCTCAAAAAGATTTTGACACTTAAACATATTTTAATGACATTGTATTAGATTAAAAAACATAAAAACCAAGTGGCGTTTATTTTTTAGTGTGTCACCTGGGCCTGGCTATACTTAGCCTATTACAGCAATAACAGTAAACCGTGCATAATTTTAAGCAACTGGCCATTAAACAAAAACCTTACCATAACCCTAATATCACTTATGAGTTAAACATGCAGGTCTACTGTGAAAAGACCTTTATGAAACTATTAATTCATATAATTCAGCTTTGCTGATTGCCTGAGTTTCCCCCCAAACCTTTTCCTTCCGATTGTCAGATGTAAGCAGTCCAGGTCAATGGAAATTTCATAACTAAGAAAAACCATCCGTTTGGATAGAGGTAAGAATGACAGGCTTAGAACTCTGGTCTGGTGGTCAGTGGACTTCAGTCTGCCCCATACCTTTGAGAAAGAGCTGGCCAGGGGTCTTTGTTTTCATGTAGTTCTGCTTGATCTCCCAGCATGCAAAATTGCTAACATTAGGAAAAAGCACATTGGATGAACAGAACAAGAATACCGGTCAAGTTTGAAAAAAGTAAGGTGTTTTAATGTTTTTGAAAGTAGTCTCTTTATCTCACTAAGGCTGGGTTTCTTCAGAAATACAGAAAAACAGTAATACTGTGAAGTATTAGGCTATTACAATTTAAATGAACTGTTGATATATTTGATGTTTAGAAGAAACTTATTTATGTTAAACACAGTTGTGTTGCTTAATATTTTTGTGGAAATATTTCTTTCAGGATTCTTTGATGAATAGAAAGTTAAAAAGAACAGCATTTATTATAAATAGACCTTTTTTCGTAATATTTATTAATTTCATAAATGTCTTTACTGTCTTTTATCAATTTAATGTGCCTTTGCTAAATTAAAATATGAACTCCTCTTTTTTAAATCTTTTTTTTATTTTTATCTTACTTACCCCAAAGTTTTGAATGGCAGTGTATTATGATTATCAACATTGATAATAATAAGAAATTATCTTAGAAAGATTTCTGAAAGATGTGACACTGAAGACTGAAATAAGACTGATGGCTGCTGAAAATTCAGCTTTACCATCACAGGAATATATTTAATTTGAAAATATATTATATAGGCTAACATAATACAGTAATAAATATAAATAAATTGTAATAATATTTCACAGTATTATGGTTTTTATTTCTAACATGTATTTCACATGTATTTTGGATCTAATAAATGCAAGACTTTCAAAAACATTACTTTTGATCGGTATCATTCAACTTTTATTATAATTTAAAAAATAGCATAATATATCTAATGCAATATAATTTGATAAACTAAAATTATTAAAAAATATATAATTGTATGTATGTAAAATAGGCATATATATAATGTATTATTACAAATCAATTTATATTTAAATGTTTTATATTTTAATTTGATTTACTGAATATTTTTAGACATTTCTTAGCAAAATTAATTTAAATAAAAGAGAAACAAAGTATTCTGAAAAAGCAAGTTGTTTCTTGATCTTCCAATACTTTTTCTTGTATCAGCTGTAATTTAATGATAGTGTAAGGATGGATGACCCACAGAGGGCTAAAACAAAGGACTTTTCTGGAAATTATCATTTGAATTCTCTCTTGAAAAATTTGCATCCTTATTCAAGACGCAATCACACTGAGTAAATCACACCAACTGTCTTATCTCCACATGCTGAGATCAACTGACCCCCCCATCACCATCCCCCTCCCTCACAGAAGTAAACCAAAAGGTAATAAAGGCTTTGAAGTTTATAAATAGACTACTTTGCTTACTGTGGAGGTTGTGCCCTTGCAGGGTCTTTGATGTAAATTACCTTCTGTCCCTAATAAGGTGTAAACTAGCCAGGTCTGAGACCTTAAAGCAAAGCCCAATTGTTAATTCATGCCTCCATTTTGGAGTATTAAGAAATGTAGCAAAAGACTAGTGTGATTCTGTGGTCAGGTTAGCCTGTAATGCCCGTCTTCCATACACTCCACATTATGTATTTTTCAGATGTTTTCAGGTACACATTTTACTGTTTATGTCTGAGCATTTGATGTTTTTGTGTTGACTATCTTTGATTTATGTAGTTGGCATGATGTATTAAGCTGACCAATAATAAATTGTTACATCTGATTTTATTCTGATCAACTCAGAAATTATTGATTTATAGATTATGTTGAATCTATGTGTTCAGGGTTAAGTACTAGAGTTTAAAGGGTCACCCAAAATTTTTAATTCTGTCATCATTTTACCCTAAAGTTGTTCCAATATGAATTCATTTATTTTGCTGAACACAAAGGATCCAAGCAGATCTCAGCATCCATTGACTATCATAGTACTTTTTTCCCCAAGAAAATATCTTTAGCAGAAGAAAGACATTTATGCAGGTTTGGAACTTGAGCGTGACTAAATGATGAAAGAATTTTCATTTTTGGGTGAACTATTCCTTTAACTTTAGGTTGTTATGCTGTGGCATTCACTACAGGTGACTAGACAAAAATACTATTGAAATAATAGCAAGCATGGGGCGGTATATTTCATGGTACCTGTAACCTCTGGTTATTGTCTAAGCTTTATTCAAATTGTTATATTGGAAAGGGGATTAAACTATTTAAATTATTGGTAAGCATGTGTGGCCTATTATAGGCCTATCTAATGATAAGACATTTAAGTTTGTGTTTGTGAATTATTTTTTATTTTATTTTATTTTTTTATCTTGTCTCTAACCAAGGTGTAATTAAAGACCAGTACTGAGAGTAATCAAACTATTATGAACTAAGATCAGATGGCAAGACTTGAATTCAGTGAGTAAAGTGCTCCCCCTTGTGACTTGAGGAGTAGGCTACTTACAGTTTTGTCACTGTGCTGACAGACACCTTGTCACCAATGACAGTCCAAGCGACGGTCGTGCTCTCCACTTTGAAGCCACTTTCCAGAAGATTTTTACACCGTGATGCTACACTAAGCAGGTACCACTTCCCACTCATCTAGAGAGAGTGATTTAATCAGATGGTATAAATATAATTCAGTAATAAACTGAAGCATTATGCATTTATGAAGAACCACATCTGCCGTCTGTTGAAACAACATTGGGCAAGATTAATTACCCATCAATGTGAATCATGTTCAAATGATACGCCCTTTTAATTCAATTTGCCAAAACGAATTAACTTAAATTTTATGGGATAAAGGATGTTGAAATATACCTGATCAATGTTGACGTTTTGACCTGGAGCTAGATTTTCAATAGCTTTTTCTGCCTCGGATTTCTCTGGCTTCGGTGGTGGTGTTGCTTTATAACGCGATCTTCGTGCCTCGGCAGGCTCCCAGAAACCGAGCCACAAGAGCACGAAGAACAGATTCAGCCAGAAGCGAATCATTATATCTTTCAGTTGTTGTTTTTTTATCTGTTGATTTACTAAATCTCTTTATACCAATACTACCATATAGCTCTGGTAAAAGTTTGCAAATAAGAGTCAGTCAACTGTCTACTGTTGCCACACACGGATTAGGATGATGACCCTCTCCTCAGGTTTATCATTAACTCACACAAATACACATATTGTCGATTTCTGACAATGTTCACTTTAATACAACCAAAACATGTCATTTACAAACTTTTTCTTGTCATACACTTTTAAAAGGAAAGGTTATTTACTGGCATTGATATAACCTTTCCATTTAATAAATGTTCTTCAAACTAAATTGTTATTTTAAGAACTGTTGATTGAAAGGTTCTTTTGTGTCTCTTCTATAGTATCATTGTGAAAACCCCTTTAAAAACACTTTATTTTTAAGTGTAAAGCATGTGCATTTTCACATTTGAATGTACAGTGATATTCAAAAATACATGATATCAAAATGCAACAATGTGGACAGGGAAATAATGAAACCTTTTTGATGTGGGAGATATGGGATGTTTAATCAACCACTTTCCCTTACACACAACCTTCAAAGCATTATTATTATTATTTTTATTTATTTTTCAAAATAAACATTGTAAACTGTAACTCATATAGCATACACCAATGGACATTTGTTATTCAAATGCTGTTTTTTTCTTCTTCTTTATTTGCACTGAATAACTGTAAAATCCTGTCCAAGGATAAAATTGCTGGATGTCTCTGCATTATTTTTCTCTGGGTTTAAAGTTTAGAGCTACGCTGTTGATGCAGAATCTCTGGCCAGTCGGATCTGGACCATCATCGAAGACATGTCCAAGATGACCATCACACTATAAAACAAAATTACATGTTATAAATGAAGAATGGAATTTTTACTCATTACATTGTATTGCCAACACAATAACCCAACCGTCTGACATCATTTTGTCCTGCACTCACATGTTTGCAGATAACCTCTGTTCCTGTGCTGCCAAGCGAGTTGTCAGGGCGACGGACAATGTTGGCATGACTCTCGTCTTTTTCCCATGTCCCGTGAGCCTCGTAGAAGGACGGCCACCCAGTTCCTGCATCATATTTTGCTTCTGAGCTATTGGAGCCAAAGGCAGAATTGCATTTATCTTTGCAAGTTTTAACTATTTAAGTATATGCAAAACATATCTTTTTTATATTTATTTCTCATATTTAAAGCTGCACTCTGTAAGTTTTGCCTCTTTGTCGCCATCTCTGTTTGAAATATGCAAATTGCGGTTATTTGCAGAATGATCTTCTTTATTAATCTAATGTAAAAATCATTGTTAAACTTTGTTTTATATCAAAATATGTATATTTTGCTTTTGACTAGGGGTCAATGTCCGGTTATCCCTGATGATTGTCGTTTGGTTCTTTCTGGATTAAAATCCACCATTAAAATTGTACATTTAATTCCAATTTAACTCCAGCTCCTGTGAGAAATGATCGGCCACCTGCAGCATCCTCATATGCGATTATACACGCTTAAAAATGCTGGGTAAAAAACAACCCAATGTTGGGTCAAATATGGACTAACCCAGCAATTGGGTTGTTTTAACCTAGCGATTGGATTGTTTTAACCCATCAATTGGGTTGTCTTAAGCAAACATTTAACCCAACCGCAGGATTAAAACAACCCAGCTGCTGGGTTAGTCCATATTTGACCCAACATTGGGTTAAAACAACCCAGCATTTTATAAAGTGTAGCTTTCTAGCCAGACTCCTTTTGTATACAGAAGTGACGTAGTGACGCAAAGACTAACAGCTCTGTACTCAAATTTCCCACGGAAAGCTACCACGTAAGGAGATAGTTTTGAACACTGGTTGGTGATATACCTGCTCAAAAAATTATTTTGGATCATTTTAACCAAAAACAGTTACGGACTGCAGCTTTAATATTTTCATAAATATATATTTTTTCTTTATAATTGTAAATACTGTCATTAAATTACCAGAGTGTTTTAACAGAGAATTACACAATTTTAACTGTATTTAGATTTTGTTGTTGTTTAATTCTTACCTAAAAAGTGGGGAATCACAGCAAACACAGTGGTACATACCCACCTCATTGTGATTCAAGTAGATGCCACTGAACGGCTATAAAATAAAAATAATGTACTTATAGAAATATGAACGGATCAAAAATCGTGCAAGCTAAACAATTTTGTGCATACACATGCATTTTGTGTATTGTTCTTTAAACATTATTATTGCTTTGTTAACTTACCACCTCTGTGGCTTTTTCTCTTGTAACAACATACTGTTCTGGAGTCAGCTTCCTCTGCCAATCTGTGGACTGGTCATAACGTATCAATGACTGCAAACCTGTGCAAACAGTCATAAATGCAATACATTTTTGTCCCCATCACATTATTTACACGGGATAACATGAAACCCACAGTTTGAAAAGAATGTAATCCAGGTGTTTGTTCCTTTTTACATTTCCCTATGAACGTGTTTCAAAACTTAATCTTGGGAATATTACTTTAATTAGGCTAGTAACAATTTTCAGGTTTACATCTTTCACATTCCATCATGCTATAGTCTTCTCTAGGAAGTGACATTTCTGGTGAGAAAACGACACCATTAACAACATTGATTTGACAGTATTGGATTTGTAGCTGTTAGCTGGTTTGTCTCATCTCAGTTTAAAACCGAAAACCGATCTAAGAAATATATAATATATAGCTAATATTATTTATAGATTTAAGATCAATTAAACACTGCTATTTTGTATTTTAATTGCATTTCTATTTGCAATACCGGTTGATGTAGAGGAAGCTAATACAAGTTATATTTATTTTATTTGTGAAAAATCATCAACACTGCATGAGTAATCAGGTCACGCATGCATGTTCTACATGTGCTACATGACTAGAATAACTGCACTTTGCACCGACTCATTAGATAACTAAAGGCAATTGCACAAACAGTAGGCTACACAAAATACAATACAATTACAATTGAAAGAATATCTTGAGGCAATTCATTTTTAACACAATACAGATAATACGAAATAAAACCCTACCCGTTGATGTAGAAATCAGCCGAATCCCTACAAATATCCTCTTTTGAGGTAAAATTGATTTGACAGTCGCTCCGCTGGAAACGATAGAGGAGACGCGAACTAGAAAGCGTGACATTTTTCTCGACATATTTCATGCAGTGGCCTGACTTTCTCCACTAGTTAACATGGGCTACCCAATAGACTGAAAATAAGCCGTATTGAGCTCAGTTGTCTTCATTCCCCCCTCACAGCTCGAGCACCGGAAAACTGTCACAACTTTATGGGTCACGGTCGACTGGGTGAACCTGATCAAACTTTGCACCTTTTGTCACTAGACTAACCGCATCATGCAAGATTTGATTTTTTTTTATTTTTGGAGTTCCTTGTTTTCTTTCTTATCGGAATGTTTTCGGTCTTATCACTGGTCTCTATTTCGTCGTAGACTTTGACCTTCATAACTGAGAGAAACGTAGCCTTCTTCAACCAGTTATTATCATCAGAGATAATTTAATAAAACAAAGATTGGACCAGAATACACATCAGTTTTGATAATACTTTATTTGGATTTAACTCACTTTACGTTAACAGATTATTATAATATGCTTTTAAAAATATGATTGAACCACTTTGCCACATTGTTTCCCAAGACACCATATATAGCCTCTAGGCCTACTAAATGGTCTGATATGCTAAAGCTGCTGGTGAGTTGCTTTTCATGAGGTTTCCAGGTTGGTGCATAAGATCTATAATATAGCTTTCAGGCTGAGAGTATCCATAACGTTTCTTTGGACCAGTGATGAGGATTTCGTTCCAGGCACGGTTGTATTCTCCTCTTATGAGACTGCAGCTCAGCCCAATTCTGTCTGCAAGAACCTAAAATGTATTGCAATTAATCTCTTACACACAATTGGGCAGAAATATCAGCTACAACTATGGTCATAACACCACAGACTTTTATGGGGACACATCCCTTCAAATATTCACAAAATAGATTTTTAATATGTGGTTATTACATTTTGTTACAACCCTGAAGAACAAAGCCACTGTCAGGTCAGTTTTTTACACAGTCAAGCAAAGAGAGGGTCCTGTCAATAGCACAAGCATAAATTACCTTGAAAAGCAACGCTCTGTGAAAGTAGGTGCCCTTTTTTATCTTTCCAATGAGAACGATGTTGGAACAGGCTTCAAACTTCAGCTCGCTAATGTGCAGTTCCCACAGGAAGTCATGCAGCTTCACTGGCTCAACCTGGCCACCCATTGCCTCACACACTAACCTGTGAGAAATCATCACTTGTCACATTTAAGCCATGTGGATGTTGAATGTGGCATGACAATGGGACAAAAAAAACGTACATGCCCAAAGCTGTATACATTTTGACCTCATCCTGAAGTGGCGAGATGGATTCGACAGCCTCTTTGAGAAGGTTATGAAACGCAGCGTCATACGGCAAGCTCCATGCTTCATCCACCACAGTCTCCTGCTGTGGCTTACTCTCATCCTCATCCTTCTTTTTCTCATCCTCTTTGTGACCCTTTCCCTTCATTTTACTTTAGATAGAAAGCTGGTTACTAATTCCAAATTACATGATGAAAATTGTAGCTAGTAATGTAATCCATTAGATTACACATTTAAGGTACTACTTTTTGATTACTTTTGATCTAACTCAATTATCACATTGATTTGAATAGGATAATCTTGTACCATATTGATATAAAAATACAAAAAGAAAGAAAACATGTTAGGAAAGAAAGAAAATATATGGAAGAGGGTCAGCTAACAAAGTTGGGGAAACCCTACATTGTAAATATGAAATTACGTGAATTTGGACATTTTACATTAAATTGTACATTTGAATGGCAAATGACTTCCAGAGACAGTAATATGTGGCTAAATGATTTACTGAGTGATAATTCAAACAATATGTACTGTGATCATCAAGAGCTGATTAAATATGCAATGTTGAGAAAACTTCTTAAAAATGATTATGTAAATCCAGTGATTAAATGCTGTGGGTCTTAGATTTACTGATAGTCACATGACTAGTGGCTGGTCTGTGTGTGCAATTCCACAAACCTGGAAGACCTTCTGAACGTTTATAAGAAGTAGACTTTTATAGAGAGGAAAATTTTAAATAGCTATAACAAATAAGTAGAATCAGTTAATTTACTGCCATTGTGAGAATAACATGTAATCATTTATTCAATTCAAAAGTAAAGTAGTCTGATTATTATGAGTCTGATTTAAAATATAATCCAATTACAAGTACTTAATTTTTTTAATCTGATACATAATTTTGATTACATGTAATCAGTTACTACCCAGCACTAAGTATACACAACACACACACCTTGGTGTTTTGCTGCTCCTCATGCTGCTCATAACAGATGAGGCAGTAGTTTCTGTTGGACTGTCTGTCTTACGGTCATCTGGTCCCTTGGTAATAAAGCTGATAGAAGACAAAAAATGAAAAAGTGTTTTAAAACCTTAACATCCACTAAGCAAAAAAGGCAAACTACTTCACAACATTTCCAAGAGCTGTGGATCAAAAGACCTCTGTGCTCACTTGGCAATCAACTCATTTGAATGGTAGAACCAAATCCACAAACACAAAAACGAAATGTTCTGTTTACAATTTGGAATCTTTAAATGTAATTAACTTGAACTGAGCATAAATTGTGTCGTTTGAGCCTCAGTGGCAGAATTCCCATTTCTCCTGTGGGAGCTCTAGGCCAGATTCCAGAGCCAATGATGCAAAAGAATTTCCCCCAGGGGAAATTCATCTATCTACATCTATCTGTTGTGCAACAGAGGTATTTAATATTCAAGTGTGCTGCTGTAGAACTAATGGTGTGGAAGAGGACGGGCTTTGAAAGTCTTTATTCTCCACAAAGAGGTTGTTTTGTCTCTAAAGTGAGATTGCAGAAGTGAAAAGAGATCTAAATACCAGTGAAAATAGCCCCCCAAATGACTATGAATACACCAAATCAGTGAGGAAAACTGCTTTTTGTGGAGCTGTTTGATTCAATGTTTGGTGTTTGAGCAAGTTTCATGCGACAGTAATTTGAAACAGTAGGTTTGGATTTTCCTAAGCATAACCCTTAACATACTGATCCGGGGGCTTCCCATTAACCGCAATAGTGGCTCGATTTTGGTTGACCATTTGTTTTGATATATCCTCTAATGTAGGAACCTGATGGCCTATTCTTATCTGCAGAAGGAAGAAGAGAAAGCAAGAGAAACGAGAAAGAGTTATTGATTTGTGCAATCTCTGCAAGTTGAAAATTTATTTTCTCTTAAAAAACATTCATATTTGGACCTGTCCAGGGTCGTAGAAGCCATCAGTGGTTATATCGCTGGTTGACAGGTGTCCTGTCAGACTATATTTCAACGATAGATTGCTGTCCAGAAGCTTCTGTAGTGCCAGCTCACTAAATTTGTTGTTACGGTGCGGTGACAGGTTGATTTCCTGTAGTATCTCAAGAGCTCTGTTAGATTGATGACAACAAAACAAGTCACTTTTAAACAGCCAAAACATCTAAAAGAATGAATTTCTCATAACCTCTCAGGAACATATTTCAACACCAAACTATTTTTATATGATTTGTTGTTCTTCGGTTTATTTCTTCCATTGATTTAAAAATAACTGTCATCACAATATGAAAATGGCTACTGGGAATAATGTGAATTATGTAAAATGTCCAGATGCATTACAGGAATGAGAAGTTTAAAGGAAAATAGTTTTTCTGTCATAACCAATAATAATCAAAAATGCAAAATCTGGTTCTAAAGTAGGATTCATTTTCTTCCAGAAATCTTATATTTGGGATTTACTGCCATCTACTGCTTTTACTTTAACAGTTCGTTCTAATGCTAAAGCCTATTCAAATCCTTGTTAATTTTAATTTAAAAGTTAATTTTTTTGTATATATTTTTTTTAATCAAAGGTTGATCGCACATATTTGAGGTATGGAAACTTGCTATATATATGTACACACTTAGAAATGTCTACCTTGAACTTGAAACATTTAGTGTATTAAAGCATAAAACATGCTTACCCAGCATTGCACAATTCTAGGGCTGTTATTTCATCATTTGCACACACACTAATTGCCCAGCAAGCGTTTCTCCGAATATCAGCATTGATCGATTTGAGCAGTTGAACTAAAGGTGACAGGCCTCCAACATTTCTCAGCTGCATGTAAAGAAAAACAATAACCAGAAACTGCACATAATGCAATGTAGAACAATATCCATTTACTTCCTTCACACCTCTGACCCAGAATGTTTTCTTATTTTATACACTTCAGTTAGCTGATAAGCTGTGGCAATTGTGTAGACCTTTGAAATTGACTTTTTTGTGCAGTGCACTGCTACCTCTAGCCTGGCCTCTGCATCACAGACCAGTGAAGCCACAGCCTGCATTGCACTGCTGAGTGTGTTGTTGTCAGTGGAGTGTAGCAGCTCCACCAATGCTGGCATAGCTCCATGGGCCAGAATGCTTCTGCGCAGCTCCTCCTGCGATGCCATGTTTGTCAAGACTGATGCCGCATGCACAGCTGCTCCAGTGCAGCTGTCTCGCAGCTGTTGCACCAAGAGCTTGTCACCCCCCGCATCATATATAGCACTGAAAAGGGAAAAAGAAAGGTACATTACTGTAGAGTTGTGCAGTATTGTACTTATTAACCATAAAATCTTGTTGCACTTCAGTTATGACTCACTAAGCATTGAGATTGTTGCTGTTGGTCAGACTGGACAGGGCCTCTGCGGCGGCCGTCCTCAACTCACTTCCCTCACTGTCCAGCAGCAGCACGATCGGGCCGATCGCATCTGAAACGCACAGACACATCAGCTCTCCAAAGACACAAAAGGACAAAAAGGTAGATTAAACAAAACTAGAGTAAGATTGAATTAAAAAGGGAAATAAATCTGGATACTTGATGTAAATGAGATTACCCAGACATCTGAATGTATCCCTGCTGGCAAGGTTTTTGCTCACTGCTGCCACAGCCAGGCATACAGCAGTACGTACACTCTCATTCTCCTGCATGAGAAGATCAGTGAGGGCTTTTTCTACATTCCGTTCATGCAGAATTTTTCTGTTCTCACCTTTATGGAGAGAAAATTCACTTTATTAACTTTATGTCTTTTGCTTTATACTAGTTTCTACTAATGTAGTCTGTGAGACAAAATGTGAGCAATGTTGCTTGGGCAGTTTCCTATTTGAGAATGTTCAACACATTTCTATCTGGATACTTTAGATTAGTCATGGGTTCTGTGTCTCATTTGGTTGCCCGTTGACGGCAACATTACCCAGCAACATTGCTCAAAAAGTTGCCTTGTGTATCATCACCTTTAGGGTACTAATATGTATTATTAAAATATTACACAAAAAATGTTTTTATCCTTTTTTTTTAAATTTTAAGCATTTGAATTAATAGTAAAATTCCATCAAATTGAATTGAATAATCCTTGCGTATTATTCATTATGAATTAAGAATTTTAAATGGTATAAGAACTAGCGATAAATAAAGCATTTTGTATTAACTTAATGGAACAAGGAAATGGACCATTTAGTTTATGTGATTTGTATTAATAAACTATGAATACAAAGAAAAACATGTTTAAATTTAAGTTTTAATAATTAAGATTTATACAAAATGTTTTATTAAACTGTAGTTTTTTTAATGTTATGTGAATAATATGTAAAGGATTATTCAATAAAATTTTACTATTAACTGAAATGCGTAAATCCTGAAAAAAAGGCTTACATTTTTTTTGAGAGTAATATACCGTCTTAAGGTACTAATTTGTACCTGTAAATAGTACAAATATGTGCCCTTGAAGAAGTATGTCCTCTTAAGGTATTAATATACAAGCTTAAAGTACAAATATGTACCCTTAAAAAATGTATATATATATACATTATGTGTATATATAAAGAACTCTTCATTTCTTTCTTTCTTTTGTTCAGCAGAAGAAAGAAATTCATACAGGTTTGGACTTGAGGGTGAAAAACAACTTGAGGGTGAAAAAAATGATGACAGAGTTTAAATTTCTGGGTGAGCTATCCCAAGTGTATATTTGTATTTACAGGTATATTACTTTAAGGGTACCCGTACAATATGTAAAAATATGTCTTTTAAGGTACTAATACCTTTATGAACACTTAAAAGTACTAATATATGCATCTTTAATGTAAAAATGTGTGCCCTTAAATTTTTTTTTATTGACCCTTCTGGATAGTTTGTCCAAGAATGAAAATCACCCTCATGTCATTACAAACCTGTATGACTTACTTTTGTCTGCAGAATAAAAAAATTTAAAAAGAAGAAAGAAGAAGAAGAAGAAGAATGTTGGTAACCAAGCCATTTTGGTGAACATTGGCTTCCACTGTATGCAAAAAAAACCCAAATATATTATTTTATGTTCCACAGTCATTAAGTTTCAGAACAACATGAGGGCACTGAAATCATGACAGAATTTTTATTTTTGGGTAAATTACATCTTTAAGGTACTAAAATTTTACATGAGGTACAAAGATGTACTTTTATACTGCCCAGTGACAAGCTGTTTTACAATTGTCTGTTTGCACATGTTGTCTGACAATATACACCGATCAGGCATAACATTATGACCACTGACAGGTGAAGTGAGTAACACTGATTATCTCTTCATCTCAGCATCTGTTAGTGGGTGGGATATATTAGGCAGCAAGTGAACATTTTGACCTCAAATTCGATGTGTTAGAAGCAGGAAAAATGGGCAAGCGTAAGGATTTGAGCGAGTTTGACAAGGGCCTACTAGGTCAGAGCATCTCCAAAAACTGGTCCGCAGTGGTCAGTATCTATCAAAAATGGTCCAAGGAAGGAACAGTGGTGAACTGGTAACAGGGTCATAGCCAAGGCTCAATAATGGGGAGCAATCATTGGGGAGCAATGCCTGGCCCGTGTGGTCCAATCAAACAGACGAGCTACTGGAGCTCATTTGCTCAAGAAGTTAATGCTGATTCTGATAGAAAGGTGTCAGAATACACAGTGCATCAAAGTTTGGCCTGGTCTGATGAATCACGTTTTCTTTTACATCACATGGATGGCCGAGTGCGTCTGCGTTGCTCACCTGGGGAACACATGGCACCATGATACACTATGGGAAGAAGGCAAGCCGGCGGAGGCAGTGTGATGCTTTGGGCAATGTTCTGCTGGGAAACCTTGGGTCCTACCATCCATGTGGATGTTACTTTGACACGTATCACCTACCTAAGCATTGTTGCAGACCATGTACACCCTTTCATGGAAACAGGGGGACAAAAGGGGGACCAACACAATATTAGGAAGGTGATCATAATATTATGCCTAATTGTGTACAGAGCACAAACTGTCATTTGTCAAAAAAGTGTAAAGATATAATGATTTTCCACCCTTACTGCTCTGTGCCATCCTGGCTATGGCTTTGACTGCATTAGCCTGCGCTTCAGGCAGTGTGGCCGTGCCAACAAATTGCAGTATCTGTTCCAGGCCGCCCATCGTCTGAATAAGCTGCATGGACTCGCTGTCTTCCAGACAGTTACAGATAACCCTGAGAGCCTCCTCATGCAGTTCACTAAACTCCTGTAGAGACACAGCTGCCATTACTGCTCAATCATATGTTGCTTGATTTTGATTGAATCGCTTGAATTGTTCTCCAATTGCGTATAAGACGTTTGATTGCTCATAATGAAGGTGACTAAGAAGCAATTTCGAAATGGCTAAATGCTCATGAATAATTCAGATGAGAATAATTAGCCTACTTTGGTTGCAAGGAGCTCCAGGATTCTATCAAAACCCTGTACATTCCTAAAGGCCACACGGGTTTCACTGTCAGTGCAGATGTTCTCTATGGTGCGCAGTGCAAGTTGCTGAATAACTGGGTACTCCGAGCACAGCAGATCCAGAAGTGGGGGGAGTCCGTTTAGACGCTGCACAGCTGCCCGATTCTGAATGTCCTGATGGTGCACAAAGCAGAAAAGAGCACAAATAATTGATTTTAACAGCATCCTTCTGGATTTCAAAGGGTTATGCTTTTCAATCTGGACCAATTTCTATGACGTAATTGAAAAAACTAATCGTTTTAAATTCAGTTTACATCTAACAACTGTGTTTTGTTAATGCTGTAAAATACCACCCTGACACATGCCTTTTAGTCTAATTCACAACAGACCTTCTGTCTGACTCTGACATCTGTTGTCTTACTTGTACAAGATTAAATATGCACTCCACAGAATTTTTCTTCACATCAGGATCCGGGCTAGACAAGAGCTGAATAAGAGGTTCAAGTCCTTTGTGGTCAAATATCTGGACCTTGTAGGAGAAGTCCACTGATAATGACGTCAAACACAAAGTGGCAAACTCATGGACCACAACATTCTCTGAGGAAAAGAAGGTGGCAGGTAAGGTTTGAGCAAAAAAATTTAAAAAGTGAATATATATATATATGGCAACAGTTCTTCTAACTCTAATTGTTTGAGTGTGTAGCTTTTAACTAAGACTAATCTTGGCCATATTCAATGTCAAGATTCATCAGGCTCAAATTGTAAAATAATGGTTGGGAGGAAGCATGAAGAATCATTTTCACACATGAATTGGCTCCTGAAGTCCAGACCTTAGATTAATTGAAAGTCTTTGGGATGTGCTAGAGTAGAATAACATCACGGCATTTATTTCCATCACTATTTCCAGCACATCCTAAAGACTTTCAATGAATTTAAGGTCAGGACTCAGAGATGCCAGTTCATGTGTGAAAATGATTCTTCATGCTTCCTCCCAACTATTCTTTCACAATTTGAGGCTGATGAATCTTGACATTGTCATCCTGGGATATGGCCATTATGTGTCTTCCTACATGGTTGTTTAAGAAATGAAAAGCTACACACTCCATCAATTAAGAAGAAGAATCAATAACATGCTAGCAACATAATAATTACTGCAATAATGATCCAATCATAGACTCTTAAGCATTTGTCTCTTACGCATTTCATTTCAAACAGTGATATATATATATATATAGTATATAATGTATATTTATTCTGAAAATGAAAAAACTGCCTGTACCTTCAGGTGACAGTTTGCTGATGATTGCAGGTATCACATCCAGTGTCTTCAAACACTTTTTAACTTCATCTGTTTAAATATGTCAACTAAAAATGAAAACTATGTTGCTAAACATCCTTTGATTTACTAGCAGTTACTATTTTTGTACCCTACGTACTGTTAGAAGCCATGACGCCCAGAGCCATGACAGCATTCCTCCGCACAGTCTTGTCCTCGTGAGATATGTGACGAGAAAGAGGTTCAATCGCTCCCAAGCACATCAAAGAAGTCTTATTCTCATCACCTAAAAATAGCAGGACAACAGCAAAAACGCACACAGGGATCAATAAGGGAGCCACACAGGGGAACATAGTGAGCACTTACCTCTGCAAAATTCTCAATGACCTTAGACTGTAAGACTAGATGCCACTGTTACCTTTTTCTGCAAATTTGTGGATGGCTTCACAAGCTTTTGCCAGCACCTCTTCTTCAGGAGAGCCGAGCATGAGAACCGCTGTCGCTGCTGTTTTGCTCTCGATAGGTAGAGGGTCGAACTGAAAGCATAATACTTTCACAGTTATTAAAAGGTTGGCTGACTCAGAGAGTAAGGAATGCTTTTCTCATCTGGAGTTCTTGGTCAATAAGCTGTATGTCATGTATGCCAATATTGTCTTTTTTTTAGTAACTCTCTGATTGAAAAGCCTGTTGAAAAAAAAAACATATGCTGGTAAGTTATGTTTTGAAGCATGGCAGCTGGTTTAAGATGGATTATGCTGGTCCTTAGTTGGTCATGAGCTGGTTTAAAATGGTCCTAAACTGGAACTTTAGTTGCTTAGGACCAACAGTCCATTCCAGCACTTGACTGGCTTAAACAAACTCATGACCAACTAAGGACCAGCATAAACCAGCTGCCATGCTTTAAAACATACCTAACAAAGCTGGGTTTTTTCAACAGGGAATAAAAAGAGTTACATTAAAAAAATTGAAAATATTTCAAGAAAGCCCTGGAAAATCACACGAGTGAAGAAAAACTGTCTCACCACATCTTTTTGGAATGACTCGGCCTCTTTTTTGACTTTTTTCCCCATCTAGATGTAAAAAACTCCAAACTACATAAATAAATGAACAATTTAGCCTATCATCTTACACAGAAAACCCGCCAGCAAGATAAATAATAACAAAAACATCTACAACAATTTATACGAAACACAATTATAAACAAATTCAACATAAAAAAATACCTGCTACACTGAAAGCTGTGCGCTTGTGTTTCTGTTTAGCTGCTGTTGCTAGGTGACAGGTGTAATTGAGCATTTCACCTGTAGGTGGGGCAAGAATCAATCTGAAACACACTTGCTAAATTATTTATTTGTTTGAAAAATGTCGGTCATGAACCGTTAGGTGGCTCTGACATAATAATTTATTACATTCTATACAACATAATGAAATTAATAATTAGAAGGAAAAAACGGGTTATCATTAAAATAACAAGCTCAACGGCAATAGTACAATTAATGCCACCCGCATAAAACATGAAATATGAAGTAATATATTCCTTTTATGTAAGAAGTCCAGTCTATTTATTAATGTCTTATTCATTGTTCTATAATATGTTAATATAATATGAAAGCACTATTTATTAAATGCGATTTCATAAAATTTATTTAATAAATGAAACTATTTGAACAGAGCATTGAGGTGTTGCGGACTAAAGCATTTACTCTATATTGTTGGAGAAGTGTCAGCATCATCTCGAATTTCCTCCATCTAAAATGGTATGAACTCATTAGAAAAACAGCTGTCATTGGAGTAGACCTGGACCTCTGATGAGAATCATGTTCAGACAGACTCATGGACAGTAGGCTACACTACCCACCCACTCCGTGACTGACATGCTTGCTGGAATGATGAGCATGTTCAGTAGTAGGTGCTGCAGGGAGCGCCATAGAAAGCCATAATAAGACTATGCAACACACCCAGTGCCACCATGGACTTTTGGTAAATGAACCCATTCTTCAAGTACAACTAAAATGCTCCTATCTATCTATCTATCTATCTATCTATCTATCTATCTATCTATCTATCTATCTATCTATCTATCTATCTGTCTGTCTGTCTGTCTGTCTGTCTGTCTGTCTGTCTGTCTGTCTGTCTGTCTGTCTGTCTGTCTGTCTGTCTGTCTGTCTGTCTGTCTATCTATCTATCTATCTATCTATCTATCTATCTATCTCTCTCTCTCTCTCTCTCTCTCTCTCTCTCTCTCTCTCTCTCTCTCTCTCTCTCTCTCTCTCTCTCTCTCTCTCTCTATGCCAAATCGCATATGCTAAACAAGAAAGTAGTGTTTAGTGTTTATTTAGGCTATTCTAGACTTTTTTTTTCTTCCCAAGTATTTTTTCCTTTACAACAAGATACTTTTAAATGACATCCTCAATTAAAATAAAAAATTGAGTTATAAATCAAAATGTGTGCGTGTGTGCTAGTGTTTGTGCGTGCGTGCGTGCGCGCGCGTGTGTGTAGCTGTCAGTCCGTCAGTCGGGCAGTGCGGATGAGCCGGATACGCCAACTTCAAGCAATTTAGAAATAGCTGACAAAATTCGCACCGAATTCAGACTCGGACGCTTTCCACGCTCGGAATACTGGCTTCGTCTAAAAGTAAACATCTTTTCGGGGCAGACAAACGACAAAGAAAAAAAGTGGGAGTGGGATTTTGCTTGAGACATATTTGAAGGGTTGCTGGCTTAGCCTGGCTGGGGTGCGTTAGCATGCTAATGGAGCAGCGCTGCAGTGGATGTCTTGCCACCCGCTCTTTTTTCCTCAAATTAGACTGACGTCGTTCAGATTACATTTCATTCTCTATTTTCAGTTGTATCCGTCAGTATTTCTACTGTTTTTCCTTAAGCGAAGTGTTAAAAAGGCTCCCGAGGGGAGGCTGGCTTGTCAGGCTAGCTAGTTAGCAAGTGAGGAAGGCTTACTAATGAAGTCTTAAGGAGCTTTTGCAGTTTACGGGCGAGAACTTAAAATAACACCGCGTTTTGCTCTTAACTTTAATGTTATATATAATAGCAGACTGTTTCAGCACATTTGGCGAGTTATTCATCTGTCTAGAGAGCTAATAGTTGAGTTGGTACGGCTAGCTGGCTGCGGTTAGCTAGCTAACTGAACGTTATGCCAAATTATATTTTACTAAGAGACAGTTAGGACACCACTAGCTTAATTAAAGCACTTGTCACTGTGTGATAGTTAATTTATTGTTATACAACCAACAATGGCCTCGGCTGGTAACACTGTCTCATCGTTTGCGAGCAAAACGAAAACGAAGAAGAAACACTTTGTGGCTCAGAAAGTGAAGCTGTTTCGTGCCAGCGACCCTCTGCTCAGTGTTCTCATGTGGGGAATAAACCATTCGGTGAGTCAAACCTGCAGTCTTTTTCTTTCTTTGTGTCCGTTATTGATCAATGAATTAGATTTAACAAGGGAAGAGAAGTTCAGTATGTCTCGCAACGGACAATTGGGACCATCTGTTGGATCCATGCACTTCAGGATCATCAGAGGTCTGCTTTGATTTTCTGTTGCTTAACCTTAAGTTTAATGAAAGACATTCTGTTTTGTTCCTTAAAACACTTGTAGTTGTATATTATGAACTTAAAGCATGTGAACCAAACCTGTCAATGTTTATATAAAGAACTGTTGACATAAAGATATTGTTCATGTCAAAAAACTTATTGTCCATATTGATGCTACATGTCCATATTGATGCTAACTACTAATAGTTTAAAACCTTAATTTGTTGTTTATGCAGTAATGCATCTCATTTGTAAGGTCTCTATGTCCTTTTATGTGCATGCAAAGAGGAGGTTGCAAAATAATATCTGTATCAGTAGTGGAGTTGTGGGTGAGTAATCGCTTCCTGTTGGAAGTTTTGGTTGCAAGATGATAAGCTTAGAGGTTTACTGAAGCAAGACTCATCTCAGCTGATACTGACTGTTATTGTTTGCACCATTAGCTGTCTTTGGAGAGGAAAGTCTCCTTGTTGTGCTTTTTTTATAGGGTTACACATTTCAGTTGGGAGGGTTTCACATTCATATACTGGCTGTTTGACAGTACTTTAAGGAGATTGGCAGACTCTACAAATACCAAAAAAATATTAATTCTGATTTAGATGCCTTAAGTTGTCCAATTGTGTTTGGTGTGACAGTCTTCCCCTCCAGCTGTTTGTTAGACTTTTCTCTATGACTGAAATGTCTCAGACCAATCATAAAGCACTCCTTTTGTGTTTAAGATGAAAGTTTCTTATAATGTCATTCTTTGGAGGTCTTCAGAGATACAGCTTGTTTTTAGTTTCCTGCTTCTTCTACACTGTCTGGTGACATTTTCCAAATGGTAGATGTGTTTAGTTGTCTGAGTTGTATTTTCCAGTCACATATACCATTCTTAATTTTTCTGCTTAATTTGTTTATTTACATTAGATAAATGTAGCCTGCATGGATGGTTGACATTTAAGAAAATGTTCCAGTAGACCAGGCATGAAAATAATGAAACTATTTGTTTTGTATTCATGGCCAAACTACCCATTGTCAAAGCACTGAAAATGTATCCAGAAATGTATCCAGAAATGAGTCATTCCCAACCCATAAGACTTTGTGAATAGAAGCCTAAATTCAATCTGTTCCTCATATAAAGCGATGGAGGTGTCTCTTCAGAAAATTTGGACTAAACCGCTCAATTAATATGAATTAGTTTTTCTATCTCTATGAAGTTTTTGATGTGTCAAAGTGGCAGTTGTGTAGAAGAGTATAGAAAGCTCTCAGATTTTGTCAAAAAGATTGTCATGTATCATATATCATATCATATATATATGTATATGTATAAATAAATGTATGTGTGTGTGTTGGTGTGTGTGTGTGTGTTGTGTTAATATATGTATATGTGTTATATAGGCCTATGTGTTAATATTAATATTAGTATTGATTAATTAGTATTGGGTATTTAATTGGAGAGAACGTAAAACTAATTAATATTAATTGAGTGGTTTAGTCCACATTTTTTGAAGAGACACCACCATCGCTTTATATGAGGAACAGATTGAATTTAGGCTTTTATTCACAAAGTCTTATGGGTTCGGAATGACTTGAGGGTGAGTAATTGATGACAGAATATTAATTTTTGGGTGAACTATCTCTTTAAATATGATTCATTTTTCAGTTTTAATCCATGAAATATAATTATTTATTTAACTAATTATACTTTTAAATAGTAATAAATTATAATTTATAAATATGATATCATTTTAAAAGTAAATATTGACTAATATCTGCAATGGCCAGAAACATAATATTGTTGCATCCTTGTTAAAGGTACAATATGTAAGATTTTTGCATTAAAATGTCCAAAAACCACTAGAACAGTTAGATATTTTGTTGATTTGTGCACTTACATGATCCCAAATGTTTCCAACAATCAATTACAAATCCAGAGAAATTTTCCATTTTAACCAGTGTAATGTCCCCCCTCATTGCGTCGCCTGTCAATGGCGTCATGTCTGCGTTATCCTCAGTTTCTGCTTTTACTGCTGTAGAAACCATGGCAACACAGTGAGTCTCATGGAAAAATTTAGTAGTTGTAGCATCTAGCACGCCACTCTGTTGTTGGTTTGCCTAGTCGTCATGGACCACAATTATTTGATATCATTAGCAGAAGGTTCTGTCTCCAAAGATAACTCCAAAAAAATGTAAACGTACGGGTGAATCAAGAAGAGTTTGGGACAAGAGGAGAACTAAAACGAAGATCAGTATCGGTGTGGCATTTCCTAACACTGTTTAACAAGTCTGTAAAAAGTCTGCGGCACTGCAATTAAATACAGTATGCGTTATTCATAAATAGTAAGTCCCCTTTTGCAAATGCTGTGGGTATGTTCAAGTGTACTTTAGTATGATTGTTTTGAACATGTATAACTGTGCTGTGTTACCCCACCATTTCTTTTGACAAATAATGTGATGTGTATGTAGTTTAGCATTAAACATTACATTACTTGTGGCTTATTCATTAGAATGAAAAAAACATTTAATGATTACATTTAATACATCTACATTAATACAATAAAATATTAATAATAATGTAATAAATATAGATAATATTATAAAATTTTGTATTAATATCCCATATTTTTGCCACGGTGCAGTTAGTGTTACTACAGTAAATCCATGGTAAATGATGCCGATTTGTACCTGTTTTGTTGCGCATATTTTTTTTCCTGTTTGTCAGCGCTGTTTCATTTGGCTTTAAACTAGTTTCAATCACTTAGAAATGTATGTTCTTTGCATCTTTGGATGATAACTCGAGGTTAGTTTGACTTTGACTTTCATCGCCGCGTCCACTCATTTGTTCCTCCCTGTGTCGAGTTTTCTTTGCCAATAGCTTACATTGTCAGAAATGGCTGTGTACTTTGACGTGCATGCAAGCTAAAAGCTGCAAGCTGACTGGCTGTTGTTGCTTATCATATAACTGAATTAGACAAGTGAACTGAATTTGGATGTGAATATCAAAGAAGAAAAATGTGATCGGAGGACTTGGTTCTATCCACCGGTTGTTGATTGGATGGCACGTCTGACCATGAGTGTTCAGTCAATTGTGAGAGGCAGGGTTTAACTAAATTATTTAAGAAGTCCAGCATGTCACCAGACCAGAGAGTCTGACATTTCACTGGAATGTTGAGTTATTAACATACATTTTGATTAAAAATTACAAACTAAAAACATTAAGAATTAAATGTATATATAAAAAATGTAACATGCACTGTTACTTGTACATAATAAGGTCCCGTTAGAAAATAGATGGGGTGAATTTCAGTTTCAAAGTGCTCTATGTAAAAATGTTAAACCACAGCCGATTGTTGGGTTGCTTTGCATGATATAAACATCAACAGAGAGCTGTGGTGCTTTGTGGCATGGGTCAAAGCAGAGGTCAGGTCTTGGTCTTGCTGGAATGGAATTGGAGAGGGGGAGGCCAAAAATCACAAGAGAGAAGGGGAGAACAGATCCTTCCTTATCTGTGACAGCCCCATCAGTTAAATACATTGACTGCCACTGACTGGAGCTAAGCAGTGCTACTACATTCTGTAGGCTGCAAGTGGGCCTTGAAACCTAACCTAGTGTTGGATATTTTAGATATCAAGCAACTCTGAGAGCATGTGGTCAAGAAAGTTGAGGGTGGAGTAGTTGGTGCAGCTCTCTGTGGTGCTTACACTGCTAATGAATCATGCATTGCAGCTGCAGGCCCTCACTGATCTCAGACTACTAAACAGAAAAGCAGCGGCTCTTGACCACTAAGGACCACGATGCTTGAATTTGATTAGCAAACCAGTGAATGGGGAATATAATGTAACCTTATTCTTTCTCATATCAAGGAGCAGCTCAGCTTTTGTGTTCTCAAGCTGTCTGTTTTTGTGCGTCTACAAAAGGCTAATTTGTATATGCATTGAAAGTGATATGAGAATTAATGCTAATAAGGGGATATTCAGTTTAGATGATTATGAAATCAAATACTGTGGGAAGCAGTTTGTTTTAGCCCAGCACAATCACTGGCTGTTCCGCTACCCTCCCCTTTCTGCTTACTCTATACAGGTCTTTACTCTCTCTTAATCTCTTTATCTCTTACTTTTCTCTTTGTTAAGCCCTCCATACTTCCCAGACTCTCCTGCCCTGACCAAGAGTTGCTCTGTCTGTGTTTGGATTGCATAAGGAGCTTCTAAAAATACTCAAGATTCAGCAGCCGATCTGTGGCACTGGGAAAATAGACACTATTTTATTTTTACACCGCCTAAGGCAAATGCTGATCGTCTTTAAAGCTCAATCAGAATGCTTTGATTAGCAATACATGTGCAGATGATTTTCACATGCTCTTCTCAGTAAGATGCATTTCTGCTGAGCTACACGTGGGATACTATTTGACATTTACTTTGTTGTAGGCGTATCAGGTTCAACAAAACGAAATGTGCCAATTGCCATGACACTTTTTATCTGTGTAGTCTTTTCTGTGTCCATACTAGTAAGGGAAGTAAGTCAGTATCAAAACGAACACTATTCATAGTCAGTTTGTCCATATGCTCTCATTCTTTATTTGAAAGGCTTTAGCTAATGACGCCTACACAAACTGTTATTAAGCACACCTGGTTTTAAGAATCGTTTTGGTCAATCGGATCACAAGTGGACGACACTAAATAAGAAAGACTGGCTGCTCTCCACCTACTGACCTAATGCGTAAACATTATAGGAAGCACTCTAGCCAGATGGGATTTAAACTGTCGGCTGGGGACCCGAGTTTGGTTTGAAAATGAAAAGCATACTAAGCACAATTTTCTACTGATTTTTCCGTTTCTAACATGCACTCACTTCTTTCGTTATGGTCTTGCGGTTATTAGAGAAGACATGAAAGCTGCTCTCCATTTTTCTGTTTGCCTTAAGTTATTTTATCCATTAGATTGAAAGATCTGAAAAAGCCTATGAATTTACCCACCCATAGACCTTCCCCTCAAAGAAATCAAAACCGCAGAGGTTAAAAGTGTAAATAGGAATGTGTCTCCTACTAATCCGGTCAACCAAAATGCACCTTAATACCAGGGGAAAACAGTTGTTAAGTTTGTTATTCATATGAGGGCAGCAGGTGAATGACCTGTGTAACGGATTTACCTCAACCTTGGGTAGTACAAGATCAACAGATTTAGTTATTTATGTATTTTCGGACTAAAATAATGCATGAGAGCAAAGACGTTTTTAAACATAGTCATTTTATATAACAGCTCAGTATCAGCAGCTGATGAACTTTTGTTTTAGAGCGTCTAATGAAATGACTTCATCTGAGGTTTTAATGCGTGTGGGCAAACTATGAATAGCCTCATATGTGACCTTTAGGGCTTTTTCTTTAGCCTTCCTCTAGAATTTGAATGAGCCATTTGGTTAGATAGATTCCTTCCTAGTTTCTAGAACACTTTTTCTTTGTATCAAAGCCTATATTTAAAAAAAAAAAAATCATTTTCAAAGTGAAGTGTGTTGACATGAGAATGTGTTATGGATAATTATGTTGACATGATGGCGAGTAAATGATGACAGAATTATAACGATGCCTGTAACAGATTGTCTTGTCAACACACTTTATTTAAAAAAGCCAAAAGTTTACTCACCCAAAGTGTTGTGGGTGAGTAAATGATGACAGAATTTTCATTTTTAGATTAACTATTCCTTTAAGGTAAATTAACAAAATCCAACTATTTTCTATGTAATTTGTGACAATATAATTTTAACCTTTTTCAGATCTTGTGTAGATTTAGATTTGACTTATAGGCTCATATGCAATAAATGAAGGCATTGTTGATGTCAAGAAGCTGAAATACCGAACACCCCACTATGATGAATGCACTGCTTAGAAACAAAGAGCTTTATAAACATCTGGTAGGAGGATGAGCATTCTCTGAACTAGGCTTCCTGTACTGATGGAGTGCAAGCTTGTCAGCTCTGTAGCGGAAAACCTGACTTCGCTGCCATGGAGACAAACAGGAAGTGGTAGTGTGAAACTTGGCTGATGAGATAAGTGCTTACTTCTTGAACAAATGAAACCGTTGCTGCAGGCTTGTAAAACACCTATAACGTGGCCTCAGCACGATGGGGAGTCTAAAGCAGTCGCTTTTGTCTGTTATTTCTGTTTAAAGTATGAGGAAGCTAGTCGAGAAGATCCTGTGCAGCTGCTCCTGGCTTTGTTGGAAATGTTAGTCCACTATCCCTGGATCCTCAAAGGATCTAGCATGTAGGTGGAAAGTGGGACAGTGGAGTATGTTGTCTACTCCAGTTTCTCAGTTTCTAATCTTGTGCAGTGCAACGTCTCTAAAACTGCTCACGCTTCGTCACCGGCTCACAGAGTAGAATTTATTAGATCAGGGTTAACAGCTCCAACAGTGGTGGTAACTGTTGTTTAGGTTGCTAAAGACACATTTGTTTTAAACCATCATATTAAGCACTTATTCGCATTAGGTGTTTTCCATGTAACAACACAGTAAATTATACTTTGCAAAGTATATTTTTGTTTCATTTATTTATTAAAGTGAGAGCATCTTGAGTGGACAAGTTAACATTTTCAGGAAAGATAAAAATAAATAAATAAATAAATAACATGGTTATTGTATTTATTCCATGGTAACCACAAATTAACCATGGTTTTGCTTCAGATCCATTGTTTAACTATATGGTATTTGTGAGGTTGGTAATCGGCAAAACGGCAAAAAACATGGTTTTACTATAATAAAACCATGGTTCATTTTCATAAGGGTATGTTTGTGCTATACATTATTTGCACAAAAAGTTACTAACCAACCAATGGTTTAAATCCCTAGATTAAAATGTAAAAAACACAAACTCAGTTACCAGGTAAGAGGAATGTTCTGCAGGAACACACACACACACATTTGCTATGGTAACGGTTACTGTCATTTCTTTATCGTGTAGAAACGTCTTACAATTATATTTAATTACACGCTGTTATCCCTTTATAGTTTCTACTCTCTTAAATATTTGAATTTGTTATGAGATAAATTAATTTTATGTTTCATGTTTTTGTTATATTTGATGTTTTTGTGCTGAATATTAATTGTCTCCCTCTCAACTGCGTTGTCTGTTTGATGCGCACGCGTGCCGCTCTGCCGCTTGTTCAGTGAAGTTTGAAGTTTAACACAGACTATCAGGGCACGCTTTCATGCAAAATGGAAATACTCGCATGAATTAGTAGCATTTACAGATGAGGATATAACCTGTAAAATAAACATTTTACACAAACATTTACTGAGGACGCACACGCATCTGTCAAAGAGCATGAAAGGGTATGTCATTTTGCCATAATTTGGAACAACTGGTGGAAGCTTACCGAGCACAGAGGGCAGACCCGACTAATCAATAATGAGAATTGTTGTCTTTTATTGATTATTATCGATTTTATTGACTAGTTGTTGCAGAGCATGCAAAATGTCTTCGGACACTGGCAATGGTTGTCACACCATGACGCATCGATTTTCTACTAGTCACACGTCTTTATGTGATGCGAATTCGCCGGTCAGTTTACCAAACTTGAACTTCAGACTACTTCAAACTATAAACTTTTAACCCAGTACACAATGCCCTGTTATTAACATTTTTGTAGGACATGCATAACAATAATGTGTGGTTGAAAGGATTGTTTGTAAAGCTGCTTCATACTGTATATTTACATGGCAGCTGCTCCGTATCAGCGGCAGCACAAACACAGTTTTGAATGTTGAAGTGTGGGTGATAGTATTTTCAAAGGTTAACCAAAGTCCCTATAGTCTTTGTTTTAAACAGTTTCACATCGCAACCATCAGTGGAGCGTGAGCAGCACGTGTTTTGTTACTGCCCATGTCAATGAATGAGTGACTGCCGATTCTCTCATGGTGTAGAGCAGAGCAAACAATTTCAATTCATTCTTGAGTCGAGTTTCGATTCCATAGGAATGAATTGAAAATGCTTCCTCTGCTCCACTTGCTTTGCGCCAGTGGATACCCGTCATTCATTAACGTGGACAGCGGCATGTTCATGCTCCGCACTTGCAATATAAGACATAGCAGAGACGTGGTCATTTAGGTTTTGTGTGTGTTTGAATCAAGAACGCAATCTTTTACCGATTAATCATGCAGCTCTAGCTTGTGTTTGCGGTATGACGTATTCACATGCGTATGAATGGAAGTCAGTGGAAGAAAAGTGTAGTGTGACTGACTGCCCTTTACTGTTTGTTAAAGGAAACGTTCAGCCTAAAATGAAAATTGTCATTTTCTCACCCTCATGTTGTTTTCAAACTGTACGACTTTAATTTCCTCTGTGAAACACAAAAATGTTGGTAACTAAAGTGTTTTGCTAACCATAGACTTCCAAAATACAAACAGAGATTGAAAATAACTTGTATATAAAATGGCTTATTTATACTAATAATATATATTTTTTTAATTAGAGTAAATTTGGTCATTTTTATTAGTTTTTAAAAAAACATTTTTTATAGTTTTCATTTATTTTTCATTTCAGGTTTAATTTTAGTAGGCTAATTTTAGTACACAAAAGAAAATATTTGGAAGAATACCAGTAACCAAACAGTTGATGGGCTTTATTGACTTCCATAGTATGAAGGAAAAAAAAAGTCCCATCAACTGTTTACTGAAATTCTTCAGCAGAAGAAAAAGATCCATACAGGTTTGGAACAACTTAAGGGTGAGTAAATTACATAATTTAGATTTTTTGGTGAACTATCCCTTTAACTTGGGAAACATTTGCAATTTTTTAAATGTGTTTGAAATTATTTTTGCCTTTAGACCTTGTTATGCACAGACACAGGTGTCGGATATGTTTCACAAAAAGGAAAATACTGTTCCTTATTTGTCCACATGGTATTCAGAGACCTTTAAAAGCCTAGGGTTTTTTTCTTTTTTCTGCTGAGAGTGAATGAGAAGGCCCTCTGCTGTAGCTGACGTGGGGTCACAGAGAGCAGATTTCCATTCGCTGTTGCTTCACCATTGCCAGTAGACAGGCTTAGTCCTCTAGAAAGCACAGCTCATACCTCATCCTGCTCGCACGTTTCTGCAAGCGCCTGTTGCCTCTTAACCTCTCACAACATTGCATTTCAAAACAAACACTGCATTAATCCAATCCGGTAGGGAAAAAACACATTGGTTTGACTGTCACTATAGCGCTGAATTTTACATTCTATTTAAACCAAAACAATTGCCAGAAAAAAGTGTTAAGATGGAGATTTTCATGCCCTCTGCTTTTGGTTAGCACTCTTTTGGTTTGTGGGTGATTGTTCTCATGGCAGTATGTGGCTAATTCTCTGAATGCTGGCATTCTGTCTGCAGCCTGTAGCTCTCTTGATCTTTGATAAATAGTGCGTACAACAGCCTGGTGGAGGAGCAGTTGATTCTTTTGGTCGGACAGCCCATTTATTCTATAAAAAGGACAAATGGTTTGTGTCAGCACAATCAAAGAAAAACTAGTTTCTGTTTTAGTGATGAGTGGGCATAAACATTCATGAAATTAGCTTCCTGTTCATAGTTTCGGCTTCTTCATGTGACATTTAATTCCCTTGAACACTTTACATTTTTTTTAATCATATTTACTGTCCATAAATGAATAATTTTTCTTGTAATTACCTAATTTTAAGCCATCTAGCTATATTTGCTCTTCCTAAAAATGTGCTTTTCTTACCTAGCGCTTTAGCAACAGCCTAATTTCTGACCACTGCATGAAAGATGAGCCTAACTCACTAAGCAGTAACCACAGCATGCATTACAGCCTCTTTACATTTGCTTGTGTCAGGAGAGAGGTGTTTTAAAGGGTTTCAAGTGACCTTGTTTAAAATGCCTGACTTCCTTTCACAATTTGCATTCTCGTAAAGGGTTTCAGTAACCCAAAGCCTGCTCGGATCGGCCCACAGGTTTCCCCTTGGATGGACGAGAACCCCACCCATGTCCTTTTTGACAGAAATGAAGGAAAAAAACATATTGGAATATAATCTGTCACTGTTATTTAAGGTTGCATGTAATGTGACACTTTGCTAAATACCTATACTTAATTGAGCATGTTCATTTGCCACAATTTTATTTAGATTACTTTTGCCACCATCTAATGCTTACTTAAAGTTAATCTTTAAAAACACTAATAATTTGATAACACTGTTAGATATAATCTTTAGCAAATGTATATCCAGTATTGATACTGTACAAGGAAAATGTGTATCATTAATTTAATCATAAAATTACTATTGTTTTGCATTGTTTTCTTAATAAGTGCAGTCACTAATAATATTACATGTTTGTTAATTGAAAATTTTAACAGTGAAGCACTGAGCTTGAATTGATCAAATTAACTTTTATTAGCAGCAGCAATGTGCAAAAACCTAATATTCTACTCTTATTAAATGTACAAATGTTCTTTTATAGTATCACACTGAACTGACCGACAGCTTCAGTGATTATAAAAAGAGGCACTCTTTACTTTTCTGTGTAATTCAGTCACAATTTGAAGAAACGTTTTTGTTTTTTTATGAGACTTTGTGACTTCCAAGTGCTGTTTGATCTGATATCTGTGGTTTATTACAGAGAATTCCCACTAGATCTTGTTGCAATGTTTTTAATTATGTGGCGAATTCAAAAGCTTTCTGACTGGATCTCCCAGCGTTGTGTCGCGTAATCGAGCTCGGCCCGTGTATAAGCTCGCGCTGCGTTGTATTATTGCTCCGAGCTGATAAACGGTCCGTTCCGGATTCGTTTAGTTTGCTGTAGGGCTGGAACTAACGATTATTTTGATAATCGATTAGTTGGCTGTAATGTTTTTTTTTTGTTTGTTTTTTTGGATAAAAAGCCAATTTATTTTATTGACAAAACACACTATTCCACATCCTACTAAATGCTGTCCTTAACAAACGTGTCAGCTAAGTGCTATGAACACTTCTGTCTGTTTTATGCAGATGGGCGCGCTGCACTGGCACTCGTTCAGTGAAGTTTAACACAGACTGTCAGGACACGCTTTCATGCTAAATGGAAATACTTCCGTGAATTAGTAGCATTTACAGATGAGGATATAACCTGTAAAATAAACATTTTGCACTGAGGACGCACACACATCTGTCAAAGAGCATGACAGAGTATGTTAAACGCTAATACATTAGCTTGAAACTTAAAATAAAAAATTCTCATGTTTTGGGCAGCTTGGATCATGTACCTTTCCTGCAGAAGCTCATTTTTTCCAGTCCGCTATTTTTAGATGCATTTTGTCCATGAAAATGCGTTATTCACTGCTGTAATTTGGCGCGGCTGGTTGAAGCTTACCGTGCACAGAGGGCAGACCCGACTAATCGATAATGAGAATTGTTGTCGATGATTTTCATTATCGATTTTATCAACTGGTTGTTGCAGCCCTAACTAAAAAAAAAGCATGCAAAATTTCTTCAGACACTGCATCGTTTGTGATATGACGTCACACTCTGTTGTGTCTTTTTTTTTTATTAACATGAATTCAACAAATATACAGGTCCTTCTCAAAAAATTTGCATATTGTGATAAATGTTCATTATTTTCAATAATGTAATGATAAAAATTTAACTTTCATATATTTTAGATTCATTGCACACCAACTGAAATATTTCAGGTCTTTTATTGTTTTAATACTGATGATTTTGACATATAGCTCATGAAAACCCAAAATTCCTATCTCAAAAAAATTTGCATATCATGAAAAGGTTCTCTAAACGAGCTATTAACCTAATCATCTGAATCAACTAATTAACTCTAAACACCTGCAAAAGATTCCTGAGGCTTTAAAAACTCCCAGCCTGGTTCATTACTCAAAACCGCAATCATTGGTAAGACTGCCGACCTGACTGCTGTCCAGAGGGCCATCATTGACACCCTCAAGCGAGAGGGTAAGACACAGAAAGAAATTTCTGAACGAATAGGCTGTTCCCAGAGTGCTGTATCAAGGCACCTCAGTGGGAAGTCTGTGGGAAGGAAAAAGTGTGGCAAAAAACGCTGCACAACGAAGAGGTGACCGGACCCTGAGGAAGATTGTGGAGAAGGACCAATTCCAGACCTTGGGGGACCTGCGGAAGCAGTGGACTGAGTCTGGAGTAGAAACATCCAGAGCCACCGTGCACAGGCGTGTGCAGGAAATGGGCTACAGGTGCCGCATTCCCCAGGTCAATCCACTTTTGAACCAGAAACAGCGGCAGAAGCGCCTGACTTGGCTACAGAGAAGCAGCACTGGACTGTCGCTCAAATTTTGCATGTCATTCGGAAATCAAGGTGCCAGAGTCTGGAGGAAGACTGGGGAGAAGGAAATGCCAAAATGCCTGAAGTCCAGTGTCAAGTACCCACAGTCAGTGATGGTCTGGGGTGCCATGTCAGCTGCTGGTGTTGGTCCACTGTGTTTTATCAAGGGCAGGGTCAATGCAGCTAGCTATTAGGAGATTTTGGAGCACTTCATGCTTCCATCTGCTGAAAAGCTTTATGGAGATGAAGATTTCGTTTTTCAGCACGACCTGGCATCTGCTCACAGTGCCAAAATCACTGGAAAATGGTTTACTGACCATGGTATTACTGTGCTCAATTGGCCTGCCAACTCTCCTGACCTGAACCCCATAGAGAATCTGTGGGATATTGTGAAGAGAAAGTTGAGAGACGCAAGACCCAACACCCTGGATGAGCTTAAGGCCGCTATCGAAGCATCCTGGGCCTCCATAACACCTCAGCAGTGCCACAGGCTGATTGCCTCCACGCACGCCGCATATTGGTCGGATGAAATATGCAAATTTTTTGAGATAGGAATTTTGGGTTTTCATGAGCTGTATGCCAAAATCATCAATATTAAAACAATAAAAGACCTGAAATATTTCAGTTGGTGTCTAATGAATCTAAAATATATGAAAGTTTAATTTTTATCATTACCTTATGGAAAATAATTAACTTTTATCACAATATGCAAATTGTTTGAGAAGGGCCTGTATTGATAATTGATTTTGATTATCGATTTTATCGACTAGTTGTTGCAGCCCTAGTTTGATGATTCTCATATGTAACAGGAATAACAGTTCTTATCAATTGGGCAACATGTTGGTTGCACCAGGGCAACCTCTAACAAAATTTAGTTGCACCAGAAGGAATAAAGGTCGCAAAATGCCACCATATGGTTGCAGTCTGGAGCCCTCCTGTTGATTAAAATTTAGTGATGCCTAAATTCACTTGTAGCATATAAAATCATTGAGTGTTTATTTTTAGTCAACAAGAAGAGGCTTGGTTGTCTAAATTTTAATTAGTCAGTATCGCAAAAAAAAAAAAAAAAATCCACAGGAATTGGCAGTCACACACTCACAGATTGTTAACATGGCCAGTCCATGCGGTAATATGTTGAGTAGAAAATCCAAAGTGTGGGAACATTTCAAGAGCCGCTTTACATGGCTGCTCGCTCTAACGTTAACATGAACCTAGATAAATATGTTCTAGGTGCGTATCCATGTGTTCGTGTGGAGTGTGGAAGATAAATTAGTGCAGTGTTTACTGCATGACATGTTTAACTTAATTTCCACCTCTATGTCATCGGAGTGCCATCATTTCAAAGCCAAGGCCGCCTTCATTGTGAGCAAGACAAGGAGCTCAATTCTCCCCTATGAACTAACTTCTGTATTTTAAATCCTCATTAAGGTTCTCCCTCGACTAATGTCTTTAATGCATGACTACTAGTCAACTGAAAAAATCTTAATAGTTTCAAATAATGTTATTTATGAGTTATGTCACATGTGGGTGTATTGAATGCACATGACATATAAATAGATAATCAAAACAGTCTTTAATTAATTCAAACAGAACACTCAGGAGATAAACTTAAAACCCAACCACTTAACATCGGCAATAACGAACAAAAGAACTAGGGAAACTCAAGGCTTATACTGTGTTGAATCAGGAACTATGGAAACTAATTAACAAACAGGGAAACTAACTAGGAACTAAAGTGAACAGGAACAGAGAAAACAATGAAAATAAAATGAAAAGATAACAGCCTACATGTTACATTATCCGTCATCAAAGTATTGTCATGAAATTATTCACATCGAACAAGAATTTTACACATCAATGCATTCTTAGAAATAATTATTCTTGTGGAATTGGCTATACATCAGTGATAGATAGGTCTTAAGTTGTAGTTATAACAAACAAGCTGAATATCCACAAGAAAAGCCAAATAATTGACATTCATGAAGGTTTTTCAAAATTGACATGCAGAACAAATGAGGTATAATCACAATTGCTCAGAAAGCAAAAAAGAAAAGACATTCTACCTCCTATAGGTAGCACTGCTTACCCACAGTGCATTTGGCTCTGAAACACCCTTCAAATCCAGAAGCCTGGCATTCAAACAGCCAATAGGAAAGTCTCTAGAGACTTCAATGCTCTCCATTCTCTGAGAGGTCACATCACAGTGGGTCGATGCAATATCTCCTTGTCTTGGAAGACAACCTGTCTCCAGCTTTCTGTGCGCAAACTCAGTTAAATGGGTTGAATGACAGGCTGCGAGCCCCTAAATGCAACTTCTTTGACCTTTGCTTGTTTACACTGTTATTATGTATTTTCAGAGGAAATGAAGCAATTAGCTGTAACTCACTCCTTGATTAAAAGACTTTTGCTTACTGATAGATTTCTTACTCTTAGATCTATGCAAGTTCCTAAATGAATTCCATATTCTGTAAATGTCAATTTGTTTGTATTTCCATGCTCTTTCATGTTTATTTATTTTTATTTATATAGATTTATTGGTAACGCTTTACAATAAGGTTCAATAGTTAACATTAGTAAACATGAACTAACGAACTGCTACACTTACAAAGCATTTATTTATCTTTGTTAATGTTAATTTCAACATTTACTAATACTTTATTAATTTTGTTAAGATTAGTTCATGCACCAAGAACTAACATGAACAAACTATAAACAGTTGTACTTTTATTAACTAACGTTAACAAAAATGAACAAATACAGTAACAAATGTATTCCTCATGGTTAGTTCATGTTAGTTGATACATTGACTAATGTTAACTAATGAAACCTTATTGGAAAGTGTTACCGATTTATTTATGTTTTCAAATTATTTTATGAATAAAAATTTAGACATTATTTACAGGGATGCACAATATATTACCAACCGACATTAAGTTTTTGGACGTTTAAGTGTAATCTTTAGCAAATATATATAATTTTTTTTTACATTTTGTAATGCCCAATTTAAACAGATTGATTTAAAAATATATATATGTTATGTATTTAGACAAAATAGTATCAAATTTTAATATCAGCCATTTATAATCATTTGTTACATATATATAACACTTTTCAAGGCACTCAAAGCGCTTGACATATAGATGGGGGGAATCTCCTATACCACCAATGTGCAGCATCCACCTGGATGATGCGACGGCAGCCGTATTGCGCCAGAACACCCACAACACACCAGGCTAGGATGGACAGGGGCCAATGGGCAAATTTAGCTAGGATGCCAGGGTTACACCACTACTCTTTATCGAAGGACATCCTGGGATTTTTAATGACCACAGAGAGTCAGGACCTCGGTTTAACGTCTCATCCGAAGGACGGTGCTCTTTGACAGTATAGTGTCCCCATCACTATACTTGGGCGTTAGGACCCACACAGACTACGGAGTGATTTATAGGTTATTGGCCTTAACTTGAAAATAATTGCCAACCAGAATTTTAATATCTGTGTATCCCTATTGTTCTTATACATTTATTATATATATATATAATATAATATATTATATTATATTATTGTCTGCTTCTATCGAGATTGTCAAACATAAAATCTTTGATCTCCCATGGTGCTTCGCGCCTATTTGATTGCTTATAATTATCCTAGTGCATTCCCATCCTCAAACAAACAAATATATCACAGTAATTAGAGCCTTCTGCAGTCCTCTTGAGTTTAGTTAGCGCTATTGTTATTTATTTATTTCTTAATAGAGGGAAAGAACGTATGAGTCACCAGATCTCTTTGTTGGAATGAAAACTGTCCACAGCAGTTATAAATTCCCACTTCTCACAATGCAACAGTTTCCGTTATTACGGTTTTATTACAAGTGTTGTTTTCACAAGAGCAAACTGTGCAAAGCAGGAACTGATGACTGTTGAATGTAGCACATTGTTTCAGATCCTGAGCAGAGCAAAACAGTGCATTGTGTCACCGAGATATCGCCCTCCGATGAGCAGAACACATCACTCACGCTGATGCTTTCCTGTACCTAGCACATCTCAGCACCTACTTTTTTGTGCATTGATTGGTTCAGTGTCAATTAGTGTTAATCGCAAAATTTGCAGTTGCTAAAACTGTGTGTGTATTTTTAGTTGTGACTGGTAGCAAGTTTTTGAAGTGTTAGGATTTTGTTCACTTCGTGACAGCAGACAGACTGTTTAATCAGCTGATACACTTATAATATTATCAGCATCTGCAGATAACCACACCCAGATTTGTCTGCTGATTTTTTTATTTAATTAATTAGTAAATATTCTATATTTTTATGTAATATTTTAAATAAGGTGTTAGTTTATTTTCAGAAGTTTTTTTACATCTCATTTTCCTTTTTTCAATTGTATTATGTATATTTCTATCGGCTGTCCTACTCTCAAGATATTGGAATTGGTCATGTTTCCTTGCCCATATCGGGTGACCACTACATTTGACTCCCATTTAAAGACCCAAACCCTAAACAAGTAACCAGTAACTGAATCTCTCTCCTTCTCTTTCTCCTTCTCTCTAGATAAATGAGTTGAGCCATGTTCAGATCCCCATCATGCTAATGCCTGATGACTTCAAAGCCTACTCTAAGATTAAAGTGGACAACCACCTTTTTAACAAGTGAGTGCCTCTCAAACTTTTCACTTTTCCCCAATCTCAACTGCTATGATCCAACAGATTTTGATCTTGTTATTAGAGGGGTGAATCTCATGTCAAGAACTAGGGCTGTCACTTTTTATTCAATATTCGAATATGTATTCGAATATGACATGAAATATCCGTAATCGAACTATAAATAAACTATCCGGTTTTTAAAGTGCCATGTAGCGCATTTTTTACAGTCTATGATTAGACTGTTTGTTTTTTTATTTTATTGTTTGCCATCTCATCCAATAGAGGGCGCTCTAAACTAATTGTAGCGTAGGCCCATGACCAAATCAAGCGAATAATAGCCTGTCTGTTTTTGAAATGGAAGATAACTCTCAGAACGGCCAGCCGTGGACAATTCACCCTCCGCAGCAAGTTTGATTGACAGTAGATCTGAGCAATCAAATCGCCGAATTTGCCGTTTTGTCCGTTAAAGCAGTCAGGAGATTAACGTTGGTGGAGTTGAACTTGAAAAACGGTGTGTACTGACGTCTTTCCACGGTTGAAACAACATTTCTTTTAGTGTTTATTTATGTTTATTTGATGCTTATCAATGAACTAGAAGGAAGAGATTATCAGTTCACGAGCAGCTTTAACTGAGGCGTTACAGTGACCAAGACACATTAAAGAGCCACAAAACTTTAAAAATGATAATTTGAAAGTATGAAACTTTGTTTCATATCAAAAGTAACTTGCTGTCCTGTCTGTCGGTGTGTTGCCAGTGTCCTTTGCTCCGAATGTATTTTCTCCACATGAGAACGTGTGTGTGTGTGAGAGCGCCACGGCTTGTCAGACATAGCAACATTAACTAAAGGGGGCAGGTCTTTGCGAACGGTAGATATTCGAATACATTGCTTGATATTTGATATCCGTTCGAATTAGATTTTTTCCAAAATTGACAGCCCTATCAAGAACATTCTTAGTACTGTAATGGCATAGAATGCAGTATGCACCATAAAATCAATGGAATATTGCAGTATTTACTATAAATGACTTATCCGTGCACATCATGATTTTAATTCACATGTTCTCGTATATTCTTTCATATAGAAATTCTCCCCCTCCTTCTTGCAACGACTTGTTTACTTGTGTGAAGGCGGGACAACCTGTCACTTACATGAGATCACAGAAATAGCTGCCCACAACGCTCCAATCAATAGTGCTTTAGGGATGACGTATTTTTGTAGGCTAAAATCCAGAAATGTGTTAGCATTTTAGCACTTCCGGTTCCATCGTCCCAAAGTCAATGGGTTTTTAATGGTATTTTGGTTGAAAGCCTGAAATAAGGTCTGTGGTGAGCACAAGTCTTAAAAAAGGCAGTTGCTAAATCACGTTGTCAGTGACATTGAACATAATCACACCAAACAGGTAAACTCATCTACACACTATTCTGCTTTCACAGATGTTTGTTGTGTGTATAATTACGCTCTTGGAAACTATTCTAACAAATTTTCAGGTAAAACATTTTTTTACAAAAGCTTGATAGTGGTGACATTTAATGTCGAGCGACAGTGGCTTAGTTCATTTATAGTCTAAGTCAAGCTTTTTATTTCTGCCAATTGTATTTAGGCTTCAAAATTCATAAAAGTTTGTTAATTTGTGAAAATTATCTTGATGGACAAAACATGCCAGTACCATGAACTTTAGTTGAGCACAGAGCTTATTTTTTGAGACAATTCAAAAGTCTATGGGAAAATCCTATTGGGTTTTTTTTTTTCTTTCGAGGAAACCAGTTTGATGCTAAATTCTTGTATTGCCTACAAAAATATTCCTGACTCAACTCCTGATTGACAAAATCTCTGCATTTTTTTCCACATTCAAGAAACCAATTCACTCGGATATTTGTCACAGTAGAGAAGACTATCATACCTACTGTGTTGTAATTATGTAAATGACGGATGTTTCTTTGTGAGATTGAACCAGCCAACTCCAACTCTAGAGATGTTTTTTTGGTGAATTCACTTTTATCTCTTTGCTTCTTTGCTTTTCAGAGAGAATATGCCAAGCCATTTTAAATTCAAGGAGTATTGCCCTCTTGTTTTCCGTAATTTGAGAGAGAGGTTCAACATCGATGACCAGGACTTCCAGGTAAGATTTGAGAGAGAGAGAGAGAAATTATCCAAGGTGTCTTAAAACCACAGTGTAATACTGCATTTGAACAACACCAAACACCAGTGTGCTCACTACTAAACAATTCCAAATAGATTCAGGTCTCTGTGAGAAAAGCCCATGATTACCAAGAAGTAATTTAGTCATTAACCACTCCATTTGCTGTCGTAATGAAGACTATTATTCCCCATAATAACACAGTAATGTCAGAGCTGTCCTTTGCATCCTCCAGCCTCCCACCTACAAATGCCCTCATATCCCTTTCCCTATACCCCTTTCATAGAAGAAAATAAATTTTTAGCATGAATACTGCAATCAGTGTGCATTAAGCAGAAGGGATTTTCTCAACATTTCTAATTTTGGCTAATGAGGAAGATATGTCTTTGCGTTTCACAGTAATCAGTTACAGCTCAGGTTAGAGCTCCCTGTCTGCTTGGGTGGGTTTAAAAGGCGTTAGATTATGACTGTAACCCTGGCACGTACACAAGAAACATCAGCTTCCTAGAATCTGCTGCTTATTTCATGGTCTTGATTAGAGACATTCAGGACAAGCTGTTTACTGGAGGTGTACCGTAGTATAAGTTTCCTATGTTATACATCAGAGAAGAATGAAACTTTTACTGCACTAAGACCAGCACAAAATTGTGCAAATTTTGAAGTGTGTACAACTACATATTTTCAAAATCAGCTAGTCAACCAGGGAGCCGATGCCCACTATGAGGAGCAAACTTTCAAAGGGTCCTCAAGAAGAGTTACAGTGTCTTAACTTATTATCCAGTTAAGTTATCCAGTTAATCAAAACCTACTGGAAAAGTCATGGGGCCTTGGAATATTATTGTGGACAATGTAGGACCTTGGAGTCAAAAAGTATGAGAACCACTGCCCTATGTAATTAGGTAAGTTTAGGACAGCTTTTCTTGTCGGTCATAAGTGGGCGGTACTTGGGACCAGACGTTATGCCGCAAGTCAAAAGTCTGGCTATGCGAAACTACCTGCATGGTGACAGCTGTTTTGTAATACACATCTAGCATAATCCCACTATGATTTCATAGCGGTGTGGTGTTTTCAGTCTGCCTTGCGTCCTCTGACAGCTACCTGCCTCATCATCACTATTTTCAGCCCATCTGTGCACCACTTCACATCAGCTGAACAGCTACAGGCCCTAACCCGCGTGACTCGGCCTGGGAAGCCTTTCAAAATCTCATATCCTGCTTTTAGTTTTGTGTATAATGTGTATACGTGATGAATACGGTGAGTGTATCTATGAGGAAATCCAGGCACATAGATTTGAGGAACTGAGACTCAGTAATACATGAATATAGAGAGGCGATAGGGTTATGTGTGGGTGTGTGAGGTAGCGGACCTTGGAAACGTACGTAGAGCTGCTCTGTGCAGCTGTGCCCGTCACTTACCCTCACTGAGCAGAAACCCTCCGGTCTTTTCATGTGCATCATGTGTCCACGATGAGCTTTTTTCCAGAAACTGGGACAGATGCAAGGGCAAAATTGCTGTCTACATCTAAGTGGTCATGTGTTGGTTCTTGGTTGGCAGAGCGATTACAGTAAATGATCTGCGTACAAAATGTTATCAGAAACTCAGTCGAGTTTTCAACGAGTTCTGTGGACCTCTTTCAGAACATAACTGACTTAGTGCTTAAACTGACTACAAACAAACATGCAGAAATCATCACCATCACAGTCTTGCTGTGCTTACTCTTATTTTCAAGTATTTATTGTAAAAATAAAAATAAATCACGAATACATTTATTCAGCAAGGATTCATTTATGATCTGGAATGATCTGCCACTGCCCATTAGACTGGCCTCTTCGCTGTCTATTTTTAAACTGCATCTAAAAACCCACCTTTACTCCTTGGCCTTTGACACCTGACGTTGACATTTTGTTTCATTTTATTGTTTCTATGGTATTGCGGTTTGTCTCATCTGTTTTATTTGTATTTTATGGTCTTTGAGTTATGGATTTTTACTGTACTGCACTTTGGTCCACTTCGGGTTGTTTTATAGTGCTTTATAAATAAAGTTTGATTGATTGATTGATTGATTGATTTAAATAGATCAAAAGTGACAGTAAAGACTTTCACATTGTTACAAAATAGTCTATTACAAATACTGTAAATGCTGTCCTTTTGAACTTTCTGTTCATTGAAAAAATATTGTTTCCACAAAATATAGCAGCACAACTGTTTTTAACATTATAGTAATAAGAAATGTTTCTTGAACACCAAATCAGCATATTAGAATGATTTCTGAAGGATCATGTGACACTGAAGTCTGGAGTAATGATGCTGGAAATTCAGCTTTGCCATCACAAGAAAACAGTTGTTTCATACAGTAATAATAGTTCACAATATTACTTTTACCGTTTTAATCTAATAAATACAGCCTTGGTGAGCAGAAGAAACTTCTTTCAGAAATATTAACCTTACCTCAAACTTTAGTGGTCCTAGATAATATTTATTAATATAATCATTATAGGAATATATAGTGACTCTGCAGCAGAACAAAAATGTTGAATCACATTGAGACTTTTAGTATTGATACTATAGTTTCATTTATAGTAATTATTTAGTTTTGTCAAAGGAAAACAGTTTTTGCTTTGAAAACTTTTATGGTGATTACATCATCTTGCTTCTTGGATAATGACATTGGTGGTTCCTGGATGGAAACGAGCAGGTGTGTGCTGTACAGCTGATTTTTCTGGCTCACAACTGTAATGTGTAACAGGGCCAGATTGGGTGGAAAAGGGGAAAACCACTGCTTTTTAGATCCACAGTTTTATGGTGCTAATCAATTGCTAATAAACATTACTGGTTGCCAAAGTGTGCCTAAAGACAATGTGTAAATGTATGCAAAGTTGAACAGATGTTAGTTAAAGATGGTAAGAGAAATCAGAATGAAAACAACTGTCTGTTTCAACTTTCTGCTTTTTAAATTAGCATCCACTTCTAATTCAGTGTGATGTTGAGATCTCACTTCCGTGTATAAATGAGTGCAAAACCTGTATATGACAGTGTTAAAAAAAAAGTCTCTCTCGGTTAAATCCATCTTTGTGTTTATTGTGTATACCAAGGCGTGTTTCTCTTTCCTATGTCGGCAGAACTCTTTGACCCGTAGCGCACCCCTTGTCAGTGAAGCTCAGGGTCGTAGTGGTGCTCGCTTCCACACCTCCTACGACAAGAGGTACGTCATCAAGACCATAAGCAGCGAGGACGTGGCTGAGATGCACAACATCCTCAAGAAGTACCACCAGGTGTGAACACAAAAGCTCAGACATTCCCTATACAAGCTCTATAAACCTTTTATTGATGTTTTATCAATCATTTTTAATTTACATGCACATTTATAGTGAGCCAGATGGTTATAGAGTCTTTTCTCGCTGCAGTATATCGTGGAATGTCATGGTACCACACTCCTGCCACAGTTCCTAGGCATGTACCGCCTCACTGTAGACGGAGATGAGACTTATATGATAGTTACACGCAACGTGTTCAGCCACCGGTTGTCTGTGTATAAGAAATATGACCTGAAGGTAAGGATTATGAAAAATGAGTGGCAAAGTCAAACGAGATGACGATTATGGTGTGGACTGACATGTTTCAATTTTTCTTCTCTGTAGGGATCTACCGTTGCCAGAGAGGCAAGTGACAAAGAAAAGGTCAGTTTCACACTCAAACTCGAACTGAATTCTGAAGGGAAAGCAATACGCTTTCCTATATCAGTCAAGAGTAGTTTTCTGTATTCAGAGTATATTGTAAGTCTATTTGCTTGCGTGTTTGTTAAGGATGGTTCTTTCTGTAGTGGCTAATCATTTGTCACTTCGGGCACCTTAATTTACTCTGAAGCAGACAGTGAGTATGAGAGTGAGGCGTGCTGGTTTTAGAGCGTCTGTGTGATTATCGGGCGTGCAGATGTAGATCCATCCTATACTTAGTGTGTCAAGGTGAAGCAAAATCTATGGTGCTTTTTTAAGCTATGGAGATTAAACCAAGAGGCTGCAGTAGCATCAACACTGCCACTGTAAATAAAAAGGGTGATTTAATGACAACCTGTTAAAAAGAATTATGTTAACAGTTAGTCATTTATCCTTGTAATTGCACGTCTGTGTATTATTTGGCAAGTCCCAATTGTCTGTCATGCATAGTGCATTTTACCCTTGCTCCAGTGTTACACACACACACACACATAAATACACATTTTATGCATTTTACTACGAGTATTCTCATATGAGCAGTCTTAAATTAGTTAAATAACGTCTTAAATGAACTTAGTTGAGAAAATGAGATGCGCACATTTTTTGAAAACAACATACCCAAATAAAAAAATAGAAATAAAAAGTTACTTAAAGCTATATAAATAAAGTTGATTTGACTGGACTTAATGTCAAGAAAAGTCTAGGCGTCCTTTCAAAAAGGAGTGTAGTGAAGAGTGGACTCTTACACTGATATGTATGCTGGTGTTTCTTGGATTCGTCCGATCTGATCTGAACGGTAGGAGATGAAAGATGAGTACTGCATTTATTATGTTGATGTTTAAATTGCCGGTCCTTTAGGATTTAATTTAACCCTTTCCTCTCTGGTGTATTTATTGCAAAAACAAGTTCAGAACATGAATCTTGAGTGTTTTAGCTTTCAAATGATGCATAGTTTGTGATAGTCGATTGAATAGTATGTATTAAAAAAAAAGTAAATGAAAGTATAAACACAACCACTTCCGTCAACCCCTCCGCCCGCACACCGGTGCATAGTTAAGAGTTATTTTTTTAAAGCCTAATAAATGTTGAAATTGCTATAGCTTTCAATTACTCTGTAATGTTTGAATGTCTATCATTCAGAAAATAAAAAGTCAATTTCATAGAGACATCAGTAGCAGTATCAATGATACTGGCCTTCATTCATAAAAAGATGCCATTACAACAGATATTTAAAATACACTGTCTTAAAGTTATTTCTACATTAATTTGGAGAGTAACTGTGGGATTATTACAATATAAAAATATTAAAAACACAGATGGTTTAATCGCGATTATTTGCTGGAAAATGTGCTTTATTCATAATTTTTTTAATCAACTGACAGCACTAATATATATCTATCTATGCATGCATGTATGTATGCGTATATCAAGTTATTAGAATACCGAATTTTGAGGGAGGGGGCCAGCAGATTCCGTCCGTCCCGTGTATGTATGTATATATATATATATATATATATATATATATATATATATATATATATATATATATATATATATATATATATATATATATATATATATATATATATATATATATATATATATAGATAGGTCCTTCTCAAAAAATTAGCATATTGTGATAAAAGTTCATTATTTTCCATAATGTAATGATACAATTAAAATTTTATATATTTTAGATTTATTTAATATTGATGATTTTGGCATACAGCTCATGAAAACCCAAAATTCCTATATCAAAAAATTAGCATATTTCATCCGACCAATAAAAGAAAAATGTTTTTAATACAAAAAAGTCAACCTTCAAATAATTATGTTCAGTTATGCACTCAATACTTGGTCGGGAATCCTTTTGCAGAAATGACTGCTTCAATGCGGCGTGGCATGGAGGCAATCAGCCTGTGGCACTGCTGAGGTGTTATGGAGGCCCAGGATGCTTCGATAGCGACCTTTAGCTCATCCAGAGTGTTGGGTCTTGCGTCTCTCAACTTTCTCTTCACAATATCCCACAGATTCTCTATGGGGTTCAGGTCAGGAGAGTTGGCAGGCCAATTGAGCACAGTAATACCATGGTCAGTAAACCATTTACCAGTGGTTTTGGCATTGTGAGCAGGTGCCAGGTCGTGCTGAAAAACGAAATCTTCATCTCCATAAAGCTTTTCAGCAGATGGAAGCATGAAGTGCTCCAAAATCTCCTGATAGCTAGCTCCATTGACCCTGCCCTTGATAAAACACAGTGGACCAACACCAGCAGCTGACATGGCACCCCAGACCATCACTGACTGTGGGTACTTGACACTGGACTTCAGGCATTTTGGTATTTCCTTCTCCCAGTCTTCCTCCAGACTCTGGCACCTTGATTTCCAAATGACATGCAAAATTTGAGCGACAGTCCAGTGCTGCTTCTCTGTAGCCCAGGTCAGGCGCTTCTGCTGCTGTTTCTGGTTCAAAAGTGGCTTGACCTGGGGAATGCAGCACCTGTAGCCCATTTCCTGCACACGCCTGTGCACGGTGGCTCTGGATGTTTCTACTCCAGACTCAGTCCACTGCTTCCGCAGGAATCAGTCCTTCTCCACAATCTTCCTCAGGGTCCGGTCACCTCTTTTCGTTGTGCAGCGTTTTTTGCCACACTTTTTCCTTCCCACAGACTTCCCATTGAGGTGGCTTGATACAGCACTCTGGGAACAGCCTATTCGTTCAGAAATGTCTTTCTGTGTCTTACCCTCTCGCTTGAGGGTGTCAATGATGGCCTTCTGGACAGAAGTCAGGTCGGCAGTCTTACCCATGATTGCGGTTTTGAGTAATGAACCAGGCTGGGAGTTTTTAAAAGCCTCAGGAATCTTTTGCAGGTGTTTAGAGTTAATTAGTTGATTCAGATGATTAGGGTAATAGCTCGTTTAGAGAACCTTTTCATGATATGCTAATTTTTTGAGATAGGAATTTGGGGTTTTCATGAGCTGTATGCCAAAATCATCAGTATTAAAACAATAAAAGACCTGAAATATTTCAGTTGGTGTGCAATGAATCTAAAATATTTGAAATTTTAATTTTTATCAATACATTATGGAAAATAATGAACTTTTATCACAATATGCTAATTTTGATTAGAAGGACCTGTATATATATATATATATATATATATATATATATATATATATATATATATATATATATATATATATATATATATATATATATATATATATATATATATATAACTAAATAAAATGAATAATTTATATAATTTAATTAACTATGGACACTTTTTATGTAACTTTATATTTTATATTAAATAGATTAAATTATTCAATTATTGTTAGTTAATTAGTTAATTATTTTTATAATAAATATTTTATATACACAAACACTTGAGCTGAACAACAGATGGCCAATTAGTCTTATCACACTGATTTGCATCTCTAGTCAGTTATCTTTGGCCTAAAAATGTTTAGGTATTTACATTGGAAAACCAGACCAAAATGCTGATTAAGAGAATGTTTTTTTTGTTTGTTTTTTTGCTGTCTGTCTCTCATCTGCCACATGGATTAGGCATACAGTTCTATTTATTCTCAACTCTTTGAATAAATGCTGAATCTGCTGCTGTTCTATTACAGGCCAAAGGCAGCTTTACACATGACTGTTGAAACTGTGCCAATTTAAGGTCACTGCTTAACAGGGATATTGACTGTCGCTGTCAGCCCTGTGTCCCGCATATATAGGATATAAGGCTTCACCCCTCTCTCAGAGGACTCACTGTTTTAGCAGCCATTAAGCTGCTTGTTGCCTGGCCAAGTCATGAAGAGGAGTAGAAAAAAGGTTCATTTTCTTCACACGCTCTGTTTTCTGAGAACAGCCTCTTTTCTTTTTTTTTTAAAGTTGTGCCTGTACATGTCGGTGCAAATGTGGACTTTGAAGTAACTTTCCCAGAATGTTCTGGTTTTGCTTAAATGCATAATTGTATTATTCACACAATGACTTCAACCATTGAGATACGTTTGTGAAGTTTACTGGCCATAAATACTTTTTTCCCCACTTAAAACTAAAGTCAAACACTCTCGTAAAACAAGCTAGAGCCATTTCTCCCTTATCGCACATCAGATTATCCTCTCTCTCTGGTTTAGAGTTCTTGTCTCTAGCCAAGGTATGCCGGCAGTCACCCTAGAATAGGTCTTTAACTTAATTTCCTTTTTTATTGCTTATTTATAGAAGTTATGATAAAATAAAATAAAAATCTTATGTTTTGTTTTACCATAGAAGCTGGTATGGCATTCAGAAACAAACAAATGAACTATGAACAAATGAACATGCGATTCAGTCCTGCAGCAGGTTAAATATTTCTCCTTTTTGCTCATCAGGTTCAAGTCCATTACTTCACTTTTAAAGTTAAATGGCGAGTAATTTTACTTCTATAATGTGACCTATTTCAGGATATTCAATGAATTTATCTGTCAGAAAACTATTAGCTCATGAAAAATGGTCTCTTTGACTGTTGTTCGGAAGGTAGAGGTTGAAAAATATGAGGGTTTGTTGACCAAAAATTAGTTTCAGATGCGGAGCGATTTCCAAAAAATGTTGTCTTCGGAATAACACATACAGATGAATCTCACACAATAATACTGGAGATGTGCATTAATCTGTAATGGATGAAAACCATTTCATCAGTGCCCTAATGTCTGTTCACTTATAATGTTGTCTGGTTTGAAGCGCTTTCCTCAACCAGACCCTTTCCTAATGTTCTTCAGCCCACCAGCACTTTTACTCTCAATGACCTAGATTTCACAACAGTATGATAGGTGTATGTTTGCTTTTGAAAGTTGGGAAATCTGCAAACGGTAGAGGCTGTTAAAGTCCATTAATATGGTTTTTACTGGAGTCGTCTGGAGCAAGGGTACCAAATGAGCTAATTACAAAGAATTGCTGGGGTGCGTTCATTTGGGAGGTTTAAATCACCCTGGAGGAAATATTTTCGCCCACATTCATTTGCGTTAGTTCGAACAAGCCATAAAAAGTTATTACTTAATTATTAAGTATTAGTTTGTAATAATTACTAACAGCTGAGTCATATTGAGTTGTATCTGTTTTTGGTGTTGGCAGATCTACATTAATGTTAATACATCTTTAGTCTGTTTAAAAGCTCATTTCTTCTCATTCTGTTTAAAAGGCCATTCTGAATATCTCTAACCACAAATGTAGATCAGCTAAATCAGCCACACTGTTAAGACTGTTCCCTCATAAGAGGGTCCCTTGACACTACATGCAGCTGAACACACCAAACAGCCTCTTTCTTTTGAATCTAGAGCCCCCCCTGGTGTGCAGCTTGATATTACATGATCAGTGTATCAGGATCTAAATTTATTTTAATGTTAATGGTGAATCTCTTGATGTCCCTGAAAGAGTCTGTAAGTGAGCATCTTTTGCACAAATGTCGTTTCTCTCTTTTCTACTAGGCTAAAGAACTCCCTACGTACAAAGACAATGACTTCATCAACGATGGGCAGAAAATATACATTGATGAGGAGAGTAAGAAAATCTTCCTCGATAAGCTTCGAAAGGATGTGGAGGTAAATGATTTAGAAGAATTCGTTTTTTCACTCCGTCTGCCTGGTACGGACACAATGACTCATTTATCTTGTGTACTTCCTCTCTTCCTCTACTATCCATCTGTTGTCTTCTTCCCTCATCTCTGTCTAGTTCCTTGCCTTGCTAAAGTTGATGGACTACAGTCTTCTGGTTGGGATCCATGACGTGGAGAGGGCAGAACAGGAGGAGGTTGAAAGTGAGGATAATGAGGGAGAGGAGGAAGGAGAGAGTGATGGAGGGATTGTTGGAACGCCTCCTGACAGTCCCAGTAACACCCTAGACAGCTCTAAACCACTCTCACCGGGAGACTTCGACCCCAGTATTGACGTCTATGCCATCAAAAGCCATGACAGTGAGTGGAGAAAGAAGCTTATGTGCTGTCTTACTGAAATGGGCCCTCAGCAGATATTCCACTGTATATGATAAATAGGTTAAGCCGAGTACAAACCATTGTAAATTACTCTACAGACATATACCTGTGACCTCATTAACTCTTTCCTGCCAAACACAGAATTTTCTGTTATTTTTAAGAAACGCTTCCCTGTCAAACACAGAATTTTCCGGGTTTCAGTGTTTTTTGCTGTTATACACTAGGGGGTCGCTATAAGCTATTATTCTTCTGAATGACTGCAGAATCTCCTGATCAAAACACAGGCGAAGAAGATGCAGAAAAAAAGTGCTCGTATGTAAGCAGATGGATATGTAAAATAACGTGATCATCAACCTTAAACAGCATATACTTCAAAACTATCTAATGTTACTGAATGAAATGTCGACCCAGGGCCAGCTACAGGACTGTGGGGTGTTGATGGACTTGATCTACTCCGTGTTTGATCATCGTTCTGAATCAGTTTTTTGTTCAAATTGTTGCTTTTTTATTCAACTTACCCATATTTAAGTGTTAATATAGAAGGAATGCATGAAGCTAGAATAAAACGGATGCTCTTTCTTTTGATATATTGCATGCTCAGATATTCATACAACAAAATATTTTATGGGCTATTACATTTTTGTGAAAATTATCAAAAATGCTGGCGCTAGCAACTTAAAAAAAAAAGTTAAAATATTTATATGGTCTAACTGTTTTATAAAAGCAATAAGCCCTGTGAAGCCATAGTTTACAGTGAATTTTGAACAGCTAAAGGGGAAAGTGTAATGCCTAATAACGCCTCTTAGCTGTTCTAATTTCACTGTAAACCACGGCTTCTTGGGGCTTATTACTTTATTGAACATATGCTATAAACCAAATTATATGATTTTATTTATAACGAGGACCAGTAGGATGAAATCAGAATTGTCCTTTTTTCCTTTTAGAGATTTTCCTTTTTGAATGCATGTTCCTGTGGTTATTGTGAACGCTTCATCCATGCACGATTTTCTTAAAATAATAGTCCTCTAAGCTTTTATCAAAATTTCATGTGTTTCCGACTTGGGTGATGTCATCAAGAGAGGCAGGTGGTGAAAATAATATTAATAGTCAAAAACTCTGTCCTGTCTCCATGCTGGTAACAGCCATCATTCACAATGATTGATAAGCTAAGACCCATTCCATTTTTTTTTCTGTACTATGTCACATTATGAAAATGTATTGCAAACCTTTTTTCCCCAGATTCTCCCAGAAAGGAGGTGTATTTTATGGCTGTTATTGACATCCTGCAGCATTATGATGCCAAGAAAAAGGCTGCTCACGCAGCCAAGACGGTAAAGCATGGGGTGAGTGTTTTAAAAATAAAAGTTAAAAATACTTCTTTTTTTTTCTTTTTCTTTCTTTTTTCACATTTATGGTAAAAAAACAAAACAAAACACCAGCTAAAAATTTACCATAAAAACATTGACATTGATGATCCGGTATTATGAGATGGCATATTATTGGTGCCTGTATATTTTACAACTTATAACTGCATTTTATTAAGTTATAATGTTAATATTCCTAGATACTTGAACTACCAAAATCTGCTTTTTACCTTAAAATGTACTTATAACCAGCGTGATAATAGGTGGTAAAATGTAAAGCCAAATGATGAATCAGAATTCCTCCTATAAAACATGGCCAATATTTGTAAATAATGCAATAAACATTCACTAATTAACATAAAAACACCTTGATGGTTATTAAATATAACAAAAATAAGAATAACAAAATTGTTTATATGAGATATATTTTTTGTCGTATGTGATGTCATGTTATTTAACATAAATAATATGGCAGTTCATAGTTTTTACATAGAAAAACATACATTTGACAGTCTCTTACAGTAAAATGACAATCTAATGTTAAACCATTTACAATTGTTCACAGTGTATGGTCTTTTTCTGTAGTAAAAAATAAAATTACACATTTTTTACTGTGTAAGAATAGATAGAAGAAACATCGTTCATCAAAAAAATAAGTTTTGAACCAGAAGTACTGTACCGTTGTAGGAATATTTTGGGTGTTTCTCTCATTCATCTCATTCATCATTTATGCTCTAAGGCAGGAGTGGGGAACGTTGATCCAGAAGGGCCACTCTCTTGTAGAGTTTAGCTCCAACCCTGAAAAAAACACTCACCTGCCTGTAATGTTAGAAATCCTGAAGACCTTGATTAGCTTCAGGTGTGTTTGATTAGGGCTGGAGCTAAACTCTGCAAGAGAGTGGCCCTTCTGGATCAACGTTCCCCACCCCTGCTCTAAGGGTATGCATGACTGAAACCTTTTATAGCTTTTATCGAGGCATCAACCTCCGGCTCTGTTTTTTTTTGTTTTAGGCTGGGGCAGAAATTTCCACCGTGAACCCAGAGCAGTACTCGAAGAGATTCTATGACTTCATCACTACCATTCTGCCCTAGTCCAAGGCAGCTGGTGTCTGCCCTAGTCCGAGTCCACGGGGATGAAGAGGGACGCCAGCAGAGGGGTGTAGAACACTCGCTCGCCTGCTCTGCCACAGGGGGGCACCCCTACAGCAGCTACAACCACCATTCGTTTACATTTTGATTTTCATCTATTCGTTCTTTGTTTTTGTGGGACCATGAGAGGGATGGAAAAGGACAACAGTTATACCTTTTTTGGGGGGATAGGGCTTTTTACTGCTTTCTTATGCATGCCCCTTATTCTTGTTTGTTCCGTTTGATACTTTTCTTGCCTTTTAAAGTGGAAGAGGACGGAGAGAGGAAAGAGAGCGCATGTGGTGGTCTGTGGCTCAGTTAGTTGAATTAGGTCTCTGAAGAATGAGGCCAAAACAGAACATCTCATTTGGTCTCTCACTGATCATTCATCACATCCCTACCTGAACTCACATCACCCAACCCTTGGCTGCCCATTCTGCTTTACACCACTGAGGTCATGAGCTTCGCAGAGAGGCACCTGAAGCACTTGACCCCACGGGAACCCGCTCGCTAACTCTCCTTACTCGCACGGTCCTCTTCCTGCTCTGTACAAACTAACAAGAAACGCTCTTTGAGCCATTTACAAAAGGAGGACCCATCGCCTCCTACTTGCCTTGTGTGGACAGACAGATAAACTGTTTTGCATGTTCCTTCAGTGTTCTGAGGCAAACACGTTTGAAATGGAGGCGAAGGTTCCGGTAGGTATTTTGTTTGTTTTTTGTTACGTTTTGCAGCAACTTGACAGGAGGGAGAATGAAGACACTGAGGCAGCAGGATCAGTGGTTTCTCTTCAGTCATCAGTGAATTCTGTTACATTAGTGATTCAGTTGCCATCAGCACCTTAAACTGTTGCACTTTTTATTAGGATCACTCGGTCTGTTACGAGCTGCAACGATAGCACTATGAGGCACTGTTCAACGCAGCCTTGCAGTTTCACGTGTTCTCACGCATACGCTTGTTCTCAGCAGACAAAACATAGTTTACCTCTTGCATCGTACCAGGACACACCGTTTTGTGTTGTGTTTCAGTATTCCATGGAGGTTTGGGGAAGGGGTGCTTTGTGTATTTTTTTTTTCTTCTTTTTAAAACATCGTTGTTTTTTTTATATATGTGTATATGTCTTGTGAGTTTTGTTCGAAATTCTTTTGAACGTTCAAATTGGCAGCAAAATAGATGAAACGTTGTATATTTTGCACATGATGAATGGAACCAAAATGTTCACGGAATCCTGTTGGTTCAGCAGTGGTATTTACAAGGGAAACATAATACCTGTAACAGAGGAGAATACTTTTATAAATGGCATTGAATTAGAAGCAGGTAATATGACTAATATGAGAGATTAACATTTGTTCCTTAACTTTTCTAATTCAAAGAAAAAGCCTCATCCTATGTTGGTTTAGACGTTTTGATCACTTGCACATATTTTTACATTGAATTTTAATCCACCAGAATTTTAAAGCACCACTCTGTGATTCGGTAAAAGTGTTCTGATAAATGAAGAATGTTACTGTTTTTAATCATACAACACAAGTACTGTCTAAAACAAAAAAAGAAAGGAAAAAGAGAAAAAAATGCATGTTGCATTATTTTTAGTGTTCAGTCTGGTTTATCCCAGAGATGGTGTATATTCCATGCTTGGTCATATTTTAATTTTTCCCCCTTGCCCTAGACTCCCTATTCCACCACCCCAGGTCTATTTTTTAAGATGGTCCCATACCTGCTTTATACTGTGTTTTCAATGTATACACTGTGCAAGAGTCGTGCCTTTTTACTCCAAATTATTTAATTCTGTATTTTTTAATCTTTTTTTTCTTTTTTTTCAAACAGAAGTAAAATGTTATTTTCTAATATTAGGGTGGTTGTTGGGAAAAAAAATCAGATATTTTCAGTGTTTTTGTTTTGGGTGTTTTGATGTTTTTTAAATGTGCTGTTTCTTCAAATGGATACAACACATTAGACTTTCTGTTCACAACAACACAACACTGAAAAGGTCACAATTTCTTCTTGACTGGCTAATTCTATGTGCAAAGCCTTTTGGACAAGAGTGTGCATTGTGAATGTGTTGATATGAGTAGGTGTGGCTCTTGTTATAGTGTTAATTGTAAATTGTGTTCAGGCTTTCTCAAAGCATTTTTATCTGGAAGTATTATCCGGCACCAATGTTACAGCGTCCTTGGTTAGTGTTTCATTTTCTTAATAAACTGAGCGCTGCTGCTTGTGCCCTTGGGAAACCATTGCACAGTGGGAAAAGAAGCATTTTTTTATTGTTCTCATTGGGTAAGAAAACAAACCCTTGTCGTCTTGGTTGTAATATTCACAAAGAACAAAAAAACAAAACAACAACAACATGGGCATGACAAAAGAGGCTGTTTCAGCGGCAGACTTTGATAGTGTCATCAGAGCATCGCTTCAGCTTCTGATACTGGATTTACACGCAGCGATATATATGTGAATTTCACTAAATGTGAAAAGTGCTATTAGATACAGCTTCACTTCACGCCTTCTTCAAAAGCCCTCCACCATGTTCTTCATTTGCCAAAAGCATTTTGCTCAATGTGTTCATTGATGCAGAACTCATCACATAAGCTTCGGGGAATTAAGTCACGTAGCCTACTTTTTTATTTCTAGCAGTTCGATTTTTATTTTCTAAACATTTATGAACGGATGGATTTTATTTGAATATTCAGGTTTACATGCTTACTGAAAGTAAGAAAAAATCCCCTCGTTTGTGACTGTTTTAATCTAGATAGTGAAGGTAATAGAAGTGATGGAGAATCGCTAATCTGCATTACACTCACAGATGAGTCTAAATGCTGTTGTTGAGAGTAACCAAAGGGGAGGCTGTCTCATGTGTTTTGATGTAAACCGATATACACTCCATTCCATAAGCATTGCTCAAAACAATAAAGCACTTTGTCTGCAATTTATGGTGCAACGTCTCATCATGTTTTCTGCTCTTTTAAATTGCGTTAATAAGAGTCACGCAGGGAATAGGCTTTCATTTTATGGAAGCTTGATGATTAAAATACATGCCATTGTAGTTTAGCCCAGGCTACTCGGTAAATAAATGATTAAATTGATTAAATATAAAACGCTGTTCAAAATACCTGGCAACATAGAGCAGACAAAAAATAATCTTAACGCAATTGAGAGAGTAGCCTATATATATATAGGTATAATTGGCTGCGGGGGACAGTCTCGAGTCGTTCCCAACTTTTTGCGTGTCCAGGGTTTAGCTAAAGAAACACTGATATTGCATCATTCAACAAAAACATTGGCGTCAAAATGAGAAATGTATTAAGAGTTTAAGCTAAAATTCGCTAAAAAAAAACAAAACAATATATGGCGCAATATATATAGGCTAGCATAAAAGTCAACGCCATATAGCCTCGGCCCTATATTGTTTTTATGCACAGACCTGTTAAAATGATTTGGGCTGCGTGCTCATCTTTTACCAATTCATTCGTAGATAATAAATTGTCTTCTAAGCGTGTTGCTTTGTGTAAATGTTAAATAAAGAAGTCTGGAATGGTAACACCAACCTCATCGGCTAAGAGCACAGACAGTTGAAGGGGTTTCTGTACATATAGAACATTAAAAAAAGTATATATATTAAGTCCGTGAACTCCTCTGGATTATCTAGGAGGTCAGTGATGTGAAAACCATTGTTTAAGAACAGTACATCAGCTTATTGAGTAGACTCAATAGAGTTTGCTCATCTCACCCCCAGGGAAAGTCACAAATTCAGCACACCGCGGAAACAACCTTTTATGTTGATACGGGAAATGTTTATAATACTTAAAACAAATAATAGACTAAATTGGAATATGAGGACGTAAAATCCAGCACTATATGTAATCTGTTATACAATTTTAAAGGGCCAGGTCAAAAGTCACACAGACAGGAGTTCTAAAGCAGTACAAGTTCTAAATACTCGGCCGTTTAGGGTACAGTTCCCTCCGCCCGTACCAACACGATCTCATGACAATGCGTATAAATAGTACGAGTGTGCAATCTCGTAGAATGTATACGCCAAAATGTGTTTTGGCGTGCAAATGGTACGCCGTTTTTGGCGTGCATATGATACGCACTTTATGGCGTGTATATGACACGCTTTTGGGTAGGGTGAGGGTGGGGGTGTGGGGGGTTCGTACATATAATACTCCATAAAGTGCGTATCATATGCACGCCAAAAACGGCGTACCATGTGCACGCCAAAATGAGTTTTGGCGTATACATTCTACGAGATTGCACACTCTACTATTGATACGCATTTTCGTGCCCCGGTTACCTTTAATGAGGTACCTTTTGAGGCCTGTTCCCCAAAGCCATGTTATAGGCTACTTGGCATGTAAAATTTGCCAGGGCACTCATTTACTTCAATGGATCCGTATTCAGTGAAGAGGACTATGATTTATACAGGCTACAAACACAAAATATTTCATGAGACATTCCTTGCTATTTATTTATTTAAATATTTTGTTCTGTCCCAATGCTCAATGTTTTCAATTTGAACTCAATTTAATTTACTCCTGCTGCTCCCTTGATGCATAATCTTTAAATAGCCTACTTACTGACAGTTACCAACAATTGCATGAATTTCACATAAATATCAAAAATCAGATAGATCATATTCTCAATTAACATTGTTCTGTGGAGCTCTATTTCTATTGATGCAACAATTGGAAACTCACCGTGCGTCACTCCTATTTGTTTTGCGTTTTAATTTAAAGTAGCCTGTAGGTAGAACCGTATGCTATAGTCTATTCTATTAGTATAGCCTATTTAAGAATTGGTCTTTCTTTTGGAATTATACTATGAAAAACAAACAACCGTTTACAAAAAGACGACTTCATTGTTTCTTTTTCCTCAAGATAACACAATTATTTCTTCATTTCATCACTATACAGAGTGTGCCTATAACATTTACAATCATGTAGCCTACTTCGGAAACATTTTCTCATAAAAAAGTTAGTTTTATTTTATCATATTTTATAAGGCCTATATTAGGCTATAGTAAAACATGAAAAAGTAAAATCTTTGTTCTCCCAACTTTACCTCAACGATGAAGCAACCGGTATACTTCGCAATTTTAGTTAACCCCAATTTTTTATCATCATCAAAAATAAAGCTATCTCTTTTTACAGAAATTAGCCCATTAACAATCATTATTTAATTCGTTTGACTGGGGTCAGGATCGCTGGGTGTAATTTGTTCATTCCACCTTAAATTCTCTTGTCCTCCCCTTTAAGAGAAAATTCTCCAAACGTTCGCGCCCGAACGAGGGCGCCAATAGCACGTGCAATGACGATACGTTTTCGAGCCTCATTTTTAAGAGCTGTCACTTACGCTTCTGTTCTTTCTTAAACATGTCGATACATCGCCAGTATTTTATCCTTTATGTCCACGCAACTCTTCTATAGTTCACAGCGCAGTTGTTAAAATGATTTTCATTTCTGAACACATTGTTTTATGTGGTAAATTCTACATTCACCTACACCCACCGTTTCGTTTCTTTCTCGGCATCGGCTTTTCCCTCAACAGCTCGCATTCTTACCTGTTTACTCAATAGTAGTAGACTACTTTAGTCGACTTATATTTTGATAAAAACGTGAACATTTGAGCTTATATTAAAAAGTACCTTTTATATAACACATGACCTGGTCACAAATACCGCAGCGAACAGAAAAATATAAGCCTGTACATTTCGAAAGTTTCGTTCTTTGTAGTCCAAAGACACACCATTAAGGTTTATTAAAATAGTGCCTAGTGTCAGCATTAGCCGTTATAACAATGATTTTTTTTAATGATTCAGTATATCTCGCATCGCTGTGATAATGCCTTACAACAAAGCTCTTTTTACAGGAAGAATCAGAATGTAGGCATTCAACTTATCCATGAAGGAGAAACAAGTTATTCACATTTCGAATATCTGCCCAACGAAACACAGACCAAGAGAAATTACCGGAATAAAGGCTATTCTGCCGTAGCCTGCTGTGCGGAAATCGACTTGACCATGTGGCTGCCAATGCAGGCTTGTAGCAGGCTATGGGTTTTCTTTTCTTTTTCTTTTTTCCCCGGATAACTTTTGGCAAACAAAAAAAGTTGTTTTCTGACAATACAGTAATACACCTGCACCAAGCGTTGAAGAGCCAGTCTAAAACCGACGGTTTAAACTGTGCATTTATTTGACTTTTTGCACACACGGGACAGATTACATTTTTCTTGAAAGGCTGTGCTTTCTAAATCTTCATCTTTTTTTTGAAAGAATTGCCTTTAAAATATGCCAATGCCCTACTGGGATTGGTGAAATAATGCACTATATATAGTGATTGTTTTAAAAGATCTGCGCCTTAATTGGTTAAATCCACGTTACATGATTATATAAGTGTACGTTGTATGTATGTAAGTGTGCTTAAACCTCTTTGCAAATGCCTCATGACGTTAAACTTCTAATGTGTGGCCTGTTCAGAATGGTCAAAATTGTAAGGCAGGCTCACAGCAGAATGCATCACTGACCCACAGCACATTTTTCATAAGTGTTATGACGTCACCTAATGGAACAGTTAAGGGAGCTTGTTGTTTTGGATCAGTGACTTGTTTTTACACGTTTTTCTGAAAGAAACGTTGCTTGTGATAGAATTGGGTTTAATGATTTGATTGACTGCAGCCCAAATCACTGATTATATCACTAATATCGCTAATTATTTTGAAACGTGAATTATTGATTAACACTTCAAAGTTAATTGCCCTTGTCTATAGCGATAGAGCTTTAAAAGGCAAGAAATTGTTCTGTTTCCATATCGTTGTAGAAGATCGATAATGATTTTGTTTTGTTTGTTCATAACTTGCAAGGTGAATAAGGCCTATCGTTACGTTCATTTCATACCATTGTTGTAAGACTCATATTTCTGATTTGTTTGACCTTATCACTAGCAATTAGCCTATTTGTTTAGGGGGGAAAAGATCTCATCTTTATCTTCAAGATACATTTGGATGTTTTAAAAATGTTTTTAAGACAAAACCCTTGTCATGAAAATCACTATTTGCAACTTTAAAATAAGCTGGTGATAACTAACAGGAAAACACGAATGATATGGATAAATAATATAATTAGCATGCAGTTAAAAATCAACAACTTTCAAATGGTTTGAGTGGAAATATTTTCTTCAGTCCGTATGAGTTTGATTTTTACCAGGGTGTATAAGCCCTTTCTGATTTTAAGTAGGAAAAACTGAGAGTCTACAAATTTCTAAGGTTCTGAATGAAAGGGATATTTAATATATTTCCTCATTGACTGGGGATTCACGCCATACCTATGTCAGAGGGTGAACATTCATTCATTCATTATTTATTTAACTTGTTAATGGAGAAGCAGGGGGGCTTATTTAGAGTTGTCTTTAGTAATTGCATTCTGTGACTGTTGATAGGGACGCTGTTGAGAATAGAAAAGTCAGATGAATTCTGAGAATGATGATTGCTTATTAAAGACCAGTAGAAAAAAGCCTTAATTGCTTACTCAAATATACCTGTCTCTTACAATGTATATAGTTTTGTCAATATCTGAAACAGAGAAACTATATCTTCTTTTTTTGGAGTTTGTGGGGGGTATCCTTTCAGGATACGCGTTCAGTTTATGCAGATAACAGAGGAATCTCTTGCCAAGAGGCTGACGAGGACCTCAGTCAATCAGAGCTTCTCCTTAAATTACTCTGATAGGTGGTTTAAAATACGTGCTATTAAACCAGCTATCAGAGTAACTAAAGTTTATTACTCCTCCATGTTATATAGCCTATAGTTTTCATGTTTAACAACGTTCTGGAGTAGCCTAACAAGTAATAAGCATTAGAAAAATCGACAGGTCGAACTGGTGTTTTGTGGGATTAACAACATGGTGATGAGTTTTGTGCAGGTCACGTAACAGCATTATTTTCCTCCCACGTCCTGATCCCATTACAAAAGAAGCTTCCATGAGGCCGCTTATCCTGTTGGTCGAACCACTTGTTTAAATATGAGGCGAACGGTTGATAGCTCACTGAAGTATTTGATAGTATGATATTTATTTTTATGCAAAACCCAGTCTTGTAGCTTACTTTGTTAATATTATTATTGTCCACTGTGCGCGTTGCTAAGAATAATTTTGTGATTGCATTGGCAATATAACAACATTTACGGTCTATTGTCAGTTACATTAATCAATGGATTAGTTGTTGTTACACTTTTACAATTTTCAAGTGCGAAAACAATCAAATCATACTTATACATTTATTGCTTAAGGGATCATTTCTCCACAGGTTAGTTATTTTCCAGAGTAGCGATCAACAAGGCTGAGCATAAACTTGTTAGGAGATTGACAAATCTTTTCCAACTGAACAGCCTATCGTGGCCTGTTGAGTTCTGCGAATGAAGCCTCGAAAAGAGCTAGTCAGTGTTTCGATGTGCAAGATCCGTCTAGCTGCATAGTGTGTTCGGCGTGCTATAATTTGTTATTTACCATTTATAATTCATCCGATGTAGGCCTAATTCAACCTTAAACTAGGCTAACCATCTTTTATCTTAACACGGGCTGTGTTTGCATTCGCCTTGCATGGTTAAAGTAGAACATTTAGCCGTTGTCTGCCTAGGCCTACCTGTATACTCTACAGAAATCATGATTTAGACGTGTGTCTGTGTAATACTTTGTGTTAATGTGCATGTCAAAGGATTATTTATCATCATAATTATTATTAAAGTTCTAATGACCACTTTTATAGCAATATAGCCTACATTTCACAAGACGTAGTCCTGCTGCTGTGTCGCTACTGTGTTTGTTTCCATTGTGTGACAGATTTATTGCCTTCAACTGTTTTGGGAAGGACGATTTGCACTGCGGACGAAACAGCTTATCTGTGTATGAAAGCAAACAATACTAGTATATATTTTTCTATTATTTTATTTAAGGCTATGTATTTAGCTGTAAATAATATTTCTTTGGTAATTTTGCTAATTACATAATTTTGTCTTATGGACGTTTTCCAGCCAAAATCTCTGACTAAAATAATGATTCTACACTGAAATACAATATGTGATATAGACATGAAAATCACTGACGTACACTTAAATTCAATTAATTATGCAAAAGCTAAATTGGGTGAATTTAAAAGTATGGTTAATATAAAATATACGTGTCATTTAGAAGGACACCAACCCTTTCGAAACCCCCTTTCCACATATTTACCACAGTCAAACAAGTGGCTACTGCTACTAAACTAGCACGTGATGTCCTATGCACTAATGATCAAATTAACAGTTTAATTTATTAATTAATTAAGAGCAGCAATGCAGTTACGTTCTGGCTAATTGCGCGCCTTTATGGGTCAGTTTAAAATCTTTTTTAAAGGCTTTGTCCTTAATTTCTTCCTTCTGCTCCTCTTCTTTTAATCTTGCTGTCCTTGGAGAAAGGAAGTCACTGAGAAGAAGAAGTTTATCTTGAGTTTATCCTTGCTGATCGTCCAGATACATTATGCTGCCTTTCCCAGTCTCACACACGGATTAGCCAATTATAAAAAAAAACTATGATACCTATGAAAACATGGTATTGTAACCAGATCATGTCTGTTATATAAATCCTCATTTGAAATGTGCTGTTTCTACTCGCTTTTCCTGTTTTCTTTCCCTGATTAAAGTAACCTATGTCCTAAACGCGCTCATGTGTGGTTGTAGGCTTGAGTGCATAGTGTGTATAGCAGGGCACGAGACCATCAGTTTCTAAACCCCTCCCCCACACCAACACTTTTCTTTACAATAAACAACCTATCTTAAAGTTTGATCTTGCTTAAACCGCAATTACCCAACACCTCAAGGGGCAAACAACGGTTGATTATAGTCTACTGAATATGAATGGATTAAAAGCTAAAAATGAACGATCATATCACATCACACTCATTTGTATTTAATGAACAGGTTAACCATAAAAAGAAAAAAGAAAGTGCTTCAAAATCCACCTCACGTTTTCAAGTTTTCATTTCGAGTGCATTTATCCTACACAACAATGGTATACAAAAAACAGGAAAATCACAAAAATAAATATGCATTTTTATAAACAACCACCAGTGACTTCAATTTAAGAAAAAATCATGTCAAAATCTGACCTCAAGTATTTTAGCAAAAGCAGAGCGATAAAAAAAATCAAATACAATGTTTACAGTGAGTCATTTTCCCATTTCTGTTCATTGTGGAGATCATGAAATTCTTTAACTTAATGGGGTTGTGATGCGTGCGCTACATTCTGTTTAATTTGGCTAGTTTTGAATTCATTCCTGTTAAGTTAGGACGACATGGCTATTATGTCAGTCCGCAGTGCACTTTGACACAGAAAGGAGCAAAATGTTCCTTTTATAGGCTCGAGAGAGCAGACATTAAATAGTCGCATTACAAAAATATAGAACTAGGCCTACTATACTTTAATCATTCACCTGTCATAGTAGGCTATCACACTATGGCATATTGGAACATTCAGAAAGCGATGCAATTTCGCTTAATAGGCAACATAGTGTCTACCCCCACTTGCACACTTTAATCAAAACACACGTAATGGGCCGATACTTGTTAAATACCCTTAAAGTCTATTACGCGTTTTCTCAGAATGACGTGAACCCGGTAGCCTCGCGTTAGCCAAATCTGCATAGTTTATGCCTGTTCAGTGATGACTCACATGCTTTGTATTTATTTCGTTTTTTTGTTGTTGTTGGAAATTAGAAAGTGGATTTTTAGCTCCTCTGCAATATAATCAGAAAATTATTAATTTAGTTTCTTGGCTGATCCAATCAAAGATACAATTTGCTTTTAAAGGCCTGTTTCGGAGGCAGTCTGCTTTTGCTGAAGTAAACAAATATGGTACGTCACAGTACATTCATCACAAGGCATTTATATGGGGCAGGGTACTCTAGCAGTGAAACACCAAGTTAACACTTGAATGTTTTTTTAAGGTTACGCTTTCGAGTGCCAAGGTAATCCATATCCTTGGAAAACAGGCCCAGTGAAGTAAAATACAATCAAAACACTATACGAAATGGACAAGGCTTGAGTCAAAGAGAAATAAACATTTACAAGTATACCCTGACCAGAATGTGTGTATATTCCGCTACCGAGGTATTTTTCTTTGATTTCGTCACGTATGTAAAACGATGTTGTTTGCAGTTGTCTGTATGCCTATAGGTCGCTATCGGCAAGTACAATAAGAACGACTAACAAAACCTCTCAAAAGCAAACGAACATACTGGAAACAGCACCACATTAATAATTACAGATTTTAAAAAGGTTTTTGGGTTAACTTGCGATGGCTCTTTTGAGTAAGAAAATCGAAAAATAAAAAACACATCACTAATTCACCTTAATGGGCATTAGCAAAGTGCAATGCATGGTAAATTTGTGCTTTAGCTGTTTCTATACCTTAAGCTATGAATGTGCTATAGAAGGAGATCGATTTGGTGTTTTCCCCTCTAGTACATCGTGCAAAATCAAACAGCTCTTGATTGTCAGTTAGTGGGCCATTGTGTTGGGCCTACCGTGAGAGTTATGGTGTGCTGTGTGTGTGTGTGTGTGTGTGTGTGTGTGTGTGTGTGTGTGTGTGTGTGTGTGTGAACACAACCAGGCGCCAAAAATTGGGGAGCACCCTTAAAATGAATAAATAAGAAGGGTATGGATCATCGGCCTACAGTAATTCAGAAATACAGTATGTAGATGAAGCATAAAGGGAAATACAAAAAAAAATGGCCCAAAATATACCGACAAAGTCAGATGTTTTAAAAACAAAATCAGCATTTTAGTTGACAACAGACCTGACAATCACTATAACGCCATCCTTGTGAGAGATGGTTAACCCTGCCTGCAAAATGAGCCAACGTTTGCTCCATGAGAGTCTAGTCCATCAGGTCACAAACAGCTCCACAATGTAATTTTGAAAGCAACCGTTTTTTTGCTCGCCCAGCTTATTATAAATACCTCCGTATATTCCCGAATCCCAAACCTCGATGAATAGACCAGCCTGTGTTATATGAGGACGGTTTGCGCTACATAACAACAGGCCAGAAACGTATGCATTGAAAACAACAATGAAAACAAAACAACTATACGGGTATCAGTGCTTGTCACAGTTTTAAGACATTTCCCCCGATCTTAAAACAACAGTTCAAGGGATAACAGAGGCTTTCCTGAATTTGTGACTTGGAGGCGGAGGAACAACTGAATGACCGAGCTGCCATCTCCACACTGGGTGAGAATGATGAGGCAGTTGGCTACTTCTTCTTAAAGAGTTCAAAGAGTAAGCGGGACTCAAATCTCCATCGCTGCCAATAACAAGGGACGGCGGAGTGGGAAAATTCGCCATGAATCTGAAGGGCTTTTTCAGAGATGCTACATTGGAGTTCGCTCGTTTGCGTTTGCTCGCGCCTACACAATCTTCATTCGATCCCTCATTGCTAGCGAATTTTCCGGCAGAACGGGGGCTCCGGTCAACTTTCGCAACTGATTTCGCGGATGTCCTTACACTTTCGGATTTCTTACCAAGAAGCATTGCCCTGTAGTTTTTTCTGACCCTTGCACCATTTTTGCATTCCCTTCCTCGGAACAAGGAGTGTTTAAAGTGCTTCTTGATTCCTCGTTACAGGGAGGGTGTTTTTGAACATAGCTCTCGGCGGTTTTGCAGTGGTCAGTTTCCTTAAAATGATTACTGATGCGCTGACCATCCGCATCGTTATCCTTACATTGATATTCCGGGAGATGATTTGCATATTCATATTCGTCAAAGCTGTCCTCGACTTTAATCTTCACGTTGTTGAGTAAAAATGGTGGCGTTTTTACTGCCCTGTTGCCCTCATTGTAAAGGCCTGAGGTACTGATGAGCTCCTCTGCCTCTGTTTTGATAGGTTTTAGAGGTGAAGGCAATTTGAGGGAAGTTTTTGCTTCCCTCTTGGAATTTGCTGCTAATGAAAGATTGCTGTCAGAAGACTTACAAACCGTTATTTCTTTGTCCTGAACACAGTGGGAGATCAAGGCTTGGGAGCATTTGTTTGCCGAACCCGGTATTCTTTGTTGGGGAAACGCCTTGTTCCCATTTGCATTAGGTGTAAGCCCGATATCTTTTATTTTGTCAGTTGTCTTTGGATCACTTGAAAATTCAAGGCGCGATGGTGCTTCAGAGCCCTCATTATCTCTTAAATCTGGGAAACAGGTCTGCACCGGGCAAAACTTCTGCACGTTTGCGGCATCACCATCCCTGTGTGCGTCCCTGGACGACGTGAAGTCCGATTTTTGAGTCTTGCCATTTCTTTCACAATCCAAAGTAGTCGTTACTCCTTGGTTAGTGGGTATGTTCTGCACATTAGGCCTGTAGTGAAAAGTTGGCTGTAAGAGCAGAGGTGCTTTTGTGTTGAGACTTGAGAACCTTGCACGTCTGAAACGAATACTCTGCACTGAAACTTGACTGGATACAGAGCTGGAATCAGACTGAGAGGAGCTCTCTTCATCGCTACTGACATCTGAAGAGTCCGACAGAGAGTCATCCTCCTCCTCCTCATCTGAAGTCCCGGAGTTGCTGGTGGTAGAGAAACTCGACCCGAAATCCGAATCGTTGTTCACCCGTTCTGAAATGGAGCTAGATTCCGTGTCGCTGCTGCAGCTTTCCTGAAAATGTCCAGTATGCCGAGGATCGACGTATAATCCATGCTCGAGGTGATGAAACTGGCTCAAAGATCCGTTGGGAACTTTTGGTTTACAGCACTTCGGGACGAGCAAAACCGGGTGGCTGCGTTTGCTCCTCGACCAGAACTGCCTCACGCAGCTCTCGCGCTTCCTCTTCCTTTTGTAAAGTAGATCTGCGTTGCCTTGGTGCTTTGCCTGCGCTGCAATGGCGGACTGATAGATCAGCGGTTGCCGATTCACAACGTGCCGAAAAAACGTATGTTTCTGATTAAAAGCCACACAGTTGTCAGGTATTTGATCTGTTTCATAGTTTTTAAAGGGTGTAGATGCCGACTTCGTGACCGGCTGAAAGTCACGGGCGAAGGATTTATTGTAAATTTGAGGTAGATTTGAGTGAGTGCGAGGGACAGGGTCCGGTCGAACAGCTTTATTTTTGAATGAAAAAGTCTGTGGAACGCCATGCAAACTCAACCAAACTTTCTCTCTCCAAAAGTCACTTCTGGCAGATGTGCGATTTTTGCCGTCGCCCATTTTTTCCGAGGCATTTTTTGTCTTTTCCCTTCTTTTGTTTGATTTCAATACGCGCTCTGTTTTACATGAAAAGTACAGTGCCTCAACGTCCTCTCTTGAAATCAGAGTGCATTTAGCTGCGTGGAAAGCTATAGAATTTATTGCTTTGAGCTTTCGCAGTTCCTCCAAATCACAGTGATGCTTCTTCACGTTTAAATGGTCCATTCGTTTGTGTACAGTAGTCCGCGGAATATTTTTCAAGAGGTCGGTGAAGACTTGAGAAAGGGCAAACATCTGTTTGCCTTTGATAACCAAATACCCAAGCTTTACACCCTGCATTTCCTCAAAACCGGATTCCAAGTCCCCCATTTTCTTCATTGCATTAATTCCAACATTTAGCGCGACGGATGTCCTTAAAGTAGCTTTAGTGCTGCTTCTTTATTTCAAGGCATTCTGCTGACCGGTGCAGCATGGGCTGTGACATGTCCACACTGCGTGATGAACAAAAAGTTTTAAATAGAAAAATAAAAATGAAATGGCCTGTTTGAATTAAAACAATCAGTCCATTGACCTGAGCACTGCATGATCGATGGAATGTGTGTGATGTTGCCGACAGGCTGGCTGCTGCCTGTCTGAGCTCCTGTATACCTGCGCTCCCTCAGCTCCCTTCCCATTTGGCCATGAGGAAAAGAGGAAGGTGAACTGCACTGCCAGTGAGAAGGATAAAAAGCGAAGAGAGTAGTGAAGGGAAAAGGAGAGGGAGTGAGCGATAGAGAGAGAGAGCAAGAGAGAGAGAGAGTGTGTGTGAGAGAGAGAGAAATAGAGCCTAAAATGCAGCTGCTATTCCCGTTGCTGGTTTAGTCACAAATAAAATGACAGTGGGAACTGTGCAAGGCTGGAGACACCTTCATCAATTAATGCCCCCAAAGTCGTCGCTGATTGGACGTTACTGACAGGTGATGAAATAAAAATGGATATTCCACCCATTGGCACCCCCACCCCCAAGCTAATTACCATACTGTTGTAATCTCACTTCTCTTAAAGCTAATAATTCGCTCGTGATAAGTTCAGTCATTTTGTAAGACTATTGTAACAACTTTGAAAAATTATTAATGCTGACAAACGGGTCTGGCAGCATATATGTGCAGCTAACAAATTAAACATTGTCTGATGTCGTTGTGGCAATTCATTTAGATGCGTTTACCATTTTAAATGTCTTTATACTGCACTCTGAAAAATTGGATGCAGTTATTATTTTTTAATTGTATTTTTCTGTAATCTAATTTCAGCGAGATAAGCATTGTTTAACTCGGACAGAGATAAAACCTTGAATTTGAAGCAAACATTGTTTATTTGCAGTGGCAAGTTAAAAGCCCATGAAAATATCGATGGTTGCATTTTTCCAACCCCAAAGCTCATTTGAATTCAGATGGAAAAAAAGATTAGTAAACAATTGTGTATAGTGGTTTTATTTCTTTGCATATGTAATCAACATACACCACAGTATACATTAACTCAGCTTTTTGTCAATTTGTGTTTGTCATGTGTGTGTGTGTGTGTGTGTGTGTGTGTGTGTGTGTGTGTGTGTGTGTGTGTGTGTGTGTGTGTGTGTGTGTAAGCACGCCCCTTGTGTGTGTGGAATAATAATTTAGCCAGCCTTTGATAAATTGATACATATTTTAAAATCAGATCTTATGTATCAGGATATAGAGAACAATGTAAGAAATGTGCGAGGACAAAAAATAAATAAGAATATTTGTAGGCCTACAGGTAAATGTTTCAAGGTTTCAGTTATTGGTTTGCGAGTGTATGCGAGTTAGAAAGATAGGCTATTATTCATACTATTTTGCGGTCGAACAAAGTCCATCCATTTTTTTTACAGATCAAGCCGGCCTCCATCCCACTTCCTACCAACGTGAAAGAGAAAATAACGGGTCTTCACAAGCAAAGACTTCCCCCTCCCCCGTTTGTGTCAGTGTACAGACATATGCCGTTTTACAATGGCGAGGAAAGAGAATGAACAGGGGGGAAAAGTAATTTAAACTACAATACAGGTTTTTTTGCACACGTTATTTCACCAAAAATGCTTTTGTTAAACTTAAAAGCTGGCAACATTATTATTTCACAAAACTCTTAATTAAAAACATTGTGCAACACTAGACACTTCTGATACAGTATTCAACATTTCCACTGTGTTCATTGTAGAATAACACGGTGCTTCTGTAGATGAATATTATGTTTTCATGGAGTGATGCCATCACGTGCTATCGGAAATGTTTACTTCTCACTTCTGAAGTAGCGATTACCAGCTCTCGCATTCAAGTGCTTTTTTGTTTGATGGAACATTATCCAGGTTTATTCTTTCTTGTTTGTAAAACCTTATTAAACCCGTTGTTCATCAGGAGTTTCGGTCAAATACAGGCTATTGTCGCTGTGTATAAAACATACAATAGCTACACTTCAAATGATTGTTCATGTTTGTAAATATGCACTACTTTAACCTCAAGAACAGGCGATGTATTGGGAAAAAACACTAATAGGCTAAAGAATAGGCTACCAGTCACAGCAGCAATCGTTCACCCCTCCACCATGTTTAAAGTTTATGGCACGCCCATCTCGGAAACTTGGGTATCAAAATTATCCCAGAGCTTCCCAGTGGTACATACGACGTGAGAGAGCGTTCATGTCCAATTTTTAACTAGGAAATATTAGAATAATTCCGATAGGACACGAAGGCAGCATGAGGCGTAAAATGCCTTGCTTTTCATGTGGGTTTAGGGACCCAAGAGCAATCGAAGTTGCTACATTTATGAGTGTTCTAATTACTGGAAACTGTATTTCAATCATTCCAACATTTGAATGCATATGACCTGCCTGCTATCAGTGCCTATAAAAAAAGGAAACAGTCATGATGAGCTATATCATATTGTTTGAACTTTGCTGAGTATCATATAGGCTAGGCCTTTACTGACAGTGCTTTCAGCGTAGACCTACACCATTTTGTTGGAAGTGCTTTTACAGGATATCAATTTTTCATAGTCTATTAGTATAACTACTTAATATTAATTGATTATTGATATAGGCTAGTTTAGGCCTGTTGGATGAAATACTTTTATGGCACACTGAATAGTTAGGATCAATTAAACCATCTGTGCCGTAATTGTATTGCTATTGATGATGAATTGTTAAATGGTATCATTATTGCGTTCGGGCTTACATGGTAATATGCCGTGCACCAGAGAGCTGTATGTGGTGGAAGTGGTTCGTGTTAATCACCACAGCCCATTTAGTGCCAAATTTAACATCGGTAGGCTATACAGAATGTACGCGTTACCACCTCACTCGACGAAGGGGCGGCAACATAAATAGACTCTAGTAGTTCATAAAGATTTTCAAGGGAATATGTCACTCTATACTCCAGGCCACTTTTCCTAGCCGTCGTCCTGTTGATTCAGTGCATTCGGTCTCATGTTAATCCTTCAGCGTTGAGTCCTAGTGCAGTTCCTTAGGTCCTGCTGCAACTGCTTCAATGTTTATATATGCAAATAAGCTATTAAATAACACCGCTTTTAGGATTTTTTTGTAGCCTAAATAAAATGTGTGAAATAAATTTGTGAGTACAAACTTACAAACCAAGAAAATGAAATTACTAAATCTTATGCTATATTGATTTCAGTTACATTTATGCTGCTATATAATTAAAATCTCTCTCCACTCAATAGCAGCTGCAGCTGTTCTGACCAAATTGAACGATGAGACAGTATATCTAATTGTGTTGGACCTGTATTATGTAACATGATTATTTTTCTTGCATATTGGTATTTAAATGTTCTGCAGTCTGGCGCTGTTGATAGTCAATTTTATCCCAACCTCCGCTGAACTCTCTATAACTTTTATCCAAGGGGCACACATTATTTGAAAGACAACACGCAGGTCCTGGTCCTTTGATTCTGAAACCTCACAGCTTGAACAGTCCTCAATTGTGACATGAGTGATAATGATTGATCTTCGACCCAGTGTGCTTCGTCGTGGGTGAAGAGTTGAGGGGTTTGTCTTTAGAAATGTTTTGCTATCCCGTTTCAAGATTTATTTCAAAAGTTGATCACTTTTCGAAATCATCTCATTGATCAAATAATACGCACGACGTTGGGGTTTTGTTAGGCATACTTCTAATGCAATTTACTGGAAACAATACCTACTAGCGCATTCTGAGGAGCATTCTTTGGATATATGTATTTGTTTACACTATGCAGAACATATTATTGTATGGGATACAAATAAATGAATTAAAGCATACATTATACATAACTAATACAAAGCTGAGTTAATCTGACAACAAACCCAAACCCAACAGTTTCATTTTGATCACAAAGACTAGGAACTGCCATGCAGACATCAGTAAGGAAAGTAAGGAAATAAGGGGATGAATTATTTAATAGGCTATTTATATAATGTTGCTAGCCTATTCAAGGTAATGATTTCTAACACCTTTATGTGAATAAATTGACATGTTAAAACTCGCGTTGTATTTATACGCGTGACTTCTTTTATAACCAATAAAATAATTAAATATTTGATCACTTCTTGGGAGATTTGTGAGTTGGACAGGGTGAATCAGGATGGGCCCAGGACCCTCAAACGTGACGGACTCACCGAGTGGGGGTCCGCGTGGGCTACCTCACTACAACGCGCGCGGAGTCTCAAACAGCATGGGAAAGACGTCCGGTGACAAATAAAAATGCGCACTGCAGCCAATTTATCATTAAGTTAAATCTAGTAAATGTGCGCATGCTTTTCTAAGGATTGCGAGCTTAAAGTTTGATGAAGAAGATTCTAACATTAAAGAGCGTGAGAGGTAAGAGGACGTTTGTTCGTCGCGCTTAAGCTAACAAAAGGAGAACAAAGAACACATTTCTTTTGGATGCAAGTTGTTTAATTTTATAGATGAAGCTTAAATGTTTCAGCGATTTCGAATACGTTTTTTTTTTTTTAGAATTTCCCTAATGGCACATTTAAACAACTTTTTGTGACATTTTAGAAAAATGTTTTCTTTGCATTCACGATAAAAGTCTAGGAAGTATAGAGATATCCCTTTAAAGTTAGCACAACCATAACATTGCACAACTTCTCCACTAAATTATTATTGTAGAAATGCTCCTTTCAAGATGATGTAGTAGACTAAATGTTGAGCGACTTTCAATAACATGACGAAAACATCTCGTGGGAGGAATACATTCTAGGAACCTAAATGGGGATAACATATCTCTCTTGCACGTGCACACAGAAAAAAAATCATGACTGCAAGCCCAATGTTTCTGTCGTGTCCATGAAAATCACGAAGCACACTCTAAACACGACTATCTCTAAACAACCCCTGTTTAACTTTTTTTTTAAAGCCATACGTCTTTGAAAGCATTCATTAAAAGTTGTCAGTTTATATGTGTGCCAAAAATGTGAATCGTTCCTTTCCATCAAATACATTCTTCTTTCAGAACGTATGAGTTGGTACATGCAACCTGAATTTTCAGAGTGAGCTGGTTGGGGGTGGGCTGAAATAACCTTTCACCCTGCTGTGTCATATCTGTATGTGTATGTGCCTGCCCCTGAGTTACCCACAAGTCTTTGCGTAAAAGAGAACTCGTATACTGCAGGCAAACCATACCTATCACTTCGACTCCGGATCTAGAGCATCCCTGCTCTTGACAGGAAAAAACACGTCGTCCATTTCACACTCTCTGTTTGACATTCGTTACAGACCTTAACACCGTTACGGAAGATTATTTAAGCGCAAAATGTGAACTTTAATGTGAAAAGAAGCCAACATCACCTATCAGGGTATTTAAAAATTCGAATATTAGATATTCATCAGATTACTCACTGACTTACTGCAGACATAGTAATCATGGGCAAACACTGGTAAATAGCGGATAAATGGGTATGACAAAGCATTAGGCCTTCTTTGTTAATCGCATACGAGGCTGTTGTGGATTCCAAGCAACTCCGCGTAAATAAGCCAGAGGAATATTTATTGGGTCTAGAAAGCTAAGCCTAGATAACAGCAAGAGGCAAACAAAATAATTAAAACATATATATTTTAAAGCAATGCAACTTAACATCTGAAGAATACAAACATAATTGAGTAGCCTATTTCATAACTTTGTCCATTATCAATACACCAAGTCGTTTGTGCTATAGGCTGTGAAGGTATGGCCAAAATGTAATTTATCTGTCAACATCTTTGATACCCAATTAGCTACATTTACGTGGTGTTGTTATTAAAGGATCTCAACATTTCAAACCAAACTCCGACAGTGTGACTCGATCAGGCAGAAGTTCTAACCGTTAACGTCAAAAAGGTCTGAAGCAGGGAAAATCCTAATTCTACAACAGATAAATCATTTTATTTGGTACATTTCATACAAATTAATAACGTGTTTTCGTATTATTATTAATTAAACAATAAACGTCACAATCCACGTGTAGGCTAAAGTCAAATAATTAATGTAATTGAATTTAATATTGTAGCTATACTGTCCGCGGGGGGCAGCCTATTTTCAATGGCATGTGCTACTCAGACTGTGGTGCTACTGCACCAACAAGTATCAGAGTTCTGAGGCAGGTCGAAATAGCTCTTTCAGCGCTATAGGTTTGTCAACCTGTGAACTATTGCCACTTCGGAATTAGCTTGATGGTACACGAAATATGTTAAAATGTTAAATAATGTATTTTAAACTGACCTGGTCAAAAATGAGGGAAGCCGCAGAGGTGCCATTCTTGAGGTTAAGATTAATGTATTCGTGTCATCTATGAAAACAAAAGAAAATAGTCCAATATAATATGTTTTATAACTAATTGATAAATTGAAAAAAATGGGATTTGCCTATTGCGGGAATCTCCTACATAGGCTATACATTTTAAATTGAGAAAAAGTTAAATGTGAGCAAAAAAAATAAAAATAATAATTCATATATTAGCCTTACAGATTTGTGTTTTGTAATAGGGTCCTGTGAATTGTTGGGTCAAGGTCTGTGCTTGGTTTTAAATGAAAGTTTATGTCTGCACTTTTTGGCGCTAAGATTTAAAAACAAGCCCGATACAACTTACCCTTTTCCTATATTAAACGGCACTTTTGTTTTTCATTGTCCTTCAGATATGGGCCTAAGCAGCATGTTTGTCAAGTGTTGACAAACCTCTAAACTTTGCCTTAAGTATAAACCAACAAGGCCAAACCGTTAAAACACCTTAATAGCCTATGTATAAAGCCTTTAGGCAACTAGCCTAGTAATACAGTAGAGTAGGAATATCTAATTTCTTAAGTATATGGGATACAGTACTTATAGGCCTACTGTTTCTAGACGATATTTTAAATTATAAGAATAGCCTAAGTATCTTAAACGAGCATCACTAATTAATTTTGACCGAGGGTCTTTAATTGCTTTTCTTCTAAAGTTTAAAACGTTTACATTAATTAAATAAATACCACGCATAAAGTTTGAAAATAATATAATTATTTAATCATGAATACGTGGGTGTAACCTACTAACGATAAACTGGTACTAATTTTGACATGTTATTTCGCACCATAACAGCATGTGTAACCAGCAGAGGTGGAGTAAGTCGACATGGGCAAGTCACAAGTCTCAAGCAAGTCCAAGTCAAGTCACTGCTTTATGTCAAGCAATTCAAGTCAAGTCGTAGCTTGGGTCAAGCAAGTTACTGCAAGTCATAAAAATGTTTGATGATTTAACTGAATTTATATATTAAAATAAGTTAAAACTACAGTAGGCTAGTTATGGACTATGAAAAAAAATAGCAATATGCTTACTTCTCAAAAGGTGTCCACATACAGCGGAGTTGTTAATACAAAAACTACATAACCTAAAATGTAATTGTAAATGAAATTAGGCCAATATATCGGGTGAGATGTTCTTTGTATTTAAATGTTCTCTCTCTCCTGCTTGTCCAGTACTAGACCAGAATCTGCATCAGAATTCTCACTACAAACCACATTCTTAATTGGAATGTACGCATTACTCTGTAAAGTAACGTCCATTCAGTTCAAAACTTAACTCCTAGATGATTGTAGCGCGAGAAGCGCGGTGCACTGTAGTTCAACCCCGCTCGCGGTAAAATTCAATGGCGTTCGCCGCGTGGATCAAACAGCCCCGAGAGGCCTCTTCTGCTCCGCTGCCTCCCCCGTTCTGCTTTTCTGCGCATGCGCGCACACGCGCCTCCACATCCCGAGAGCCTTCAGTACGGGGTTTGTGTGTTGAGCCAAAAAAATACCGCCTTCAACAACAACGCAACCGAAATATGGCTTTTCATCGAAATGGGACATAAAATACACCTTTCAGGGGAGATAGGGATTCGTGAGACAAATCCCGACCACCTTATTGTCGATCTTTGTGCGCCGCTGATGGTAGATGGTATCCAGCGAGCTGTATCTGGCAGAGGAAGACGACGACTCGGCGAGTAATATGAAGGAGATGATCGGAGGCTGCTGTGTCTGCTCGGATGAGAGAGGCTGGGCCGAAAACCCCCTAGTCTACTGCGACGGTCACGGCTGTAACGTTGCCGTCCACCAAGGTAACTATAAATGACTTGCACTTTTATTTTTATTGAGGGACAAGAGTTATTTGATGCGGATGTTTTGATAAGTTCCCTTCTGTTGTGGTGAGAATTAGCTTAGCATAACATAGCCTAGCTTAGCTTAGCTCAACGAACAGTTGGTATGACCTAAGCTTAACCTCTGCCGCTTATTTGTGTTATTGGAATGACAGTAAGGAAATGTTAAATATTTTAACGGTTAATTTTGAGTGTTTTTAAGGTGTGGTGGTTGTTGTGAAGCAACGGTTCGCCGAAGGCCTGGTGGTGTGCTAATGTTATGCGTTAGCACGAGCGCTACACGGCTGTAACAGCATGTCGCTCATGATTGTTCATTATCTCCACTGTCTCAGGACCAACAACGTGTCAGTCACAGCTTTGGAAACAGAGATGAGTCACATTCAGACAAGCTCTGTAAGTCATTACAGCTAGGCTGATAACACATTTATGGCCAGTCAGCAAAACTGTCAACAAATTCCGGACTCCTAACAGGATCTTGATTGGGTTCCCCATGTGTAGCTATTTGTCTTGTATTATTATAGTTTGTGTGACGCTTAAAGACAAATATTTTGGTTTCAAGAAACATGTCTTTGTAGGAAACTCAGTGGGCACAGACGTGTGGGAAAAAAATAGTTGTGAAAATATGTTTTAGATATAATGTAGAAATCTGATCTGTCATTTTTAAAGACTGACGGACTGTCATTGAATTGAGCGTTTTGACATTGAGATCATGGTGTGTTCGCTTCTATTAAGAAATAGTTTATAATTCATGCATGCAGTGGAAATATTCCATAAACTTTGATTAGCAAGTTTTTGCCTCTACATGCTGCTCAGTTCAGATGTGTTGTGTCCTAGATCTGGTTTCAGAGCTGTCGGTTCTTTCTTCAGCATCTCTTTTGCTCTTTTGGGTAAAGTTGTCGACTTTAGACTTGTAGACAGATGATATTGTTAGTGTTTGGGCAAGCGTCTGATATGCTGACTACTTGTGACATTGATGCAGCAAAACGTTTAGCTTTTTTAGGTTTTGCTTAGTTAGTTTTGCTTGCCTTTGAAAAGTGGAAATGCAAGTTTTTTGCATTTGCGCAGAGTTAACTATAAAACAGAAATTGTAATACTTTTTTTCAGTGAAGAAATAACTTTTTATCCACCAAAAATAAATGGCCAGTAGCTAGCTTTTACTGTTAATACATTTTATATAGCCTATGTGAAATATTAAACAAACATGCAAGACCTTTGTAAGTGGACAAAAAACCTTTCCCTGACCTTGATAGTGAACTTGTAACTTTTTTTGGTCTACTTAGCTTTTCATTCACACTGTTGTTTGTTTGGAACCTAGTTTAGGGTAAGCCAAAAATGACAAAATACTTATGAATGACAATGTTAAGAATAAGACTGTTTTGAGACCAGCAGTGACACAACAACTTCTCACACTCTTTGTTCTGCAAAGTACATTTTGTTTTGTCTGCTCATCAAGATATATTCTTCAAGTGCGTCTAAGCAACAGCATTTCCTGTCAAAAGTCAATGTGTTACAAGTCACGTGGCACGTTACCCACAACTGTGCAAAAATTACCTACGTTTGGCTGATGGCAGGTGTTAATTTCATGCTCCGATGTTGTTGCACTACAAATATATCTCACATTTCTTAAAATATAATTTTTAACACTATCACGTTAATCTCGAAACTTGACAGGAAGAGATAGTAATGTTGTCAGATTTACAGTATTTGGAAGAAAGTCATCTCATCTCATCTGTCCTTCATTCCTGTTGTTTCAGCCTGCTATGGTATTGTCCAAGTCCCCACAGGCCCCTGGTTCTGCAGGAAATGTGAATCACAGGAACGTGCTGCCAGGGTGGTGAGTTTCCTCTTTCCAATCTTTATACAAATCTGTCAGGCTATCTGTTTTGCTGAAGTCCAGGTCTCCTTTCTCATTTTGTATATTGAGGATTTGTTTGCAGTTCCCATTTGACAGATTATATTTATTATTGATAATTTGTACTGGTAATTGTAACTTGTCTTATAGTTTAAGTCAAAAACTTTGGTAGCCAGGTTGAGGGACATTTTAATATAAACGTGGTTGAATGCTAGGCAATAGACATTTATGCCGAGTTCACGCTGACGATTTTAGCCCTGATTTTGACTCAGGTTTTGCGAATTCATAGTAAAACTGGTGCTCATTCACGCGAGTGACAATCACACAGTTTGAATGATCAAAGACGCGTTCTAAGAGAATTGCTGGGGAGTCGCTGATGTCCGTTAGATATTTGGCATGCTAAATATCTGGACCTGTCGGCAATTCAAAATCCTGCTGTGCGAAATGTTTTCTGACTGAAAATTACATTGGCGATGACCTACAGTAAATGAGAGAGCCAGATACAGGGCAGCGGGAAGATCGGGGAGAAGTTATAGATGACAATATCAGTATTTTAATAGATATATTTACAATTATATCAAACAGAAACAAAGCACAAACATTTTCTTGACCAGCCGCAACACCAGCACATTTCAAAGTTATTTCTTTACCTCCACACTCTTATTTCAGAACACAAACCTTGCTCCCTGCGTTTCCCCTACCATTTCCTCCTCCATAATCTCAGACAATTTAGATCGCAAGTTTCTTGTGGGCTAGAATTTTTAATAACTCCACTCTCGCGCGAGAATTATGGTCTGACGCACGTGTGATCTTGCATGTGTCACGTCTCGCGTGTGTTTGGTGGTTAAAAGTAGTTTGCGGACTTGACAGAGTTGTCGGCAATTCTTGTAAAGTCATGCACTGTGAAACATGCTGTCGCGTGATCCGTTGTGCAGTGAACACAGCAGCAACTGAATGCTACCCCAGAAAGTCGTGCAGTGTGAAAAGAACTGTGATCTGATTACTTTGAAAATTGAGCAGTGTGAACTTGGCATTAGGCATCCAGTGTTATTCCCAAAGATCAGACAGTGCATTTAAGATCAGGGTATGCATGGGACAAATGTCAATTTAGAATTCGATTTTGACTTCCAATGATTATGAAAATGCGATAATCAAGATAAAACAATTATTGTGCCTCCATTCTGTCCCTTTCTAGTGTTGCGCTTCGTAATGTGACTTTCATAAAATGGGATGTGCTTTTAAAAAAGTTTTATTACAAGCTTGAAAGAAACCTTTAGCTGTTTCTCAGCTTTCTGTGGCCGTGCTCCGTCACGGAGCAGAACACTGGCAAGCAAAGTGAACTTTGAGCTTCGGGTGCATGCCTTAAAGTAAACCCAGATAAACTGGTGGGAGAAAATAGAATTGTGTATCAGTATATTAGACTTGTGTGCAGGAGGTCTTAAAGTGACAGCAGCCTAACATACCTGGAACTGTCTGTGTCATTAATGTTAATCGAACAAAAAAAGAAAGAGAAAATGACTTGTTGCTCTTGACTGAATTATTTTTTTGTAGTTTAAATAAGAACCAAAGCAAGTTCATTTCTTACAGTAAAGACTATTGTTTTATTTTACATTTGATTATTCTGTATTAGGCTGTTAGCTAAATACTTATAGACTTGCTTGAAAAATGAAAGCACTGTTTCATTTGTATCTTTTTTTCTATTCCATTTGTCCTATTGTTTGTAATTTGCTTTTTTATTGTATTACTGACTGTTCAATAATTTAAGGACTTTTTTACTTGCATAAGTTAGCCTAGAATTTAGAGCTGCACGAAATTGAGAATCACATTTTTTGGGGTTTAAAATGATCACGATTAATGAATTTGTATTATTTGAATCAGCATTTTTGAACGAATTTCTTGAAGAATGAATGATTCAATGACTCACTCATTATGGGTGCTTCTCCAACGGAAGGCTGTGTCCTATAAAGACTGCATATCTCGGCTGCCACATCATCAAGTACCGCTCAATTTGTCAGTCAAAATGTCTCAATTTGAATTATCCTTGGAAGGCAGCTTTCATTGTGTCGTTTATTCAGCTCATTCTGAAGGATGCATCGAGTGTATCCTTCGCGCCCTTCAATCACCCACAATATATATTTTGTAAACTTGTGTACTTACATTATCCCAAATGTTTCCAAGAATGTTTAAATCCAGAGAAATAAGCAATTTTAACCAGGACACAGACACCAATCAATGACATCATACCCACGTTACTCTCGATTTCCGGTGTGTTTTGTAGAAACAACCAAAATTAATTGCATGCCATTTAGCAACACAAGTCATCTAGCATTTATTAATGTGATATTCTAATATTGATCTAGCTTACTGCAGTGCGCAAACATCCAGATTAACGGTATAGCATCATTGTCAACACACTCAAAATGTATCAAATATGATAAAACAGTGTTGCATTACCCCACATCCACTTGACCGGAAGAAGTGGAAATCGAGGGTAACGCAGGTATGATGTCATTGATAGGCAACGCACGGACACAGTCCATGTCCTGGTTACAATTGTCAACAAAAATATATAACATTGTTCTAGTGGTTTTTGGGTATTTTGATCCAAAAAATCTTACATATTGTGCCTTTAAATACATTTATTATTAATACAAAGTATTTTTTCCAAAGTTACGTTTTAATAGTATTTTTGTGCCATGATCATGGTGTGACAAAGCCATGTGCATAGACCGCCTCAATCTAGCGTTTAATGCTGAGAAGTAGTCTATCCTAAGAAGCCTCTAAGAAGGACTGGTATAGTAAGGACACCGCCTCACTAAGATACAGCCTTCCGTTTGAGACGCACCAAAAGCCTTCACTTGTTTCATTACTGGATGAATTAATGTTTTTGAACAAATCTTTTAAATGAATGATTCAATGTCACATTTCAAGCCATGATGTAATTGATACAATCTTTATCTGAAGTGCCAAGTTCAAGCATTGTTTATATCCGAAACTATAAACTTATATCCCAGTACTTTTGTCATAAATTGAATTATTGTAAGACAGGAATAATGATACTGTGTGGTTGACTGTTTATGAAGCTGTTTCACACCTGTGACTTTTCCTCTGTCTGGGTCAGCCGATTTGAAAGTTTGCTGTTATCATACTTGTCAAAGAGATAAAAGAAAGAGCAGAATCATTTTCATTTAGGAATACGATCATGTATGTGTTGAACCGTGCAGCACTGTGACGCGTCCTATGTTTCATATCATATCTTTAGATTCATATAAATATTTTTATATTTTATTTATTTGTGCATTCATATGTTCTACAGTTCAGTAGTTAAAAAGCAGGTTGTCTATGCATAAACTCAGAGACTGCCGTTTCTCTGTTGTTTTTTGTTTTAAATCGGTGTCTGGAAGTGGGCTAAAACACTTAACCTTAAATCACATATGTGAACAGTAAACATGGGTTGTATGTATATAAAAACTGTATGACTTAGCGGGATTCTTAGGCCTGTATGTATAACAGACGTTATCAGACTCAATAATGTGGTATTAGACTAAACATTTGTTGACTTGACTGAATAGTAAGAGGTGATATCTGAATTGTACAAAAAGCTTCTGTATGGCTTAGACATTGCTTGAGAGTTCATATTTCTCTTAGTGTATTAATTGAATCACTGTTGGCTATTTGTGATTTGTATTTGTCATGTAGTAATATAGTGATTACTTGCAAATAAGAAGTCTGCTTTGTTTACCGTATTTCTGCTTTTTTTTTCTTTTATACATTTTCACATAATAAAAGTAGAATAATTTGAAACATCAGAAAAACTGATGAATACGTCTCCAAGACCATGGTTAATATTCAACATCCATGTATTATGTATTGTATTCAATGATAGTGTCCAAAGTAATGACCCCTTTTCAAAACATGCAGTAGCTTAAAATAAATGTAATAGTATTTATAAATAGAAGATGTTGGTTGGGGTAAAGGAAACATAAATGGTTGGGATAGGCAAAGCTGTGTTGGCAGTTAAAACGATTTGATTGTTGTTCATGTGACTTGTGTGAGCTGTCAGGAAGGCATGAAACCTAAGTGGCAGTTTAGAGCAGACAAATAATGGTTCGCAAGAAGGGGAAACCTGTCACGCAAACCATTGTGTGGGCATTTTTGTTGAAAGATCTGATTTCATGGCAAACGAGGGATCCCACACAACACCTTTAATGAGGTTAAAGACATTATCCAACTGCTCTTATTCTGAAAAAGAACAGGATCCCCCCCCCATATTTTTATCTACAGGTTTGTCATGTAGTAATTTTGTGGCCTTTTTGTCACTTCTAACCAATCCAAACCCAAAGATTTGTGAAAATCATAGCTTGCACTTAGGGTTGGGAATCCAATTCTGGAATCTAATCATTTAAGGTCAGGAATCAGGTACTTATTAAAAAAATAATTTAGATTCTTCTTATCGATCACTTTGTGTGCATCTTAATGTGATGTTGAACCATTCAAGCACTAGACCTGTGCATTGTTTTCTGGGATACACACCAAAGTGTGCCTACATAAATGATTTAATGTGTTTTTAAAACCATATACTTGTGCACTGTTTTCTGTGCTGTGCACACATTCAAAACGTGCACACAGAAAGCCTCCTCTCTAGATATCGACCGATATTGGGTTTTTTTGTGCCGATACCGTTTTTTAAAAAACATTTTATCAGCCTTAGCCAATGACCGATACGGGCTGCCGATATTTGGAGCCGATACTGCTTTTGCTCCCTCAATTTACATCATAAAAATGACACAATGCTCATGATGATAACAATGTCAATTTAAAAAAGGAACATTTCTTGTACTAAACATTTAACAAATAGTAAAAACAGACGAGGTAGAACAAGTAAAAAGTGTTCAGTGCTGAAAATAAATTCTGAAAATAAATATTTAAGCATAATTAAAATAATTACACTATTGCACACAGTAGCAACAAGCAAGCAGCATAATAAAGTGCACCCTGACTGTACCATACTTAATTTTAAAACTCTTTACAACCTAGTCATTTAACGCTTAGGTGCACTTAACTTAATCTCCTGTAGAGCAACATCAGCGGTAATTCAGGATAAAATCTCCCAATGCTCCTGTGAAACTTCGGTCTTCCGACCTTTTACCATTGTGTCAATTCTTAATTGATTTTGATTAATATGCGTGAGGGAGGGAGAGCAAGACCGTTTGAAGACAGTGAGAGTGCGCTCGCGGCCGGAGGAGGGGCTCTTTCTGCTCGTTCTCTCAGTAAATGCGACCTGTCACAAGCACAGCAGTCAGTCTCTATATCACTCACCGATCAAATAAGGCTTTAGCGAGAGAAATTTGCTTTGGGGCCGCCAAAAAATGCAATATGTGGTGGCCGGTGTTGATTCTGTGGCGCACCACCGCAACTTAGTCTGTGTGTGGGAAACACTGGAGAGACACACACCACACGCGTCCAACCTCAGCCAGGTGGTCGCTGAATTAAACTCTCACAAATACCACGGAACAACGTCGGCATTACTTAATCAGATAGCCTACAACTTAGCTATTTGCAGCTCTCTAAATACAGTGGCTGGCAGTTTTATAGACGAGGCATTCAGCATTTGCGTTTTCCATTAGGATGCACAAAATTGCTTAGCTATAGTTGCAAGCACATATAGAGCAACGTGTTTCCACTCAAAAAGTGTATGGCAATATTTCTAAGGCAAACAGTTAAAAGATGCTTTGAAAGTTTAAAACTTACCGCTGTCTTGAAGAGAAGATTCCAGCACTCTGCTAGTGGAGGAGGGGCAGTACATGAACTGCACGTCTCCAGCAGCACAGAGCTGCCTGTCTGTAAATAATGGCGGGGAAAAAATATCACAGCAGCAGCCTTGTATCTGCCGATGCTGGTAAAAAACGCAAATATCGGCCCGATATATCGGCCGGCACTACTCCTCATACTGTATGGTGCGCGGTACTGAATTCTCCTCCGCGTTTTTTCACTTAAACACACAAATATGTCAATGTTCTCGTAAACAGAGTTGGTTATCTCTTAAGTGAACTTAACAGTTGACAAAGAAAACGCATGTGTAACATTATATTGGATCTGTGCAGTACTTAAAGTGACAGCAGCCTAATATTCCTGTTGTCGCTGTCACTATATCAAACAACAAAAGTCTAAGCTGGTTTGACTAACTTTTGTAGCTATATTTCTAATGTATATTTTATTCATAAAGTGCAGGGTTATGTTACATTTAATTAGTTTCTGTACCTGAAAATCTTAAAACACCATATTTCAATCATCTTTCTTCAGTTGTATTTATTTGCAATTGCTAGACTAATTGCTAAATTACTGAGTATTCACTTGTCTTTAATAATGCTTGAAATTTATATTAGTTAAAATGTAAACAAGTTCATTAAAATTCAAACGATACCCAACCCTACTTGTTCTATCAGAAAGATTTCTTGCTGGAGCATTTTTAAAACTTGCAGCCTTTTTTGTAATCCCAAAGCATAATTATGAAACCAAATTTCTGCATTTGTCCTCATTCCTCCACTTACTAAAAATGAGCCCATTTTTTTCCCCCATTTGTGCCCTGCTCTGCCACTTCCCAAAGATTAAAGGGTGGAGGGGGAGAAAGCCGAGCTGGCACATCCCTGAAGGAGGAGGACTGTCCACCACCTGTAACAAAGAGGAGGAGGACAGCAGACTGAGCAGAAGCTTAAAAACTTTGAACATAGTGGTATGTGGCAAATAACGGCATGGTTCCAAGCACAATGTTATGCCCCAATATCTAACCCTGTTCAAGGTTTTAAAGATGAGTGAAATGTCATAGTGTATATGCATGATATGCTGTGTAATAGGCCATGTGTCAGTGCCATTTTTTTAGGACACTTTCAACCATCTCTCTTGTTTTTGTTCCTCAAAAAGGGTAGTAACTGTCTTTATTAGATCTTTCATCTTATATTCCGAGGGTTTCTTCTTCTTGTCCTGTCATTTGTTTCAGAAAACGGTTATCTAAGCCAGTTTTTATCCTATAGCAGAGCATATCCTATTTTATCCTTGAATATTGAAGCAGCTCTTCAGGGTTGCAGCAGTGGATGTTTTCCAGCTCCAGTGAATTATCTAAGGCTCTTGTCTACAGTTTCATTGATCAGTTTTGCCAAGATGCTGTGTTCTCTAGTTTCAAGGAAGAAAATGATGTCTAACCTCTAAACTCTGCTTTAGTTTGATGTCCATGTCAGAAGTAGAGTTCCTGAAAGCCCTCAGAGCTGTGTCTGGCCTGCAGATGGTTGGGTGGAGTGTGGGTTCATGTTATTTCTCCTCTTTTCGCAGAGGTGTGAGCTGTGTCCCCACAAAGACGGAGCACTGAAGCGAACAGATAATGGAGGTAGGACATCTAACTTCATGCTGACTGTTTTTACTTTGCACTTGCTGAGGAAAAACCATCACCAGTATTAGGCCTAATCTACATCTCTCATTGGCAAGAACAAACTGAAGTTGCTCAGTAGTTAAATATAGGCCAGTAGCATAAAATAAGTTTTTGATGGTTGAGTGTTTGAGGCAAAATGAAATCTATTGGGTTAACAGTGGGATTTACTATTATCTCCAATTCAAAAAGAAAATTTTGTTGTTATAAAATGGGGAGAGTCTGCCCAGTATTATTGTGAGGTTATAAAATGATGTGAAGCTTTTGAGAGGAATATAAGCGCTGATGAGGATGAAGCCTTTCTATTTTGACGCTTCTAATGAAAGTCGATGTAAAAAACAAAAATGTAGGGAATTGATTATCTCTTCTATGGAATATTTCACTAATATCCTCTGGCAGTTTTAATTATCACCGAAATGCTGCTGTCAAAAAGATATAATGCTGTATCTCATCAATAAGCTGTTAATTAGTCTCATGTATTTTCATATGTCTCACCTCAAAATAAATACATTTGGATTTCAGGGAAATTTTACAATGAATAATATTTTTTTCTTTTACCATCTAAACTGCTTTTGAATAAACAGAGTTTGACGTAGTCGTGGATTTTTTTGGGAACATAAGGCAGATTTTATCTGCTTATTCTTTCAGAATAATTGAGCAAAGGGAGTTAGGAAGTGTGTGTGTTTGTCTCTCACCTTGTTTTTATGGGTGGGCGGTCTCAGCGGGGTCATTGTGAGGCTGAGAGGGAAGACTCTTCTTCAAGCTCCGGGTTCACGGCAAGGGCAGCTCAGAGACTGTAAACATGGCATGGGACACAGCTGCGGGACCATACCCCATCTTTAGGGGTGGTGAGCTGTTTAACGGCCATGAGGGAAACATCATTGCCCCAGGCTTATGGTTTAGCGGTTTCAGACCATGTAATCTCTTTTTTTTTGGCATGAATTTGTAAAGCCTTTTGAAATTCTTTGAGATAAGCATTCCAAGTTTTGCAGTAGGAGTAAAGAATTCTAAAACATAAATTTCAGAAAGAGCTTGTCCGAACCAGCAGTAATCTCACAAGTGAGATTTAGGTGTTCACAATTTGCGTTAGAGAAATCTGTACATTTCGGCCAACTGAGGAGTAAAACTCCATAGCACTGACCTCCTCGTTCCCCAGACCAGCACATGGAGTGTTTTTTTACAGGTGTTGCTACTGTTAAGCAAACACAAGAATAAGCAATGGCATATACCTGACCTAACAACATGTTGAAACGCATGCAAGGAAAATAAAAACTGTAAAACTGAAATGTTCATAGACCCTTTTTGCCTCCCTGCTAGAGCCTTTCAGTTTTTACTGTTGCTTTAGTCAGAAATATTTAATTCTGTCTAACTGTTGAATCTGAAGATCAAGATTATTTGAGTACTTTATGCTCAGCTAAAGACGTCTTTGGCAAATCATTCTCTTTTTAAATGTGCCACCATTCTCTTTGAGGGGTTTAGAAGTTCTTTGGGGTGTGCTTGGGTTTTATTGCCTGGTTTTATAGGCTTCTGCTGGATTCTTGGAGGGACTTCAAAACAACAAAACCCACCTCCCTGTCCCTTTAGGCTGGGGTCAAAGACAGTTCATGAGTTCACCTTTAAGTTTAGGCCTGTTATTGTGCCCTTACGCTGGATAAACAGAACTCATTTGCTCATTTCTTTTTGGTAAATTTTATCTTCATATCAGTCACATCTGCTCTACTTTCACAAACATATTGCACAATATGGTGATTAAATCTAAATCACCTCAGTTTAGGGGTTTTGTGGTTAAAAGACAGCTAATATGGGTAAAAAGTTTAGTAGTAGTCTGAATAGATATAATATTTGTGTAGTGTGCTTGTGGCTGACACCCTATGGTTCAACACTTGGTCTAGACGCTAGGCAGGAGAGAATATGCCTCTGCCTCTTCCAGTCGTGGGTGTTTTGTCTTTGCGGTCACACTCAGCCCACATGCTTTAATAAGTGTTTTTCACACTGTGGAGGAAGCCAGGCGTGCCCCATAGGCATGACTGTAAGCAAACAAATGAACAAAGACAGAAAATGTTTGTGACAGTCAGCAGACAAACATATTCAATATTTCAATATACGTGCTTCCTTCATGGCATTATCCATATTTTTAACCATCGTATTTTTGTTATTAACAATAATTAAAGGTAAATTTAATGTTAAGAAAAAAGTTTTTTTTAGTTTTCTAATAAAAATGATTTGATTGTATTGAATTGATTTTACACACTTTTCACACAAGTTCCCGTAGAAATAAAGGAATACTTTAATCTTAGCCGTTTTATTATAACATCTTCTGATCATATATCGTGTCTTGTTTAGGTTGGGCCCATGTGGTTTGTGCTCTTTACATCCCAGAAGTGGAGTTCGCTAATGTATCCACCATGGAGCCTATTGTGCTTCAGTCTGTCCCCCATGAACGTTATAACAAGGTAAGTTCCCTAACCTTTGAAAGACAAACGCTGATAGTCTGCATATCAATTGAAAAGCAAAGGCTCAACATAAGAGCCTCATAAATCAGCTCAACAATGTAAACAGTATGCGTGTAAGGAGTTTAGGTCTATACTGTGAATGTGTTTTCTTAAGGGACCAAGTGCTACATTTATCAATCTTGTATAAACATAGAATGTTGCCATTAATTATACTCCAAAGCTGAATGAATGAAAACTGAGATCCATGTTATGGGAATTTACACTTGCGGTCTGAAATGAAAAGAACCAACTACTTATTTGTCAATTTCCTAATCCATCATGGAAAATTTTAAATTATAATGGAAAAAGTATAAAAGTCTTTATATATAAAAATATTTACTATTTTTGTTTAATCATTAGTAACCAGTAAACTCAAATTGCTTCTCCACAATATTAGAAAAAGCTGACATTGTGATATTTAGTTTTTCTACGATTTATTAAATATTGCAATATGAAAACAGTTTCACCAGATGAATAGCTCGGTTTGAAAAGAGTTAACCATTCTAGAATTTTGTAGGGGAATGAAAGTATGCAATAAGGTGTATATTGAATTTGGTATTTTAATATCACTGTCTTACTGCATTAATGCTGACTATGAACCTGGTAAAAATGACTGGCGGGCAATGGAGGAAAGCCTTGTTTTGCCCTCCAGGTGGGCATTCCTATAAGCATGTGACGAACTATGGATAGAACAAATATACAAATGAAATGTGCCTATTTTTGTTAGGGTTGGGGAAAAAAATTTGATTATTAGATGTATCGAGATGCAGATGTGGACAATTCTGAATCGATTCACAAATGTCAAAATAATCTATTTTCTAAATGTTGATGAACGTAATGTTGACGGAACGCAAAAGGCGCATCTCTGAAGCGCGGCCTGGACCGTCTATAGCTTGACATGACAGACGCATGATGGCTTACGCCGGTTTCACACTGCACGTGCAAGCAGTGCAGTGGCAGCACGGAAGCTGTGCGTATGGAGAGCGAGAGCAGCGCGCGTCCGTTGTGCTTTCACACTGCCAGCGTTTGTCTCGCGCAGCTGAACCACGCCTTGTGTATTGCAAATACAGACGAATATTGTATGATCTCCATTCTCATGCTTTGATTTATGATGATTTATCTGCTACAAATGCGACCGTTTTCCCCTTTGTCCCAAACACAAATGCATACAACATGCTGTATATAGGTAGTGATCAGATGTTCATTTCATAAAAGTTGCTTTTGATTGTGGTATACAGCAAAAAAAAAAATTGTCTGTGCTCAGGATTTAGTCATAAGTCTTAGAGCAAGTGTATAATAGCACCTGTATGTTACTAGTTATTCAGAATCTGCTGAAGTCCACAAGCATTAGTTTTGTATGAGAGCTGCTGGTACAGAATTCTATATTTTTGTATAAAAGCTGTGATTTTGGTACAGCAAAATGTTTATTACATTTTTTTGTCTGAAGGATTTTATTGCTCATTGCACATAACAGGAGGGTTTTGGTTATTACTTTGTTATTGATTCAGAATATGCTGAAGTCTATTAATTTACTACAAGTATGCTGCTACAGACACTTTTCCTGTTGGTTAATCACTTCCATTTGTTTTATTAATAAAATATATTGGAAGTTAATTCATTATGGGTCATTACAAATACTTAGCTTTAAAAGTACCAAGTGTGAAAAAAGAAAATCTGTATAGAAAAAAAAGATGCATCGATAATCGTTTTATCATCGCATCACAGCCCTCTGAATCCTAATCGGATCGTGAGGTGCTTAGAGATTCCCACCCCTAATGTTTGTAAGGTAAGTATAATAGTATTTAGGTACAGAAATTTAATATGCAAATGTAAAATAACACTTCTTCATCTTCACTGTATAAATTAAGTACAATTAATGTAGAAAAAAGGAAATCCAAGGCAGTCTTCTTAAAATTTCCTTTTTTCTACAATCATTTGAGTTTCCGACTCCAAAGAGCACCTTTAAACATCTGACTGAAATCCCTGAGCACCCTGGACTTTTTTGTCTTTCTAAGTATAATTAATCTTTATAAAATAAACAAAAGTGATTTTTCTTTGTATTGTGTTGTTTTTTTAACATTAATGACTGTGCTATATTAGGCTGCTGTCACTTTAAGAGCTAATGCACATATCCATATGATATGCGTCCGTTTTCTTTCTCAATTGTTTTGCGCGATGCAATATTTGTGTTTCAAATTATACTTCGTGCAGCACTAACTGCAAAGTCCAAATGTTTATACGTTAGCTAAACTTTTGCTCAACCGTGAGGGTAAAGAAAACAATGTTAGATCAAGTGCTAATGGGATATGCCGTCATGACATTCTTTCATTTTTCATTTGAAAACCTAATTACTTTTGTTTTCTATGGGTGCCCTTCAATGCAGTAGATAAGTAAAATACAATCAGTTAGTGTTATATGATTTGGATTCAATACTGTGTCTGATGACTCGCAGGACTAAGGAGCCAAGTTTAATCTCATGCTTGAAATAGTGGGTTTAAAATCTGGGATAAAATAGATTCAGCTCTGTTGGTAATTGAGTCCTCACTGTGAGCCAATTTAAAATGGCATGGTTATCACTTGCTTAATAATCGAGGCGCTGGGAAGGGCGGCTTTTGAGAGACTTGTTAAATTGGTAGAGCCTTCACGCTAAACAAGCTGTGGGCCGTGCAGCAATGCATTATATACCATAATAACTGCTTTCTATATGTGAGGAATCACTTTGGTGACTGTTATTTCTTTCTAGACGTGCTACATCTGTGAAGAACAGGGCCGTGAGAGCAAAGCTGCTACTGGAGCCTGCATGACATGCAACAAACATGGCTGCCGACAGGCCTTTCATGTCACATGGTGAGTTGCAGAGCCCTAATGTTCCAGCTAAATGTCCTCATAAGCATGTTAATATCCTTAATTATGCCACGTGTTAAATGGATAAGAATAGCAACGTTAACTACAAACTTCCCTTTAATCGAATGAAATCACTTTAACTGTATAACAAATAGTTGAAATACAACTATATTTTTTATCTTTTTAAAGCTGCTTTGTCTTTTGTCTTTGAATGTAGTGCCCAACTTGCTGGGTTGTTGTGTGAAGAACAGGGCTCAGATGCTGATAATGTGAAATACTGTGGATACTGCAAGTACCATTACAGCAAACTGGTAAGAATCTGCATGTTCTAAACCATACTGTACTAACTATAACACCCTGACACACAGCACCGTTGCTGCGAATCCCACAGCATTTATGCCTTTAGTCACTGACATTACAGATATTCTGTCATTTTGAATTAAGGCATTATTGACTTCTAGGCTGAGTATAAATAAAAAAAAGTTGCAGTACTGGGAATTAGGCTTGCTGCGATAGTGTTGTAACACCGGTTACATCACTTGCCCACTGCGGCACCACCCCCACTGTCGTTTAGATATTTCTTTTTATTGTAAAAAAAATGATTTAGTTACAGACACAACAATTGAAAACTGCATGCGTCTGCTCAATTTAGCTTGAGCTGACTGAGAGTTGCAGCAGGAGACAGATTTCATTTATTAGTATGGTGTATTCCATGCTTATTCATTTTGTTAATAAAGTAGTATTTTAGTTCTGTTTATAAAAGATCTACAGGTCCTTCAAAAAAATTAGCATATTGTGATAAAAGTTCATTATTTTCCATAATGTAATGATAAAATTAAACTTTCATATATTTTAGATTCATTGCACACCAACTGAAATATTTCAGGTCTTTTATTGTTTTAATACTGATGATTTTGGCATAAAGCTCATGAAAACCCAAAATTCCTATCTCAAAAAATTTGCATATCATGAAAAGGTTCTCTAAACGAGCTATTAACCTAATCATCTGAATCAACTAATTAACTGTAAACACCTGCAAAAGATTCCTGAGGCTTTTAAAAACTCCCAGCCTGGTTCATTACTCAAAATCGCAATCATGGGTAAGACTGCCGACCTGACTGCTGTCCAGAAGGCCATCATTGACACCCTTAAGCGAGAGGGTAAGACACAGAAAGAAATTTCTGAACGAATAGACTGTTCCCACAGTGCTGTATCAAGCCACCTCAATGGGAAGTCTGTGGGAAGGAAAAAGTGTGGCAAAAAACGCTGCACAAAGAGAAGAGGTGACCGGACCCTGAGGAAGATTGTGGAGAAGGCCCGATTCCAGACCTTGGGGGTCCTGCAGAAGCAGTGGACTGAGTCTGGAGTAGAAACATCCAGAGCCACCGTGCACAGGCGTGTGCAGGAAATGGGCTACAGGTGCCGCATTCCCCAGGTCAAGCCACTTTTGAACCAGAAACAGCGGCAGACGTGCCTGACCTGGGCTACAGAGAAGCAGCACTGGACTGTCGCTCAAATTTTGCATGTCATTCGGAAATCAAGGTGACAGAGTCTGGAGGAAGACTGGGGAGAAGGAAATGCCAAAATGCCTGAAGTCCAGTGTCAAGTACCCACAGTCAGTGATGGCCCGGGTGCCATGTCAGCTGCTGGTGTTGGTCCACTGTGTTTTATCAAGGGCAGGGTCAATGCAGCTAGCTATCAGGAGATTTTGGAGCACTTCATGCTTCCATCTGCTGAAAAGCTTTATGGAGATGAAGATTTCGTTTTTCAGCACGACCTGGCACCTGCTCACAGTGCCAAAACCACTGGTAAATGGTTTACTGACCATGGTATTACTGTGCTCAATTGGCCTGCCAACTCTCCTGACCTGAACCCCATAGAGAATCTGTGGGATGTTGTGAAGAGAAAAAATGACGCAAGACCCAACACTCTGGATGAGCTTAAGGCCGCCATCGAAGCATCCTGGGCCTCCATAACACCTCAGCAGTGCCACAGGCTGATTGCCTCCATGCCACGCCGCATTGAAGCAGTCATTTCTGCAAAAGGATTCCCGACCAAGTATTGAGTGCATAACTGAACATAATTATTTGAAGGTTGACTTTTTTTGTATTAAAAACACTTTTCTTTTATTGGTCGGATGAAATATGCTAATTTTTTGAGATACGACTTTTGGGTTTTCATGAGCTGTATGCCAAAATCATCAATATTAAAACAATAAAAGACCTGAAATATTTCAGTTGGTGTGCAATGAATCGAAAATATATGAAAGAGTTAAATTTTTATCATTACATTATGGAAAATAATAAACTTTTATCACAATATGCTAATTTTTTGAGAAGGACCTGTATAATTAATATAAGCGAGTTTGTCATTGTAGTGTTTTATTATTGATGGATTATTATTTATTAGTGATAGAATCTATCGCTATTTTCACTTATTGTAAATAGCATCTATCACTTTGTAAAAATAGCAGTATTTTCTTTGCAAGAAGTGTAAATAGTAGTTAGACACACTTATAAATGGTGGCAGTTACGATTTGCTCCTCAGTGTTGTTGTACATGTAACGGTATGCAATAATAACAGAGTTTAACATATTATATTAATTATTAAATGGATGTGGCCTATTTGGGACAATAAAGCCCTCCTTACACTTACCCCAGCCCTAACCGATAAACACTTATTATTATACATGTTAGACTTTCTTTTTTTTTTTCTTTCACTTTTCTAATATTTTCTAAATAAATGCCTTTCCGATCTATGTGATGGCAAAAGGCGGATTCGAACATGAGTTGATTTCCGTCAACATTCTGCCATGTGCCTTACCGCTACACTATTCCTACTGTTGTTAATCCAATGTCTTCCATAATTTTGTCTGGCCAAACCAGACGTTAATGGACAGACTTAGTGTAAATAGCCTCTGCCAACAAGGCAGGCTATTTGCATTTAGTGTAACTACACACTCTGTAATAATGAACCCACCAATCAAGCAAATGCTGCCCTCAAATTCCAGCTAATAATAAAGCAAAAGTAAAATGTGCAGGAATGCACTTGTGCCATCAGAGCAGTTTACCCCATGTTGCATTGTAATGCCTATGCAAGAGAAGGCAGCAAAGTGCAGAGTGTTGTACACCCTCACTTTTATATTTTGTTTTTTTAACGTTTTGTTTTGTTTTCCAAGCATCAGTAACAGCACTTATGTATTTCTGCTGCGGATGTACTGCAAAAAGAAAAAGTCAATTTGCGCTAAATGAGAGCAAAATGAGATGCTTAAAGTGTGTCAGTCATGCTTGTCAGGAAAGTGATCGAGAACACATACAAACACACAGATTTATCAAATCATTCATCATCAATAGCAGTTCACTGCCACGATTTAGTACGATTACATTTATATCAGCAACAAACCATAACAGAGTTCACATGAACCGTACCCCAGACCACCCTTTTTAGGCGGACTCCGGTTCAGTTTGTGTGTGCGCCGAAGTTTGAAAAACTTTTGAAAAATTCACATCATCCAAACGAACCAAACTCTGATGTCAATAAAACCCATTGTGCACCAAAAGTGTTTGTGTAAAAAGCACCTTTACAGACCTTTGAACGGGAGTGCATGTTTGTTTTCCCATAAATTACTATTTTACTAGACAATTAGTATATGAATATCATGGTTTGTGTATTTTGTAATTAGTGCTTTATATATTGAGGTATACTAAATGTCTCTAGTGTATTCCTAAAGCACTCGAGTGAATGATTTTTACATTTACCAATAAATAAATCATGTCAAGCACGTCATTGTGACCATGTCATCATCGTTCAAGATGTTATTGCGCATCCAGAATCGCACATGAACTCACCAAACTTTCGAAAAAGACACTCCCTCATCTGGAATATCTCTCATTTCTCGAATTTCTGGCACTCCTGGTCCAATTACAGCTGCTGAAAGCTGAGCCGTGGCATAAGCCCCCCCGTCCACCCCCAGTGGCCCCTGCCGCCCCCACCTCGATCTCCCTCAAACCCTTTAACCCCTTAATCTCATTGACAATCAACAGCAACTCACTGGACCTTTGTCTGTGGCTCTCCTTTCCTCTCCTTCCCATCGTCCCCCCTCTTTCCTGCATTTTCCCCTTCACTCTGTCTTAATACCCCTCTCAGAAAAAAGGGCTAAGGTTTCAGAGAGATACAGGGACTGCCCAGTGGCAGCTCTCGGTGACAGCATAACGGCCTGTGGTTTTCCGTCCAGCTTTGCTCGGTCCTTAGTGTGCTTGTGGACTTGGGTGTCTGTGTGTGTGTGTGTGTGTTTGTGTGCGTGTGTGTGTGTGTGGCAAGGGGTTTTACTCACTCCAGCCCTAGAGCTACACTGAGCTTTAGAGCCACAGCCCCCTGCTGCTTCTCAGATTCGTGCTGTGTGTGTGTCTATCCTCCCACTCAACAAAGGCTTCTCAGATACTGCTAGTCCTCTACAGGTTTTCTGAGTGAGGGGCTGGAGGCAGGGCCAGTGCTTTGTGATGTTCGCATAGGGGATTGTAATGAGTTGAGGATGGAGGGATAGTGATGTTTATTTATGTATACATCATTTTATTTCATTCAGGCACTTATGACTACTCTAGTTACTGGGGAATAGACTCTAGAGTCAAAGTGTTTCTTTTTTTTTCTCTCCAGAAGTTAGTGTTGTGAATTTATGCACTCATATTTTTTCTTTTTTCATGGTTTTAGTTGGTGTGTGTGTGTGTGTGTGTGTATACATACACACACACATACACTACCGTTCAACCGATTAAAAAAAGGGTATACTTGCATTCAGCAAGGATGAGTTAAATTGATTTAAAAGAGATGACAGAAATATATATTTCAAATAAATATGGTCCTTTTGAATTTTCAATTCATCAATTAATCACTGTTTCCACAAAAAAAATAAAGCAGCATATTATCAACATTTATAATAAAAAAGATGTTTCTTTAGCACCATATCAGCATATTAGAATAATGTATTGAAGACTGGAATAATGGCTGCTGAAAATATAACTTGGCCATCACAGAAACAGATTTCATTTTGAAATGTATTAAATAGAAAATGGTATTTTACAGTATTACTTATAGTAAATATATATAAAAATGACCCCAAACTTGAAATAATTTGGTGTTGAAATATTTAAATAAATATAGGCTAATATTTGTGTGCATTTTTTGTCTCCCATTTTGTCAGAATATAGTGACAATACTTTGCTTGTTTTGTTTGTTGTCATCCATTGTGGAGATTGCTCTATTGTACAGGACAGCATGATGCTTCTGCAGGATGTACCATGTCTCCCTGTCACCATGTTAATGGACTGACAGCATCAGCACAGTCTCTTGGATTAATAGTTCAATAGCTGGCTACTAGCCCCTGACTTTTCCATGTAGGCCTTTGTTTCAGTGGGCTGCTGGTAAACAAAGCCCATTTGTGACCTGAGGTTGTTTTTTTTTTTTTGTTGTCGTGGCTTTTGTTGTCAATAGCAGCTTTAAAGACTGTTGACTTTAAAAGAAATGTGGCATATTTTACCAAGATTTCTTATTGGTTAGTTTGGATGTTAGGTTCATGCATCATGGCGTAATGTTTTTTCTTCTTTTTATATATTTTTTCCCAAAATATAAAATCAGTTGTTCCTGTTGGTACATGGACAGTGTTGTTGATTTTGTAGTTGTATAAAGAAATCAAATATAAGTGACAGTATCAAGGTATTTTTTGGCTTTCCCGAATTACATTTCCCTAAGTAAATTAGTGTTAGATGCTGGCAAACAAACAAATTTTACCATAGGTCGACTTGATGGGCTCATGTAAATTGCTTTTGATGGAGAAACCATAAAATATATATATATGAATGGTTGTCATGTTTTTTCTCCGTAATTGTCATATATTTGTTTCCTTTGTCTCAGTTAGGGCTATTTTCTTTGCTGCTAGAAGAGAGAGAAGTGAGAAATAGGAAAAAAATTGGACAGACCTTAAATAGTAACTCGAAGTTCCTTTTTCACCTTTTAGAGAAGGAGCAAAGGCCGTGGTAGTAGGGCTCAAAGCTTAAGTGATTCTTCCACTCACTCTTTGGATAAGCACCATGACAAGGAAAAGAAGGTAAGGCAGCCTCCAGATCTACCTCACTTCCTGCCATGTGTGATTGATGCCCCCCTCCTCACGACTTCAGACTATGAGGTAAACGAACAAAACTCCTGTTTGTCCGAAGTATGCAAATCACACAAGCCACTGTCACCCTGTGCCAACCCTCACATGCACACTTTTTATATCCCACAAAGCTTTTAAAGCTACTGGAGGGAGAAGAGTGCCTTTTATCACTCAACGTGATTAGTGTTTTGATGCTGTCACAAATTATCAACATAAAGAGTGCTGTATGCATAGAAAAGCATCCGTCATGGCCATTAGTTCCACAGAGTACATTTAATCAGTATTGATAGGTTGTGTAGTCATTTGTTCCACTAATTTTCTATACGCAGCCATACCGAATGAAACATGTAGCATTATTAGCCCTGCTCGCCTTCCCATTTAATTAAATTAAGCGTAGGCCCTGTAACATGGCCTCATATCAAATGTGTACGTAAAGGCGGAAGACGATCCTTAGTGCATGTAAAAAAAAAACATTTGATTGTGCCTCTTGTCTGTATTTGTCTCTTTACTGTAATAATGTTGGTATCTGAAATACTAATCCGGCAGACCTCATAGTGTGAAATGTGTGGAGGAGCTCATCACATCTATCCATCGTCATTGATAATTTTCTGCCTGTCCCTAAGCAGCTCCCATCGGCCACATATTTCAAACGCTCAGCCTCTGTACAGCCATATTAATCAGCGATAGCTTGCCTGATTTGTTCTATTTGACCTGGGTCAATAAAATGGCTCTGTATTGTTTTAACATTTTCAAATGTTTTAGTCGTATTCCTGAAGTTTGAAGGATTTACATTTATTTATTATTTAATTGTCTGTTGTGAACCTTTTTTTGTCTTAATTTAATAATTATGCTTAATAGTTGTTTTTCAAACAGTGATATTTTTAAAAAAAAGAAGGAAATTTCTGGATTTTTTGCTGTTCCGCAAGTTTACGAACCTACATTTAAAGTGTGGAACCACACATGCAGTTTTTGTTTTGTTATATATTTTGTTTCATTTAGCTTTTTTAAAAACAAAACAAATTAAAACAAGTATTTCATGCATTATAAATCATTTTAAAGTCATGTGAAGAAAATATTTGACTGCATTTGAGGATCTGTATTACATTCATGTATTTAAATGAAAATCTGAATGCTCACAATAGTCAGATGAGCACTTCCAGCAGGGAGGGCAGGTCAGACATTGAGGCTGTTGGTTATTTGACACAAATTCGCTAATTATTTGAATTGGTTTGAATGAGTTTGCATTGGAAATGCCTACCAAAATGGAGTAGATGGTGCTCTTTTAAGCTGCTCAAAGACCGACTGTGCAGCCTGTGTAATCTAGGTCAGCGAAAGATTAAAATGAGATGCCATTTAAAGCCGTTTCTCCCAGAATTATTCTGATGTTTAACTTCTTCGCCTTATTCTGCATTGAGAGGGGTTGACGAGAACAATGATTCGGGTTGGAGCTGTATTCTTGAAGATCGTGTTGTGAAGTGCTCTGTGCTCCGCCATGGCTATTGTTACGACGCCTGATTTGCATTAGCAAAGGGGGCCCATCCCCCTTACTCCACATTCCCAGGTCAAAGGTCGGGGGGCTCAGATGTATACCTAGCTAATTCCAAACCCCAGGGCCAAACAACAATAGAGGCTAAAAGCTTCTCAATTTGCAGCTAGTTCAGATGTGCTCTGAGAGGCCGTCGAGAGCGGCATCTGGGAATAAAATGATGTTTTCAATCTCCCTTCCTTCTCCTGCCTCACATATCTTAAATCCGATATGTTTGGGATTTTAGCTTTTTCTCGATGATTCGTTTTTTTTTTTTGTATTTAAACTTTTTTTTTTTTTAAGCTTTATTATATTTATTCATTTCTGTAGTTGAATTTTAATACTTAGCCTGAAGCCCCGGGAGTAATTTCTTTGTTCATCCTGAAAGAGATTTGCTACATTTCACTAATCTGCTAAAGGCATTGATGAATTATGATAAATGCCTTGGCATTTTGTTCTCTCTCTTTTCAGTCACCTCTGCCTGAACTATTCATCTTTGTATAATTAAGATAGCTGTCGTCTTATGTCAAACTCTTGCAAGACGTTTATGTCAGAATTTTAATTAGACTAGTAAACAGCCGTTCATACCTGCATTTTGTCATTACATAAAGTATCCAGATGTTTCAGTTTGTTTATTTAATGGAATTAAGATGAATTTTGTGTATTTTTCCTTTTTTCTATTCATAATCAAAGTAGTGATGATTTTTTTTCTTCTCATAATAACACTGCCTTGTCAACACCTTTTAGAAACAATGTTAATTAAGACTAAGAGTTTTGTCTTTGCGTCCTTTCAAAATGAGCTTGTTTCTTGCAGAGCACATGCACATAACAAAGCTTTGTAATTTCAGTAAATGCTGTTATATTTTTAATTATTTTGTCACTATTAATAAATTTGTCATTTTGCTGGGTTTTGTGGTTAAAATTATGGGATTTGCAGCATAAGCAAATCATTAAGCATAACACAAAAAACATTTGTTTTGGATATGTAGGTTGCAGATGAAAACCAATAGCAATGCGTATTCAATACAAATACAATATTTTCCAACCACTTAAAAAAAAATCCCAAGGTGCTTATTCAACACCTTCATTTCAAGTGTGTATGATTTTTCTGTTCTAAGGAAATGGCATTTAAAATGGTATATGCAGGAAAATGGTAAATGGCGTTGAAGAAGCAGAAGCTCATTTTCATTTTCATTGAAAAACTTGAGCCTGAGGGCCTCTGGAATTGTCACCGCCACTTGCACTGAGAAGTAGCATAAACCGTTATGTTCAGAATAATTGTCAATTCGAACTGAGACAATGGCTGAAAGATGACAGAAAGGGGCAAAAAAGATAGACGTTTGTATATCGCTCCAGTGGGGAATGTGTAAATATTCTCTAGGAATGGTTCAGGATCACTGCATATTTTTACAGCCATGCTCTTAAGAACAGAAACGGAGAGGTTGGAGGTGTTCGATTGGAGTGCGAGGTGTAAATTTGTTCACGCTCCCGTTTCTCGGGCGCAAATAGAGCTGTGTGCAGCGGCACTAGACTGGGGTGTAAATTAAGCTGCAGTAGACTCTGGTCAGGCCTGCAATGTGAAACCTTTCCTATCTAGAGGAATACCATTTATTTTTCTTTACAGGAAGATCTTCATGGGCAGCACAAGTGGCTCTCCTTGCCGGGATTGAATGCATGCAAACTGTTGACTTTTTCAGAATGGGACTCTCATAGTTTCACCTTTTTGCGTTTCCCATGCTGTCTCTTTTCAGAAATGACAGTCTAGGCTAAAGTCCTTCCCAAGCTGTACTGGCTTCAGTCAAAACCTTTGTACCATCTTCATTAAAGTTTTGTTTTGTTGTTGTTGTTTCATCACAGAAACATAAAGAAAGAGATCGCCACAAACCAAAGCACAAAAAGTCTTTGGAACTGTCGCCTTCCCTGGTGCCAGCACTGATGGTGACCTCTGAGAAGGTGAGTCCACCTGTCTGTTAGACTAGGATTGATGCCTGAGAGTTCGTCAAATATCAATAAAAAAGTGCATTCCTTTCCTGTCCACAGAGCTACAACAACAGCACCAGTGTCGGAAGTGTCTCCTCCATCTCCTCCACTCAGAAGCGACTGGATGACAGCGGAGGCCGTTTCACCAATGCCAACTTCCAGGAAGTTCCATCTCACTCCAGTTCCAGTTCCAAAGATGGCGGCTCCTCGGATGGCAAGAGCTCAGACGGCAAAAGCAAGAAGTCCAGCAGTCACGGCACCAGCTCAAGCTCGGGGTCCAGGGGCCGCAAGTCCGCGCCGAGCAAACCCCACGGTCCTGTGGTCACCACGGCGACTTCATCCACAGCCCCCTCCTCGACCAGTCCTTTTCAGCAAGGTGAGACTTTCAAACATGCCAACTTCTCTTTCACTTCAGATTGTTGATGAAGTGAATTGTTAAACACCCTCTTCATGTTTCTGAAATGAACGGCCAGATTCAAGTCTCGTGTCGACTTCCTGTGTGTGACATTTGGAGTGAGTCTGTTGTGACAGAGCTGGATGGAATCCAGAAGCCGTAAGCTTGGCATGTGTGTGCGATAAGGCTGTCGTCTGGCTGGCTGCCGCTGTAATATGGAGCGGCGAGTCTTTCCGATCTGGCAGTGCTGTGGGTGGCGTCTGTGTACGAGTGTTTATGTGTGTTATGAGGGTGGTTTGGGAGTCAGAGGAGAAGCATGCTCCCTTCCTTTCTGCTATCAAGCCATGATGGAGGGATTGAAGCAGAGGTCACGTCTGGAAAATTCAGACTAATCATTAATGTGTCAAAGTGCGGCAGGGGCCTCCTCGCTGGAGTTACGCGCAAACTTCAAGGAACCCTGGAAGAAGAAACAACGTGGTGTTTTCTCAGCAGAGCGCAATGAGATCAAACGATGTTGGAGATTAACTATGGAGTCTAATCTTCTGACTGAGAGTGTCATATTGTCTGGGCTGTTGTGACAACACCTGACACAGACCCAGCCACACAACTGCTCTGTTCAGCCACCCTGATGTAATATCCCAAGTACATGAGAGATTAATATCACCAATCTTTTATTAAATTGAGCCCTTTGTGGTTGACAATAACAGAAAGCTGTGGAAATATGTAAAATTTTGTATATTGCCGCTTATGTGTATATTGTTGTTGTTGATATAAGAATGGCAGATAAAAAGTAATATTCTTTGAGGCAGGATTTAAGATTTTAAGTTAAGTCGGCTCTCCTTTCGGACAGATTTTGCTCATCTTCAGGCAACAAATGGAAAGCAGTGCTTAATCTAGGATCCAACGACAAGATATAGCAAAAATTCCTGAATTGTGTTTTTGGAAGAACTACAAAATGCAGCTAGCTATCTATTTGTCACGGCAGCCTTTTTTGTGATATTACTTTATCTCCGAGACATATTGGCATGCAAGCTCTTTGTGTGTTTAAATGTTAGTGGGATAGACTCAGGGGATAGACTGCATAGTAAAATTGGGAAGTAAAGCCTCTGCAGCCTCTTGCCACAGCTGTGAAAACATGCATGTCAGAGTTGTTTCTCTGGCTTTGGTTAAAGGACGAGTCCTTGCCTGAGGGGAGGGTCCGAATGAACACCTAGATCTGGGTCACCCTTCTTGCCTACCTACATACCTGATGTTTGGCTTCTAGATTATAGAATTTCCTTATTTCTTCAGGAAATAAGTTATTTTCAAAAGTATTTCATAAATATTTAGAATTTTCAAAATCAAAAAAAAAAAAGTTTCTGAAACTAAATATACTCTAAAACTCTAACTCTAACCACCCTTCAAATCCGATCCGTCTTGCTCACCCTGAAAGCCGTGGTGATTTGCTGATAGAAATCATGACATTACCGTAATACGCTGTATATTTGCAGAAGGCACACGTTGTTTACTATGAGGAGCTATTTGAATTATTTTGATAGTGCAAACGGTTGAAGAGTTACGTTAACATGAACACTGCTTGGTTAGATTTTAAAGGGTTAATAAATGCTGATCTTTTGAACTTATTCATCAAAGAATCCTGAAGAAAATTTTTTTTTTGAAGGATCATGTGACACTGAAGAATTGAGTACTTTTTTTGTTTGTTTTAAAAGAAAAGTTACTATAGATTGTAGTAATATTCAAAATATAATATTTCCACCTAACTGTAATATTGAACAAACAAATGTAGCCTTGGTGAGCATAAGAGACTTTTTAATGTTTAAATGGTAGTGTGTAATATAGCAAAAGTTGCTAAACTATTATGCACAGAATTGATAATGGCTTTTGTGATGCAATATTACAAGCTATATAAAAAGATTATACTTAAAAACTGTGGCTGCAAAAAGATCTTACTTTTATGGCCACATGCCACCTCTCTGTTGGTTTATGCTGTTTGTCTGTTAGTGAGGTTGTGACATTAAGGTGCACTTTTCTCTCTTTTTCTCTCTCAGGTCTTTTAGGCAGCAGTAGCAGCAGTAAATCAGCCACTACTGGGTCTGTGGTTCAACCCACATCTGATTTTCTCAGCTTCTCTGATCCCAGCCTGAGGGCCAGCGAATCTTACACACCTCCATCCTTTGGCCGTTGCCACGTGAAGGGTGGTGTGGAAAGCGGAGCCTCTGAAGGCATGGTGGCTCTAAACACCTTTAGCATGATGTCCCTCCCCCAAAGCTCCAGCAAGCATTACGAAAACTGTCATCCGGCTGGAGAGTTGGGTGGCCTGGCCTCAGCCGGCTACAAACGACCCCAGCCCTCCTCGTCCTCTTCCTCTGCGACATCGTCTTCATCAACAGGTGAAGATGGAGTGAAAAAGAAGAAGAGAGGTAACTGGAGGAACCGGTATGGACCGTGCTTCACCACCCAGGACAGTAAAACCACTGATACAGGAGAGCACGGATCCACAATGCCCTCATCCACCTCCCCTTCGCCATCCTCCATGAACACCATGGCCTGCCGCGGGAGCACCGTCAGCAGTACCGGAGGTGTTGGAGCGGTGGGTGCTGGAAGCAGCAGTCTGGGGATTCAGAAGTCCCCATCCCTCCTCAGGAATGGAAACTTACAGGGTATGACTGTCAGCTCCCCATCTGCAGGACCAGGTGAGCAGAGAGCCGTAATTTCATTTGTTTAAAGTTTTGCTTAAAGTCAGCATGAAACTATAATTGAGCCTGTTTCATGTGAATAATTCACAAATTTTCGCTAATACCGATGATTGTTTTTCATGTTGTGGATGATATCAATGTAGTGCATAACAATGGGGCTACACAATTAATCATATTTAAATAATTACCAAGATATCTGCTGTTCTTTTTTACACATAATCTGTGATATTGACACATTGGTTATTTATCCTGAAAACGTTTTTTCCCCCTTTGACATTTTCGTTATCTTGCATTTGATAACAAACCTCCACTAGCTTTTAATGATTGGGGTTGCCAGATGTCAAGAGTTGAAATACCTCAATCAGAACTTTTCTTTTAAAAGACCCCCTGTGGTGAAAGTCACAATTTAATGTTGTTTGTATGTCCATGTGGTGTTTTTAATATGCCTTCAGACAAACCATGTGCAAATTCAAGTCAACACCATTGCTGAGTATTTTCTCCTTAACTGCAGTGAATCAAAGACGTTCTCTAAAACGCGGGTTGACAGTCTCACAGCAGCGTGCGGGTGGGCTTTAGCATATCATTAACTGCTGTGAAGCAGGGGAGTCTTAAGAGAAGCCAGGTTATCCTGGTATATTTTTCTGTTGATCTGAAACATTGGGTATTTAGCAATATAGTTGAATTATGTATGTGATGTATATTATTATGTCATGATGAACTATATGCCTTTCTCCATTGACTTTCTATGATGCTCAAAGCATTTCTATGGATACTGATTTTTAAAAGGCGGCTGTCTGACTCTGAGATGACGAACAGGTTTTTGTAACATTAGCAACTCATTAGCTGTTTGATAACATAGTCAAGCAAAAGGCTAATCATTTTAATTACCATCATGGGTCAGACTTTGTGAAGAGCGATACCATTGTGCAGCGTTTACTGCAGTATGTTGAAGAAAGTTGACCGAGTGGGTCGCTGGGATAACTTTCATATTCCGCGTATATTAAATGAAGCAAGGGTGTAGAGTTACATTCAAACCATTTTAAGGCACAAAAAAAAATTAGCATTTGTCATTTTGATTATCAAAGATGAGTTTTAAGGGATAAAATGATTGGCTACAGGGGGGCTTTAAATGGATATGTTTTCTTCCTAGTGTTTTACTTTATCATCTCAACGTGGCATCTACATGTACATACTCTCTCTGCACTGTTTAAAAATGCTGACGATCTTAAAGGAACACTCCACCATTTTTAGAAATAGGGATTATTCAACATCTTTCCTGCATTTAGATATGTGGGCAAATGCATTTTAGTTTGGCAGGGTCGCCACTAGCTTAGCTTAGCATAATGAATGGAATCCTATGTTGCCAGCTAGCATGTCCCAAGTAAAAGTGATCCAAAAAACCCCCCCACCTAATTACTTCTTGTAGGAAATCGCCTAGTCTTAATCTGCATCGCTATTTGTACTCGTTGTGAATACGCAGGCCACAAAAAGTAATCAGGTGTTTTTTTATTTTTTTATTTTTTATCTTGGGACATGCTAGCTGGCAACATAGGATTCAATTCATTATGATAAGCTAAGCTAGCAGCAACCCTGCCAAACTAAAACAATGCATGCACTGAGACAAAAATGCATTTGCCCACATATCTAAATGTAGGAAAGATGTTGAATATTTTCTTGTTGAAAATGTCTAAAAACGGTGGAGTGTTCCTTTAAAACACAAACAAACATGTATGGAGTTAAGGGTTCTCCATTGAGAGATTCTGTTCAAATGCATAAAAGTTTGATTTGTGCAAGTGTAAAGGTCTTGATACACAAGCAACTTTTTGAGCAATATTGCTGTCAACAGGTAACCAGGTAAGACACAGGGCCCATGACCGATCTGAAGTTTCCTACTCTCAGTGGAAAATACCCAAGCAACATTGCTCGGCAACATTGCTCAGAAAAGTTAATCCATGTATCATCACCTTAGGAATTCTGATGAAATTTCTCAAAGAAGAAATTGAGCAACATAATCGTAATAATCCATTTAACCATTATTGCGCAGGCCTAGAATGGATAATACAGGAAACAAAAAAACTATTGATAACATTGTACACATTATTCCAAAAGAAAAAAAGTGCATATTTGCTTTAAAAAAATATTTTCAGCTGACATCACCAAACCCCTCTCTTTTTTAACGGCATGCCGTATTGAGGCCATCCTGTTTCAGATTGACTTTAGGGTCCTTGGTTATGTTGCTATTCATTTATCTATTTTTTTAAATCCATGTTTATTTCTATATTTTCACATTCACAGCCTCATTTTCATTCCTTTCAATGTACAAATGATGTCTACCATGACCAAGTTTATTTTTTACAGTTTAATATGTTTGCACGCGCTTTAATCCAAATACTCTCTCCTAACATTCGCCATCTTACTTCCCTCATCTGTTTATAAAATATACAAATGGGCATGTTTTGGTCGATCTGAGATAATTATTTTTCAGGAATTACACGTTGGAGTGACTTTTCAATATCTCATTCAGTTCAATTCCTCTTATTCATCTTAATTTTCCCATGAATTGCAGTTTTTTTCCATCTTTATTTTTTATTTATTTTTTTAGTCCATTTGAGGTCCGCTTTTCTCGAATAGAAGCCTGGGAACCAGCATGATGTTGTTTTGGTCTGTGCTGAAGCTCATTAGGGTAAAAGTGGATGGAGGTGCTCTCTAAAGTGCTTCCTCATTCCTACCTGATTGAGAGCTTAGAGTGGCCCGCTGAATCTCCATAGAGATGCACATTAACCTGTTGAGCCCGAGGGAGCTGGAGAAGGGAAGAAGCCTGTAACAGGCAATTAGTTAAAATTTTATTTGTTCCACCCTGTCGTTGTCTTCGCTTGGGATCTAGAGTGAGCAGACATCACTTACCGGCTCAAGATAGTGTGTAGAAATGCCCTGACCCCTACTGGCCTTCCTGTTCACTGAGCTGGAGCCAGAACTTTCACTCTCGTGCACATGTTCACACCGTTCTTTCTCTCTCATTTGCAGGCACTATCTTGCTCACACCTGCTAAATCTAGCCATTGACAAAAGCGCTCCACGTACACATGCCAGCTAGAATGTTTAACAGGCCTTATCTGTGGCGCTGCACTGTTGCTTGGCAACCATCCGGCTTTTTTGTAGTTTCTTTCCTTCTGATTAGAACTTTAAAAATCTGGTGTTTTTTTTTCTCTGTCACTCCATCCTATGTGCCGTCTCACTATCGCCTTGTCCCCTCTCTCAATGATTGTTTTGTTTGTTTGGTGCTTGTTCTCCCACCCGTCCCTGCCCTCACCTGTTCCTGGCCTTTGGTTGGACTGTAAATATTTAGCTATTGCTAATGCAGAGCTACAGCAGAGTGCTCCACCTCATCTATCTGTCTCACCCTCCCTCAATGGCTCCCAGCTCTCCTTTTTTTTTTGGATGGATGACTGGTTTATCAGGGAAGCAGTGGGGGGGGGCTATTATTAAATGCAAACATCCATCTCAGCCCTGGCCGGGTGTAGGGCTTTATAGGGTGTTATTTGCAGAGGGTGGAATATTCTTGTTGGTTTTCATATGAAATTAGAAGAAAAAGCTGAGTGACGCATTGGTGCAATGTACTGTTAAGGCTGGAAGCAACTTTTGATTATTGAACAGATTTGAAAACACTAGGAATTTTACAGTTGTCGACTTTTAATAGGGTTACAGAGAAAAAACTGACCATCATACACTAAACGACTGAAGATCACACACCACCAAGCTTTCAAGTTGTTCTGAATGAAACAAACTTATGCAGAAACAACATGTGATTCCTCCAGACTGCAAAATAGCCTTTAAGGGCTGTTCACACAGAATACGGTTTTGGAACTTTTTTAAATGTAAATACATTCTAGAACAATGTATTTGTCTTTTTTGTGTAGCATCTTGTGCATTATATGCAGCATAATACAAAAGTTAAAATAAAGTTAAAACAAAAAGTTGTAAATGCTAAAACATATGCTGCAATGTACCTGTTTGACCTTTCCTCTTGTGAACAAAATATTGAAGAATGTTTGAACCACTTTTTTCATATACTGAATACAATTTTGTCCATCCACAAAAAAGAAAGCCATTTAGACCCCATTGGGTTTAATTATATGGACAAAACATCAGACATTTTTCATTAATCTTCTTTTATTTTCCACAGAAGAAAGTCTCAAAGGTTTGCAACGACATGATACAAATAATGACAGAATTAAATTTTTAGGTTAACTATCCTTTTAAGCCTGGATTTATTACTGTAGTATGAAACTGCAGCCGTTCTGTCCATTCAAGTATACATTGACAAGCAATGCATGCATTTGCTGCATTAACTGCAGCCATGCACCTTAACTTATTGCTTTCTGTCGGCACACATTAGAAACATCAAGCCTGACAGTTCGCATGTGGTGGAACATATCTTGAAGCTTGTAACCCAACGCAAAACACTTCAAGACATCGATTACTGTTCATGATACTACATTTAAACTAAAAACATCTGCCACGTCAAAGGCCTAAATATGTTCTACTGCCACACAACAATACCTCGAATCAGTCGCTCCTTTCTTCTCTTCATCCGTAAGGAAAGTGCAGAGGATCCTTATCAGGTTCTGGGCCTCGTCATTAACCTCCCTCTGAACTCGCATGGATTTTCTGCTGAGAGAGGAGACAGGGGTTTGACTTGAAATGCTGGCTAATCTAATTTGAAATTTCCCCTCTCTTCCTCTGATTTGATAAGGGGGGTTTCAGGAGGAGATGTTAAGTCCTGATCGATCGGGCCGTTCGATCAGGACCAGATAACAGGATCTTTGTCCTTGCTTTGTTTGGTCGAGCATGTCTTGTAACCTCTAATCAAATGCTCCGTTGGTTGACCTTTTCTGAAATGTTAATTATTAACCAGATTACTAGATCAACTAGATTTCAAGATTAATCTAATCATTAATGCATCAAGTTTGGTTGGTATTCACAAGTCTTCTAAAAGTAAAACGAATTGGGATTAAATGGAATACCGTGTTAGTGATGTTTAAGCCTCCTTTCTCTATTCTCTATTGCATATGCCCTATGTGGAGTTCAGAGCTTGGTACTGTAAATGCTTCACGTGCTACCTCTCCGCCCAACAATGTTTCCTTGTTTCAGCAGTGAATGTAGACTGCCGTGAGCCATTCATTCCTTTGTGTGGCAAGGGGGCCTCTCTCGTTCCTGCAATGGGTCAGCCTGGGCCATCAGCTGCATTTATTTGAGATGGTGGCTGGGGAGGAGGGAGAGAGAAAAGGGGGAAAAAAATCAATAAAACAACAGCAACAACAAACAGCGTGCATGTCATGAACCGACATAAATATGAATGGGCCGCACTCCTCCCTGGCTCTTTGGCCCCGCCTGAAAAGCCCTCAGTCATTTTTACAGAAGAAATAGTGAGTCGTCAGATTCAGGGAACTGTTTTCTGGGTCACCGGGAGGCCGGTGCAGAGTGCATGTTGAGAGGACGCAGAAATGCTTTGTGCTTGCTCTCGATGTCTGCTGTAATGAGGGCCTGGTCAGACAGGCCATTCAAAGTCCACAAAGTTCATCTCAGGGGCAGCAAGAAAGATAGATGGATAACTAGTGAAGGTATATTGAGGGACAGAGGTTGCCCTAACAGCTATTAAAACTTTGCTTTTACCACTAGATTACAGGTCATAACCTGTGTTGATTTGCTTCACAACCCCCAGTTGCTATGCCAGATCTCCTGCTGATAAACAAGACAATGTTATTTTTGACTCTGTGAGATTTAGAAGAAAACGTTTGTCTTGGTAATTATTGAAGATGTGCTGTTTTACTTGTATAATTTATTGTAATTGCTGTCTATTTGCAGGGCCGTACCCCAGCAGTAGTGATGTAGCCTGCCCGTTGCCCAGTGCGGTGCTCGGAGGGTCTCTGTCCGTATCCAATTCTGAGTTACCTGCTCATCAGTCTGTGGTCACTTCCATGTCCACGCTCACCTCACTGCCCCCAACCACCCCGTTCACCAGCACCTCATCCACACATGTGAGTATTTAACAGACTTTATTATGTATTCAGACATATGTTCCAAAACCAATTTGGTTTGGTTTTGGTGAAATGGGCAAATGAATAAATTATTTTGAGCATAAAAATTCAGCATTACTTTTTTTTTTTTTTACTTAACTTTTAAATCAAGAGCTACTAATATGCTACCATTAAACGTTTTAGATCAGTAGGATTTTTTTTTTTAAAAGAAATTAATGCTTTCATTCAGCAATCAAAATCAAATCAAAAGTGGACTTCTTTTTTTCTCCACAAAACATGGCAGCACAATTGTTTTTAACATTGATAATAATAATACATGTTTCTTGAGCAGCAAATCAGCATATTAGAATGATTTCTGAAGGATGATGATACTATATTTTGAAATATATTCAAATAGAAAAGTTTTTAATTTTTTTACAAGATTACAGTATTTTTGATCAAATAAATGCAGCCTTGGTGATCATGAGAGACTTCTTTTGAAATCAAAGAATAATCTTACGGACCAACTTTTGAACTGTACAGTATATCTGTAAAGAAGAGTAATATTGCACCGCTTTCTGCTCACACGTATCCGTAATGCATTATCTCTCACTAAATTAACCAATTAAAAGGAATTATACTCATCGTTTTTGTACTGTGTTAATTTGCTCCAGTTTTATCAAGATAAATGCTGAAAGCACATTCATGGCACAAATAGTAATTAACTCCTAAAAGGCTCGGATGTAAACGTTGGGTGCAGCTATTTATGCATTAAGTAACTCGCATGTGTTTTTTTTTTTTCTTCTTCTTTTTTTACTACAGAACAAATGAATTTGGTTCTCAAGTACCCAGGTTGTGTTAATGCAATATTTATGTAATTGCAGCCGTAATATTAACAGTACGAAGGAAGCCGTCTAAGGGCCGCCTGTCTACATAACATGTCAGTGGGAGAAGTAAAGTTTGTCACTTCAGACCTCATTTTTCAGCTCTTAAAAGACAGTGTTTTGAGTCATTTAGGGTATTTATTACTAGGCTGCTTAAGTATATGGTCTTAACGGATGAACATGATTGTGTTTGCATTAGCTAGTCAGAGAAATATGTGTGGTCAAATAAACAGAACGACATTGTGAGAAAAGAGCTGTAATTGGCTTTATATTTGCTATATATGTCGATTTGAGTCAGTAATTATATTTATATAAATATATTTTACGCTGTTTTTGAAGGAAGTATCATGCTCATCAAGGCATGATGACAAAAAAAGTACTAACAAATTTCAAATAACAGTTTCTATTTGTAATATATTTAAAAAATGTATTTATTTCTTTGATGCGTGTCATCATTACTCCAGTCTTTACTGTCACATTATATGTGATTCTACTATACTGAATGATTCTACTATACTGATTTGGTGCTCAAGAAACATTATTATCCATTTTAAAAACAGTTGTGCTGCTTAATACTTTTTTTATGGATATAAATTTTAAAAGAACAGCATTTATTTCAAGTGGAATTGAATATAAATGTATTTACTGTCACTTTTGATCAATTTAATGCCTCCTTTCTGAATGAAAGTATCACTTTCTGAATTAAACAATATTTAAATCATTAATGCACAATAAACGAATCGGCGACTTCAGAATCCCCTCCCACTCATTGACTGACTTGTGTGTGTGTTTAGATAGCAAAAATAAAGTCATTCTTACAGACTTCCAGCACTGCTCCAAATGGGCCCTTTGGAAGCGCACTAGAGACTGAGCACCATCTCTGCCGCTCTCCTGAGCATCTTTGTCTTGACTTGCACTGCTGTAGCAACCGGTTGTTTCCAGGCAACAGGGCTTTGTTTGTGCAGATCTGCCCTCTCTGCAGGCAGGGCGGCCTTACATTAGGAGATGAAGTAGACCCACTGATTGCCTTAATGCTGTAGGGCTCTCGGCGGTCCAACCCTTTCTAACGCACGCTTGCAAATATCCTCCATTAGTCCTAAGCTGTATGGCATAGGAGATTTATTATGATGGACTTTTTTCTTTACTAGGTATTTAGCAGATCAGTAAACATGATGTTTTTAAAAGTATATCTGGGGTCAGGAATACAATTCATTTTTATTTGATGTATAACATGGTGTTTTATTCATCCATCAGCATGACTGTCTTACAGCAATTTTTTTTCTTCCTCTCCATCTCTAACTCTCCCTTTGTGGATAGAAGAATGGTTTGACAAAAAATATTCTGTGGTTGCAAGCAGGGCAGTGGTGACCTTCGACCCCAGCGCACACCCCCTAGGCCCACCTCTGTCCTACTCTTCGTTAACCTCCACAATGGTGCTGAGAGCCCTAAGCCTCAAACAATCCGGCTGTCTCTCTTTTCCCTGTGCGGGCGCATTGAGCTCAGCTCGCTGATGGGATGAGGGCTGACAGCCTGGACAGAGAGCTGTGTAGTGGGATGAGGGGTTCTCTTCATACTGGTCATGCTCCCTCCTCTCTCAACACGGCCTGAAAGAGGAGTCTGAGGAATAGGGAGGGCCTGTGGGGCCGTGAGGGGCCAGGGGAATGCAGGATATTACTTTTTTTCCTTTTTTTTACCTCACTATTAATATTTATTATAATTATATTTATTTTATATTTATATAATTGGTATACATTATTATTTACATTTGTAGATAAGGCAGTTTAAATTCAATGTCAGGTTTACGGGTTGGAGTACCTGATAAACTTTGTGCCATGTCCAAATAAAGCACAAGCCATAAAGCACATTTTTACATGTTAGTTGAAGATCCATAAAAGATGTTTTCAACGTTGGTTTAAACATTGGCATTGTGTGGGTGTATTCACTGGCCATTTGCAAGAGTGGTTCAAAATGTGTTAGTCTGATATAGTCAGAAATCCTTAAGTTAATCATAAAGGTGTTATTCTATAATAACAGCAAGAAATACAATACATTGCAATTTCAGCAAGCATTATTTCCTGTTTAAAACAGATAAGGCCTTGATGTGGATGAAGAGAGGAAAGGAAAAGGGAAGAATATTGATTTTATGAAAATATGCAGTGGGAATAAGAATGGAATAAATAGGTGAATGGATTTTCGTCCCAAAAAATTATACACTACCATTAAAAATGTTGAGGTCAGTAAGATTTTTAAACATTTTTGAAATGTCTCTTATGCTCACCAAGGCTGCATTTATTCTAAAATACTGTAAAAACAGGATTATATTGTATCAAGTATTATTCATTTTTATTACTACTACTACTATTATTATTATTATTATTATTAATGCAAAGCTGCATTTTTAACGTCATTACTACAGTTTTGCAGTGTCACATGATCCTTTAGAAATCATTCCAATATGCTGATTTGAAGCTCAAGAAAAATTTCTTATCATCAGACAGCTGTTCAGGATTTTGTAATAAATACCTAGTTCGAAAGAACTGTTTATTTGAAATATAAATATTTTGTTACATTATTATCTTTACTGCCAATTTTTATAAAAATATTTGCATCCTTGCTGAATAAATGGTAGTGTAGTCTGCAAATTGGAATAAATATGAGTAATCATCTCTTTTAATAATTCTTCAGTTCTCAATAATTCTTTATCCTCCCAATAATTGGCTGCTATTTACAACATTGTTTTACAGCAAAAGTGTTAAATACAAGTAATGTGAAGGTTTGTGTGGTCTCCACCATGCACAAAGTTTGTTGTTGCACATATGCTGCTACCTCAGAAGCAACACAGCAATTAATCCCAACCATTATTAGGGAAATAGCTTAATTGGATTAAATAATTAGCTGCAGAAACACATGGTCTGCGTGTTGTTCAGGGCTGTGGATCTGCTGTTGCAGGCTCAGCCAATTCTCTTGGTTCACAGGAAATCCAGCTGACATGGTTTTTTATCATCCAGCTCTTTGGCCAGTGCTCATGCACATATTCATACTACGCACACATGCAGGGACACGCACTTAGGCACCCACAATATTTAGAATTAGACAGTGTTTACATCTTTGGTCTAACTCTCTTATGCTTTCCTTCCTTAGTCAAATTCACTACCGGGATCCTTTAACCTGGCGCCATCCCATATGTTTGGAAACAGGCTGAATCCGAACTCCGCCATGGCTGCACTGATCGCCCAGTCCGACAGCTCCCCAGCAGGTGAGAGACAGACGGGGAAAACGCTGATCCTTAGCTGGTACCTCCCACTGGCACAGAATTCCCTTCTCAAATCCTTTCTTCCTGCTTCCTGCGCTCTTCTCCTATTTCTCCTCATCCTCCCATTCTTTCTCTATTCCCCTGTGCATGTGGAATGTGTGGTCAGCTGTATTCCCCCTCCCCCTTTACCTCCTCAGGTCGCAGAGAGAGAGAGCCAGAGAACAAAACTCCCCGGGACAGAGAGCTGAAAGTGTGCATACCTGTTAAATGAAGCATGCTACCACTCAAACATTTCATTAATCTGCACAATGACCGCAGTGATGACACAGAGGGGATTGCCCTGGGTTTAGGAGGCAGGCATACCTTAGACTCCCTCCCTCCATCCTGGGCCACTCAACACTTTCCCTGGACCCTGCCTAAACCCTGGGGGTCTCAGTCATGAGCGAATGGGCTTGCAGGACCCTGTCATAGGGGTTGAGGTGGGGAGCAGTTGAAAGCAAGAGAGAGAGGAAAAAGAGGAACACAGCCTTTGAGGAATAATGGATCAGTCATGCCCCCCTCCTCAAACAGAGGTCAGGGGGTCATTTGACTAACAATAGGAGGAAGAACACCCGTCCTTAAAGAGACCACCGCTCGAGACTAGAAAGCTTGCATGCACTAAGCACAAGCCCAGCTCTTGATTGGTACCTGTTCTCAGCGCAGCACACCTAATGTACTGATATATATTGAACAGGCTGATCGTTTAAATTGTATTTGGACAGTAAGATTTTTTATTTTAATGGAAATTAATACTTTTATTCAGCAAGGGTATATTAAATTGATCAAAAGCGATCATAAAGACATTTATAATTTTTAAATTTCATTTTTAAATATATAAAATTTTTAGATTTTGGTCAAATAAATGTAGCCTTGATGACATAAGAGGCTTCCTTCAAAAACATAATTATATTATTATTGTTATTGTATTATAATATAAAAATGAATAACTGTTTTGTTTACATTTTACATACATGTCAGGTATATTTTAGCCAATAGCCACCTTGTTGTCTAGATATTGGCATCGGTCAGTAAAAAAAAATGTGTCATAGGATCCGTGAGACTAACTAGCTTGTTTAACTTTTAGGTTTCCGCTGTGTCGTTCAGTCCCTGTTCTTTGTGTTTTTCTATTTATTTTTTTATTTTGTAAAGTGATACCCGATGCTTTCGGGTCCAGTCTGCACTGCAGCCCCAGGGCTGATCCAGGGTCATGCAAGGGGTCAGCACCATAATAAGTCACACCAGAATTTGGGCGGTTTGCACTGATGTGCCTGCACCCCCACTGGAGCCCGCCTGCGCTTGAGGTGGTAGTGGGCTGGAAAGTGTTAAAAAGAACAAGACGGTTGAGAAAAAGGAAAGGAAGGGGGCAAAGGAAGCAGGGAGGAAGAGAAAAATGGGATTGGCTAACTGTGACTTGAGGGGGGTGTGGAGAAAAAAAAAGAGAGAGAGAAAGGAGGGAGGGGGTTGTGCTTGGCGAGGCGCATATGTGATTCATTACTTTCACTGCAGAAAATGAAAAGCAGTGTCTGGCATGGGGCCTGCAGGCAGGGCGATGGGAGCCTCCACGGGAAAGAAAGAGCTGGGGTGAGGGGAAGAACAGAGGGAGGGGGAGAGAGAGAGAGAGAGAGGTGACTCAGTGACACACTCGGTGGTGTCAGTGTGCAAGCTGAGCCGCCAGAGAGACCACTCTGCAGCCCCTAGATGGATTTCTGCGAGGGAGATCTGATGTCTACCAGGCTCACTTCGGATCGAGCCTGACGTCCCTGCATTTCCCAGGCTACTCTTGAGCCCACATCTGCACTCCGGCTCCTTATCGACTGCTCTCTGTTTACCTTTCAGATCAGGAGCTAGGAGACGGGGCTCTCGGCTTCTCCAGAAGAGGAAACTCACCAAAGACAAGCCTCTCCCCTCGGTAAGTCCTATTTACATTCCTGAGCTAGACTTCCCCTCCTCCAGGCTCTGCTTGCCCTCCCTCCCCCCAAGAACACACTCATTCACTCACTTCGCTTCCTCCCTTGCGCGCTCACCTTCCGAACAGCAGGCATTTTGAACACTCAGCTGTTGCCCTTATCGCAGTTAAACCGGCTTCAGAATTTGATGTGGCGGCGATGTCTCCGAATGCAGAAAGAAACGCTGTGTTAATTTTCTGTAACCCAAGATATAGCATTTTTACCCCCTGACTGAGGATATAAAATGGATTAGTGTTGAAGTGAATATACCGCACAACATTTCCTCTGGGATGTAATATTTTTGGTTGACAAGGTATGTCGATTTTCATTTAGATCGCTTCTGTTATGTAAGGAGTGGGTAATTTAGTGAGGAGGGGTTTGTGCGGTTTTTTTTGGTGTACTTACATTGCTGCTTCAGTATATGTAATGTATAGATATGAATACAATATATTATTATACAATATATTATTTTCAAATGCCATAATTTGCTTTTTTTTCAGATCAATTTTAGAAATGCAATTAGCTTGTTATTTTGTGTGTAAACTGTTTTTGCATGTCAGCAATTTCAGTACTGAAAGTATAAGGGGACATTCTCACACAACACGTTTTTGCATTTCACTGTGCTGCTTTTCAGTTGTTTTTGTATGTAAATATGCTGTTTGACCCCTGCACTCATGTCTCACAATTTTGCAGTGTCTTGCTCATGACGCATCATTTTAAAAACACAGCTCTCAAGTAAAAAATGTCTAGAGACTAAAAATGTCTCTCTAGACCTTGCATTTTTTTTAAATTCCCACTTCCCTGAATCTTGTGTTCTTTTTTTGTGAATGGGCTTTAAATATGTCCCACATGTCAACAAATCTTCAGAAGCATTCTGCACCGTCTTCAGATTAACCAAAAAAAATCTGTATCTGCTTTTTCTGTGATCCGCACTGGAGCAGCCATCCAAGATGATATGGATTCACAGTCCTGTGCTGGAGATTTATTGCCTTGTGGTGCGGATCTCAGCCCAGTCGTAATTACCCCAGAGATAGATTCACGTTCGCCAGAAAGCCCTGATGTAGAGCCCAGAGCTGGATGCATTCATAATAACACAGATCGCTATCTGTCCAAACAAGAGCGTACTGAGATTTATGGTGTCAGAGACGCAGGCCCAGGCTCTCGCACTTGCACGAGCTTTGAACTCTGTTTGGCTTTACCGAGCAGTGCGTCTGCCTCTGAAGGCATGATGCCAGACCAGGAGTTCAACTGTGTTGTTAATATAGCAGTGGTGTTGTATGTGTTTGTAAGCAAGAACTATTCATATATTTACAGCTGGTATTGTACCACTTAGGACTGGGCGATAAACGGTATCATATATCGCGATCAAATTTACGGCAATAACAATAAGCTCTGGACATTTTTACTCTGACTACAGCCAGTCAATGCATGTCGGTAATAAGTGATTTCTGTGTGTGTCTGTGTCTAGTCTGATACACGTGACCTGACACTTGCTTTGTTTTCTGCGTCTGCCGTCTCAATATATGAACACATGACACGAACACTTGAACTTCATCTCCAGAGCTGCTTTGAGTCACTTCACAAGCTTTTCACTATTTAAATTGAGAAAAGAATACTGTCAAATACACACTGAAACTAAAACTGATCTTTACAACAAACTGTCAAAATAAATGATTGGTTAAATGTATAAATGTTTGGTTAAATGTATAAATGCTAAAATTTACTTCTCAAAGTAATAATAACATTTCTTATGAATAGCATACAAACAATATATTTATTCATCCATCCATGTTTTTAATTTATACAGTTCTGTTATGCTACATCTTATTTGACTAAACATTCAAATGCAATGTATTGTTGTAATTTAATTTTGTTTTCATTTGATTACATTTTTAAAAGCTTGATTAAAATGTTAAAGTTTATATAAATTTGTATTAAATCATAAATCACAGAATTTAGGGAAAAATAAAAAGCCCCTAAATTAAATTAAACTCTGTGGAGATCAATTGTAAACAAACAAGTTTATATGATTCTAGGGATGGAGTGATTACCGGTTTCACGATATAATGTACTGATGGTTATTAATATCGTTTAAAATTGAATTATCATCAAAACCGTGTTTGATTATCACAATTTTGAAACCTCTCTATAAATCCTGTCCAGTCAGCATAATCTGGCGCAGACACATCGCACAAACGTTGTTTTTTTGAACGAAAAGAAATGTCAAAAGGCAGTGACAGTGCTCGGGAGATTTTTCAGCCTTCTAAAAGGACTGAATCTGAGGTGAAATGGAAATTTAATCAAAGATGGTCATCCTGTCTAGTGGGGCGGCAGTGGCTCAGTGGTTCATGTAGATTGTCTGCAAACCGGAAGGTTGGTGGTTCGATCCCCGGTTCCACCTGACCAAGTGTCGAGGTGTCCATGAGCAAGACACCTAACCCCAGCTGCTCCCGACGAGCTGGATGGTGCCTTGCATGGCTGACACCGCCGTCGGTGTATGAGTGAGTGAATGGGTGAATATGAGGCAATATGTAAAGCGCTTTGGATGGCCATTGGTCTGTTAAAAGCGCTATATAAATGCAGTCCATTTACCATTTACCATTTAAAGAACATGCAAAAAGAAAGTCACTGCAATAGGTGGAAAAACTTCAAATCTTCTCAGTCATCTTCAGTGTATAGTGATCGCAAGGCAAGTGGACTTTGACCTCAATACCAAAACTACGCCTGGGGAATAATTGCCACACAAAGTTTTGAGGTTTTTTTTTAACTCACTCGCTTGAAATGAACGTGAAGCTTCCGCGAAGAAAACAATTGTCCAGACAAGATGATCAAAAGAAGTTAAAGTAATATTTATAGTAGTTTTAATTGTAAAGTCCTCTGATTTCATTTTCAATACAATCAAAAACAGAGACGCAAGTTGCATTTGAATGAAACGATAGAGTGTCTTTTGTGATACGGAGATTTGCACTGTTATAATGCGTTTCTATTGAAGACGGTCATTATAAGAAAGGAAATACCACAGAATAGAATCTTGCTTAAAGTCCATAGAGCTGCTTGTTTTATTTGTTGTTTGTTGATTTTCAAATATAAAACTTGTTGAAATATTTTCAGTGTGAGTTATTTTTGAACACTTTCATTTAATTTTAACAAAACCGTGATAGCAATACTCACGCAGATCTAACAAATATGTGGAAAGCATTTCCTTCCCCATTAATGGTAAATCAATATTGTGATAAATATCGATATCATGTGATATGGAAAAAAGCATTGTGATAATCAGTGTTGGGGGTAACTCATTACAAGTAACTTGAGTTACGTAATCAGATTACTTTTCCGAGTAACTAGTAAAGTAATGCATTACTTTTCAAATTTACAACAAAATATCTGAGTTACTTTTTCAAATATGTTACTTTGTTTTCCCATTTATTGACTGACAGCTCTCTTATCCCAATGTTAAGACAAATCGTAATTGCGGAGTCGTTTTGTGTAAACATGATGGTTTTTGTAGTTCTAGGCTAAATGTGAACGTGCATTTACTCATCTCACTTGCACAATAAAAATAAAATAAAATTCAGTATTCAGCCAAAATAATTAAAATCTGTGAAATGCAAAATGTGAATAGTATTATTTTTATAGTATTTTTACTATATTTTTATCCATTCAATCTCACTTTATTGACCAATGTAGTTGCTGCTGACCTTTAATGATTCAGTTAAACCATACACAAAAATGACTTTAGATTTTTTGTTTTTATTGGTGAGTGTTACCTGAGGCTTATTATTTCACTTTTGTTGTGAAAGCATCTTTACATTTGCTCAAAAGTAGAACTTTTTTGTTATATAAAACAAACAAGTCCAGCCAAGGTGAAAAAAAGTAACGTAAAAGTAAAGTAACGCATTACTTTTCTTAAACGCAATTAGTTACTTTTTAAGGGAGTAACGCAATATTGTAATGCACTACTTTTCAAAGTAACTTTCCCCAACACTGCTGATAATACTTTTGGTCATACCGCCCATCCCTAGTACCACTGTGATGCTTAGCTTACCTGCTCTAACATTAATTAACATTTTAAATTCTCATTGAGACAAATGTAGCTGTTTGATAAACCTGTGTGTATAAACATCTCACTCGTTTTCTATTTATGACTTTAGGTCTCCGTTAAGCGGGCTTCATATCCGGTATGACTCGTCAGGACCGTTGGTTCCAGGGCTCGGCTCTGGTTCAGATACGCTGCCCCCTGTGGCCACCAGCATCGACCAGCTGCTGGAGCGCCAGTGGAACGAAGGACAGCAGTTCCTCCTACAACAGGGCTCACAAGGAGATGGTGAGGGGCTGTTTTACACTCATATAAAGATGTATGTTGCGTCTGTGTACAAAACTAAACCTCAACACTCACTCCGTTGTTTGGCTGTCTTGATGTCACTTTGTTGGACTTGCTGTGGATGTTGTTATGCCATAGGATCCAGTTAAACCAGCTTAAGTATTAAACTTTTTGTAACTCATCCCTCACCAGACATGAATAGTACCTGAAAATATGTGGCTTATTGAGAGGGAAAGTGTTTTTCTAAGTGATACAATTTAGGATTTTCAACAACCACCCAGAAAACCTTTGCACCTGCATAGCAACATGGTAAAACTCACTCAGATTATTTTAGTAACCATATAGCAACACCCTGGAAACACACTGACTACACACTGGCTTTTTCATGTAAAAATCAATGAATTCCTGTTGTAGTATTTTCAGAGTCTAGCTGAGAGGGTTTATAGTACAGATATAAAAGGCATTTTAAATTAATATCTCATTAGTACGCTAAAAGCCTTTATTAATTATGGTCATTGAATGTTGGCTCATCTCATGAAAATTGTTGCTTTTATATTCATCCCTTGCTTTTATAATTCATCCCTTTTAATCTCAGGATGCATGATAAATTTGGGTCTATTGCTTTTACTCAAAATATTTAATTTTGAGCGAGAATTACTCAAGTTATGGTGTTTTACTGCATGTCAGTCAAGTAATATGCCTGCCTGAAGCCTGTAATTACATCCATCCTCATAATGTGAGCAATTAATTTATTGGTTAATACCACAGTAATTATGAGCTTCATTACCTGTCCGGTTAGTCTTTGTAGATTGTGTAGTTTCAAGTAATGCTTGCGAAGAGGTAGTAGTGAATCTCTCAGTAGCGGCAGGTCGGTTTATAGTGTCAGGATTGTGTGAATGAGCAGCAGCTGTTTCTGTTATGATAGAGGCTCCGCTGACGACGGGGGAAGTCTGACAAACGCATGGAGATGCCTGCATAGGAAGTGGTTGGACGGTTGTGTTTCTGTTTGCTGCTGATATGGGACCAGTTCTGTGGTTTTGCTGACAGTGCATCTGGTTTGCATTTAGCTTGGGGTTGCGGGCCCCTGATCAGTGCTGTGTGATCCTCCGCGAGCGTGCGGGAAAGAGCGGAAGTCTGTCGTTGTAGTTCCTTCTGGAGGTCTTGAACCGCACTTGTGCCGATGTAGTTTTCGCGCTTGTGGTTTTGGGTTCGCTGCTTCTGAAAGACTTGATGTTGATGTTTGTAACCACTTTTATTTTGCCGTCAAATCTTGTCGAGTCACCTTTATTTTTAAATAGCACTTTACACATTACAGATTGTTTCAAAGCAGTTTCACTGTAATAAACAGGAAAATAACACAATCAGTGATGCAAAATAACACAATCAATGATTGCAAACTTATTTGAACATATTTGAATTCTGCTGTAAAACGGCTCTAAAAATATGCTTCAAGATTATTTGATAGAGATGTTTTATATGTGCGGGGTTCTGTGTCCAGTTCTAGGAATGCTAAAGTCCCTGCACCAGCTCCAGGTGGAAAACAGGCGCCTGGAGGAACAGATCCGAACTCTCACCATGAAGAAGGAACGACTGCAGCGCTTGAGCGCTCAGCTCTCTGTGCCTTTCACCCCCGCAAGCACCACGGCCACCACTGCCTCCTCTCCTCTGTACCCCAGCAACACTCACACAGGTTAGCAGTCTCCACTACATTCTGGGCTACCCGTACAGTTTTCACACACTCCATCTGGACCGTCACAGTCTAATCCCACCCCAAACACCCCCTCCTCCCGATGCACATATTCACACATACACGCACACGAGCCCACCTTTCACCCCGTCCGACCCCCTTCCTCCCCTCTGTTCTGCTCACGGAGCCTCCTCTCCCAGCTCAACTCTAGCTAATCTGGTCTCCGCATTCATGTCAAGTTGCAAAATCTCTCTCTCCTCCAGACATGCTGCACAGCAAGAGCATTCAGCTAGGCAGCAGTGTTTTAACAGAGTCCTCTCAACCCTTGCCCACTCAGGTAACTTCCTCTACCCCTGCTCTGCAGATGCCATCTGCTGGGACTGAGAACCTCTTTAGTTGAGTCAAGTGTTATATTATGTATATCTGTACATAGTTGAGTGTAGGGCTGGGCGGTATGACGATACATATCATGGCGACGATGTTAGAGATTTTGCCATATTATAGTATGAAAATATATCTGCGTAGCACAGTACTAAAAGTTACTGATACGTTACAGTGATAAAGAAACATGCATGAATGAGAAAATGAGCAGGATATGCATGATGTTAATAAGCCCAAAAGTCAGAAAAATAGAACTCAATGGTGCTTGATTGAATCGCTCACAAGGAAAGCCGCCTCTCAGAACGCATATGATCCCCAACTCTTTCGCAAATTATTGCATGTGAAAGGTGAACTACACACACAATTATGTCAACAAATGCCCATCGTGTGGAGTATTCACTTAAACCAGGGGTAGGCAAGTTCAGTCCTAGAGAGCCGCTGTCCTGCAGAGTTTAGCTCAAACGCTAATCAAACACACCTGAACAAGCTCATCAGTGTCTTCAGGATTACTAAAGCTACAGGCAGGTGAGGGTTTTTCAGGGTTGGAGTCAAACTCTGCAGGACAGCGTCTCTCTAGGACCGAACTTGCCTACCCCTGACTTAAACACAGTCAGTTATGTCTTAAGTGGGGGGGAAAACAGTTGGGTGAAAACTGAGTGTGTGTCAGTATGACAGATCCGTGCTTGAGGTCTTAATGTGACAACAGCCTAATATACCTGCTGCTGTCTGTGTCATTAATGTTAATCAGTCAACAAAAGACTCGCTCACTTCTATTGGCCAAATAATAACTTTTGTAGCTTAAAAAAGAAACACTTTATATTTTTATATATATATATATATATATATATATATATATATATATATATATATATATATATATATATATATATATATATATATACAGTGATGGCTATGCTGTGTTTTCATTTTTAAATGTATTCAATTTACTCTGTACCAATACCAGTCAAATTTCATGGTTCTTGGTACCAATTTCGCTACTATTTTGTTTCAACAAAAAAAGTTTTAACTATTTGAAAATTAGGTAAATTAAATTAGTAAAAAAAAAAATTCAAGCAAATCTGTTTAGAAATTGGCACGTAGCCTTCAAATATTGTTCCGTTAAACATTACATTACATTTTTTTAAATGAAATTTTTAAATAAAGAAACCCATTACAGGTATCAGAACAAGTGGCAGGTCTATTGCGCTTACACTTTAAGACTTAATGCACAGATCTGTTTTGAAATGTCAGATTTTTTTTGTCCCGTCCGTTGTCAAACATCGTTTCAGATTCAATCCCTCATTTTAATACAGTTGTCACTCCCGAAACTTTGCATTGTGTACTTAACAGCTTGGAAAATAACTATTATTCAATTATTCAAGTTATGAATGGGTTATATCAGAAAGTGATCAAAGAGTGCTGCCTTTTTAATCAATGAAGCTGATATCACTTTATCTATAAAGTGAATCTTTAATCTCTTATTTACATCGTCGTTATACTTCGTTGGCTATCAAGAAATGAGTTGCGAGCATGCAGAGCTCACGCTGAACAAACTCCTATTGACTAACTTAAACGCCTCTGATTGGCCATTTTATTCATGCGCTCGACAAACATGTCTGTGATTGGCTACAATGCTCAACACTCCAAAAACAAGTTGTACAAGGAAACCTTTGATGCTCTTCAGAGCGCTCACACAGATTTAAAAGTAGAGCCCCGGTACTGCAGAAAGGCTGGTACCATTACATTTTTAAAATGTATATATCGACTGACAGCCCTATTACTTATGGTTAAATAAACCTACTATACCTGAAAATGTAATTTATTTTGTGTATTTGTTCTATTGTTTGTAATTTTGCTTCTTTGTTCTTTTTTTTAATTGCTAAAAAAAAAAAACAGTTGCTATGAAGTTAGTGAAATTAAATTTCTCATAACGTAAAATAGGATTTTGGTCATATCGCCCACCCCTAGTCGAGTGTTTCAGTGATGTGATGGTGTAGTACGTAGTTACAGCGTTAAGTCAGATGTTTGGTGGCTGTGTGATGTTTGTGATTTGCAGCTACCTGTAATTTAAAATGTAATTCGTATGATGATAAATCTATTTGGTTGGACAGGTACAGGAGGCGCCTCTCTCACGTTGACCTCTCTTTTCTCTCTCATGCTCTTGTGCTTTCTCTATTCTTTCTTCTCCTTTCAGGATCCCCTGTCTGGTGGCCATAGTAGCGGAAGTAGCACGTCCTCTCTCTCCACCCCTCCTTCTGCGTCCCACAGTCCCCCCCAGCTGCAGGTGAATGGAGCCGGCATGGCCGGGGTGGCCGTCCAGCCTGGCAATGCCAACTCGTCCCTGCCTGCCATAGGGGTGACTGGCCTGATGGGTGCTCTGCAAGGGAACCACCTGGCCATGAGTGGCATCGTGGGCGCCCTAAACGGAGTGATCCAAACCTCCCCCAGCCTGGCCCAGAACAGCAGCCCCCTGACCCATCCCTCAGCAGCTACCAGCGCATCTCTGCCCTTGTCAAACAGTCTCAGTAACAGGTACAAATTGGCACTCATCTTCTTAGATTTTGTTAGATAATATACCTGATTAATTTGGATTTTACTTGAAAGTGGGAGGCATTGGTTGAGTATCCGTATTTCAGGGTCATGATAATATGGTCTGGATTAGTGATGAACTGGCAGGTGGTGCTGATGTCCGATCTCATGGAAATTTTGAATTAATAAAAATAAATGCAACACACTACCATAACTGTACAATTATTTTAATGTTTTTGAAAGAACTCACCAAGGCATTTATTTGATCAAAAATACAGTAAAAACAATAATAATAATATTACAATTTAAAATAACTTTATATTCTATCTTTCTATTATAATTGTAAGGTCACTTATTCCTGTGAGCCTTTAGTGTCACATGATCCTTGAGAAATCATTCATTTTAATATACTGGTTTGGTGCTCAAGAAGCATTTCTCATTATCAATGTTGAAAATAGCTGTGCTGCTTAAATGTTTTTTTTTTTTAAATAGAAAGTTCAAAAGAATAGCATGTAGATGTATTTTATGTCACCTTTGATCAATTTAATGCACCCTTTCTGACTAAAAACACTTACTGACCCCAATCTTTTGAATGGTAGCTTTATAAATATAACTTTTTTTATTTGTATTTATACATTGCATTTTAAATGAACATTTGTTGTTGTTTTTTTATTTTGGGGTGAATTGTGACTTGCACATATTCATGAGATTCATCCATATTGCTTGGCACTGTGATGCATTCATATTTGCTTCATTTCTTCACATCTTTTCTGCTTCCCGATCTCTCTTTTGCTTGTGCTTTTTGGAATGCAGCAGCGTGACCACTGTGAAAACCAGGTGAGGATTGGCTTGCTTTGCCCTTTTCCCCCCACACTTGCTCATTTTGCTCTTATGCCTGTGTTTTCTTGCGTGTACGTCTGCCTCTGAAACAAACTTGTCTTGTAGTTTGGATTCAGCTGATGTTATCTTCTTAAACAACCCTCCTATCCATTAGTTATCATTACGGTGTTCTTACTTTTAGTATACAGAAAGCATCCCCCGTTTCACAGACAAGGCTTAAGCTAGTCCTAGACTAAAATGCATGTTTGAGCTGTTTTAACTCAAAGTAACCTGCCCTGTCATATCTTAAAATATATGCCAATGTCATTGTTTTCTCTCAAGATGCACACCAGTAATGTTTTTTCTTCTAGTGTACATTTAAATAAAGCTACATAATGGGTTAGTTCACCCAAAAATGAAAATTCTGTCATTAATTACTTACCCTCATGTTGCTCAACACCCGTAAGACCTCTATTCATCTTCGGAACACAAATGAAGATATTTTTGTTGAAATCCGATGGCTCAGAAAGGGCTTCATTGGCAGCAATGACATTTCCTCTCTCAAGACCCCATAAAAGGTACTAAAGACGTAATTACAAAGTCCATCTTACTACAGTGGTTCTACAATAATTTTATGAAGCGACGTGAATAGTTTTTGTGCACAAAGAAAATCAAAATAACGACTTTATTCGACAAGTACTTGTTTTCCTTTTAAGCCTTTGACTTGAACTCACGAAGCACCACGTCGCATGCGTGAGTTTTTGACGTAGAGCCCTTCATTTCGCGGCTTTGATACATTTCACAGTGCACTTATTCGTTTCTCACGGTTCGGGAATCCAGGAAATGCACACTTTGGCACCATTTTGAGCGCTACGCCAAGACCTAAAGAACAATCAATGTAAACAAAGTTCCTCTCTTCTGGGTCATATTCTTGGGCATGCGTCGTGGTGCTTCGTGAGTTCACGTCAGAGGCCCAAGGCGCAGACTTGTCAAACAATTCAATTTTTTTAGCGCACAAACAATATCTTCATTTGTGTTTTCCGAAGATGAACAAAGGTCTGACGGGTGTCGAACGACATGAGGGTAAGTAAGTAATTTTTGGGTGAACTAACCCTTTTAATCGTATCCTAATCTAAACCAGACCTGTGTCTGTAAAACCAGGCCGTTGTGTTTTAATTTATATGTAATACTTTTGTCTGGCCATTGTTAAGATGTTTTTCAAATGTTAAACACTGAGTTTTCTTATGGGGGCTTATGCACTTGTGTTTGCAGTGCGGCAAGGCTTTTCACTGAACAGCACAGGCAGATCCTCCATCAGCACTCATTGCAGCAGCTTTTCAACTCCCAGCAGCTCACACAGGTGAGAGGAGCACCTACACACTCTCCAGCACACAGCCACAGAATATAGTGTCTGCTTGAGTTTTCACAATTCTTCATGTGACTTTCAAGCATCAGGATAGCCCACACTGCATCTTATTATGGACATGATCCATCTTATGCTGTCTGACCTATTTGTGATGTAATGTTGAGGGGCAGATGAATCCGCAATCATGCATAATTCCATGAACAAAAATGGAATATATATTTTATACAAATATACATATACATGTTTGCAAAAAAATGTTTACATGTTTGTTTTTGTCGGTTAACCCTTTTATTATGAGCCTCCCTAATGGGTAAATAAAAGTGTTTATTTTAGCATCCTGACAGCTTGTAAAAACAACTTGGAATTGCAATTTTGAGGGAACTCTTGCCACTTTTCCGTGCAATATGCATCAGACCGTCCGTGGGCAGTCTGTGGGTGTGCCGTCTTTGTCTAGACATCTCATCATACTGTGTTTGTCTGTGTGTTTAGGAACAGCAGCAGGTTCTGCTCTACCAGTTCATGCAACAACAGCAGCAGCAGCAGCAACAACAGCAGCAGAATGACATACAGATGCAGCAGCTGCCAATCAACAGCCTCCTGCCCGGCATGCAGCCAGCCATCTCCACAAACCCCTTCCTCGCCATGCACAACGACAACAACAGTCCTAAAACTGGAGTTAGTACTGCAACTATCAAACAGACAAAAGTATTTACATATATGGATTCATTTTTAAAGTATTAAATATATTATATTACACTTTTTATTGAAAGTGTGTGCGCTTGTGTTTTATTCAGAGACTGGGGGAGAAGGCTGTGGCTGTGACGGGACAGGAGAAGACCTGATGCTGAGTTCTGCCTCATGGATCCCTCTCATCTGCCCACCCCAAGAGGCTGGCAATCTGAGCAGCAAGACCAGAGCGTTTACCCACCGCACAAAACCCTCACCAGCACCAGCCTTGATTTGTACACACACACACACACACACACACACACACACACGCTTGCCAGTTTGATGCCCATCTGGCAAACAACATGCTGCACTGAGTTTGAGTAAATCACTTGCTGTAAACTTACTGGGTCCCATGAGGGCCAAATGACAGGCTCGTACACACATATGTGTGCACAGACACACGGTCTTTCTCACTCTGCCAGTGTGCTGAAAATGACACGCTGGTGCGAGTCTCTGTGGGCGGAAAGTGTAGACCGATGGTGACTGAAGGATGGAGACGCTTCTGTAACAGTATCTGCTCACCGCTGTTACCTCTCGGTACCCCTTTAACGAGGAACGTGTAACGATAATCTCAATAAAATCCCTGTCGTATTTGTCAGTCTGTGTATTTAAAGGCGTCAAATGATGTTTCAAAGCTGAAGCGATCGGACATTTGTGCACCATGAAGGCCTTCTCTGCATCCCGATCTTGAGCTTCCCCTGTGAGGAGGCGTCCCAAAGGTCCACAAACTGTCTCACTGATCCTGCTGCACTCTTTGAAGAGCAACTACCTCTCAAGCCAGGACACAGACCAGGCCCTGAACCCAAGTGCCTGGCCCCATCTCCAAGCTCTCAGCGAGGGGCCGCGTGCTGGAGACGCTGCCAGTCTCTTCCCTCCTCCCACCCTTTTTTCCCCCCAGTCGATCTGTTTTTGTGAAATTAATTAATACCAATCGGCGTCACTCAGGCAATACCAGTTCAGAGAGTCACATATCTCTGCCTGTACAGTGATTACACTGAAGAAAGAAAAAAAACTGATTTCGAATGTTTGTGCTGCATTGATCATTTTTGAAGCCACCTTTCTATTGTTCTTTTTTTATTTATTTGCATTGGTTGCGTGTTGGGCGCAAGGTAATATATTTTAACGCTCAACTCGCAAAATGTTTTTATACTACTGTACAACATTCTCAGCTCTTTTGATGAACATGTCTGGTGTTTGAAGTTCTAAGAAAAGAAAAAGCCTACTTGATAATTTTGTGGTCTTGTAAATACGCCCGTTTTCCCCTTTTCCTTTTGTTGCTATGTAAATCAACAGATGCATATTGGATTAAGAATAAGCTGTCAGAATAAATAAGATTTAGTTTAGCACACCTTTACCTCTTTTCTGTTGTAAATACATATTTGTGATTCACTTAGTGGTGTGAAGGACTGTTTTAAAGCACTGTTGGCGTGTTCAGATCTTTCAACAGGCTTTTCACAAGACTGGTGACTGAATAAAGTGTATTAATTTATTTTTGTATGTGCAGGGACTTCTTTTTCTTTTTTTGCACCGTTTTATTGATGTGGTTTTATACGTTATAGATGTGGTATGTCCACGTTCTCATGTATCTGTACAGAAATTATGCAAAGTCTCTAAAGTTTGTATTTAAAACATCAAAAGTGAAACCACACGAGTCCTGCTTCATATTAAGAAAGAAAACACTGAGATTGGTAGTGTTGCGCTTTTTTCAGTGATAAATTAAAATCTGTTTATAACAATTGCATCTTGCTGTGCCTTTTTTACTTAACAGTTTGTTGTATGTTAGCAATTCAAACGGATGGATAATTCTTTTTCTACTGAATTTAAGTTTGCATATAAATCCAAATTGTGCTAGAATAGAGACTTACAATCTGCTTTTAATTAAAGTATGACTCATTCATAGTCCAGGCTCATGACAAGTATTCCAATTACAGAGTTCTCCAGTTAAAAGTGCAAATGAAGTGCTTTTAGATTCTAATTACAATCTCTTTACATAATTTAAAGGGATAGTTCCCCAAAAAATGAAAATTATCTCTCTCTCTATCTGTGTGTGTGTTTCTTTCTTCTGCTGAACACAAAAGATTTTTTTGAAGAATGTTGATAACAAAACTGTTTTGGTTCCCATTGACTTCCATTGTATTTTTGTCCATACAATGGGAACCGAAACTGATTGTCAGCATTCTTCAAAATATCTTCTTTAGTGTTCAGCAGAAGATAGAAAGTTTGGAACAACATGAGGGTGAGTAAGCGACAGAATTTGTATTGTCACCCTTAACTACAATAGTAAGATTATCGCAGAGCCCGGATGGAGTTGCCACACTAAATCAATGTAAAATGATGTCATTCATATCCATTTATCTTCTCTATATCAGTGTCAATGCATCAGCCACATTCATTATTTCTTCTAACCATACATGAGCAGGGAAACGTAGACTCTGAACTCTGTCAGCCCCCCCTCCCCATTCTACACTCAAGATCCCCCATATTTCTGCAGTCTGTCCTCGTGTTTGCTATTTGGTGAGTGGAACCCATTTCTCAGCATGACCCCCAGGGACCTGCCCACTGTCCCTGGCCAGCTCGGAGCGCTCCTGCTGTGGGAACAGCAGGCCCCTCTCTCCCCTCAGCTTCATCAAGCTGTCCACACTACTGACCACCCACTGACCCCTGACCCCTCCACCCTATCCTGATACGCTCAAAGCGGCACGCACACAATGGAGCCAGTGACAGCATTCACGCATCTGAAAAATCTTTGCTTTATTTTAATCAGATGAAAGCATTCTTGGACATTTGTAAAATGTCACATTTTGTGGGGCGCCGCCTCGCCTTTCCCATGATTAAATACGGAACTCTTTTATAAGCTTTTATGAGCTTCGACTTAAAATAAGCTTCTAATAATATTTTTATTCCAATTCGCAAGGCAGTGATAAATGAAATATTTAGTCATTTTCCACCCAGTTAGTGATGTCTTTGTGTAAATGCCCGCTCAGAGAGCAGATGGGGTAATAGGAGGACGAGGGCATAGAGCTGCTAAAGCGCTGTCGCTCACTCCCTCTTCACCAGGTGCACTGGAGGGGGTGATCCAGATAGAAAATCCCCACTAAAGATCCTTAGGGACGATTCATTTTCACCCCTGCTGCCTGTAAGGAATGGATTCAGCTTACAGGTAGGTAACAAAAGCTGCTAACTGACAGAGCTGGAGGGGAGGTGACTGATTTATGGTCCTTTTCTTTCTCGTTCTCGCCAGAACCCTGAATGACCATGTCAAATTTAAATTTTATTATGCGACCACAATGAAAATTTGTGTTAAGAGCGCCGGCCTGCTAATTAATTGGCTAACACTTTATTTTACAGTGTCCTTGTTACATATGTTACATGTACTTACCATAGTAATAACAGTAAATTATGCATAATTGCATGTAACTAACACTCAACCAAACCCTAATCCTATCATAACCCTATAGTAAGAACATGTCGTTAATTAGTATTACTCAGTACTTAAATATATAATTACACTGTAACAATGACACCTTAAAATAAAGTGTAACCATTAATTAAAGACGGCCTGCATGAAGAGCAGACTTTTGTAAATCTTTGCTTCAGTTCACTCTTTTTTTATTTTTCCAATTAATCCTCTTCCTGTGCACATCTGTACTGAAATGGTAATGCAATTTAACATTATATAAATTCTTTTAAATAATTGTATTATATATGAATTATATATATTAATTTTCAGCCTGTTTAGTCAAGTGTTTAAAATAGTGCTTTCAAACGGTTAATAGCATCCAAAGTAATAAGAACACACACTCACACACACACACACACACACACACACACACACTATGTATATATATATATATATATATATATATATATATATATTAACATAGGCCTACATGTGTGTTTATTGTACACAGTATAATTATATAGGCTATACAATTATATACAATTATAATAATTATACGCAGTAGCCTACACACACATATTATGCAAACAAACTTTTATTTTGGATCGCGATTAATCGTTTGACAGCACTAGCTTGATTTATTTACATGTTTATTAATTTTGTATTTAGATTGTTATTTATTTGATTTACTGGGTGGATCCCAAACAACAAACAGCAAAAGAACTCATTAGGAAAAGAATGAACATTTCAGTAAAAATACATAGGCTAGTATAGGTAAAAAGGTTTAAATCCAATAATAATCCTTCCAGATGATTCTGAACCACTGAAACCACAAGCTTGTTGTATTACTGCTATTAAATCAAACAAATCAGCAAATATCTGCCCATTGCTCTCATGATCTGCATCTCTGCACTGTTCATTTCTTTCTTTCTTTCTTTCTTTCTTTCTTTCTTTCTTTCTTTCTTTCTCTCCTCCCACCTTTATTTCTCCTCCCCGTTTCGTTCATGCTGATGATTTCCAGCTGCTCAGGCACCATTCTGTTACATCTGCTTCTGCTTTAGTAATTAATAGCTCACTTTCCTCTCCCAGTCAGATTCGGAGACTGATCCACACCCCCCTCCACCTCCAGCCTCTCACATACACTCTTCTCTCTCCTGCCTTATCAGAGCTGTCAATCATGTCCAGGCTGTTTAAACATGCCGCCGCCACCCCCCTCCTCTTGCTTTCTTTCTCACATGCTCTCTATTTTTTCTCCAGCGCTTGCTTACTCTCCAACTTTCTTTCTCTGTCTTTTTCTCATCCTTGTTGTATGCTCTATCTTTCATCACTTCTTAGCTGCACCCCCGCTCCTCCTCTGGGTTTATTCATTCACATTTTGGGAGTTTGGACACACCCCCTCTTCAGTCCCATCCCCCTTGTTTCCAGCTGAACTCCTGTCCAACATCAACGGTTTCAATCAGTCTGCCAGAGGCCTATGGGGACACCAGCCCTGGCTCTCCTGGGTAGCCGATGAAGGGCCACTTCTGTCCATTTGGGTGCCTGTACAAAAATATTTGTATTTTTCTATATTTATTAATTGACTGAAATTTGCGGCTAAATAAATAATGAGTTCTATTTATTTTCACTATTTAAATAATACATTCATTAATTGTTTGGTGGCATTATTAGCTGAAGATATACCTATTTGTTTGCTTGTTTGTGTACATGTTTATTCATTTTCTAATCTTTAGCTTGTTTATTTGATTTACAGGGTATATCTCAAACCACAAACAGCCAAAGCACTCATTAGTCAGATTTTTTAAATGTATACATATAGTATTATAAATCAAAATAGGATAAATAAAAATTGTCCAGTGTTACAAACAAATTGTGGTCTCAGTGTTTGTAAAAAGTATATAGCTACAGTAATATATTATATTGCAATTTATTAAATAACAATTCTTGGGAAAAAATCTTGATGAAATTATTTTCAAATAATCTTTCCAATGTTACTGAAAAATGTGGTTACATATTTTGTTTTAGTGTCTGTAAATAGTATAAAACATAATATTATAGGGGAAAAAATATAGGCAATTTATTAAAATTGCAAAGCTTTGATTCATAAATCATTTTCAAATAATTTATTATGTCCAGTAAATAATTTCCTGAAAATCATCTATCAGCTTTACATTTGTTCACATTCTGAATTGTTCCTGTGCAGTTGTGTTTCACTGTGATCCTGCGAGTTTCGGGCTCTTCCGCCGGCTCGAGGGGCACCATCTTACACTCTCCACCTCCCCTCTGTCCTTACAGTATGTGTCCTCCCCCGCCATTGAGGGAGATTAGCGGGGCTGGGTACAGGGACTACAGTCCTGGGCCTCCCCCAAACTCATCACTGCCTCCCTCCCACGGCTCCTGCGATGGACCCCCACAGGTTTCACTCCTGTTGGATAATGGTCCCAGTGTGGCCCGGTGGGACACAGACACATCTTTCTTCATACGCAGACAAGCTTATTCTTCTTCCGAAGTAACGCCACCCCCCACCCCTAAACCTCTAAACCGCTAAACGGACGGGACCAAGAAATACACACTAATAAGTTTAGAGCAACTAATGGGAATCAATCCTACAGAAGACATGCCAACTTATTTGTTCTCTTGTAACAAGGGCCAGACAGGCGAGGGGACATTTTTACAGTGTGTCTAAACAATGTTGTTAGACATTTTATTTCAGTGTTTTGGTGCCCTGTCTCAAACTCTTAAATAATATTCAGTAACACTTGATTTTACAGTGTCATTGTAACACGTACATGTAGCAGTTATAGTAATACTTTAATAATGTAACTAACCCTAAATCAAACCCTAATCATATGCCCTAACCCTATAGTTAGAACATGTGGTTCATTAATATTACTCAGTACTTAAATGTATAATTACACTGTTACTAAATATATAACCTAATATTCCCTTGTTTATCTGCTATTAAATACATTTAGAAACCTATATTTTATCACTAAACTGTAAATTAGTGTGAAGTACAAAGAGTGCTGTTGTTACAGTTACTTCACTAGCTGTGGGTTGAAAACATTGGCATTTAAAATTATTGTGGTAATAAAATCTACTCAATTATGCTATAATACTCAAGTAGTATTAATGTATATGTGTGTGTGTGTGTGTGTGTGTGTGTGTGTGTGTGTGTGTGTGTGTGTGTGTGTGTGTGTGTCCTGGTAATCCCTATGGTATGGGGATCCCCACAAAGATGGCAATATTCGAAATCGTTGTCCATGTGGGGAAATTTTTTGGTCATAAATCACACTAAATCATGTTTTGTGAAAAAGTAAAAAAGCAGAATGTTTCCTGTGATGGGTAGGTTTAGGGGCAGGGGCAGTGTAGGGGGATAGAAAATACGGTTTGTACAGTATTAAATGTATTACGCTTATGGAATGTCCCCACATTTCACAAAAACAAACATGTGTGTGTGTGTGTGTGTGTGTGTGTGTGTGTGTGTGTGTGTGTGTGTGTGTGTGTGTGTGTGTGTGTGTGTGGACTGGTAATCCCTACGGTATGGGGACGGCTTTGTGTCCCCACAAAGATGGCAATATCCAAAATCCTTGTCCTTGTGGGGACATTTTTTGGTCCCCATGAGGAAAACATCTTATAAATCACACTAAGTGATGTTTTTTGAAAATGTAAAAATGCAGCATGTCTCCTGTGATGGGTAGGTTTAGGGGCAGGGGCAGTGTAGGGGGATAGAAAATACGGTTTGTACAGTATAAAATGCATTACGCCTATGGAATGTGTGTGTGTGTGTGTGTGTGCACGTGCGTGTGTAGGATATAGGCTTTACACTGCCATTTTGTACATTGGGTTGCAACCCTCCCCATCTGGGCATACATGATGATTCTAACGTTTTAATGTGTAATCAAATTAAACAAAACCTATAACCCTCTATGAAAGAGATCTGTTGCTAATTTCTAATTGGTTAAACTCATAGTGTCTAGCCTAAATAATTATTTATAACGCGTTTGTTACAATAAAATCAAAGTATGTTAAAATAACAGACCAGTATATCTTAATACATCTATAAATAAAATACTGCAAGTACAAGGAAAATAGAAAAAAATAAGTTACATTTAAAAAGTAATATTATCCGTACTGTAAATTGACCATTTGAATCTCCGCAGTGGTTTAGTTTCAGGCGGTTGGAGGCACAGTGAGTGATCGAGGGAACTGACCTCTGCATGGCGGAGCGGGGGGACTGAGCCCCTGCGTGATATTAATCCGCCCTGTCACCCTGTCTCTGGGCTCTGCACAGAAGCATGCGGCACAGGAAGCATGTCCTGACTGGAAGTAAATCGCTCTAATCAATAATGTCACATATTTGCTGCATACACATATTTCCATCATATCCATAAACACAATTGTACATAAACACAACGTGGTTCTACTAACAATTTGTCTAATTCGCCTCAATTTTCATTCTGTCGGGGTCTGCACGCTCACATCGCGGCATACACACTCTGTCTCTGTGCTGCGCGCGTGCTCAGTAACAGCAGGCCTCTCAGCGGTGTGTGCTGATTTTCCCTGCCGCCTCTGACTGCCGCACCCGGAGCTGAACAGCAGCGAGGAACAGGAGCTTAGCCACCGCGATATAAAGTCTCCAAAACGCACGCTGGCACACTGATAATTATCCATAAATGTAGATTATAATGACAGGATATTAACTTAACCAATAAGGTATAATATAGAAAATACACGTGCATTTTGTTATGCACGTTTTACAAAAGACAAATAGCCAATAGGCTGTGGTTATGAAATTTACGCGGATCGGTAAAGCTGTTGTAAAAAAACGTGGAACACTAGAATTATTTGTAATTTTAAAGGGAAAAGAATGCAAAAAAACTCTACAGTAGGAAAACGCATATCGTAGGCTACACTGTAAAATGAAAGTAGACTATTTTAAAAAGACGTCCTGTAAATGTTTTTTTTTTATGTTTTTTAAATATTTTTTTAATGTTTTTTAAATATACAATGTTTGAATTACCTTATAATTTAGAGGGAAATTGGATGTTGCATTTGATCTTTTTCTTGCGTTATTTTATTGAGTGTTATCGTGATGGTGTGTTTTGTGTTTATGTGTCTTTGCTCAGTATTTGTTGGTATTAGGCATCAGCTGCTGGAAAGGCCAAATCTGAGGAACTTTGTCATATGGTTTTACATTGTGCACATGAGTTATTTTTAGTAGGCTACATTTTATGGTGACAAACATATTTTAATAAGCTTATAAATTAGGCTACCAATGTACTATTTAATAAGAGTACATTTACAGTAATTACAGTTACAGTAATTTAACACACACAAAATGTGAAAATAAAATCTCTTAATGTCTAAGCATCACACACACACACACACACACACACACACACACACACACACACACACACACACACACACACACACTCAGCTGTGTGTGTGTGTGTGTGTGTGTGTGTGTGTGTGTGTGTGTGTGTGTGTGTGTGTGTGTGTGTGTGTGTGTGTGTGTGTGTGTGTGTGTGTGTGTGTGTGTGTGTGGCCTAATGAATAAAAGATTATTGAAATGTTTTGTTTGTAAATTATAGTAACATTAAATTAAATTTTTTATTTAAGAAATAAAATAAAAAATAATAAAGGATTTTTATAAGTAAAAAACATCCTCCTTAGCACGATAAATTATAATTCCGGCAAACGTGATAAATGTGACAGACTATAGGTTTGAAACATCATGTATTAATCGGGTAAAAATAGATATCAGTTCATTATCTGAGCAGCCCCCATCATAATTAATAAAATAGTCAGAAAGGGGGTGGGGTGTACTTTAAATTATTCTTATTCCCTATAATGTCCCAGAGAAGGAGTAAATTGCATATAATTTCTTGATACAAGAAGAGCTATTCATTTTGTTCTGGGTCAGGAGAGACATTCAGTGATAGGCTCACCTGCCGCAAGCTTGTTAATTATGGAAATGTGAGTTAGAATCAGCTGTCACTATTATGCTGGGGAGCCACTCTCACAAGAGAGGGGTGTGTGTGTGTGTTCGTGTGGTCCATGGTAAACCCTACATTATGGAGACAAAAATGTTCCCATAAAGATGGGATCCAATATCCCAAAACCATTGTCCTTGTGGGAAAATGTTTTGGTCCCTGTGAGGAAAATTGCTTAAAAATCATAATAATATTTTTTTTTAAATCATATTTTTTAAAATAAAAAAATCAGAAAGATTTAGGGGTAGGGTTAAGGGATAGAATATACAGTTTGGAAATCATTTTACAGTATAAAAAAAATCATTGTATGGAATGTCCCCATAAAACATGAAAACCCAATGTGTGTGTGTATGTGTGGTGTGTGTGTCCTTGTTTATATTACATTGTGGGGGCAAATGTCCCCATAAGGATAGTAAAACTTGAGATCACCTACATTGTGGGGACAGCCAGTGGTCCCCACTTTTCAAAAGGCTTATAAATCATACAGGATAAGTTTTTGTTTGTTTGTATTTTGAGAAAGTAAACATGCAAAATGTTTCCTGTGATGGGTAGGTTTAGGGGCAGGGGCAGTGTAGGGGGATAGAAAATACGGTTTGTGCGGTATAAAAACCATTACGTCTATGGAGAGTCCCCATAAAGATAGTGACCAGACAAGTGTGTGTGTGTGTGTGTGTGTGTGTGTGTGTGTGTGTGTGTGTGTGTGTGTGTGTGTGTGTGTGTGTGTGTGTGTGTGTGTGTGTGTGTGTGTGTGTGTGTGTGTGTGTGTGTGTGTGTTAAGTAAGCAGGCTCTTTCATTTTAAGCCGTGCAGTGAACATGCATGTCATGGACAGGGGCTGCTTTGGGCCACTGCACATCTCAGGAGACTTCATTAATTATTCAACCCTTTAACTCCCGGAGAGACATGCCCGTTCGCTGTATGTGGCCGGTAACCCCAGTAGAAGACCATTACAGGTTACCTGAGTATATGCAGCATAGAGATGATGCGTTGCTATGGAGCCAGCGAAAGGAAGATTCGGAGAATTTAATAACGAGAACAGGACTGACGCTCATTTTAGAGGGAACGCCGAGAGAAGTGTGTATTGTGTAGGCAATGTATGCAGAAGTAACCAGAGGTGCATGTGGGGAGGAAGGGCCTCTTCATGCTGATTTTAGACAGAGGAGAGATGGCAGAGTTGACAGGTGAAACTTGAGTTTTAAGAATGAAACTATTTTGAATTTAAAACACTACAATGAGCCAAAAAATGTCATGAAAATAAATCAAATTGAAATACATAAAATTAAAAATAAATTTGTTTCACTACGGTTCGCGCTGAACTGGCTAATATTTTGAATTGCCAACGCTATCTCACGACCAATTCGTACATATTTTACGAGGTGGCTATTTCGTACTATTTTTCGTACTATTTCTCACTCGTACGAATTCGTACGTTTTGCCTAAACCCCAGTGATGGGTAGGTTTAGGGGCGGGGTTGAGGTAGGTCATTCGTATGAATTCATACGAATTTGCCAACTCGTCAAATATGTACGATTTAGTAAAAATCGTATGAATTCGTACGAGTGAGATCGCATACAATTGCATTTAATTAGCCACCTCGTAAAATATGTACGAATTGCCGTGAGATCGGGTTGGAATTGCAGACCTATGACATTCGCGTAGAAGCCATATTGAATTTTTTCATGAAAATATGCGCGAGATATACTCCTCAAGTCAAAAATCTATTTCCATCAGCTGAATGTTCTGTGCCTAGATGTATAGGCCAACATTTCCACATGGAGTCTACTACGTAAGTTTGAACACATTAAATTAACAGGTTAACAAACATATAATTAGATGGACCACTACAAGTCAAAGGAAAGTCCTCATCATAGAAAAACAAACGCGCTGTGTGTGTGTGTGTGTGTGTGTGTGTGTGTGAGTGAGAAGTACAGGGTCCGGTCGGCTAAACACTTCTAGTGTGTTCCGCTTGTGAAATTTTATACCTTTAAAAACAATGCTGTGTATTTTGAGGATGTATCCTACGTTTCACTGCCATTTTTATGAGAAGAATAAATAGACTACAGATGGTCATCGAACAGTTCAAGTCTGAACTTTCTAATATTACATTAGTAGGCCCTATAGGCTATATTAAACGTTGCGCATGATTACATTACACAACAGAGGAACTCATTTCAGGTAAAAAAAATTCTGCCTTCATCTTAGAATTTGGATGAGTGAGTGGTAGTCCTACCAAATAACATATAGGCTAACTTCATATAAATATATAGGTAGGCCATATCTTCAGATAAGGGAATGTACCTTGCATGACAACTACTCTGTTATTCAAAACCCCTGTAAATTCCACAGCATTTTACATTTAAATAAAACATGGTCAACCTAAGGCTGACATATAAAAAGGATGAGGTCATTGAATGCCAGGTGTGCATTTATCAATGTAATCTATGAGTGCAGAGACCTCCCACAAACTCACTGGCCTATAACGGCTTGAAAGAAGCACAGAAATCAAGTTCATACCACAGTTCAACATAGATAAAAATATAAACATGCAAACAAATCAGATTCTAAACTCTTAAGCCTCTGGAGTCCACTACATCTTTTCTCAATCAGTTTCATCTCTGATAAAAAAAGAGAAGAGATTTCCTTTTTGTTATTTGGCAATAGACATCTGTTGAGCCACATGGCCAGTATTTTGCAGAGTGGAAGACACTTGTTTTGAAGGATTAGCTGACTAAGACGGTCTATGTGTCTTCCTTTGCTCGCCATGCTTTATTGATAATGATTTAGGGCATGATTGGAAAAGTTTGTAACTACAGGTGTTGGACACATGAGAGACAGGGACCAAATCAAGTCCTAGACAAAAGATAACAAAATGTGAATGTGTTTTATCTTCTTCAGAGTGTGAATGGTTTCCGATGCTTTTAGGTTTGCTGGGAGAGAAACCGTGCTTTAGGTTAAGGGAGAGAGGCCGTACGAACACTGGCAGCTACACAACACCCACAATTAGTGGTGTTTGCTGTGCTTTGTCTGCATCAAGCTGCAGCACAGGACACATAATGGCCACCGTCAGTCTGGGGAGAGGGATCGAGAGAAAGAAATGCTGCTTTTCAGATCAGAAACAATGAGGCCCAGGCTGGAATAGCCTTTCTCCACAATACGTGAAAGGCCCATCTAGGATTTGATTGCATAACTTGTAATATAAAATGACTTGAAGAAATACACCAGCCAAATTTTTGTCTTTAATGAACTAGGTTCAGTGAGTCTGTTTTGAAACTGCAATTAACTGGTTACAGTCATGGTTGGACAATTAATGTACTTTTACATTTTTACGGGGATTAGCACTGAGGTTAATTTTAAATAACTGCTTTATAATGAAAATCATCTTAGAGAGTGGTAATGGGCCCTTAGAAAACGTCTGTTTTGATTGGATAATTTCCAAAGCTCTGCAAAATAACAGATGTATAACTCATACAATTATAGGCTCATGAAATAATACAAATATTGCACAAAATGAAAATTAAGTGTATATCCAAAACCTCTTTAAAAAAAAAAAAAAAAAAAAAAAAAAACATTAATTAAGTAAACAATCAGAAGACAAATTATAGGACCAAATCAATACCATTTTTAAAGCTGAAAAGTGAAGCTAATAAACACTTTTATGGTGTTACATTGCCATTGCAATGAAGTGTAAAATAGGATATAACATTACACAGAAGAGGTTAATAAGCTAAATAAGTTAAAAACACTAAAATCATGTTATCATGCAGGTTATTTACATCTTGTGAAGCCACTCTGTTAAGTATTTTAATGCTTGGCTTGACCCCGTTCACTTCCATTAGAAGTGTCTTACTGTAACTCAGATTTTTTTTGCCTTTGTTTAAGAAATGAAGGTACAAGTGGAAATTCGTTCTACATTATGCCACAAATTGTATTCCTTTTATTTCTCTTAATGTCATAAAAAAAAATTCTCCAACTTAACAGAATTTTACGGGACATTTGGAATACATAACGGGACGAGGGGTTAGAGTAGAATCCGAACTCGGCCTGGACTATGGCTGCCTTTGTGGTCACCAGAGAGGGAGGGCCCTCTTTGTTCTGTCAAGGACTTATCACAATCAGAATGTACAGTGTGTCAGGCACACACCGGCATATATCAACTTCAATCTCTTTTTAATGAGAAATTCTGCCCTCTTTAATATGTGCAAATTAACCTCCCCCCCACCCTCCACTCCTGAAACCTCTGTATATGCACACCCTCTATCTATATCTGTCCCTCTCTTTTCCCTTCTCCACCTCCCTCCCTGCGTTTCCCCCTAGGGGCAGAACCCTACGATGGACATAGTGCTAGATTAACCATCAGGCTGAGCAGAGCACGAGAAGCTTCGACTATGAAGCCAACACTATTCAGACCCATACCAGCTGCCTGCCTGGCCCTTATATTATTACCATCATTATTCTTACTATTATCCATTTTATATTCAAGCCATGTTGATTATAATTTTTGAATTACAGCTAATAAGGAATTTTTAAAAACAGAGAGTGGCTCCAAGCCTGGCACGGTAGTGTGCCATAATTTAATAGATTTCCTGGTAAGGGATCCGTTTCCCTACAGTGTCCCCAGCGTGAGGTCCAGTGAGCTGCCAGAATCCCCCCCCCATTTTTTTTTTACTTAATAGGCAAAATTATTGTTTGACTGTCTCTGTCAAATAGCAAAGTCTACCAAAAAATATATAAAAAACACTTGGTTTGGTTTTATGTTTATTTCAAAAATTAGTTGAAGGCTTGTGTGTGGATATTTTCATTTGTACTGTGAAAGTGGTTTAAAATGGAATCGATTTATTTAACACTGTTTCATTACTTAGAATAAATTCTTTATGCATCTCTGAATAAGATCTAACCCTGGTTTCAAAATGATACATTTTAAAATGTGTCCCCCTATCTTGTTCTAACTTTAATTCTTGTTCATTTTAATAGTCAGTGTTGGACAAAGAGCCTTCCCTTATTCTTCAAAGAATCTCTATATATCTTTTATGCTTGTGGAAAATGTACATGCAAATTGAAGCCATCAACAGCCAGTGAAGAAGTGAGAGTACATATTGTAAACAGTGTGTGCCGTTGCTATGGTACCCATTTTCACTTCATAAGTGGGGAGGGAGAGAGTGTGCAGCGGGTAGACTGTCCATGCGTCGCCATAGTGATCAAGATGCCACGCAATCCTGCTATTCTCCACAGCAACTTCTGTTTTCCCAATCACACAGACAAAGAAACTTTATATAGTAAATGTGTAGATAGAAAGACATTGATAACAGTGGCAGAATTCCTCAAATTCATCAAAAATTACCATTCTTAACCTTATTTTTGTGTTATTTTTATGTTTTACCTGTGCACATCATTATTTTTCTAAAATGAATATGCTCGAAATCTTCAATCAAAAATGTTAACCTTCCCTCCCCTCTCGAAACGACATCTCTTTGTGACTTGTGTCTCGGTGGAGGGCGGGACTAAATATCTGAGATTTCCCTCTATAAGGGGCCTGTACACTACATCGTTTTTTTAACTAAAAATTAAAAAAAATCTTTGTGCGTTTTAGACGTTCATTTACACGACTACTGCGTTTTGAGAGCCTGAAAATGCTAACTTTTGAAAATGGGTTTCAAAGTGCATGTTTTTGAAAACGATACTATTAGGCTTGTTTGAGATGAGCAAAATCTGCGCAGAACCGATCACCGGTGATCAGCGCGAGATGCATGCCGGTTAGAAATGTGTCCGAGGGCGGTCCGCCTTCCTCTGATGTCATGCTGACGTATGTCAAAGAACTCTCGCGAGCGAAAGGCGGATGTGTCGGATTCTGCAGTCGAGCGCAGTTGCTCTCCACCGACTGCGCTGAGCAAAAGCATGATGGGAAACGACTTACTGACCATTATTAGTTAATGCTCATTGGTTTAAACAAACCAATGATTCTTTTTTTAAATGTTTGATTTTAAAACTCTGATATCATGTTTTAATGTCTATAAATTATGTGTGAATATTCCCAAACTGTGCGACAGTGCGACCTCTCAGTGGGTTTTGTGATTGTTGTCATATTTATAAAAATATATAAAAACATGTATGTTATTAAAGTAAAAATGATTATAAACACGTCTTTCGAATGGAAATAAATAACAAAAACTTTGAGTGTCTTGTTCATAATATTTATTTTCATATAAAAGCAACAGAACTTAAATTACATCCAGTTTATCAGCAACGCAGTGCATGAGTGTGAATCCCGCGATATCCGCCTTTGATCTCGCAGGTGTCGGATGCACTACGAAGACAGAACTGTCCGCCTTGCCTTTTTCACTCCTCCCTTCACTGCAGCCGACTAGTCTCGCCATCATTTCAGGCGAGGCGAGGCGCATCTCAAACAAGCCTATTATCATCTGTGAATTTGTGGAAAACGGTGACGTCATGCGCATGCGTATTATCTGTTCATTTTATAGGCGTGAAGTTTTTTTTTTCAAAGTGACATTACCAACTACAGACCTGGCAGCAGAATACACAATGTTTTTTTTAAGTTTTCGCGGATCCTTGTGAATAGGCTACAACCTTATAGGGTATGTTTACACGACAACGATGTACTAAAAGCAGATGACAATGTAGTCATAGCAATCCCTTTTCACTTCGATCTGTGAAAATTACTAAAAAGTCTGTATTATGCATGCCAGGCCAGTAGATGGCGATGTCACTTTTTCAAGAAACACCCCGCGAACACGGAACATACATGCGTGAAAATGTAATAGGCTACGTATGCATATGATGTTACCATTTTCACAAAATCTTGTTTTTGTTGTTTACATGGAGACGTTAAAGGCATAATTTTCAAAACCTTGCACTTTGAAACCCGATTTCAAAAGCTCAGATTTCCAGGCCCCCAAAACGCTGTTGTCGTTTAAATGAACGGCCAAAATGCATAAAAAGTTTTCCATTTTAAGTTCAATGGTGTCATATAGGCCTAAACATACCGTTAGTTAGAAATGCTTAGCTTCCAACGATCCACTCAATTCCCAAAGATCAAGACCCGCCCTACATTATTTTCTGTTTCTCGGCGCTACACTAGGGAAGCAAAGACTATCGCAACTTACTTTAAAAAAGCAGAATGTATAATGCAGAATTATTTGAAGAATGATTTCTGAAATATGAGATAGCAGAATTTTGCTTAATTCTACAAGCGTTTTTCTTCAGAACCCATTTCTCTGACTGAACTGAATTAATGAATATATTCCACCAATTAAGTGAAATGGTCTGTTGACCCAATAGTGGAAGCACTGACCTGCATGTTCAGGGAACTGGCAATTGAGAGAAAAATGCGAACTTTTCCAGATCATCATTAGGTGATTCAGCTTCAGATTCATTCTTCCCCCCTTCAAATTCCATTTAAAGCCGCTCTCCATTTAAATCCATATGGTTTCTGAACATGTTGCTGCCAGGGCCGAATTTACCAAGGCAGAACGAGAGGTATACCATCTAAACAAGTATGTCTCTTTCACAGTGCCTCTCTTTTTCTTTAGTGTTTTTAAACCAGATTTACTTTCCACTATTTTCCTGATAACACGTTCCCCACGTTCTTTCTTTTACTTCCACCTCCATTACTCTCTGAACACTAGGCTGAGAATCAATGCTACATTGATTTTCCTATCAATGGACATTATCATAGATCAGGCATCTGCTAGCACTGGCCTGAATCCACGTGCCGCCTGTTGCCACGGGGACAGAGAGATTTCATCACTCCTCAGTCTCTGACAGACAGACAGAGAGAGATGGCTAAAAAGCAAGGGATGGCAGGGAAATGCATGCACACACGCAGGGTAGAGGATCAATACCTGAAGTGCAGAGGATATTGAGTCACAGAGGGGATGTTGGATTTGACTACCAGAGAAAAAAAGTGCAGCTTTTGTCACTGAGTAAGAGAGCAGAGAGCGAGTTTGCACATAATATTCACCAAAATCATAAGACAGGCAATGTCTGGCAACAGAATATGATTAGCCAAAAAACATACAGCTAAATATACAATTCTCCCTTTTGCATTCATACACTTATATTTGTATTGAATACCAGCGTTGGCTATCCGAGAATTTTAAGCTGTTTTTAAGCTATCCGCTGACAACAGACAATGCAAATATCAGGCTATATCTGCAAAACATGGAACGCATCCCTGCAAACCAGCTTGAAATCAAAGTTTTGAAGGAAATATGGTTAGTGAAGATAATTGTCTTGTGTGTGTATGTGAATATTTGATTTACTCTATCCCCAGTGGAAGTTGTGAAGCCTGAGGCCTAATGACCATTTCAGAGCTCTTCCTCGCTTAAACATGACATTCGCTTTCCTCTGTCGCACCCCCCTGTGCTTGAATTTGTGTATTGTGACTCATGGACATACAAGTGACACCTTGCAGATTGTGTGGACTGGGTTCAAGCAAACAAAGAGAAGCCCGGGACACCTGAGGCAGTGCAGGTAGCCCCATGAAGCAGAGGATTAATCCAGTAGAGGAGGAGGGGACTCAGGGAAACCTTTCCACCACTGTTTTTAGCTAAAATTCATGCAGTGCATGCTCAAATGTTTGCTTCATACATGCACAATACATATTTGTATTACAGTTTTTCTCAAAAATACTGGTACTTGAGACACAATAACCACAACATATAACTCATGCACCAACCCCCTGAACTAGTTCTGCTAGAGTACAAGCAAAATTCCTGCGTTACACTCAAATTGCAGTTCTAAAACACTTTTTTTTTCAAAACACTACACACAATTCTCTGCATTTGGCACAATTTTCATGCAGAAAATCTCTTGTCACAAGGAACACATTGACATTCAAATATGCACACTGCCTCATCACATGGGCAAACACCTGTCACACTGTTTTACAATTAGCAAACAGAGCTTTAGCATAAAAGGGCAACAGGTGAGCTATTCTGTTTTGGAGCAATGGATGCCAACATTGGAATTTTTTTTTTTTTACTGTAACCATACAGTAAATTCTTCTGTTGTTTTGTATGTAGACCACTGTATGTGCTGGTTGGGATGTACACTGTGTACATTGTTTTTGTGGGGGGAAAATTATATATTTGTTACCGTGTATGTTCTGAGCTTAAAAACAATATTCTCAAATATTTTACAACACACTTATGTACTGTCTGTAGTGTAATACTGAACCAAAAAAAAAAAAAGACCTAAGTCATTATGATGAATGGAAAATAAGTGTTTTTTTCTTCTTTTTTCATAGTTTTTTACATTGAGCACATCAGTGTTCAACTGGTTCTTATAAATGTCTTTTCATATGATGGTTTGTGTGTGTCATTTGCAAACAAAATACCATTTTGAGATTAAATAACATTGTTTTGAATGTAAAGTTTAATTGAGAATTAAGGGGTTTTGCCCATTGTGTGTGTGTGTGTGTGTGTGTGTGTGTGTGTGTGTGTGTGTGTGTTTATTTGTGTGTAGAGTTCTGAGGCATGCTTTCAGAAAATATGTGTTAACAATCAAGAAAAAATGTAATTAGACTGACCAAAGTTTGGCAATGGGAAAAATAATTCCTTTAAAAATGATTTGATTTTATTCATTTTTAATTGTCCATAACTACAATTTCAAAAGCTGATATTGATATTATAAAATATTACATATACTATACAATATGCTAATAATAATCATTGTATAACAATAATTGTTTGTAAAAGTGAAATTTTTGTTTAAAAAAAGTATTAAATGAAGTATGGAAATGACATTTTTACTAGACATGTTAAAAAACTAAAGTAAATCTAAACTAATAGCATAATTTAATATATTTTATATATAGGCTATTGGACAAAAACAAAAGACACAAAAGGCAAACAAAACATGCAGCATTATATGAGTAGCTTGCTCATTCTTGTTTTGTTTAACAGGAGGTTGTCCGGTCAGGGGCATGCATGCAGCGGGCCATCCGTCTGTTTGCAGCAGAGTGCTTCTAAAGAGCAGAGAAACAAAGCATGGCCTGTCAATCAGAGCACCCCAGTCCCCTGGTGTAGCATTGGAGAGGCCTACTGAGAGAGGAGGAAGGAGGGCAGCAACACCACTTTCTCTTTAGTAATGAGTGTTGTAAGATGGGGGTTGAAATAATGTCTGAGTTGTAGAGAGAAATCATATAGCCTAGATATGATTTCTCTTTGCGGTGTAATAATGTGCATTTGTTTATGCACGCATTTTTGTAACACAGATGGGCACTGATTTGTAAAGCTGTAAGTGAACTAGCTACAACCAACATGAAAAAAACAAAAAACAAAAAAACAAAAACAGTAACGGTAACAAATAAACAAACAAATAAGCAAACAATAAATGAATGAATTAATAAATAAATAGTGTTTTAGTAAAAAAAAAAAGAAGAAAAAAAAGTGTAAAAATATGTGTGTGATCCTGGTAAACCCTATACGTTGTGAGGATTAATAATGGAGAAATTGTTTGGTCTCCATGAGGAAAACAGCTAATATATCAAACTAAGTGATGTTTTTTGAAAAAATAAAAATACATACACGTTTTCTGTGATGGCAAGGTTTAGGAGTATGGTTTGAGTTAAGATATATAATATACAGTTTAAAAATCATGTCTTTGAAAAGTCCCCATAAAACATGAAAATACAACGCGTGTGTGAGTGTGTGTGTTTCGAAGAGAACCTCGTGCACAGATAGCCTATTTGTTTTAAAGCAGAATAGCAAAGCGATAAAAATAAAAAAAATAAAAAATAGAAAAGGGTAGACAGGGGAACAAAGAGAACGCTTTGCGTTAAAGCGCGCGTATGAAAGCCGATCCCTCACCGCAGAGCTGCTCGGACCTCCTGCACTAGGAATTTGAGAGCTCGTGGTCCGCTTTGAGCCTGATTGTAAAATGCTTTCATTTGTGCCGCATTAGTCGAGAGGGAAATGTCACAGGAATCGCCCTCGGAGCTTCAACAGAAAAGGAAACTTTGTCCTTTTACTTTAATTTGACTCGTTGAAAACATGATAAAACCCAATGATTGATGTGTGTGTGTGGTGCATGTGTTGCAAAGAAAGAGAGATACAAAGAAAACACAATGACATCAGCATTAGCCATATTTGTTTGAACCCCGCTAATACCTTGTTTTCAATAGCCTTATCGTGTGTGTGTGTGTGTGTGTGTGTGTGTGTGTGTGTGTGTGTGTCAAAGTTTATCGAAAAACCATATTTACAGCAGACCGACAACTCAGGATTAAAAAGGTTCCCGTTTCAACTGTGCAAATCCTTGCACAATCACCTAAACACACAGGCAACAAACTCTATAAGTTGTTAAACGTAGAACTTCCATGAAGCTATACGATATAGGAGTTAGCCTACATAACCAGTTTATAAAGGAACGGGTGATCTTTGCAACAGCCTGCTTTAAATGACACAGATTTAAAATAGCTTTACAAATCGGTGTTTTCTGTTGTGTGCCTGCATTTTAAAAAAGGTATAAAAGTTGCATAAACGCGTTTGCTCTCCTGCAAGAATAAGAGGCACCAATACATGCCCTCTTCGTTCGTTGTAACATTACAAAACATATTGAACTGTTTTTAGACTGTCGTGAGAAGTTATAGGCCCAGTTATCCATAGCCTATATATAATAGGCTATGTTTAGTTTAGGAAAGGTTCATGATTCATTAATAATGATATACAGTCAGATAATTCAAATAGCTGTCTATTTTATACATGTTGCTAATAGCCTACAACTTCTGTTGACGTTTAAAACAATTAATTTAACCAAATGTCTTCCGCGGGATAACGCATTTGGCTACGTCCTGCGCGATAACATGCAAAAAATCAAGATACAAAAATGAAGCAGTCTTTTATACAGCAACAGAGATTGTGACCGCTGCTAAGACATGTTTACTTTAGAGTAACCACTTGAATAACACTGTAAAAAGAGTGGACTCAAATGAACGGTGAGCATGTTAAAATGTCAGTTCCTGGATGTTTGAAATGAGGGACGAGTAGGAACAATTCCAAATGTGTCAAAAAGAGGAATGACGCCCGATTTTCCGTTCAGCTGAATGCAAAGGAACAGCGGGGAATATGGTGTATACTCGAGCGGCTGCTTTTCCCACTTACGGTCGCAGGAAAATCGCAGCGGCGACGTTGTGCCAAGCAATAAAATCCTCAGACTGCAATTCTGCATTTGGGATGAACGTGCACCGCGCATCTTAGAAAATACGCGACAGACTTTTTCTTATCAGTTAGGCTAAGCTCTTAGTGTCTTTTTTTCTAATAGCCTTGTAGCCTATAGTGCTTGCACAAAAATAAAAAGCAAGCTAATAAAAATCCAAGCAAGCTTTTATTTCGATTTACATGTTAGGTAGCCAAGGTAAAATAAAACATAGCCTACAAAATGCTGCAATGTGAATTAGCCTATTTCAAACTTGGGTTATATGATTATTTAATAACTCTTAATTTTAATAAGCCTAACTCTTTATCAACTCCACCTTCCTTAAATCTTTAGCCTACATATGGTAGGCCTGCCAAATAAATTGATCGACCGACATAACATAATAGCAATGTGAGACAGAGTAGGCCTAGGCTATAAGCATATGCGTCTATAATAAACGGAATTTGTGACAATTATTGATCTCGAAATTGTGAATATAACAACACAATAGCAATGCGGGCCGTGTTGAAATTCAGCTAGATTGTGCAATACCGTTCGCTGGTTGTGAATTTCAGCCATAATTCAGTTTTCGACTGCCCAGCCGTTTGGTCATTGTCTCTCACCACTGGCTTATATGGCCATTACGGTCAAAAAACCGAGGTCTTTTCTGACTCAACGCCCACACTTATATCCCACCACTGCCATCAAGCGGCAACGGCTGCGCCCCCGCTTAGGCCTATACTAGCATGCACTATATGTTCGTGTGCGCGCGTCTGCGGCCTACGTGTGATATTCTCTGTAACCACACAAAGTAAACTTTACGGTTTTGGAACGTTTTGTTTGTGATGTAATGGAACGAAATGTTAAGTAGGCTAATTTTGGTTCCTTGACTAAATATGACTCGTTTAAAATTAAGTCAAAGATTGGGGTTAAGTTAAAAAAATGTCTGAGATAATTAAGTTATTTAAAAAAAAGTTATAAAAATTACATTTGTTGAAGAACTCGAGTGCTTGCGGTCAATTTTGCTGACCGATTTTCAACAAAAGCATCAGTTAATTTAAATATATGCCTAGTTTAAATTCCACAGTTATGCCATCAGTATGCTAATTTACCGTCACGTATATCTGTTTATTTATAAATTATTGACAAGTATGGAGATTTTGTCCCTGATCTTTATCGATAATTGCCAGGTCAAATTCCATGGCAAATCTTGTCAAAACTTTATTTTAGACATTTTTGACGTTTTGTTTGCCGAACTCAGAGGGCGAACTATTGTACAAATAAATATTTTATGGTCGAAAACATATGTAACAGCTCAACTAGCTATAATGTTAAAAGCTCAAAAGCGCTAAGATAAGTCAAATTTATTTGTATAGCACTATACACATAGTTTCAGCTTTATCTGTCAGTTTGAGCTTTAAATCAGAGGTGGCCTCCTGTGATTCCTGAAACTTTAACCCTTTGATTTGGTTGTCTTTTGATAGCTCGACAGGTCATATAGCAATTTTCTGGATGCAGAAGATTGGGTTGAATTGGATCCACAACAAAAAGAGGGCTTGCTTCCTATAGGGGGCAGAGTCACTCTCTGAAACTACACATAGCCTGCACACACACACACACACACACACACACACACACACACACACACACACACACACACACACAAGCCCCCACCGAGATAAACAACAACAACATACACAGTGAGGCTGTATAAAGCAATTTTTTTCTGCAACCAGAATGTTACTGCATGGCCCCTTGAGCAATCAAAAGTCAACTTCTTGAGAGTTAAAGCTTCAAGAATCACAAAAGGACACCTTTCATTTAATGCTCAAAACTGCCAAATTATAAGATCATCCATTTGCAAAGATTTGCAGAGCATTATGAGTTGTGTATTCGGCGCATTGTGACATCACCGTTTCAATACGGAGATATAGGCTAACGCAAGTCTCGCCCAGCTCGTGATCTGTTTACTCCTTAACAAGCTGTATAAGACTAGAGGGGAGGGGCGGAGACTCACAGCACTCACTTTTGGCACTGTGCCCACTCTGAATGAGATAGAGCGAGGGGTTGGCACGAAGAACATTAAGATTTCCCAAACCTCACTAATAAACTGCCTACAGTTCACAGGATGAAGCAACACGGCGGCTTGTAAAATCAAGGGGGCAAAGTCATTAGTATCAGTGGGAAGTGAGCAAACGTGTATTTTATTAGGCTATAGCCTACGTTCAGTCTTTGCAAGTGGTGAGTGAACATAGCTCTCACGAGTCCACGTTAAACGCATTGCCAAAGCAAATAGGATTATTGTGAGTTAAGGCTCAGTATAAATGAGGTGTCGCGATACAAGATGTGTTCGTTTGCTTCGCAGATTTACAGTCGTCTTCACAGAATCTCGATGGGGATCCTGGAAATTAAATAAAATTTTTAGACGACAATATCAAATATTTAAATAAGCCATCTGTGTTGTGTTAATGAACGCAATGGTCTAATCTCGACAAAATTATCCGAAGAGACAAATTGTGTACGTAAGGCTTTATCAAAACTAACAATTAACGCATAACGTTTCCACGCATGCAAATTTCTGCATATAGCCTAATTTTATTCACCCAAGCAACTTGTCAAAGAACAATGCGAAGAACTAGCTATACGTGTTTACTCGCACTCGATCCTCTGCATTTCGTCGATTTGATATACCATTATGCTCGTGTGGTCATGGTCGCATATGAATTTACATGATTTCCTTCAAGAACAAAACAAAATAACGAAACTTCCCTCTCGCGTGTCTTAAAGGAGACGTTACCATTAGTCCTCCCCTCCCACATCACAATGCAGCCAACTTTCTTTATCTTTACACCGATGATCGACAGTCCTGTTATTTTATGCTGTTGCGAAGTTGACTTTTGTTCTCACGAGAGATGTCCTGACAGCTATTTTGACGTTTAAATCAATACAATATATATATATATATATATATATGTACATATATATATATATATATATATATATATATATATATAACTGCAGATATCACAGCATATACACTTATTTATTTATTTTTAAATTACGTCAAAATAGCTGTCAGGACATCTGCAGTTGTATGTATAGCCTATACATTTTTTTAATATTAAGATTATTTGTGCTTCCAGGTTCCCTTTTTTTCTTTATTGCTTTTATTATTCTTCATTATTTTCCTGTTAAACAATAAACTTACTTTTAGAAAAAAAATCCCCCTTTCCCCTTATGCTAGTAGCCTAGATTATCTATCCCTAAAAAGTAATTTTTTAATAAGTTTAATATTACATTGTATTGCATCAGAGACGCACTCAAAAAACTGATTAGGCTCGATATGGAAACACACCATGTTCCCTAACTGGGAGTAATACTTTATCAGGTTTAATCATTTCTAATAAGCAAATATTTACGTGTCAGATGATGTCCAAATAGAAAAAAAAGAAATTTAAAAACTTTTGATTGTATCGACATACACCATTGATTTCCATTGTATTCCTAATATGAATTATTCTTTATTAATATTCCAAATTAATAATCTTACTTAACCATTAACATGTTACTGTATTCCAATAAGATGCAGATTTTTGACTATAGAAATTTAATAATTAAACTTTGTGTATTCGATAGCATGCAATCAAAACAAATAACGTAGGCCTGTACATGTACATGTCTGACAATTGAAATCACTGCCTCACTTTATAAATGAGTATGTTTATAGTGGTACAAATGATTATCAGTGCTAACGCAAACTTGCAAGCAAATAAATAAAAATTGAGAATCGAAGAGTGGCTAATTTGTTGTTTATATGGGCTATAACATATTTAAAAACTATTATTTTTTGTTAATATCTCGCTTATCTCCATAAATGAGACTTTCAATTTCAAACAGGAGAGCAACTCTTAAAAATAAAGGCTCTTTATTGGCAGGCATTATAGTGGTTCAGTGAAGAACATTTAACATCCATGGAACCTTTCCATTGCACATAAGTTTCTTTTTAGTATGGAAAAGTTTCTTTAGAATATTAAAATGCTTTTTTATGGCTTTTCTATGGCATTGCTTATCCTCTTGAACATTTATAAGAGGGTATGTAATAATGATAACAAATAATAATTGAAGTTAAATTTTTGTTGACTTGTTCAAGTTGTGGTTTAATACTTATTTAGCCTATTAGATTACCAAATGTATACAATAGAAATTATCAATAAATAAACGCATGTCTGTATGCAACCTCAACCAATTAAAAGACTTTTGATTTTTTTTTCCTGTTTTCATTATAGTGTCACTTTATATATTTGGTTTACAGCTGGATCATATGAATTCTAAAGCCTTTGCTATAGGCTATTCTTCTATAGCCTATGCTATGAAGGCAATTACGAGGCAATACAATTGTTATTATAATAAAACAACCCGGCTAATCACGAGGCAATAAAATTGTTATTTTAATAAAACAGCCAGGCTAATGGCTATTAAATATCTCCTCCCCCCTAATAAAAAGGTTCAGTGGCGCAAAAGGTTAATTTAAACACAGTTTTTCCCTATTAGCATGGGTTTCTTCTGAACATTTGCTGCTGAAGAGCCTCCTTTAACAGCTGGTTGTTTAGCATCTGGAAGTTTTTCAATGAAACACTTAATAAGTCCACGTCACATCCATTTTGTTGAACAACCTCTTGTCTCGGGCATTACCCAAAATGGCCGCTGTTCAGTTTGAGGGTTAAAAAAAGCATCTTTAGCTGGCCGAACTGCATGTCATCAAGATGCATTCTTCTATGAGAAATAATTGGAAGCATTTAACTGCTGCCGTGATGTGATTGAGTAACTTCAGAAATGACAAGGTAGATAGACAGGAGATATTTTAATGACAGTTTTGCTCTGTGCCGCAGTTTAGCCTTAAAATTGCTAGAATCTCCTGTTCCGTCATGAGGCAGAGCAATGACCTTAATAATACTGTTTTATTTTTCTTCTACATTTGGTGTGCTATTTTAACTAAAACAAACCGCTTAATATTGGTCATCATGCATATTCTATAGCCTATGCCATTTGACTTAGGGGTGGTAAGGTAAATAGCCAGACCATCTCTTTGGCGTATCATAAAATCAAGGAGGATGTTTTCCCCCAAAGAGTCTTAAGGCTTCTATTAAAACGTTGCAAAGAAAAGTGTGCCGATTAGCAGTACTGACTGAGTATAGGCATATAGCCTACCTGCATGGCGAGATGTTTAAAAGCTTAATTTATAAAAATTTATGAAAAAACAATAATAGCCTACATTTATTGCATAACTATTGATACCGCATCAGTTTTGGAAAATGGTTAAACATAAATAAAAATAAAACATTTTACTTTAAAAAAGTCTATGATTATATATAGAATATGGTGTGAGCTTTATTTTAAGGGATATTTCACGTAAACGAAATAAATAAATAAATAAATAAATAAATAAATAAATAAATAAATAAATAAATAAATAAACATAGCCTAATAAAAACGAAAGTATTTTAGCAGGAAAAAATATATGAGGATACCATTCATTCAGTACTTTTTGCTGGCAACTTTATGAAACTTTTTTTATGAACAAGACTATAGGAAATTTTAAATAAGACGAAATTAGTTCAAAATTAATTGTAGCTCATATATATATATATATATATATATATATATATATATATATATATATATATATATATATATATATATATATATATATATTTTTTTTTTTTTTTTTTTTTTGACCATCACAATGATCTGCGACTGAAAGTTTCCACAGCAGCTATCTGACAATCACAAAAAGGAAAAAAAAGAAAAGAAAAGAAGAGCAAAGTTTATTTTATTAAAATCTCTCGCCATATCAAAATAGGGTATAAATACTAAATAAATTGACTGGAAATCTGTGATTAATTGTCTAACTGCACACCGAAAATATTACGACGCCTTTCTGACCCGGCTGTCTTGCATTATAAAAAGGGTCCATTACCTCAAAAATCTTGCATTTATAAACATGATAAAATATTTGAGTCTCTTATATTTCTAGACATCAAAGGGTGTATTATTTGCATGACAAATTTAAAGGTTTTATCTCTTAAGTGCTGATCCTCGCTAGTAGAAAATAACTTTGGTAAGGTGATTTTTAATTAGCCACTACACAAAATAAATTACCGGCTACCGGATGTCATACGAGAAATATTAGTTACGAAGAACCTATATGATGACTTCAATAACTTGACATAAGTGAAACAACTTTTAAGTTAAGGCTAAAATAGGATAACGATAGAACACAAATAGTAGCCTAGGATATGACGAACGGCGTAAGCTGTAAACGCGTCTCAAACATTTTCAGTTGTTATTGCGCTTTTGGATTTATTTCAACGTAGGCTATTTTTCCATTATGTAAAGTGTGTGAACGCTCAAAAACAACGTGTTAACATTTTATTTGCAATAAAAAGCTCTTCTAGAGCAGTAGGTTTATAAACTTCGGAAACTGATTAACAGAGCCACTGTTGCTCATCAGAATTGAGATTGCCGACTGGCAAAGAATATCTCGTCGCTTAACAGACTGTAAAGTGTGTAAATGCGTTATTTAATTTGTTAAATCAAAGCAGCGATAGGAAGCTGCGGTGAGACAGAACCGTGCTTTACGCATACCGCTATAGGCATTTAATAATTCTACCTCCACAAGAATCATTCTAATAGACCTTTAATTTGAAATATAAAAGGTTATGCAGCAGTAGAAATACTTATGTAGCCAAATTGGCAAAGGTTTACAGGCGGTAGTTTTTTTAATGATATAAAGACAGGTCAGGCAGTAGTGGGAATTTAAGCAATCTTGCCAGATAGGTTGCCAACCGCCATCCTGGTTATATGGCAATAAGATAATGCAATAATGTAAAGCAAGTAGGCTGTGCCTATGCGTTGTGCGCTGCTGTTCTCCGACAATTCAAGTACTGAGATCAGCTGACGCGCTCATGTGACCAAGGCTAGCTCTGCAGCTCAAAATGGAGTTGTCTGAATCAGTGATGAAAGGGCTTCAAACCGTGGCCGATCCAAATGTGTTCGACCTGAAATCTTTTACGATATTCACAGAGATCGTGTTCGACAGTCTGGTCTCGCCTCGCTGCGAAAGTGTATTAGGTAAGATGGTTGAGGTTTTTCTTTGTGCTGCACGACTTCCGGTTCTTTCCACACTAGAAGGAAGTAGCGCTGCGCTGTCTGTTTCTGATGTTATTTTCTAAGGACTGGCATATGTCGCCTAGACCTAAAGCTATAAATGCTGATAGACTGTGATCGTCATCATTGCATGCGGTGTGCCTATATTGTTCTTAATCCAGTGTACACCAAGGAACCATTTGCTTAGCCGTATTAGCTATGCTATGGTGTGATGATCAACACTGCATTCTTTTTATTTAAGAACTGAATGAATGTATACAAGGACTTAGGCAACTTGATTATGGTCAAATGCATGCATGTAGTGACCTGCATGTCTTTCGTCTAGTAAAAAAAGGTGAAGGTATTAACGTTACGCTACCATCTGCGCTAGTTATCCGCTAAGCATATTTTCGTCTCTTTTTTCGCTTACTTACGCTCTCTCAGTTTGTTGCCCATATTCAGTCTGATTAATTGGCATTACAAATAATTGTACATTTGTATCACAGGCATAGCAAGCTTATCTGGTTCCGTTCCAAACAACGCAAGACAACTTTACATCTCTCCGACTCTCTCTTCCTCTCTCTTCCTCTCTCTTCCCCCTCTCTCCCCCCTCTCTGTCGCGCACGTAACAACAGCTTTTCTTGAGAGCAATTTTTCATCTGTCGCAGGTCACCCAGAATTGAAGCACATCGATCAGACTACCCTGAAGCACTGTCATACAGCTGCAACGACTTTCATTCTGGAAGGAGTGAAGCAAAATGCAGATAAATCAACAATTAGGTAACAAGATCTGAAATGGTCCTCTGAAGATAAAATTAAACTCTTCAGCACTTCTTCTTTTTTACTTTTCCATTCTTAAAATATTGTGTGCCCTTTAGCTCGTGGCTTGAAGACGCCAGGTTCCAGATCGAAAGAGTGGACATATATTTTACGTCATTCCAGGTAATGTTTCGTCACAATGCCCCTATATCATCTGAATTCTGTTAAAGTAGGGTACAGTTGCATTGCAGTAAATTAAATGTTTCTTTTCTTTTAGAAAAACAAAACAAAATTGGAACATTTGTTGTCGAGGTGAGGGATATTATTATTTATTTGATTATAAAAGGCATCTACCTATCAAACGTATTTATTTATTATCCTTTGCGTTCATCACATAATCATGAGTAGATCTTCCAATTCGCATTGTTATAAATCATGCAAAATCTGTGTGATCGCAGTGATAAGCTGTTTTTATTGTATATATATATATATATATATATATATATATATATATATATATATATATATATATATATGCACACATACATACATTATATATACATACATAGGCATACATTATATAGGCCTATATAATGTATTTTTTTAAATCAAATTAATATTATTATATATTTATTTTAAATATATTTGTTGTTCCTCAGCATTGATACATGTCCTCCACATATAACTGATGCTGCATGGCGTCTTGAGTATTGTATTAAGGTACGTTGTTTTTTTCAGGTTTAAGTTAGTCAACATTGACTTAACTACTTGACTCATAACCATAGTTTCTCTCGACAGAATAGTCATTTACATAAAGTCAATCAGCCGTCATACCTGATTTCTTTGAACACTGAGGTATGTCATTTCAGATATACAGTAGCTATATATGTCCAGTATTTTTCTCTTTTCTTCACTTTGAATAAACTCTGGTTACTTTTTCAGAGGGGTGGCGCTTCTTCGGAAATTAATTTTAGTTGCACCATGGAGCAACTTCAGGTATTTATTTTAAACGAATTGCATAATTAGTTTGCTTTAGCCTATCGTAAATTGAGAAATTAATAATTAAAAAGTTAACATGGCATGATTTACTTCTTTCTAAAGGCTTGGGTTTACTTTTATTAGGCTATTATTTGAGCCATGTTTTTCATTCAGTAACATCAAGATGTGTTTTTTTACAGTGTTGCATTTTGTAGGCCTTCGTCATTTTGCAAAAAAATTATCATCATAAAAAACATACAGACGATAAATTGCAATAAACTAATTGATAATAACACCCTGTATTATTATTTTTGACAGCTAATTGATACAACCCGTTAATTCCGGTATCTCAGTCCTGATTATTTTATATAATCAGCGTTGGGTGTCTGCATCTGGAGAAGCCAATTTTATTATCTTAGTCATTACACAGATGCCTGTGTTTGTCGTAGGGGTGACACAAAGGTGAATTGTCGAAAGATCAAGTCATAAAATTCTCATGCACTCAATCATCGTCACATCACTTAACAAATATCCTGAAAGCTTACTTGTTGACCAACAAGTTTTAGTGGACCGAAGACGAAACGTTTGCCACGGTGTGCAAATAAATAAAATTATGCCGAAACCGATGTGTTTTATTCTGTGTTCACGATTGACTTTGCTGGGAGTGTGGTTCTTGCATAAAAACTGATTTGTGTTTATTGTTAGCCTACAAAGAGTTTGAGAAGTGTATGGTGTCATCCAGCTGATAATCTTTAAATGAAAGAGTGATTTGACAACAGCATGACAGATAAAAGACTGGTATTATCGCATGAACAGTGTTGCAGCGTAAGTTTCATTTTGTTTAGCTCAGATATTGAAATGGGCAACAAAAAACAAACAAACAAACAAACAAAAAAAGCTGCCAATAAACATGTCCATGCATTTGTTGGTGAATAAACTGGATTGTTTGAACTGTTTAGGATTTGGTTGGGAAAATGAAGGACGCAGCAAAAAGTCTCGAGAGGGCAACACAGTCTTGATTCCTGCAGTCTCTGGATTTCGGGTGCCGAGGACGTTTAACGAGCCAAAGTGTCTTTCTTTCAGGACGCAGCGCTCCAGTTTTTTTCTTCTTGTAGAATTCTTCTTGCATTTAGGCCTATATGCTGTAACTTTTCTTTCTTTAATAAAATCCACAATAAAAATGACGTTGAGATAAGATAACCTGCCTATGTGTATTTTTTTCAGAGCTAAGTCGGCTCTCTCTTTAGAAACGCATGTCTACGAAGAAATCGACAATTGTCGCAATTATGCGACAAGTGTCTGACCGTGATCCCGTTATTGATACAAACAACGCATTCTATTTTAGAAACTAAATTATTTAGGTTGAGGGAACAGGTTTGTATAGTAGCCTAAATTAATCCGAATATGCGGAATGTTGGTGTTACTGTGCGATACTCTCATTGAGGCATGCCTATTTGTAGAAGCAAAATAACACTTGTTTTCCAGAGGACTCGACCAAAAGTGGAACGTGCGTAGATTTAGTGCTACGTTGTTCTGCCCTCTGCATAACATTAACCACCATGAATTAATTCTGAAACGTGGGTTATCGGGTTAGGAAGGCTACATAATGTTTGAACATATAATAGGCTAATATATGAATTGCTTTCTCAACAACACCTTTGCGCTATTTATCTTAACCATCTCTGTCTATGGATAGAGGATCTATGTGACTCGGGTTTTATGGCAAGTTAATATCGTCTCCGTTATGAATCACATTAATCAAAGCTGTTGACGGAGGGAGATCATTTTGCAGACAAAAGTATAGCAAACGGTTCAAAGCTGACCTAGAACCTATCCTGTTGTGTAAACCTTACGAGCTGGACCACGGTCAAACAGACTTTGAAACGATATTCTTTGTTATTTGCTGAACGCGAGCAGCGCTGAATACACCGACACATATTCCCAGGCCACCCTTAAGGAATTAGATCACGTGATGCACGGGGCGGTCGAACTACAAGCCATTTTGGGGACGGTGTCAGTTTCCACTGAACCATCAGCGCAGCATTTTTCAAAGAGAAGACTGAAGGAGCTAGCCTAGAAAAAAACGCACACCAGCCTGGCCGTTTTACTAGCGGGAGGTCTAAATACAAGACCGCTTACAAGATCTGCAACCGAGCACGGCACACACATCGACAATCGGACCTTTTCTATTTTTTTATTATTGAAATGCGCCCTGCTCCAGCGTTCTCTTATTGCAATTGACAGCGTCTGCAGCCCTTTTCAAGATGGCCGCTTGGCTCGTATTCATTTTCTAGTGATCGACTTCTAACTTTCATTGTCTAACCAGCTCCAGGCTCGAATACTCACTCCAGCTCAGTAAGGTATGTGTTCTTCGATATCTTCCCTTACCAATGTCAAATTTCAGACGATGTACTTTAAATGCATCTGTGTTTTGTGAGCTTAAAATGGAGACGTGTGTTAGAGTGGATGCGGGAACTGACAGGCTCGCGTACCCAACATTGTCTCCGTCTCTCCGCGTGGTTGTGGATTTCAGTTAATTTATCTCAGAATATTGTTTCCTGTCTCCACGAACGATTCTTATTTTGTTGTAGGATATTCAGTTATTGCCCCCATCCTGTTTGCTAGGTGTTTCTTGCTTAAATGTAATGGTTTAGTTATTAATGAATCCTGATGTGCACGCGAAAGCGGGTAGAGACTGGTCGTCTGTTCATGTGAGTCTGATTTCAAAAGGATTTTCTGATTGTTGTCACATTGAGCAGTTATCTAATTTTATAGATATGCGATCTGTATTATGATTACGACCGGACAAACTCGTTGTTTTGCCGAATTGCACTTATTTGTGTGTTTTCTTAACTTAAATTTACATGGTAACCTAAACGTGTCGTCTTGTCGGATGTAGCCTACAGGACAAGACTTTCAGTGGTTGACAGCAATCATTCACTACACGGATGATGTGTGGTTGATAAAACAACATATTTACAAACTCAGGTAGCCTACTTATTTAAAATGTTTTAGTGGTTTCTTTTTATTTATTAAACTGACCCGAGGAATCCTGCTCTAGATAGTCTTGCTTACTCAATGTTTGTATGGATCTTGCAGTTTGTTGGACAAAGAACATTTGTCTACTACGGTATACTCTATCATTCAGATTAAAAAAATATATAGATTTAAGATCAAGAATTAGATATCACTTAGCCTGTATATGTGGAAGCCTTGCTGTGCTTTGAGTTGTCACATGTGAAGAAGAAAATATATTTTAATATTGAACGTTGTCGGCGGGTTGTTTCAGATGTAGGCTATATTTATTTTATTATTATTATGGTTATTGACTTGCGCATGCACGTCTTGATTTAGAAACCGCCGTTTTCCCTTAAGACTTGGTGAATAATTTTGCTTGGAGAAAATAACTTCCCTGACTCTCTGAAGTTGTGACTGCTAATCTACAGGTGACGTGTTAGAATATTGATTACTTTAACCCGGTCTGTCATTATTTTGATGACAGGCCGGGTTACACCGAAATAGGCCAGACAGGTCTTTGTAAACTCTGCACTCTCACGTGGCACAATTCATGTATAAGGGTAATTTCCTTCTTTTGACAGTTATTTATTCTATCACCACAACATCACCATGCTTGTCTAGTCAGAGTTCAGAAAGTTTGTGGTTATTGTTTCAACCGAAACGCTTGTTGCACTGGTAAGAACAAATACTTGTGTATCGTTTCTGTTTGACTGGTGATTGTTTCACTCCTTATTTATTTAATAAGAAAGGGCACAGGTCAACATTTTCCCTCTAGCGAACTTGGTTTGAAAGCTGTCTTATGGAGTATAGCCTACTCGTGGACTGTTCATAATCTTTATTTAGCACTCTCTCGGTTGCTTAGATGTTCTCGCGTGTCCTCTTGCAGTTTTGTGTAGTCCGGTGGCTTTCTTATATTGTCATACATGACATCACCCTTTAATGCAGGATTAATTTACAACAAGTAGCCTAACAATGCCTTATTATAACGCATTTTATAAGTAGGCTAGTTATGCACCTACTTTGCTTCATTCAGCACGAGTTTGAGAACTCTTCACGTTAATCACTACTTGTGTTAAAGTTCTTACTCAGGTCGTTTCGCATTGTTGTGAGCTCTCTCGGCACTTTATAGCACTTGTCTTCGGCTCTCAGTGAATGCCACGACGTATTAAGGCGTTTCAAAAACGTAACCGTATACATAGCAACGTATGACGATAGTCGTGATGTCAAACGGATAGCCTATTGGTTTAATGCAAGGTGCATTCATGAGCAATGGGAGATTGCAGCATTAGTGGTCCAGGAGGGAGAGACCGTCAAAGCAAAACGGAGATCAGCATCATCGGCGGCAATAAAGCTGTTCATTATTATTTCAGATCTTTATGCGAGGTCTTAAGATAAACTGTAATTTTGGAAGGCCGTAATCACGTACTACACTTTTTTATATATTTAATAGGCGAATTTGGTTTTGAATCAAAATTTGCGCGTTCATTGCATTCATGACTAGGCGGAATGTTCCATTTCTGCTGCTTGGTACGTTGCCATGTAACGCAGCTTTAGTTGCTATAGAAACCGTGAGAAGTGTTGGTCACGTAAAGTTAATTTACGTAAAATCTCACCATGCAGGATGCATTAAGACGGTGAGTTGTGCAGTGAACTGTCGTGTTTGGCTAATCTGATTTAGCAGCGATATAACGATCGCTTTACATTGCAATTGTGCGGTTTCACAGCACAGAAGACCCGTGTTTATAAGATTATCTAACATTTGTAGTTGTTAATTTATGGTTAATTGCACCAATTCAGTTATTACCTCCATATACGCAACAGTCCACAATAAGAAAAATGTTAACCTCTCAGCTGGTTGAGTCATCATAATTCTGGCACTTGCTTAATTGTAAATCTTTGTTCATCTTATTTTAATGTCAATGCAGGGTCTTTTCCATCCCATGACGATGCATCGTACAACAAGGATCAAGATTACAGAGCTCAATCCCCATCTGATGTGTGTCTTATGTGGTGGATATTTCATAGATGCAACAACAATCATAGAATGCTTGCACTCATGTAAGTATGAGATGTGCTGCACTATTTTCTGTGGTTATATTTGAATATCATGCAACATTATTTAGATAATGTGTCTTATCCTGTGATATTTCTGACCCTCAGTTTGTAAAATGTGCATTGTCCGGTACCTGGAAACCAGTAAATACTGTCCCATATGTGATGTGCAGGTGCACAAAACGAAGCCACTTCTCAATATTCGGTAATCTTTTAAAACCACTGTCTGTTCCATCTTTCCAATTAATACTGATTTGCAAGCATATCTGCCATATTGTTTATTTTTATCCCTTCTTTATTTAGTATATTATTTTTATTTTGGATGCCTTTTAATAATTAAGAAATAACATTTGAGTTGGTCACAACAGGACTGTCTAAATTGCTCTCAAAAATACCTGACCAACATCTACCCCTCCCCCCAGGTCTGACAAAACTCTACAGGACATTGTATACAAGTTGGTTCCTGGTCTTTTCAAAAGTAAGCCAGTCACTCTATAAGATTGTATTTATTGTTTGTAATAGTCACACATGCTTGATCTGGAAATGTCCATGTCCTTGTTGCATATGTTACATATGCTTAGTAATAACAGTAAATTATGCATAATTACATTCAACTAAACCAAACCCTAACCCTATAGTAAGTAAGTTGTTAAATAATTTACTCAGTACTTAAATGTAGAATTACATTGTAACAAGGACACTAATAACTAATAAAGTGTAACCAAAATGTTGTTTTCTGTGCAGATGAAATGAAGCGTAGAAGAGATTTTTATGCTGAACACCCATCTGTTGATGGTAAGTATTGAATACAAGTTTGTTGAACTGTTCAGGTAACTGTTAGTGTTGTACAGCTGTGCAGTCTAATTGTGGACATTAGTTCAAATTAAAGAAAAATAATGGCTTAAATTTAATTGCAAAGCCGCCAATGGATCAAATGAGGATCGAGGGGAAGTTGCTGACGAAGACAAGCGAATCATCACAGATGATGAGATTATCAGTCTGTCAATTGAGTTTTTTGATCAAAGGTATGTGTTTTTTATATGTATAAGTAATTTTTTATTGTCAGTGTATTCTGTTATAGAAGTCTTAAATGTGTAAAAAAAAAAATGTAAGTAACCACTCTGCTATAGTATAAACTTAATGATAAAGATATTTGATTAAATATATTAAACATTCTTATTTTAAAATGATATGATTTATTGTTCAGGGCCCAACAGCAAGGCTGCACAGATGAGAGGCAAAATGAAGAGGTAATTAAGATTTGGGATATTTATTCTCATTAAAAAGTTTTTGCTGTTGCTAAAAGTTTTTCTATGATAATGTTGATTGCACCAATAGCAAAGCATATCTGAATAAAATATATGTGTGCTCTACTTTAAAAAAACACACAGGTTAATAATAAAAGATACTTACAATGCCCTGCTGCCATGACTGTGATGCATTTGAGGAAATTTCTGAGAAGCAAAATGGATATACCTCCTACTTTCCAGGTAATGTGATTTCTTTTGTAGTTATTCTGGATGTAATTTTCTGGCCTTTTGTAGTTTGTTACAGTTATTACAGCAATGCAGTTTAATAGCCATTGCATTGTATTTTTTTAGAATATAAAAAGGTATTAAGATATATAATTTGCTGAATTGGCATCTATTAAAATGTGATTTTGGTGCTTGTTTTTAATATTGTTGTTCTAATAGATTGAAGTTATGTATGAGGATGAGCCTTTGAAGGATTATTACACATTAATGGACATTGCCTACATCTACACATGGAGAAGAGTAAGTTCTCTTTTTTTAAATGTTAAATCTAGTTCTAACTGTGACTTTACAAACTATCTTATCTCAAAGTGTATTATTCAAGCAGGTCATTTATTTATTTTAAGATGATAATTGGTTGCTTTGTGGATTGAGCATTTTGGTAGCTCAGTGTCTGACGTTTAATGATAAAGTGCCTTCTGTTATTCTCTCATATAGAATGGACCACTGCCTCTGAAATACCGCGTGCGGCCCAGCTGTAAAAAAATGAAGATTACCCACCCACAAGATGGCGTGAACACAAACCGCTCTGAAAGCGATTCAGCCAGCGATAAAGCCAGCAGCCCCGCTGGAGTTCCTTCCACCTCCTCACCACTACCGAGTCCAAGCACACTGGTTCAGCCTTCACAACCTCATTTCACCCATGTTTCCAACCCTATTAACGGCACGACGATTACCAGCCCAAATCGACAGTTCAGCTTTGGCAACAAAGTGCGAAAGACAGCGCTGAACGGATCTTCCACATCGTCGGGATGATAAGGGACTACGCGATAAAGCCAACGCCAGACATAATCCAGCTATTTCCATGCCAACGTAGTGTCATGTAGAGCCTTTTCTTTTTGTTATTATTATCAGTATAGTATACATGTAACTTTAACGTAGTGTGAATGACGCGCTTCATTCGACACGTTGCTGGATTTTCTAAGTTTGTGTGAGAACGTTAGAGGCCCATTTGATTGCAAAGTGGAGCGCAGAGCGACGGTTGCGGCATTTTCAGAATGCAGAAATGACTGAATTATACCTTTTTTATATATATATATTTTTACTTTCGGTCTACTTTTTCCCTTAAAAATTGCGTTATCTGTTGCTTGTATTTTACATGTGTATTATAAAGTTCTTTTAAAAAAAGCATGATTAAAAAACATTTACTTTTGATTTTAGTTTGCCTTTTCTGGGGTAGTTACTAAACATTCCTGGTATATTCTTGCCTTTAATGATGTATCAAAGAAAGGCATATATATATTTCAAATTTAAATGACAAAAGACTATATTAGAACTGCGTTTTCAAATGGATAAACAAATGCAACTTAAGTTCTAGTCGGCCTAATAATTTATATTATTAGAAGTTCTTTTGCTGTTATTGTACGATATGCTCACTGTGCCGGTTCAGGGCCGTCAGGTTGGTCTCGAGGTCATGCTCAAGTCCTGTATAGCATGCACACATATCTTTCAGACTTTTCAAGCTATTACATACACGAATTTGTCAAAGACAAACATCCACTGTTATACCCCACCTTCTCATTCTCGACAAGATTTTGATGTCTTCAGTGTTCATTGTCTTATTGGTCGATTGTAGACTATTGACAGCTATTGTATTGTGACTGTTGCACAGTATAAAACATCTAAATAAACATTTTACACTTTCACATCGACTCGCGTTTTAATGCTGCTTTGAATCAGAAGAGAAATCCACAAATAGCCTATACCAAAAGTCTCCATGCATGCATTGCTTTAACATGCGAATATTTTTATTTGAATTATGTAAAAAAAAAAAAAAACTTAGTGCAAAACTTTTTTTTAAGTTAACAATAAGCTTCAAGAAATATGTTACTGTGTTGTTGTTTTTTTTTGCATAAAGCAAAAAGGCATTCATAGGCTATCCCTTACACTCTTAAAAAATAAAGGTTTTCGCAGCAATGCCATTAACCATTTTTGGTTACTCAAAGAACCTTTCAGTGATTAGTTCTTTATATATGTATGTGTATATATATATATATATATATATATATATATATATATATATATATATATATATATATATATATATATATATATATATATATATATATATATATATATATAAAGAACCTTTTGTGGAATGGTAAGGTTCCATTGAAGTTAAATGTGCTTCATGGAACCATCAATTCCAATAAGAACCTTGATTTTTAAGAGTGTAGCGCGAATGGACATCTATTGCTCCTATATGGTAACTGAAATATATAGAGCCTATTTGGTTATGACTACATTAATTTAACCAGTTTTAAAGTTGTTGTGACGAAGGTAGGCTTTTAAGAGCAAGGTGAACTTCTCCAGCTCACAGACTATAACTAGCCGGAGCAAATTATAGTCTAATCATAACCTACCTCAGAATCTGTCGGTGAATCTCTCCGTGAGTCCGCGACGCGAGGAAAGACATTTCTCTTCATTGCCTATATGCAATTGCTGAGTTAATGAAAGCTATTTATTTTAACGGGGTGATTCATTCATCTGTTAAAGATTTATAGTTTAGTTTACCGGTTCATTATTAACATGGTCTTCAAAAACTTGTAAAGATCTTGTAAGGGAATTCTCATTTTACACAATCGGTTTATTCCGCGTTGGGACTTTAAAGAGACTGCATTATTCTGTCAAGGTCAGCGTTTTATGTTCTGGATTCTGGATTTTTGTTGTTGTTGCCAATCCAGAGTTATAAAGCTTTTACTTTTGACGTTACAAGACTATACAATGATGACTTAGAGAAAAAAACCCTACAAATGATTTGAACTGAAATTAGCCTATTTGTTAGGAGTGAACTAAGAGGTGGAAATGAGCAAAGCCAAGTGGACATTCCAAACAAGCTGTCATTGTTTGACAAAAAGTTCAGCTCGCTTTGGCTTGCCTTGGCTGATGTCATGACGAAATCTTGCGAATAAATATAGGCCTATTTGTTCTTAATTTAAATTCAAAAGTATTTAAACACAAATTCGTTCTTTATTAGATCATGTCTGTGTCAGAAGTAACATTAAAGTTAATGCATTAACTCCTCAGCCTTGAGCTGGCGTATGAAGGCCCGATTTATCAGGGTTTTTATAAGGCAGATAGCCTGTCTCCAATAATGGTCCAGATATAACATTTTAGGCCTATATAACTAAATACAAACTATTTTCTAATACACAATGTGTACAGTGCTTCAAGACATTTTGATATTTAATGCAGCCATTTTAAAGGACCGGGAGTTTGTGAAATTACGCCTGGTCGACGACAAGCAATTATAAAAGGCATCCGGGAAATTATGAACTGTTTGGTAACCAGCTCAAATGACCGCCTTAAATGAAAGTGAAACAGCTCTTAAGTGAACAATCATGCACGCAAAGTATTCAGCTGCTCGACGATACTCTTTTTTCCCTATAGGCTAATCACGAACCAGCAGGCAATAGTTTATTTACAATTCTAAAAACGTATTTAACGAAAATGCGAATGTGAAGACTAGAAATGACTAAATATGACTGCTGCTATGACTGCAGTTGTCTCTTTGGTAACCATGTAGAAACTAATGTGGGGGCAGCTGTTCGCCCTCACAGCTGCTCTTCATTCACCGTGCACAGCGTTTAATATCCCAATCTAATCACGGATTATTTAACCTGCTATTACATATGGACATCAGCTGCATTTGGCACTAACCCTTATTTGAACAGATATGCGTGTTTCAGCATTAAACATTAGAAGAACATTGACAGCAGGCTCACCGAACGAACGAGATGCCTATCACTTCCGGTTTGTTGCCAAGACAACAGTTGCACGCCTCCTCTAAACTCAAAGGCACAACAAACGCTGTTTCCTAATGGAAGTTTAAACGCAGAGTTTGTCAGCGTTTTGCAGTTTCTGCTCCGATTTAGGATACTGATAAAACAATGAGTCAGCGGCAGGTTTTACAAGGTGAGGAAGTCAGATCCTTTGAAGGATTAGCCTACGTTAAAATGTTAATGTAGTAACGTTAATGATGAACTCGCTCAGATAATTAAAGCTGTTGCTTACTTTTGCATTTTGATAACATTGTTTTGGGCATTGACTTGTCTAATATGCCTGTTTATGTTTTAATTTAAACTTCTGTAAGTAATATGCCCTATCAGCAAACCCAAATTTGTAAAACAAGATGATGATGATTATTAATTTTATTATGTAGTGTTTGAACAGTACCAGAAGGCAAGAACACAATTTGTGCAAACTGTAGCAGATCTTGCAACAAGACCACAAAATACTGAAACACTTCAAAATGCTGGTGAGTGTCTATTTATTTTGTGAGAAAATTAAGTAAAAAGGTTTCTGCATGAAGAATGTTATGGCAACTGCTTTCTATGGAACTGATAAAATGTCATTTTCCTTGTAATCTTAATTATGTGATCTTAAAAAACATTCAAGGTGAATGATAAGCTAAAGTTTTATAATATATAATTTTTA